>CM042691.1:278830083-279510480 GCA_023614405.1 Avena insularis
TCATTGTCTTCTTCAACCAAGTGGATTGCAATGCACAATATGTTTGTAGGCTTTTTGAATTTCGAGGAGGCATCTTATGTAGCCACTTCCTTTTTACTCTTGCTCTCATGGAGATCATAGAAGTACCTACTAAGTACATATTGCAACGATGGAGAAATGACTTTAAGCGCAAACACACATTTATAAAATGCTCCAATGATGATATGCTGATTACACCAATTGTGTAAGGTTATGACAGTTTCAACTATTTATTGTCAGAAATATTTTGTCTATCGCTAATTCGATTTTCTTTGAGCTTTGCAGGGAAACAAAGATGTCATGGATCTGCTAGCTGCCAACTTGAATGGATGAAACAGACATTTTGTGCAGTACTTTTGAAGTAGTTGGATTCCATGGATCTGCTAACTCCTAACCTGACTGGATGCAACTATTTATTTTGGTTATTGTAATCATGGTGTAATCCTTAAAAATGCTACTATGTCACTATGTTCTCTTTTTCAGTATCTACTATGTTAAATGTGGCCTTAGTCACTAAATTTCCTAGAAGGAGCTTCCAAGCAATTCGTTATTCCCGTGAAGTTCTCCGCAACGATTGATGTATTTTAGTAAAGAAAATCTATATGCTACAAGGGAGTACTCGTACAGGCAGATGAAGTACAGAGTAACTGGCACTCACCCCCAGTCATTAGAACTTGTATCTGAGTTCCATCAAATCGAGCCAGCAAATTGTGAGCGCCTCTTCTCCCCTGAGGCTGCTGGCGCCCCATCCCCGTCTTCTTCCGCGCTCCTGCTGCAAGAGCATGGCATGATTTACGCCACCGACGAGTCAGGCTTGCCGATCTACTAATCAACCTCTTCACCTTGGTGAAATCTCCATACACATATCAAGTGCTGAACCAGTAGCAACGGGATGGCTGCTACCAGCTACTAGAACAGTCCGCCCAAGCAGTGCAAAGGGGATAAGGTCAAGTAAATAAAAATAAAAGGCGTTTTTTTTAGCATAATAATAGAAAATTAGGGCCTACAGAGAAGGAGAGATGGTCCGATCCTATTATCCAAGTCTCACGGCATCTCCGGCTGGGCCGACCCAAATGGTCGTTCCGCGTTGGAGGTGCAATTTTTGTGACGCTCGGTGGTGCAAGGTCCAGTGTTCATCGCTGGGTAGTGGTCGTCTTTTATAGACTGCGGAACCAGCGAGGGCGGAAAACACCGGCCGTGCGGGAAGCCGGCGGTGGTGATCCGGCAACTTTCTATTGATATTAATGCCTCGTCGCCATTGGAGCGAGGTCGTCAAGCGGTGAAAGCGGGCGGGGGTGGACAAAATGCATCGGGCTGCTGGGCGCCCCGCTCAGCCTTGCCAGAACGCGTCCATTTTTTGTATGTGGGCCGATCCATTGATACCTTCGATCCGGATTACGGATGTAGTATAGCTCTTTTTCCCTAGTAGACTCAGGTTTATCGAATCCTCGGGAAGCAGAAAGCAAAGTGAGATTACTTAAACGAACCTTCGAGAGTTTTAGAATTCCTATTGCGTTTTCACCGGACCAAGAGTTTACGATCTTGTTGTTGTTGTTGTTGTTGTTGTTGACGATGGAGAGAGAGAGAGAGAGAGGGGGCCTAGGGTCTTCGGTTTTCACCAGTAGCTGTGCAAAACATCTAATGGGAATAATAGATAATAATAAAGTATTCATGTAATTGTTAGAGCAAGATAATTATATGTGGGCAGTGCATCCATAAATGTTATCACCTCCGCAACCGCTTATAGCAATAACCCACTAGTCTCATCCATAGAAGAAAGAGAACTAATGATATGCATAGTGATGTCACCGTTAATACCAAGTAAGTTTCTCACATACATCCGTACTACTCTTTCTGTCACTGGGTTCCTATCCTGCAGATCAGTCATTACTCACACTCCCTTTACCTGGATCAATCCTCGGGGTCTTGGGTACCTGACAAGTCCTTAGATTGAGGCAAGAGAGGGTATTACAATCATCATGTCATACAAACTAATACATGATCCCATCTATGATAAATAACATGCACAAAAGCTACATGGCTAGGCCGAAGCCCTTAGCCCAAAGAGAATTACTCACACATAGAGATGAATTTGACAATCATAAACATTGTAATAGAGATCATAAGGTTGATAGCAAATAGTCTTACAATATCGCCAATTGAAGAAGAGATCTACTATTACAAGTGGTGGAAGATGGCTATGGTGGTGGAGAAGGGTTTAGAGGTTTAGATCTAGATATATTTCTCCGGCGTGGCAGAGAGAGTTGAGGTCGAAAGAGAAGCTGTTTCCCATCGCCCAGCCTCTTTATATAGGGGTCCCTTCACGAAAGTTGTTCTGTTTGACCTAATGAAGTCGGTGCAAGCTATACGGCAGCGGCCCGTATAGTTGGTCGTTAAGCTTGCAGTAATATCTTCACTACTCTTGGTTTCGTTGATGTGTTGGAAATCTCGTATCTTTGGCATTTATGTAGTGATTCCCATCATCATATGTCATTATCTATGCAGGGAAAAATAGAAAGAAAGGATTGCATACCCCCTTTGATCATTAGGCATTAGTGGCAGGTTTTAGAGAGATATTTCATCAAATATATGAATAATATCTAGTTTAAATACATACGTGGATGGCTATATTTCACATCCATCAACCTCCCCAAGCTTAAACTTGATCGTTCTCGATGAAGAAAACCAAAATCAAAAGAGAACTCATCATTTAAACTGAAATAACGAGATGATGATATTACTCATGATTGGTAGTCTCATATTTTCTCCACTTTATTAATCTAAAAAACTTCAGCATAGATAGAGTAATGGCAAGCATATCATACGGGTTTCATGAATCCTTATAGCGCAAAAAAATTATTGTAAGCATGTATGATTCAAAAGAGTAAACTTTATTCCATGTCATGTAATCAACTCATAGGCTTGCCTTTTAACAATAAAGTATGATCATATAAATTGAGGGTGTGAGAGTTTGTCAATAATCTCGTATACAGTTTAAATCTCGTATACACTAAAGTATCTCAATCCTCCCACATCAATAATCTCGTATCTAGTTTAAATCTAGAAGTTTCCTCCATGAAGATTGTTCGTAAGCTAGCGGAGTTGTTGGCATCCCATGAAGTTTGACACACATAAAGCTATATCATTCTTATGATTTACAATTCAAACTTTGGCATGCTCACAAAAACCGCTAAACATTAATTCAATTGAACAAATCTTTTCAAAGAGAGCTATCAAGTCAATCATTATTTTCTGTGGTGTTGAGTGTCTCTAGGAATAAGCTTTCAAGAGGAAACACTACAACACCCAAGTCTTCAATTGTAAGACTTTTTCTTATTTCAATTGTTTAGCAAATTTTTAGGCAAGACTTGGTTAACTAAAAGAGCTGGAACAAAATATACTCGATAAAATACCCATGCAAACAAAATTTTACTACAATATGGAGACTCACTCCACCGATATAACATCTCAACATCACTACTAACTAGCATGGGTTTCTCAAACTTCAAAAGTGGGGAGTCATAATGCATACCTCTCATGTTTGGTTCCATGATGACCCACAAGTATAGGAGGTGTATCGTAGTACTTTCGATAAATAGGAGTGTCGATCCCAACGAGGAGCAGAAGGTGTTGACTAGTGGTATGGAGCAGGAACTCTCTGTAAATACTTAGCTAACAGTTTTTAGGGGTTTTCTGATAAAGCAACAAAACAAAGTGCAAGTAATAAAGACAACAAACAAACGCAGCAAGTGGCCCAATCCTTTCTTAGCAAAGGACAAGCCGGTGGAAATACTTATAATGACCAAACGTTCTCGAGGACACATGGGAATGTTGTCAAGTGCTTTCACTTCAAATAGTTGAGTACATTTCTTTCGTGTTGTAAGTGTTGTGTGGGTGAACCCGTGCTAATGTACCGACCTTGCTTGGACTAATACATACTTGTGTTTAAACCCCCTGCAAGCATCCACAACTACAGGAAAGTAATTAAGATATAAACCTAACCACAGCCTTAAACTCTGAGATCCCACGCTCCCTTGTGCAAAGGTTTCCTAACGGGGGTTCAGGTTTCTGTCACTCCGGCAACCCCACAATTAGTATCCAAATACACAATGCATTCCCCTAGGCCCATAAACGGTGAAGTGTCATGTAGTCGACGTTCACATGACACCACTAGAAGAATAGCACCACAACTTAAATACTAAACCATTGAATAATATCTCAACACAAATCCACTACTAATAACATGACTTCTCCCATGTCCTCAAGAACTAGACTAAATACTCACGAGACATCATATGGATCAAGATCAAAGATGATATGATAATGGATAACAATCTGAACATAAACAATAATCCAATGGTTCCACTCACAAGCATCAACTACAATAGTAATCAACACCGGGAAAGTTTCCCCCTAAGAACTATGCAAGTATTCAACACGATTGTTACAGCGGGATGGAGTGGTGATGATGGTGCTGGTGGAGATGGTGGTGTGGATGATGATGATGATCCCGATGAAGTCTAGCTTGAAGATGGTGTTGATGGCGACGATATCCCCTCTCCGGGAAGGAATTTCCCCGGTAGAAATCTGTCTGCCGGAGAACTCTTTCTCTCTCGGTGTTTTCCGCCCCGTAGAGGCGGCGGAAATCTTTCTGTGGTCGCTCCCCTAGTATTAGGGTTCCGAGAGGAAGTTATAGGTGAGAGGGCGGAGTCGGAGGCCCGCCAAGTGGGCCACACCTGCCCTAGGCGTGGCCTAGGGGGGACCCGCGCCTAGGGGTGTGGGGGCCTCCTGTGGCCCAGCTACGCCTCCCCTTCTGGCTTTCTTCGTCTTTTGGGAAAATATAATTTTCCAATATTTTTATGGTATTTTTCTGATCTTCGTGAAATTGCATCAAAACACCTCTTTTTTCCATCAGAATCCTGACTCCGACAGTTCATCCTCCAAGAATCATCCAACATGCAAAATAGAGGAAAAGACATAAGTAACACATCATAATAAGACATATATCAATAAATAGAGGCAAATTATGATATAGAATTGTGATGCAAATTGGACGTATCAACTCCCCAAGCTTAGACCTTCGCTTGTCCCCAAGCGAAAACTGAGCTCAGTAAACATGTCCACAGGTTTATGGAGTGAAGTGTCGATAAAAGAATACGGACAAGAAGCATCACACTTACCATTGCACAACTCATAGAAGAAAGCAACTCACCATTATATAACTCAGCTTGCAACAAGTACAGGAGTCACAACAGAGATGCATAAAGATAAATCATAATTGGAATTGGTAAACTTTGTTCCTGGTTAGAGAACAGATGGCAAACAGTTTCACAAATAAAGCTTTTGTAGAAGTCTTCACAACAAGAGTACTCTTTGCTCAAACATAAAAGTTTTTTCACAATGAAGGCTTTCAAAGTAATACTCAATAGATAAGAGTCTTGTGCAAATAAGGAAAATAAAGAACATGATTGAATAAATCACCATAAGAATGCTTGAAACACAACAAATCAAATGCTTGCTAGAGATAGAGAGGAAGTAGGTTTACTGACTCAACTTGGAAGTAGAAGAAAGGTCCCTTCATAGAGGGAAGCAGGGATTTGCAGTCATAAAGATCTTCCAAAAGATTATGGTACTTACGAGCTTTGAGCCCTCATTTCCCCTATCATAGGCATCTTGAGATGATTAAGGTTAAAGTGAACAAGGATGGAGTATATGCTTGACGAAATATAAGTTGGCAATCTCATGTCCCTTGAATATGAGGGTCACACCTCATGCTACTCAACTTTAGTCACATGTAAGTTCTTGTCATTGTAAGTACATGCGTATCATAGAGAACCGCCAACGGCGTACCCCTTGCACATGGTACAGGAGCTATCCCATAACCAAAATGACAAGGCAAGCAGACAATGAGCATCTCAACGATCTTTTTATTTACTATTTGCATAGATTTTTATTGAGGATGCTTCACAGATAGCTCATTATGGTGATGCTGCAAGTTTCCACCATGATTAGGCATGGCTTAGGCTAGAGGCCCAGACGTTTCTCTAACAGAAAATACATAACTCCATGGACTTACAAGATCCCATTTTATTTCACACCGGTGACATCCATAGACAAAAGAGCATGATATCAACTGTGTACAAAGTACAAGTGCAATGTTGAAAACGTTCCCCATGACAACATGGTTCTGCTAATTCCAACGTATAGATGTAAGCATATACAACTTCGATGACACAATGGTTCAAGTCTATTAGGGGCAAGAAAATAAGGTGTGCCATCAAGTTCATGCGAGCTTTACTAACTAGTTTTCACATAACAAAATACTTTTTTAATTCGAAAGATAGAGGAAGCTTGATACTTTGCTTGGAATAGAAATAATGCTAATAGGTAGATATGGTGGACACAAATGGCATAGGTTTGGTTCAAAGGGATTGGAAACATGGGAAGTATGCCTTCTCAAAACAGGTTTTTGGCTAGCAAGGCTGGGTAGCAAGCAAAAGAGTTGAAGGAAACAAGCAAACCTACAAGTGATAAAGCCAAACATGCAATCTTCCTTGAAGACACAAAAGATCTTAAATAAAGAATACTAAGCTTATGCGGTGACCCAGCATACCACTGCATGATGTAGTATACTATAGTCGTGGACATAACACCAATGAAACACCGTTCACTAGTATTACATCCCTCAGAATGGCACAATAGAAACACATGTAGGGGTTCGTAGCATGGAAAACAAAAAATTTCTACCGCATGCACACAAACAAGCCAAGATCTATCTACTAGATTGTAGCAACGAGTCGATAGAGGAACTCACCCTCGAAGATTCCAAAGCGGTTAACGAGAGCAGATTCTCGTGGGTGATGTAGTCGTACACTTGCCGATCTCAAGATCGCGTAGACGATCCTTCCGGCGCCGCGTTCCGGCAGCGCTTCCGCAGTCGGTCACACGTTCGATACTTGATGAAGACCTTCCTCTCCCTTGTTCCAGCAGGCAGTGGAGGTTGTAGCACTCTCCTCGCAATTCCGGCAGCATGACAGTGTGGTACCGGAAGTAGAGGGGAGATCTCGCAGGGCTTCGCCTTAAGCCGGAGCGAGTATGGTGGACTATGAGAGAGGCCTTGGTGGTCTACGGATTAGAAGCACCAAAGGGGCTTGGTGTGGCCGGTGGCTAGGGCTTGGAGAAACCCTAATTCGGCAGCTAGAGGATCCCTAGGTGGCGGCAACACTTGGAGGGGTGGTGGCGCCTAGAGCTAGGGTTTTGGGTGGAGAGAGGTGTGTTTGGAGGGGCAGCCCTGCCCCTCCCTTTATAGGTGGGAGGCGCCGACCAAGGGGAGGGGAGTCCCTCCCCAACTCGGATCCCAAGTGGGCCGGCGGTGGAGGAGGAACTCCTCCCCAACTCGGTTTCCCACTTCCCCTCCACTTCCCAAAATAGCCGTTTGACTTTTCAAATTGGCGTTTGACTTTTCAAACTAGGATTTGATTAAACCCTTTATTTTGTTCAGCGATGACACCTAGTACATGATGCAATCATTCCAACTTGGTATGACACATTCATGTACCCTTCCCCTTCGGAGTGCCGGACATTCCAGAACCTTCTAGAACATTCCTGATGAAAACACCGGAACCATTCTCCAACCCCGAAACAGGACTTTCCTTATATGAATCTTATTCTCCGGACCATTCCGGATCTCCTCGTGATATCCCGGATCCCATCCGAGACTCCGAACAATATTCGGTCTCTTACTCATCATTCCATAACTACTCGACAACATCGAATCCTTAAGTGTGTCTCCCTACGGTTCGTGAATTATGCGGACATGATCGAGACACTTCTCCGATCAATAACCAATAGAGGAATCTGGAAATTCATATGGCTCCCACATATTTCTATGATTACTTTGCGATCGAATGAACCACTTACATACGATACCAATTTCCCTTTGTCTCATGATAGTTTACTTATCCGAGGTTTTGATCGTCGGTATCTCTGCATACCTAGTTCAACCTCGTTACCGATAAGTACTCTTTTCTCATTCCCGTGGTATGTGATCCCTTGTGAGCCAGTCACATGCTTGCAAGCTAATTGGATGACATTCCACCGAGAGGGCCCAGAGTATATCTATCCGTCATATGGATGGACAAATCCCACTCTTGATCCATGTGTCTCAACCCGTACTTTCCGAACACTCAATGCCACCTTTATAGCCACCCAGTTACGGTGTGGTGTTTGATGTCATCAAAGCATCCTTCCGGTGATGGTGATAAGCATGATCTCATGGTCGAAGGAATTAGGTTACTATGTATCAGAAAGCTTATAGCAAATGAACTATATTAAATGACTTGATCTTTATGCTACGCTTAACTATAGGAGTATGTCCATCACATCATTATCCTAATGATATGACCCTGTTGTTAATAACATCTCTATGTTCATGATCAGGAAACCATGATCATATATTAACCAACAAGCTAGTTTAACAAGAGGCTTTACTAGTGACCCTTTTATGTTTACAAATCACACAAGTATTAATGTTTCCTGTTAATACAATTATAGCATGGTATGTAAACATTTATCATAAGTATGAAGATATGATAATAACCACTTTATTATTGCCTCTTGGGCATATCTCCAACGACACAGCGGGTCCAATATATGGCTAAAGGTTACAACTCACTCTTTACACAAGATCCAGAGAACACTCTAGGTTAAAGAGAGAGAAAGAACTTCTTACAATGAAGAATCAAAGATAAATAATGCACCAATTATTATACTTTTAAGGCTAGTATTTTAACTAAGGGGTTGGCATTGCTGCTACTGCAATACACTAAAGAAATAGGTCTATGGCTAGAGATTATATTTCTATCAAAATAGTAACTTCGTCTTCACTTGAGTTATTATATCTTTTGACTTCCTTGTCTTCATTAAAGAACTCTAGCTTTGGATGACGAATCCTGGAGCATACTTTGATGTAGACGTTGTCTGCACTGGCTTCAGAATCTAGCAAGGGTTAAGAAGATACGTTGAGTACGAGCGTACTCAGCAAGTTCACTAGAAAAGGAGTGTTTGATGCACTAATTCTACAGCCACAGACCGTAGGTCGTAGGCAATGCAGGTTTTCTTAAATATTTCTTAAAAGGTTGATTTTATTCTGAAAATCTATGTCCGTCAACCTTCACGGGTTTACCAGAACTTTCATGGAGTTCCTTTCCCGCCGCGTTCACAACTCCTTCCCGAAACAGGGAGTAACAAGTTACAGTTCTTACACTCTGTAGATGTGCGTTACTTTACCCATGAGAGATCAACTCTTTGTTGCACAACTGGGAAGCTTATTCCCGTCCACAATTCCATGATGTGGGGCCCAGAATATGATCCAAGCCAATCACTGCCCCCTTCGCGACCTCGCATGCCTCCTTGGTGTACACCATGCCAACATAAAGAATTACGGCAGTGGTTTGTACAAACCGTTAGATGTCAGAACTATCGTGGGACCTCTACGAATTACCAATTAATATGCATGCTACGAGGATAACAGCCATGACCTGCACATCCGGCTTCATCAAGAGGAACAAGATATAGCTGACTTCTCCATCCCATTCAAAATCTCATGGTCAGCGCGTAATATACGGCGCAAGAATCACTAACGATATTGGTTTGTTAAGTCCTAGGTGATATAGTTCTGAACAGTGGTATTCCAACTGTCAGAGTTACTAGATTAACTGATCACCCTGGATCAGTAACCAATAGTTCACATTATTATCGAAAATAGTGTTTTCTAACCCTTTTCAAATGTAGGTGATGACAACACTGAATTTGTAAAATACTTTATGGAAAATAAACAGAGGACATGAGCAAGTGTGAACTTGCTTTTCGTGATTGCAAGATTATGTACTCACGGTCTTCAAGACAATATAAGATCCAAAATCTGAAATCATCATCATTGGTCCGGTAAGGACTAATGTTTAAAGAAGCAATATGCTCTTATGCATAAGTAATGTGATGCACTTTATAAACGCGAATCTCGGGGATAACGTTGTTCTAGGGTTTGGATTCTGGAAATGGTTACTTTATAATGTGTTAGCCTTTCTAGTTAAATTTCATACGTGTGCTTCTTATTAAGGCTTGTGAGTGTGTGTGAGACAACTATAAAATTACAATATTATAAAACAACGGGACACACTCAAAAGGTGAAATGCTACTCAAGATTGTTTATATAAGAGTTATTGTTTGAAGTGGCAAAAAGAATAACCTTCGAAGAAAAAGTTTCTTTTCTAAGGTCTAAACAAGCTTTGTGGTTAGTTGAGTTTGGTCGAAGTTATTTATGCTTGCTCGAATGGTTTGGGTTTAAGATGCTTTACGATTTAACTATATCAGACCAAAGTTAACTATAAAACATATAATTATGTTTATGGTATTATATTTAGAGTCTTGGAGACTAAAGTTAACTTTAAAATATAGATAGTTTGAAAGTATCATGCTTATCACATTTGTACCTTGTGTATTTGGGAATGTTGCCTTAAAGTTATTTAAGAATGGTTATATTTTTACTTGTTGTAGTGGTTTTCTTGATTTTATAATGGAATAGTATTATTGACCTTTTTAAGGATGAGTGATTATATTTTGAAGTAGAACAAGGTTTCTTGTTTCCTTATAAAGGTGTCATTGTGGTTTATGGATAAATAATTAGTACCAGGGACTACTCATGAATTATCTTTGGATTTAGTCCATTATAAGGTTTTATTTGATTTACATATCATTCTTAAAGATTTTTGAATTGTTAAAGATCTTTTTAGAAATAAAATATTCATATTGTAGAAGGATAATTCAATACAATAGTATTTATAATGTTTTGAATCATTATGACTTAATATTATTAATCTTCAAGACTAATCCTATTTATTGGACTTAATTTACTCATTTTAGAAATATTAACAGATTTTATTTATCCTTATATGAATTATTAATTAAGTAAATAAGTTTAAATTTGCATTATTAAAGTATTTGAATTTTTATTTAACTCAAAAGTGGCATATTATATTTTTAATATATAAATATTATTTTTGTGATCATTTTGGTATATTACATTTATTTTTGTGATTTATAAATAATAAGATATGATTTTTTTTACAATTCTTATTAATTTATAATTACTTAATAAATAATAGATATTTAATTAAGTGAAATAATAATACAAGATTATAATTTTTAATTATAATTCTTATTTTTCTAAGATTTTTGGTATTCTATTTTTTTTATATTTACCATTATTAAAATATGAATTATCAAAGTTTTATTACTTATAAAACCTTTATTAAATAATATTTAATTAAATAATCATCATAATAATATTTGATAATACTTTTAAGTTGTAGGTTTTATTTTTCTACAAATTTTCATATATTAGACACATTTTTCTGAATTATAAATCAAAATTTATTAATTAAACAGGATTTAATCATTTATTTGATTTCTAGAATATTATTAATTGAGTTATAACATTTTATGTATTTCTTAAACAGGAAATAACTTTTTACACCGCACCCACAACTAGTCTAAGTCACTGACCAGTGGGCCAGTGGCCACCTTAGCGCACAGGTTAAAGAAAACGCATTTGTTACCGACTGGTTGGCTACCCCCAGTCAATGACATATGGGCCCTAGGCCATGTAATCAGCTACGCGAGGCAAAGACTGGTCAAACTCACTGACGTGGTTCGATCCTAATGTAGGCATGACGTCACCTAGTTTGGTCCTCACTGGTTGAGGATCGTTCGATCGATCTGGTGCGCGCGCGGGGATATGACTAGGTGCGTTGGACAGAGGAACTCAAGGCGAACCTATTGGTGGTGGCGCCGCTACCTAATGGTCACTGGAACTGCATCGGCGACGAGCTTCTATGGCGGCCAACGACGGTGCTCAACGAAACTAGGCCTACAGTAAGAATTAGCAAGCGAAAATGGGATCCAGAGATGCATAAGCTTACCCTGATGACGATAGAGAGGTCGAGGAGGCTTGGGGAGGCATGACGATAGCGAATCGACGATAATGGCCACGACGGCCAAGGAAAAGGAATGCTTGATTTCACATGATTCCCGGCGTGCGGGCTTCCGTTCTTGGTCCTAGGTGAGTAAGTCCACGACGGCGCTTACAACGGTGGATATCACGAGGTGAGGGGTGGTCGTACTTGACCGGAACGATGAATTCCGACGTACTAGGGTTTCGGTGAGGAAGGAAAATGGGTCTCGAGAGCGAGATAGAAGATGAGATAGGTATGAGAAGATAGAGGAGGATGCGGCGATCTTATCTACTCCTCCCAGAGACAGCGGCACGCATCATAGCGCGACGGTCGATCGACGGTGGAGCTCCGGCTAGCAAGCTGCTTCCAGTAGGCGAGGTAGACGACGAAGTTGATTTTGCAGAAAACCCCCTGGCGTTTCTTTCTTCTCAACCCACGATCCTTCCCTGGCCCCACTCGCCAGTCACATGAGAGAATGAGCTGGGCTGGTTACTGGGCCTTTGTGGGCTGCACCTGGGCGACAGGTAAGCAGGTAAGAGTTGGGCCACGGCCAGGTTTTGTTTTTTATTTGTTTTCCCTTTTTCTGTTTTCCTTTTCAGATTTGAATTTAATCTATATTTTGAACTTTTCTATGTAGAATTTATTTGCTGGATATTTGTAGTAATACTAAAATATATTTAGTATATTTGTGAACTTTTATATACAATCTTTTTATATTTCTTTTATTTTCTCAATATAAACCCCTTTTTTAATATTTTGTAGAAGCTTTTCTTATCATTTTTCTTTCCACTTTTAACCATGGATTTATTAAATGATATATTATTATTTGTTTATAAAACTTAACTCTAGTTGGCTCATAGTTTTGGAATAGAAATTTTTATATGTATAATAATCCTATATCATTATTTGACGCATGAAATATAAAGGAAATTAATATGGTTATTACTACTTCCATTAATTTGGAAAATGGCAATGTATATATTCTATTATGATAAATAAAGAAGTTTAGGGTGCTTGATTTACTTATATTCCCTTGTTATTGTGAGTAAAGATCTAATAACTAATCATATTGGCTTTTTGTTTGTGATACTTGATGACATCATTCCTTTTAAAATAGAAAGTTATATTTAGGATGTTTCATAAAAAAGGAATTGATAAAGATACACTTAAGCACATATAATTATGATAATTAGAACTGAAAGAGAT
Organism: Avena insularis; assembly: GCA_023614405.1. Taxonomy (NCBI): domain Eukaryota; kingdom Viridiplantae; phylum Streptophyta; class Magnoliopsida; order Poales; family Poaceae; genus Avena; species Avena insularis. Next base: position 278,843,319 of record CM042691.1, read on the forward strand.
GTGCTTATGTGATCTAATATAGGGAAATATTCCTATAAAATGATAGTAATCATAAGATGATGAATCAATTCCCTGAATGGACATTATACTTGGTTTAAGATTTAGAGTTGGTTGTTTAACAAGAATGTCTAATTTTTCCATTCTTCACCATCCTTAACCTTTAATTAAAGAATTCCTTTCCTAGATATAATTCTTCTTCCTATCCATCATCATAGTTAGCATGATGAGCGTTACTTCATAAAATATTTGTATCCCCCTATTATCCTTCTAAATCCATGAATGAGCACAATGGGTTTGACACTAAAGCTTTTATTGTTTTCTCATATCCATACTTAGTTCTATTAACTACTCTACTCATAATATTCTTAATCATTTATTACTAATACTTCTTCATTAGATGTATACATCCAACTACCTTTCTCTAAAGCTTACTATCCTTTAAGATGAATAACACTTCTTCCATAACTCTATGCTAAACTAGCTTTAATTGAATCATACTATCTTATAGTTACTTTACTCTAACAACTCACAATACAACCTTACATTATATTAGTATGGCTTGTAATGACTACTTTAGGATAACTTATGTCACATCCCAAAATTTTCCAAATTTTGAAATGTGAAAAATAAATAAACAAGATAAATAGTTGTTGAAATTTAGGGTGAAAAGAAATTTTTGATTCCAGTTGGAAACTTAAAGACCCATCTTGAACAAACCTTTAACAAAGTTTGAATCCAACATCAAGTGAAATGCATTCTTCATAAAAGCATCTTGAAATTTAACCCTTGGGAAAAGTTAAACCAAAACTCTAAAACCGTAAGGGAAGAAAAACATTTCCAAGATACCTCAAAGACTATGGATTTGATCCATATAAATTTTTTGTCAACAAACATTTATAAATGATCAAAATGATAAATAGAAATATTTTAAAACCATAGAAATTGGTTTCACTTAATTTGGAGCCATAGATAAAATCTTATGAATCTAGCAAGATAAGGAAATTGAATTTCCAAAGCTAATAAAGCACCTATCTAAAAATCCACACAAAATGGTGAGCAAATAATCCTAACGATATTTAAAAGGATAAACAAATATTAAATAAAATTTTGCAAATTGGAATCACCAACTTTGGATCTATAAATAAAAAGATATGGATTTTATAAGATAAAGAAAGAATTAATTAATAGGGAATATTTAAAAACCAAATTAAATCTTGGCCTAATCCATGAGCAAATGGAATAAATATAATCCAAGTCCAAATGAAATAAATGGATAAATAATATTCAAATAAAATAAAATGGCCTTAACCAAATTCTATTTCTATGGGAATAAAGACATTTACCCAATTTAAATGATTAATAGATCATAAGAAAATATTTCAAATAAATCAAAATGAATTATTCAACACCCTTTTGAATAAATAAACCTACTTAAAAGGTTTTGTGAAAAATTGGAATTTAAATAAGGGTTTGAAATTATAATGAAACATTATTTAATAAAGGAATGTGTCCTTTTTAAATAAAATATAAACCATAAATAAATAAAGGAATTATTCCTAAAAAGGTATTTAAAATACAAGTTTAAACAGTATGGAAATATACTGAACATTTGAAAAAGGTTTGAATTCAAACAAGGTTTGAAATCATTTGAATAAAATCAAAACAGAAAATCTAGATAGAAAAAGAAAAATGAAACAGAACAAAAAAAATGGAAACCAGCCGGACCAGGCCCAGCAAGCCTAGACCAGCCCACTCCCTCTCTCCCCGCGAGAAAACGCTTCACACCAGCGAACCTACCCACGCAGTCGATGACGACCGGACCCTACCACTCCTCTGTCTCTCTCTCGCTGACCGCTGAGCCCCACCTGTCAGACCTTCTTCCTCACCCCGCGGTGACCACGCCGGCCATTTCCTGCCGATGAATGTCGATGTTTATTTCGCATCAATGCCGCGCTTAAACCTCGCCGCGACCACGCTCGATTTATCGCCCAGTCTCCCTCCCCATTTTCCCCTAGGAGCCACCCACCCTCTGCCACCAGGCCGCTCAGAATTTGCTCGAGAACCACCGCTGCTCCGTCGAGCATTCGCGACGATTCCGGCCAGGCACCGTCGCCCCTCGCCCCCTCGACCCCACGAGCGCGTTCCCCATCACCCCCTGAACCTCCCAGTTGCCTTGGCTTGCCCGTGCACGCCTCAGACGCTCGGCAACGACGACGCCTCCTCGCCACCGCCGTCTGCTCCAACTTCGGCGACCTCTACTGGTAACATCCGGCCGCGCCTCCCTTTATCATTGAGATTCCTGTACTCCACACTCTTCTGCGCACACAACGACACCGTTTGCTTGCTGTGGCATGGTCTGCAGCCTCGTCTCCATCGACGACAGAGCGTGCCCGACGCCAGGCACATCTCCGGCGAGCGATTAAGCCCCCTGCCCTGAGACAACAACGTTGAGCATCAACACGTCAAGGCGAACCCGGTGAGCCCCTTCTCTTTCTCTCTTGCTTCCTGGTTGTGCTGGAACGCCGCTGACAGAGCGCTGCCACCGCACGTTCGTCGCCAGCGCCGCCAGCTAGTGGTCTTTGCGCTGTGAGCCGCTGGATGCAAATCCTGTGGTTGTGTTTAATCCACTTAAGCGAAACAGTATGGAAGCATCTGAGCCGTGCGATGTAACTTATATCTAACGCACCGCGTAGGTCGATCCGTGCGAACCGTTATTGTCCAGTAACAAGAAGACACGTGGCCACCCTTTTAAATTGAAAACAGAAACTTGTCTATTTAGTGTTTGAACTTGTAAAAATCATAACTTTTGATCCACATGTCCAAATTTTGCAAATTTTATATCAATGGAATCACCAAAACAAGTAATTTCCATCCATGTACTTTTTTTAGTAAATTGCTTCTATTAAATTGGTTGTTTTTACATAAACTTGTATAGGCATATTTTTTTATAAAATTTATTCTAGAAAAGTTTTTAGGATAAAATCTTTGACAAATGGTTTGTTTTGAACCTACTGACCATATAAAACAACTTGTGGAATTAAAAGTGTATTTTGTGAAGTTAAAGAATAAATCTTTGATTTAGAACATTTGCAGTCAAATAAAAATATTGTTTATATGATAAAAATGCTTTTTGGAGAAAAAACTTTGGGAAATATTTTGATTTAAACTCTTTGACCCTAAACACCAAGTTTTAGGATTTAAAAATCTATTTGATGAACCCTATAGATTATTACTTTGCTAAAAAGCATTTTTCAACAACATAAAATATTACTTTGGTATAAAAATGGTTTATAGGTAAAACCTTTTGCAAATGGTTTCAATATTAAACACTTGACCTTAAAACACTAACATTTGTGTCAAAAAATATATTTGGCAAACACTAGAAAATATTACTTTGATTTAAATCATTTCTAGCAAAACAAAATGATTTAAAATGGCCATTTTCACTAACTTGTTATCAAATGATCTTGCCACTTTTATAAATGACAAATAAGTGTTTCAAAATGTTTATAACCTATTAGAAACCACTTTTGCAAATAAAACAATCTTTTGCATGCTTGCATGCATTGTTTTATTTTATTATTTTATGTGATGAATTGCTTGATTGGTAGATTGAATATTTGCTTGCTTGATTGAATTGTAGTGGAATTTGAAGAGTGTGACTATTGCAAGATCAAGGAGTGAACTTATATTCTCTACCAAAAAGGCAAGTGGTGCTACATACTTTTGTCCCATTATTTTCACTATGCATTAGTGATATTTCTAAGTAGGACTTGGATGGAATTTTGCTAAGTAAAAAATATGCCATGGGAAATCCTAGTAGATGAAACCTTAGTAGATTTTTCCTAAGTTAAGATTCCTACTACTATCATGCTTAGTTTAGCTAGTAGAAAACAAGGGTGGATTATATTCAAGCTATGGAACATTTCCAAGTCAAGGACTTTTGTTTTGTTTAATAAAACAACTAAGTGAATGAATCACCTGGGTTGATTGGAAGGAATGGTTTGTGTTGAGTGGTTACACAAGGCCCCATTTCTATGGTTTACCTTGTGTATCTCACTTGTGGAATGCCACCCAGGAACAAAGAGATTTGAGATGTCAAATGTTGAGAAGCTTCAAGTGCAGCCACTTGGCATTATGGGCTTTGCCTGGATCATATAGGTTGCAATAACTTAGCCAAATGGACAGTTGGTGGTAGGGGATGATAGGTTGGAACGCGTCCATTCTAGTCTAAGGGAAGGCTTCTAAAAGATCTTGTCTTGGTGAAAATCAAGTCTTGTGGGGAAAGTGCACCACCTCAGCAGAGTGTAAAATCTAAGTACTTATCCATGTCCCTGGTAATGGACAATTTGAGCATCAAGATATGGAAGCTATCAAGAATCTCCTCATCCCAATTTCTAAGTTAAAAACTTGTGGTTGAACAAGGGTTAAAGGATCACCAATTTCTATTGGGAGATGCCTTGGGTGATTTTTGACAAACAAAAACTTAGTGTTTTCAAATGATAAGGAAAATCTATTTTGAGAAAAGCAAGCCTAAGCTCCTCTTAGCCAAGTTCATATAGATGATAGACTCCAATATACTACCATAGTATCACTTGCCAATACAATTCAAATGTATTGACCCTTATGGCTGTAACTTATTATGTTGCAGGTTTGTTTGATGTTAGTGAAGTGTGTTGATTAGGATTACAAGTCTACAACCAACATGATTGCCTGTGGCACTTTGAAGATGAAGGACTCCATGCTACAGAGTTATTTCTGCTGCATTGTAATGTAATAGCCAAATGAGCTATGTAAGATGTAATGAATTATTTTCTTCCTGGTTATAAAGTTGTATTATGACCTTTTTTTCTTGATATTACATCTTAACTGTGGATGCTAGCTATTGATCCAGGGACTAGCATTGTAAACACAGGGATCTCTACCTTATTAAAGGTTGGGACCTCTACAACTTATCCCTACTAGGGTTTCAATCATGTTCTACCAACCAATATATTTTATACTAGATATAGGTAGACCATCCTGGTGAGTAAGGCATGATCATTTTAATCCCTTAATCATTTATATCTTGGATTTGTAGTTGGCTAAACAAGGCTTTAGCAATACAACCCTTCAATTGTATTGGAATTATCTTCTTAGTATCTTCAACTGGATTAAGACTGTTATTCAGGGACTATGCCCACTTGGTCTAATAGAATTACTACTGGTAACTATCTTCAGGGTTCATCCTTGTAATCTTCTTAACTACCATATAATTAGATGGTATAAATAATTCTTCTATTTATTTAGGAGTGATTTAGATCCATCAATTATCCTATTGATTTGATTCTCTTCAATCATTCCCATCCTATAGATGGTGTCTAAAACTAGAATTACTATTTACCTCTTCTTAGTTGTTTCTTTATAGACACTTATTTGTAAGCTAGATTCTAGTCAAGAGTTGATAGATTGAGAATTGGTGAATAAATAGTTGATTTCTCAACATTGATGAGCAACATATATTGAAATATAACTCAATAGAGATGATAAGGATTGATATGGAAAGAAAGATATAGGGTGAATGATCTAAACTTAGTTTCTTTCGTACTCAATCTTACTTAAGAAGTAGGGTTAGATATTACCATGATACTCATGGTATATGTAGATGAGATTAAGATATAATTGTTACATTCTTATTATTTGTGTTATATCCTTAACTTGGTACTCATGAGTGATTATAATGGATACTATGATATGATCACTTAAGGATCAAATATAAATCATAATGTATTAGGGTTTAACTTTTAGTTTATTTGATCTACCCTTAGATCAAATCTCCCTTACCCAAAATAAGGTTTTAGCAAAGGTCATATTGAAACTTATCGTAGTCAACTTGATGATCTACTTCAATTCCATCAAGTTAATAGAAGCTTTAATCACTTTGACAAGTTGTGTTCAAAAGAGCGAAAATTATTCGGATTTTCTATGCATGAATGCAATGCACACATCTAGGTTCAGCTTATGTCTAGGCTCTAATGCTGGGGATGCTACAGCTTATGAGCCAATCAAGAAAATAGATGATACAAAATACCTGTAAGTTTTTTCTCTTTTCCTTTCAAACCTCAAAAAGTGTTGCTACTGACCAGAGCTCTGTTTGGCAAAAACAAATTAGATTTACTTGAGGCTCCCAAAGTGATGCCAATACTGATCAACAAGTTCAATCATATAATAGAGATTGCAAACTAAAATAATAAGTGCAAAAAGTAAAATATGAAACTTCTCATTAATATTCCATAAAGGCACTCACACCAAGGGATACATAGATAATCAACTAAAGGAGAGATACTTCCACATGCAAACCAATCTATAAGATAACTTCTCTACCAAATATATGAATCCACAAAAAAGGTAAAAGATAAAAGATAATGATGGTGATATCGCGGCACTCCCCCAAGCTTGGAACAGGAAAAGGGGATGCCAAACCTGATGACGAATTACTCATTCGGTGGTGGTCCCTTGTAATCATGAGACTTTCAAGTTAAAGGTTTCCCATCCAAAAAGGATGTCTTGGTTTCCACAATCCTAAAACGAGCAGCAGAGCTTATGCGATCAAATCTAGCCTCATACTCATAGTTTTAGTTTTGAATGTCATAGAGCTGTGCTTGTAACTGGTTGGTGGCCTGATGCAGCGAGAGGATTTCGTCTTGGAGCTCAGCAACCTTCTCCTTGTGCTTGGTGATGAGTTCTGAACTTATCTTATGGATGATATCCACTTCGCGTTCCGCCATATTCTTGTACCTGAAAACTTCCTGTTCCAATGCTTCCATCCTGTCTTCCAGACTGCCTTCTCCTTTAGGGCCTTGAACTTCTTTCAGCCCGTAGAGGATTCCTCCTCGGATGCTATCAACCCGTACATGTATGAGTTGGAGATTCATCCCAAGGAATTGATTCTCAAGGATGGGAAGGTGCAGAGGAAGACATTGTAGCTCCAAAACTGAGAATCTGCCTGACAGAAACAAATCGAAACAAAAACACGACAAGAAAAAGATACACGAACCTCGGGGGATTCGGGGGATTATATATTACGAAGTTTCAATGCATAAGGAAGGTACTGGTACGAAAACGAGGCGGAGACGGAGCTCGGGAGGCTCACACTCCCTCCAGGCGCGGCCAGCTGGGGCCTGCGCCTGGGGTGGGTTTGGCCACCTCGGCCTCCGTTTCATCCTCTGTTCCGTCTCGTAACCTTCCGTATGTATTAAAAACATCAAAAATATAAAAAGATTGGGTTTTCATGAACCTTCTATTTTCACCACTTTTACCTATTCAAATACGAACTCTGTAGATTCCTTTCCTCCTTCTCCTAGAAATTCCTTTCTTCACAAGGAAATACACAAATCTTAATGACAACATTAGTGTAAGCAAAAACAATAAACCTTTAGGTTCACACTTCAACTGAAATCCATCAAAACAAAAGCTACTGTAGCAACTCCTTTCCAAAAACACGAAAGAATCTGGAAGGCAATCAATATAAGAGGCAAATGCAAATGACGACAGAAATCTATCAAAACAGACCAGCAGGTAAAGATTGATTTTTTTGAAAACCTTCTGTTGCTCAAATCAAAAAGTGCAAAACTAATGAAAGTTGGGTAACAACTTGGAGAAAAATATCAAAACAATACAGCTCCATCCGACGTACTGAGCTCCCTCACGAATTTTTACAATGCAGCACAAAAATCTGTCCTAGGACAGCCAATATTCACAACTCTTCTACTTCACAAAAGTAGTTGAACTCGACACAAAAAAACAAAACAAAAAGGATAAGGAGCGGTTATTACTGAGGTAATAACTTCCAAGACTCAACAAAACTATTGGGTTATCTCCCAAGAAGTACTTTTCTTTAATGCCTTTAAGTTAGGGTCGAAAATTTCAAAGATGCTCACATAAAGAGAGCATCAAGAAGCAAATAACCAACACATTTGAGTCTAACCCACTTCCTATGCATGGGAGTATCATGAGAAAACGAATTGTTGAAACAAAAAGCCACTAGCATAGGAAGACAAAACAGATGCAACTTCAAAGCTTTCAACATAAAATGGGGAAACTTAACATTATTGAGGTGCATAAAACCATGTTTCCCTCTCTCATAATAACTTTCAGTAGCACTTTGAATAAAGTTGACAATATAACTGTCACTGGCAACAACTTTATCATCAGAATGAGCATACTTACAATCATCAAAAAGAGGTCCAAGGTCATAAACTGGATCAATAAAAACAAGTTGCGGTGACCCAGGATACCACTACATGATGTAGTATACTATAGTCGTTGACATAACACTAATGAAACACCGTTCACTAGTATTACATCCCTCAGAATGGCACAACAAAAAACACCGCGGGTCCAATACATGGCTAAAGGTTACAACTCACTCTTTACACAAGATCCAGAGAACACTCTAGGGTAAAGAGAGAGAAAGAACTTCTTACGAAGAAGAATCAAAGATAAACAACGCAAGAACTAATATAGTATTTATACTAGGATGTTAACTAGGGATTGGCATTGCTGCTATCGCAATACACTACATAATTAGGTTCTTTGGCTAGAAATTATATTCCTATCTAATCAATAACTTCGTCTTCACTTGAGTTGAGGTATTTGTTGACTTCCTTGTCTTTGAAGAACCTTAGCTTTGAATGTTGAGTCCTGGAGCATAACTTGATGTAGATGTTGTCTATCCCGGCTTCAGAATCTAGCAAGGGTTAAGAATATACTTTGAGTACGAGTGTACTCAGCAAATTCACTAGAAAAGGAGTGTTTGATGCACTATAACTACAGCCACAGACCATAGGTCGTAGGCCATGCAAGTTTTCGTAAAAATTTCTTCAAAGGTTGCTTTTATTTTGAAAAGCTATGTCCGTCAGCCTTCACGGGTTTACCAGAACTTTCATGGAGTTCCTTTCCCGCCGTGTTCGCAGCTCCTTCCCGGAACAGGGAGTAACAAGTTACAGTTCTTACACTCTGCAGAGGTGCGTCACTTTACCCATGAGAGATCAACTCTTTGTTGCACAACCGGGCAGCTTATTCCCGTCCACAATTCCATGATGTGGGGCCCAAAAGATGATCCAAGCCAATCACTGCTCCCATCGCGACCTCGCATGCCTCCTTGGTGTACACCATGCCCACATAAAGAATTACGGCAATGGTTTGTACAAACCGTTAGATGCCAGAACTATCGTGGGACGATGAGGGTTCCCACCCATATGCTGCATATCCTCTACGAATTACCAATTAATATGCACGCTACAAGGATAACAACCACGACCTGCACATCCGGCTTCATGCGAGAGGAACAATATACAGCTGACTTCTCTGTCCCATTCCAAATCTCATGGTCAACGCGTAATATACGGCGCAAGAATCACTGGCGACATTGGTTGTTAAGTCCTAGGTGATATAGTTCTGAACAGTGGTATTCCAACTGTCAGATATAATAGATTAGCTGATCACCCTGGATCAGTAACCAATAGTTCACATTATTATTGAAAATAGTGTTTTCTGACCCTTTTCAAATGCAGGTGATGACAACACTGAATTTGTAAAATACTTTATAGAAAATAAACAAAGGACATGAGCAAGTGTGAACTTGCCTTTTGTGATTGCAAGATTATGCACTCACGGTCTTCAAGATAATATAAGATCCAAAATCTGAAATCATCATCATTGGTCCGATAAGGACTAATGTTTAAAGAGGCAATATGCTCTTATGCATAAGTAATGTGATGCACTTTATAAACGCGAATCCCGGAGATAACGTTGTTCTAGGGTTTGGATTCCGGAAATGGTTACTTTAGAATGTGTTGTCCCTTTTAGATAAGTTTCATACTTGTGCTTCTTATTAAGGCTTGTGAGTGTTTGTGAGACAATCATAAAATTACAATATCATAAAACAATGGGACACACACAAAAGGTGAAATGTTACTCAAGATTGTTTATATAAGAGTTCTTGTTTGAAGTGTCAAAAAGAATAACATTTGAAGAAAAGGTTTCTTTTATAAGGTCTAAACAAGCTTTGTGGTTAGTTGAGTCTGGTCGATGTTATTTGGGCTTGCTCAAATAGTTTGGGTTTGAGATGCGTTACGCCTTAACTATATCAGACCAAAGTTAACTATAAAATATAGAAGGTTTGAAAGTATAATGCTTATGATAATTGTACTTGGTGTACTTGGTATTGTTGCCTTAAGGTTACTTAAGGACGGTTATATTTTTCTTTGATGTGGTGGTTTTCTTGACTATATAATGGATTAGTATCACTTACCCCTTTTTATGGATGAATGGTTATAGTTTGTAATCCATGGAGTAATGTTACTTAATTTCTTATGGTTTCATTACAGTGTTTTAGTATGTTGATAAACTTGTGGTTAAAGTAAAGGAAATAAGTTTTTATTTAACTCCAAATTATTCTTGATGATTTTAGATTTGATAAGGATTCTCTTTCAAAAATATTACACACCTATGGTTGAGAATAATTGAATAAAATTGTAATTAAAATGTGTTAAACTATTTGGACTTCATATTATTAATTTTGAAGACTAATACTATTTATTAGACTCTATTGGTTAATTTTAGACATATAAGAATTTTTTTTACCTTTATATGAACTATCAATTAAATAAATAAGTTTAAATTTGAGTTATTAAAGTATTTGAATGTTTATTTAACTTAGAAGTGAAATATTATATTTTTAACATGTAGATATTATTTTTGTGATCATTTCGGTATATTACAATTATTTTTGTGATTTATAAATAATAAGATATGATTTTGACAATATTTAAATAATAATAATTTAATTAAGGGAAATAATAATGCATGATTATAGTTTAAAATTATAGTTCTTATTTTCTAAGATTTTTGGTATTTTATTCATATTTTTATCATTTACCATTATTAAAATATGAATTATCAAAGTTTTATTACTTTTAAAACCTTTATTAAATAATATTTATTTAAATAATTATCATAATAATATTTGATAATAGTTTTAAGTTGTAGATTTTATTTTTCTACAAATTTTCATATATTATACACATTTTTCTAAATTATAAATCAAAAGTTATAAATTAAACAAGATTTAATCATTTATTTGATTTCTTGAATATTAATAATTAAGCTTATAACATTTTATTTATTTCTTAAACAGGAATTAACTTTTTACACCGCACCCATACCTAGCCCTAGTCACTGACCAGTGGGCCAGTGACCACCTCAGCTCTCAGATGAATAAATGTGGTTGTTACCGACCCTGTCTCTACTCCTAGACAATGACGTATGGGCCCAAGGCCACGTCATATGCCACATGAGACAAAGACTAGGTCAAACCGCGTTGGGGTAGCAGGATGACACCAGCATGATGTCATGCTGATATCAGCCTGGCCTCCACCACTAGAGAATGGTCGACGGCGGCGAACCACTATGCTCCAGTGAACAAGGTTGATGCTGGTGAACAGAGGAGGTCAAGGAGAACCTATTGGTGATAACACCGCTACCTAGTGGTCACCGGAAATGCATCGGCGACGAGCTTCTGCGGCGGCCAACGGCGATGCTCGACGGAACTAGGTCTATGGTGAGAATCAGCAAGCGAAATTAGGATCCAGAGATGCGTAAGCTTACCCTGATGACGATAGAGAGGTCAAGGAGATTTGGGAAGGCGTGACGATGTCGAATCGACGATAATGGCCACGACGGCCGAAGAAAGGAATGCTCGATTTCACATGATTCCCGGCGTGCGGTCTTCCTTGCTTGGTCCTAGGTGAGTCAGTCCACGACGGCGCGTCCAACGGTGGCTACCACGAGGCGAGGGGTGGCCGGGCCTGACCAGAACGATGAACTCCGACGAACTAGGGTTTCGGGTGAGGAAGGGAAGTGGTTCTGGAGAGCGAGACTGGAGATGAGATTGGTATGAGAGGATAGATGAGGACGCGGCGATCTTATCTACTCCTCCCAGGGGCGGCGACACGCATCGTAGCGTGGCGAGGTCGATCGACGGCGGAGCTCCGGCCAGCGAGCTGCTTCCAGTAGGCGAGGTAGACGATGAAGTCGATTTTGCGGAAAAACCCCTGGTGCTTCTTTCCCCTCAACCCGCAGTCCCTCTTCGGTCCCACCTATTAGCCAGAGACGAGAACGAGCTAGGCTGGTTATTGGGCCTTTGTGGGCTGCACAGGGGCGACAGGTAAGCAGATAGGAGTTGGTCCATGGCCAGGATTGGTGTTTTATTTTTTTCTTTTTCTATTTTCTATTTTACTTTTCAGATTTGAATTTAATCTATATTTTGAACTTTTCTAATAAAGTTTATTTGCTGAATAATTACAGCAACAATTTTTATTTATTGTGATTCCTTTTGTGAACATTTATGATAAATGTTTTTATATTTCTTTTATTTTCTTTGTAAGAACCCCCTTTTATAATATTTTGAAGAAGCTTTTCTTATTATTTTTCTTTCCACTTTTGAAGAACCATATTATTATATGATATTTTCTTATTTGTTTATAAAAGTTAACTCTAATTGACTCTTAGATTGAATGGAGATTTTTATATGTATAATGATCCTATATCATTATTTAATGCCTGAAATACAAAAGAAATTAATATGGTTATTACCACTTCCCTTAACTTATAAAATGGCAATGTATATATTCTATTATGATAAACATTGAAGTTTAGGGTTCTTAATTTACTTATATTTCTTTGTTGATGTGATAAAAGATTTAATAACTAAGCATATTTTCTTCTGTTTGTGATATTTGATGACATTGCCTTTTATAATAAAAAGTTATATCTAGAATTTTTTATAGAAAGGAATTTTTAAAGATATTCTTAAGCACATATAATTATGATGGTTAGAATTGACAGAGATGTGCTTATGTGATTTGCTATAGGAAAATATTCCTATAAAGTGATATAGACATAAGATAATGGATTAATAACATGAAATGGATATTATATTTGGTTTGAGATTTAGAGTTGGGTGTTTACCAAGAATATCTATTTTCCATAATTCACAATCCTGGATTTCTAATTAAGGAATTCCTTTCCTAGATATACTACTCTTCATATCCATCATCATGATTAACATGATGAGCTTTACTTCACAACAATATTCTTTTTCACCTATTATTCTTCTAAACTCATGGATGATTCCAATGAGTTTGATACTAAAGCATTTCATAGTTTTCTCATATCCTTGCTTAGGTATACCCACTACTCTACTATTGATAATCTTCAATCCAACAAGCAGTTCTTCCAAACTCCACTCATAATCCTCCTTAATTATCCATCTACCTTTCCTTAAAGCTTACAATCCTTTAAGATGGATAACACTACTTCCATAACTCTATGCTACACTAGTTTTAATTGAATCATACTTACTTACATTTTCTCTAATAACTCTTATTCCAACCTCACATTATATTAATGTGACCTGTAATAACTACTCTAGACTAACTTATCTATACTAGGTTTTCAATCATGTTCTACCCACCAATGCCACTTATGCTAGTTATAAGTAGACAATCCTGGTGAGCAAGGCATGATCATTATAATCCTTTAATCATTTATAGCTTAGGTTTCCAATTGACTAATCAAGGTTTTATCAATACCCTCCTACAATTGTATTGTAATTATCTTCTTAATATCTTCAATTGTATTAAGGTTGTTATTCATGGACCATGCCCACTTGGTCTAATAGAATTACTACTGGTAACTATCTTCAGGGTTCATCCTAGTAATCTTTTTTTACTATCATACAATTATATAATCTAAATAACTCTTCTATTTATTTAGAAGTGATTTAACTCCATCAATTATTATATTGATATGATTCTCTTCATTCACTCCCATCCTATAGATGTTATCTAAAACTAGCATTACTATTTACCTCTTCTTAGTAGTTTCTTTGTAGGCACTTAAGTGTAAACTGTGATATGGTCAAGAGTTGATAGATTGAGATCTGATGAATCAATAGTTGATTTCTCAACATTGATGAACAACAGATAAAGGAATATAACTCAATAGAGATGATAAGGATTGATATGGAAAGAAAGATATATGGTGAATGATCTAAACTTAGTTTCTTTGCAACTCAATCTTACTTAAGAAGTAGGGTTAGGTATTACCATGGTACTCATGGTATAAGCAGATGAGATTAAGATATAGTTGTTACCTTCTTATTATTTGTGTTACATCCTTAACTTGGTACTCATGAGTGATTATAATGAATACTATGATATGATCACCTAAGGATCAAATATAAATCATAATGTATTAAGGTTTAACTTCTATTACATTTGATATACCCTTAGATCAAATCTCCCTTACCCAAAATAAGGTTTTAGCAAAGGTCATATTGAAACTCATCGCAGTCAACTTGATGATCTATTTCAATTCCATCAAGTTAAGAGAAGCTTCAATCACTTTGACAAGTTTTGTTCAAAAGCGCGAAAATTATTCGAATTTTCTATGCATGAATGCAATGCACACATCTGGGTTCAGCTTATTTTTAGGCTCTAATGCTGGGATGTTACACAAGTTGTTCCATCCTGAAATCTTCATTAGGCAAGCTAATTTCATGAGGACCTTTTGCAAATTTGGAAAAGTTAAACTCATAAGAATCTCCATCAAACTTATTTAAAACCTTCTCCTTCTTACAATCTATAATAGCTCCACAAGTGTTCAAGAAAGGTCTACCAAAAATGATAGGACAAGTTTTGCTAGCTGCTGAATTAAGCACTAGAAAATCAGCAGGATATTTAATCTTACCACAGAGATTTCCACGTCTCTGACAATACCAATGGGGCAAATAGTTTTCTTATTAGAAACCACAATGTCCTCAAGCTCACAAGGACTAATTTCATGCATAATCTCCATGTAAAGCTCATAAGTAATAACACTAGAGCTATCACCAATATCACATAAACCATAATAGCAATGATCACCAATTTTAACAAAAAGCACAGGAACACTAGCTTTTCTAGCTTTACTAGGATGAGAGATAATATTAGAAGCGTCTTCATAGAAGACAATGTGATCATCCTCTATATTTCTAGTGACAGGGTCTTTCACAATAACTACCACAAGTTCATTATTCATTTGCTCATCAGGCTCCATAGTTTTCTTAGTACCTTTGCTATTCGCACTAATCATCATAGAATACTCCTTTACCTTAGCTGGGAAAGGTATTTTCTCAACATAAGGTTCATGCAAAATATGATCAATAGTACAAACTTCAGTGCTTCTAACAGGAACATGACTAACAACATCTTTATAAGGTGCATGGTACTTATTCCACTTCTTCTTGGGAATTTCTATGTAGGAGGCAAAGGCCTTAAAACAGCTGGCAATACTTTGGGAATCAAGACCAAAATCATTACTAATATCACGGAAGCCATCAGTTCCCATAAAATATTTAATGCATTCATAATCATAGTTTATACCTGACTTCCTTCCTTCATTCTCCCAAGCTTTAGTGTTCTCTTGAATACGGTCTAGGAGATCCCATTTAGCTTCTTCCTTCATACATGTGAATGATCTAGCACAAGAAGTATCTAGTAAATGTTTGTCATGAAGAGAAAGCCTAGCATAAATGTTATTGATAATAACATTGTTAGGGAGTTCATGAATAGGACATTTAAGCATTAGTAACTGAAGGGAATATGTCCTGAGAGGCAATAATAAAGTGTTTATTATGTATATTCCAAGTATATGATAGATGTTTATTTTGCATGCTATAATTGTATTAATACGGAAATGTTAATACATGTGTGTTTAATAAACAAACAGAAAGTTCCTAGTTATGCCCCTCTCATAGACTAGCTCGTTGATTAACAAGATGATCGAGATTTCCCGATCATGGACATTGGATGTTGTTAATAATGGGATCACAACATTAGTGTAATGGTGTGATGAACATTCATCCGAAGTATAGCATTACAATCAAAGTCATTGAGTTTATATTGCTATAACAACTTACGAAGTGATCCTAATCCTTAGACCATGAGATCATGTCAATCACTAACACCGAAAGAGTTTCTTGATAACATCAAATGTCACATCGTAACAAGGTGATTATAAAGATTGGTTTAGAACTAATAAAGTGTTATGTTGAGGCCCATGGATCGAGAGTGGAATATTTTCATCCCGATGACGGATAGATATACTCTAGGCCCTCTCGGTGATATCACATTGGTTAGCTTGCAAGCAAGTGATTTGATCACTAGAATGTTATATCACGGGAACAAGAAAAGAGTGCATGTCAGTAATGAGATCAAACTAGGTATGGAGATACCGATGATCGAATCTCGGACATGTAATATATCGCGAAACAAAGGGATTAAGATACTAGCATAAAAAGTTCCGACGATCACAAGAAAGTCATCGTTGAATGTGTGGGAGTCAGTATGGGTCTCCAGATCCCGCTTCTAATTATTGATCTGAGAGGGGTCTCGATCATGTCCGCATTATTCACAAACTGTAGGGTGACACACTTAAGAGATACCGACATCCAATTGGAGCAAAAGTTTCATGTCGGAAAGAATAGCAAGCACATGAATTTATTTCACTAGATACCGAAACAGGTTTTCGGGTGAAATTGCAGAAAGTGTTTTTGCATGTGAAATGGAATTCTAGCAAGGGGTTATATTTGAATGTTTGTTATTAAAGTAATTGACAAAATTCTGAATAAATAAAAGGAGTTTTATTTAATGAGAGTTTGCATTAAATTTGGTGGAAATTTAATAGCAATTTTGAGTGGAAGGAATTGAAGAGATTTTTGTGAGTGGAGTGTCCACCCACATGAATGAAGGAGGGGAAGTGGCAGCGCCCATGGCCGGCGGCCACCCCCTTGGGTGCCTCCCCCCTCCTCCTATAAAAGGCACCCCATCTCCTCTCTCTCACTCACACCTCCTCGTGAAGGATCTCTCTCCCCCTCTACAATTTATTACCCATGGTCTCGGACTAGCGAGATACATGTTCTCGGTGGATATTCGGCAAGAAAGGGTTGTGCTTCCGCTGCATCGCTGGAGTGAGGAGGCGTAGGTTGCTCGGTGCCTCGGACGTGTGTGCGAGCACGGATGCGCTGCTGATTTGCGGCGCTAGGACTTCCACTCGATCTTGAGATCGACAAGAGATCGTCTACATCAACCATGAGTTTAACTCGTTAAGCTTTGTCGGTCTTCAAGGGTATGTTCTCTACGGATATACATCCGCCCATTGTTTGTATCTAGTAGATAGATCTTGGTACATAGTTGTTCCCATCGTAGGAAAATTTTTGTTTTCTATGTTGCGAACCCTACAGTGGTATCAGAGCCAGATCTATGCGTAGATGCTTTACACGGGTAGTACACATATGAGTATGTGGGAGATGATGATCATGTTGCTGCTTCTTAGTTGTAATTTTGGATATTGGTGGCATAGTGGGATGAAGCGGCCCGGACAAACTTTACATGTCCTCGCACATGAGACCTGTTCCACGCTTGACATGCAACTAGTTTGCATAAGTGGCTAGCGGGTGTCTATCTCTCCTACTATAGTCAATATCTATTTTGCAACGAGTTGTAAACAATTTGGTTATCCTCGTTGTGGTTCATGTTTGTATGTAAGAACGGTTCTATCTTCGAAAGCCCTAAGCCACGTAAAACTTGCAATGGATAAATTAGAGGCATCTAGTTTAGATTGTTGCTGGGCTAGTGTTATGATATGGTGATGTTGTAAGTAGAAGTATGAGATGATACTCTTATAACACACATAACGTTTAAGTTCCATAGACCTTGGCCTTACACATAAAGGTATGATAATGATCATACCACGATGCACATGATAGAGATCATATGCGTGAACCATATCATTTCACTTATAAACATGTGATGTTTGATAGTATCTTATATTGCTTGTTTGACGTTTTATTAGAATAATAAGATGATACCTAATTTAAATATCAAGATAAGAATGTGTTCTTCCTTTATTATGCACCGATTATGTTTTCGTCGCTCCAAGACATCACGTGATGATCGGGTGTTCTTGGATACACGACCATATTTCGGGTGTAAAACAGTTACACACGCGAATACTAAGGTTCTTACTTGGCGAGCCTAGCATGTACAAACATGGCCTCGGAACACGGACCAAAAGGTTAACCATGAGTCATATAGTAGATATGATGCCCATTTGATGCTCGCCTTTGAAGATACACCGACTCACGTGATGATCGGACTTGGTGTAGTGGATTTGGTTCATGTAATCACCAAAAAGGCACGAGGGATGTCGTTTTTGAGTGGGATTTCATTCGTAATATGGATTATTTGAACTCAATCTATCATAAACTTAGTCTAAACTTTACAAATTCTATTGTAGATGGCACCACCTGATTTTAATTTCAATGTGTTCATGGAGAAAGAGAAACTTGCAACGAACGGAAGCAACTTTACCGAATGGGCCATGAATTTGAGGATTCTCCTATCTGCTGCACAAAATCAATATGTGCTAGAAGCGCCGCTAGGCCCCCCACCTTTTGATGATGCCCCTAACAAGGAGAAGAATGTCTATCAGACTCGTCAGGAGGACCACAACTTAGTTCATTGCGGCATATTGTATGGGCTAGAGCCAGAACTTCGAAAGCATTTTGAAAATGGTAATGCATTTGATACAATGGGTAAGTTGAAAATGATTTTCAACACACATGCTGCTGTAGAGAGCTACAATGCTTCAGAAAAGTTCTTTAGCTGCATGATGGAAGAGCACAACTCCGTTAGTGAGCATGTACTCAAGATGTCGGGTTACGCCGATAAGCTTGTGTCCTTGGGAATATCGATTCCCATTGACATAGGCATCCATCGTGTTATGCAGTCTCTACCACCTAGATATAAGAGCTTTGTGATGAACTATAATATGCAAGGCATGAAGAAGTCTCCCCCGAGCTTCTGTCAATGCTTAAAACTGCAGAAGTGGAGATCAAGAAGGAACATCAAGTGTTGATGATCAATAAGAACACTGGTTTCAAGAAAGAAAAGAACGGTAAACTGAAGGGAAGTAAGGGCAGCAAGCCGGTTGCCGTGCCTGAAAAGAAACCCCGAGTTGGCCCTAAGTCTGATACCGAGTGCTACTATTGTAAGGGGACCGGCCACTAGAAGCGCAACTGCCCCAAGTATTTGGCAGACAAGAAGGCCGGCAAGGCAAACAAAGGTATATATGATACACATGTTATTGATGTGTACTTGACTAGTGCTCGCAGTAACACCTAGGTATTTGATACCGGTTCAGTTGCTAATATTTGTAACTCGAATCAGGGGCTGCGAAACAAGCGACCGCTAGCAAGAGGTGAGGTCAAGATGCGTGTCGGCAATGGATCAAGCGTTTATGGGATCGCCGTCGGAACACTATCTCTCCACTTGCCGTCGAGATTAGTAATAAACTTGAATAGTTGTTATCTGGTGCCAGCACTGAGCATGAACATTGTATCTGGATCGTGTTTGATGCGAAGTGGTTATTCATTTAAATCCGAGAACAATGGTTGTTCTATTTATATGAATGAAATCTTTTATGGTCATGCATCGATGATGAATGGTTTATTTCTATTGGATCTCAATAATAGTGTTACACATATTCACAATGTTGATGCTAAAAGGATTAAACTTAATGATGATATATCCGCATATATGTGGCACTGCCGTCTAGGTCATATTGTCGTTAAACGCATGAAGAAGCTCTATTCGGATGGAGTTTTGGAATCACTTGATTTTGAATCATTTGATACATGTGAGACATGCCTTATGGGCAAGATGACTAGATAGTCGTTTTCCGGTACAATGGAACAGGCGACAGATTTATTAGAAATCATACATTCTGATGTATGTGGTCCAATGAGTGTGTCAGCGCGAGGTGGATATTGTTATTTTGTTACTTTCACGGATGATTTGAGTAGATACGGTTATATATACTTGATGAAACACAAGTCTGAAACCTTTGAAAAGTTCAAGGAATTTCAGAATGAAGTGGAAAATCATCGTAATAGAAAGATCAAATTTCTACGGTCCGGCCGTGGAGGTGAGTATCTAAGTTACGAGTTTAGCACTCACATGAAAGAGTATGGAATTGTTTCACAACTCACACCTGCCGGAACACCACAGCGTAACGGTGTGTCGGAACATCGTAATTGTAATTTATTGGATATGGTTCGATCTATGATGTCTCTGACGGACTTGCCGTTGTCATTTTGGGGTTATGCACTAGAAACTGTTGCATTCACTTTAAATCGGGCACCATATAAATCCGTTGCAAAGACACCGTATGAATTGTGGTTTGGAAACAAACCTAAGCTGTCATTTCTTAAAGTTTGGGGATGCGATGTTTATGTGAAGAAACTTCAACCGGATAAACTCGAACCCAAAGCGTAAGAATGCGTCTTCATAGGATACCCTAAGGAAACAATTGGGTATTCCTTCTATCACAGATCCGAGGGCAAGGTTTTTGTTGCCAAGAATGGATCCTTTTTAGAGAAAGAGATTCTCGTGAAAGGCGTGAGTAGTCGGAAGGTAGAACTCGAAGAGGTTACTGAACCTTCTCTTAAAAGTATGGTGAGTAGCGCAGCACCGGAAGTCATTCCGGAGTTGGCTTCACCAGTTCAAGAGGGAACTAATGATAATGATCATGAAACTCCGAAAGAGAGTACACCGAACCTCACAGGTCTAGCAGGACATGTGCAGCTCCCGAGCTGTACGGAAAACCTGCTATGAATTTCATGGTTGATGAAATTGATGACCCTGCGATGTATGAAGAAGCGATGATAAGCCCGGATTCCAACAAATGGTTAAAAGCCATGAAATCCGAGATGGAATTCATGTATGAAAATCAAGTTTGGAACTTGGTGGACTTACCTCACGACCGAAAGGCCGTGGAGAATAAATGGATTTTCAAAAGGAAAACTGATGTTGATGGTAATGTGACCGTCTATAAAGCTCGACTTGTCGCAAAGGGGTTTCGACAAATTCAAGGAGTTGACTACGATGAGACATTCTCTCCCGTAGTGATGCTAAAATCAGTTAGGATTATGTTAGCAATTGCTGCATATTTCGATTATGAGATATGGCAGATGGATGTCAAAATCGCGTTTCTCAATGGTAATATTGAAGAAGAGTTGTATATGATACATCCAAAGGGTTTTGTCGATCCTAAGGATGCTAACAAGGTGTGCAAGCTTCAGCGATCCATTTATGGATTGAAGCAAGCATCACAAAGTTGGAATCTCCGCTTTGATGAGGTGATCAAAGGGTTTGGATTTGTCCAAACTTATGGAGAAGCTTGTATTTACAAGAAAGTGAGTGGGAGCAATGTGGCATTTCTGATATTATATGTGGATGACATATTATTGATCGGAAATGATATAGATCTTTTAAACAGTGTTAAAAGTTATCTAAACAACAAATTTTCAATGAAGGACCTAGGTGAAGCGTCATACATATTAGGCATAAAGATCTATAGAGATAGATCTAGGCGCGTAAAAGGGCTATCGCAAAGTACATACCTTGATAAGATTTTAAAGAAGTTTAAAATGGACGGAAGTAAGAAGGGGTTCTTACCTATGTTAAGGCAAGACATTGATTAAGACTCAAAGTCCGGCTACGGCGGAAGAAAGAGAGATAATGGACAAAGTCCCCTATGCTTCAGCCATAGGCTCTATAATGTATGCCATGCTATGTACAAGACCGGATGTGGCACATGCTATTAGTTTGACTAGTAGGTACCAATCGGATCTAGGTTCGGAACACTGGATAGCGGTCAAGAATATCCTTAAGTACTTGCGAAGAACTAAGGATATGTTTCTTGTGTACGGAGGTGAAGAAGAGCTCGTCGCTAAGTGTTATGTTGACGCAAGCTTTGACACCGATCCAGATGACTCTAAGTCTCAATCCAGATACGTATTTCTCATGAATGGCGGAGCGGTTAGTTGGAGGAGTTCCAAACAACCTATGGTGGCGGGATCAACAACGGAGGCCGAATATGTTGCTGCTTCGGAAGCGGCTCAGGAAGTGGTTTGGATGAAGGAGTTCATATCCAAACTAGGTGTGGTTGCGAGCGCATTGGACCCAATGGTGATCTATTGTGACAACAATGGTGCCATTGCCAATGCCAAAGAACCAAGGTCTCACAAGAATTCCAAGCATATTAAGCGCTTGTTTCACTCCATACGCGAGCATGTCAAGGATGGAGATATAAAGATTTGTAAAGTACACACGGATCTCAATGTAGCAGATCCGTTGACTAAAAATCTCCCTAGAGCAAAACATGATCAACACCAGAACTCCATGGGTGTTAGATTCATCACTATGTAACTAGATTATTGTCTCTAGTGCAAGTGGGAGACTGAAGGGAATATGCCCTGAGAGGCAATAATAAAGTGTGTATTATGTATATTCCAAGTATATGATAGATGTTTATTTTGCATGCTATAATTGTATTAATTCGGAAACGTTAATACATGTGTGTTTAATAAACAAACAGAAAGTTCCTAGTTATGCCTCTCTCATAGACTAGCTCATTGATTAACAAGATGATCAAGGTTTCCTGATCATGGACATTGGATGTTGTTAATAACGGGATCACAACATTAGTGTAATGGTGTGATGAACATTCATCCGAAGTATAGCATTACGATCAAAGTCATTGAGTTTATATTTCTATAACAACTTACGAAGTGATCCTAATCCTTAGACCATGAGATCATGTCAATCACTAACACCGAAAGAGTTTCTTGATAACATCAAACGTCACATCGTAACAGGGTGATTATAAAGATGGGTTCAGAACTAATAAAGTGTTATGTTGAGGCCCATGGATCGGGAGTGGAATTTGTTCATCCCGATGACGGATAGATATACTCTGGGCCCTCTCGGTGATATCACATTGGTTAGCTTGCAAGCAAGTGATTTGATCACTAGAATGTTATATCACGGGAACGAGAAAAGAGTGCATGTCAGTAACGAGATCAAACTAAGTATGGAGATACCAATGATCGAATCTCGGACATGTAATTTATCGCGAAACAAAGGGATTAAGATACTAGCGTAAAAGGTTCCGACGATCACAAGAAAGTCATCGTTGAATGTGTGGGAGTCAGTATGGGTCTCCAGATCCCGCTTCTGATTATTGATATGAGAGGGGTCTCCATCATGTCCGCATTATTCACGAACCATAGGGTGACACACTTAAGAGACACCGACATCCAATTGGAGCAAAAGTTTCATGCCGGAAAGAATAACAAGCGTAGGAATTTATTTCACTAGATACCGAAACAGGTTTTCGGGTGAAATTGCAGAAAGTGTTTTTGCATGTGAAATGGAATTATAGCAAGGGGTTATATGTGAATGTTTGTCATTAAAGTAATTGACAAAATTCTGAATAAATAAAAGGAGTTTTATTTAATGAGAGTTTGCATTAAATTTGGTGGAAATTTAATAGCAATTTTGAGTGGGATTTTGAGTGGAGGGAATTGAAGAGATTTTTGTGAGTGGAGTGTCCACCCACATGAATGAGTGAGGGGAGGGGCAGCCACCATGGCCGGCGGCCACCCCCTTGGGTGCCCCCTCCTCCTATAAAAGGCACCCTCTCCTCTCTCTCACTCACACCTCCTCGTGAAGGATCTCTCTCCCCCTCTAGAATTTATTCCCCATGGTCTCGGACTAGCGAGATACATGTTCCCAGTGGCTATTCGGCAAGAAAGGGTTGTGCTTCCGCTGCATCGCTGGAGTAAGGAGGCAGAGGTTGTTCGGTGCCTCGGACGTGTGTGCGAGCACGGATGTGCTGCTGATTTGCGGCGCTAGGACTTCCTCTCGATCTGAGATCGGCAAGATATCATCTACATCAACCACGAGTTTAACTCGTTAAGCTTTGTAGGTCTTCAAGGGTATGTTCTCTACGGATATACATCCGCCTGTTGTTTGTATCTAGTAGATAGATCTTGGTACATAGTTGTTCCCATCGTAGAATTTTTTTTGTTTTCTATGCTGCGAACCCTACAGTAACTTCAATCTCCCCCAAGCTTGAGCTATACTCTCTCCATCACAAGGCCAAAAGTTATATATCAGATTTCTATCCTTATGAATTTCACTGGGAGGATAAAATTTAGAATGAAAGAGAGATGCAATTTCCTCCCATTCTATGGATTGCCCATTCTTCAGCAACTTATACCATTCTTCAGCTCTCCCTTTCAAGGATATGGAGAGTAACTTCTTCTTCACCTTTTTAGTTGTGATACCTGTACACTTAAACAACCCGCATAATTCATAGATAAAAAGAAAATGATCACTAGGATGGATAGTTCCATCCCCTAAATAATAATTATCCATAACACGATTAACAATACTTGTAGGTATCTTAAAAGGATCTATCTCAATAGGTGGTGGTTCATCTACTACCCTAACAGTGGTAGTAGTTTTCCCAAACAGAAAACCGAGTGGGTTATCCATATTGGAAACAAAGCAACAAACAGAAACAAAAAGCAATACTCATAGTAGAAGTTTCCTTTACCAGTTCCACTCTTCAGTAGCGCTTCACTCCCCGGCAACGGCGCCAGCAAATAGTCTTGATGACCCACAAGTATAGGGGGTGTATCATAGTACTTTAGATAAATAGGAGTGTCGATCCCAACGAGGAGCAGAAGGTGTTGACTAGTGGTATGGAGCAGGAACTCTCTGTAAATACTTAGCAAACAGATTTTTAGGGGTTTTCTGATAAAGCAACAATACAAAGTGCAAGTAATAAAGACAACGAACAAATGCAACAAGTGGCCCAATCCTTTCTTAGCAAAGGACAAGCCGGTGGAAATATTTATAAGGACCAAACGTTCTTGAGGACACATGGGAATGTTGTCAAGTGCTTTCGCTTCAAATAGCTGAGTACCTTTCTTTGGTGTTGTAAGTGTTGTGTGGGTGAACCTGTGCTAATGTACCGACCTTACTTGGACTAATACAAACTTGTGATTAAACCCCCTGCAGGCATCCACAACTACAGGAAAGAAATTAAGATATAAACCTAACCACAGCCTTAAACACTGAGATCCTACGCTCTCTTATGCAAAGGTATCCTAACGGGGGTTCAGGTTTCTGTCACTCCGGCAACCCCACAATTAGTAGCCAAATACACAATGCATTCCCCTAGGCCCATAAATGGTGAAGTATCATGTAGTCGACGTTCACATGACACCACTAGAAGAATAGCACCACAACTTAAATACTAAACCATTGAATAATATCTCAACACAAATCCACTACTAACAACATGACTTCTCCCATGTCCTCAAGAACTAGATGATCTACTCACGAGACATCATATGGATCAAGATCAAAGATGATATGATAATGGATAACAATCTGAACATAAAAAATAATCCAATTGTTCCACTCACAAGCATCAACTACAATAGTAATCAACACCGGGAAAGTTTCCCCCAAGAACTATGCAAGTATTCAACACGATTGTTACAACGGGATGGAGTGGTGATGATGGTGCTGGTGGAGATGGTGGTGTGGATGATGATGATGATCCCGATGAAGTCTAGCTTGATGATGGTGTTGATGGCGACGATCTCCCCTCTCCGGGAAGGAATTTCCCCGGTAGAAATCTGTCTGCCGGAGAGCTCTTTCTCTCTTGGTGTTTTCTGCCCCACAGAGGTGGTGGAAATCTTTCTGTGGTCGCTCCCCTAGTATTAGGGTTCCGAGAGGAAGTTATAGGCGAGAGGGCGGAGTCGGAGGCCGGCCAGGTGGGCCACACCTGCCCTAGGCGTGGCCTAGGGGGACCCGCGCCTAGGGGGTGTGGGCCCCTTGTCCTAGCTATGCCTCCCCTTCCGGCTTCCTTCGTCTTCTGGGAAAATATAATTTTCCAATATTTTTCTGGTATTTTCTGATTTTCGCGAAATTGCATCAAAACACCTCTTTTTCCATCAGAATCCTGACTCTGGCAGTTCATCCTCCAAGAATCATCCAACATGAAAAAACATAGGAAAAGACATAAGTAACACCTCATAATAAGACATATATCAATGAATAGAGGCAAATTATGATATAGAATGGTGATGCAAACTGGATGTATCATTCCACTTCTCTCTTCCCTTTTTATTTGTTTCTTGGAAACTCGAAGTCAACCACTCTCCTGTAATTCATCGAGAACTTCGAGTCAAAAAGAAAAAGAGAGAGGGAAAATAAAGATAAACAGAGAAATATTTTTGTGGTTTTTGAGAAGGGGAGTTAAAGAATAGAAAATTGGCGGCAAATATCTACTTGAAAATCTCAAACAAAATAAAATAACTAAGATAAAGTGTTGGGGAAACCAACACGAGTGCTTATAAACTCAAAGAAAAGCATAACCTTGAAAATAAGATAAAGCAAATGAAAGAAAAATAAAATAGATAGAAAACCTCCCCAAGCTTAGGATTTTGCAAGCCCTTCAAATCACTATGGTGGGGGGAAATAGTTGTAACTCCAGTCCGCAAATTGAGTTGAGAGGTTACTTGTTGTTTCTCGGAGGTTCAGGGCGATATTATGCATTCTCTCTAAAGTTCCTCCAAGTCTTTGGAAATCTTGATATGTAGCGAACTGGTTTGGTGGTTGCTGCTCCTGATGGTGGATTTCTTGCTCCTCCTCTTGGTCCTCATCCTCATCCGGAATCTCCTCCTCAGATTGGTGTTTCTCAACCTGCAAGTTATAAAGCACACGTCCTTCCTCGATAGAGAAAATACCATTAGGCAAAGGAGCAACGTAGATACGCCCAGCTCCAGCAATATGCAGATAATAGACACCACCTCTCCCAGTGAGCATTCCACAAGCCCTCAAAGTAGAGAAACCAACACGTCGCTCACCTAGCACCGTCTGTAACTCACCTAGGTCGATGCCCAATGCATTGGAAAGCACGGTGATGACGCATCCACAAGTGATTGGTCCTTGGCTTTGTTGGGGTTGATACTCCAAGTAGCGCACAAGTATTGCGCCCAAGTGAAGTGACAAGTTGTCATAGTTGAGAGAAACTTTTGCAAGGACTAAGATGTCCTCCTCATTGAGTCTTGTGAACTCATTACGCGCCTGCAAGGTGTTAGCAATAACATAGAACAAATAGCGAATAGCAGGATGTTGAATAGTCTTCCCTTACTGACTCTAAAATTAAAGCTTATGCTATTATAACAGAGTTCAGGGGAAGGTTCCATGTCAGTAAAAGCTGCACGCATAGCATTTGGATCATTGTTGGGTAAACCAAAATAATTTCACCATCCATCAAGTGATAGAGAATAATTATTATTCATGAGTTGGAAATAAATTCTATCCTCCCCATGCCATGTCTTAACGGTGCTTTGCAAAGAGCTAAGAAATTCAATGGTTAACCGGCGATAGGTTGGTGCATCCTAAAATACAAAGTTTTGCAAGATAACTCTATTGCAAAGTAAATTAAAGTCATTAGAAATACCGAGTTGGTTCAAAGTGACGGGGCAAGCCCACTTGGTTGCCTTGACTTCTTTGTTTTTTGTCCTATCGAAACGATCACGGTGGGATTCGTTCTTGAATCGAATCCCCATGTGTTCCTGAGCTGCAGCCCAAGAAGAACTAGCGGCGGCAAGATCACGCGTCTGGCTCCTCATGTTCATCTTCTAAAAATAAATAAGAGAGACAAATATAAAACTTTTTGATCCAACAGTAATAGTTATAGCATAATCCTCATCATAGCACACTAAAGAATCTCCTCAACATATTAATCTAGGAAAGATAGTCATGGAAAATAGTTCAAAAAAGTCTCACCCTAGATTGATAATGACAATAGATTAGAGATAAGTTTGCAAAAATTAATTGGAGGATCGGAGGAGAAACATACCGTAGATCACTTGTGTGAGAAGAATTCGAACGAAATTGAGTAGGGCTGAAGACCCCATGAGGTTTTGAGAGAGTTTGGAGGTAGAATAGAGAAAAAGGATTGATGTTTTGATGTTTTGGATACCTTCCCATGCGTTTAAGTGGTCGGACGCAACTGTACGGCAGAAACTATACGGTCGGAACACTTTGTTCCCGTGATGGCTCGTTATAGATCTTCGTTGGGAGACCCCAAGAGGAAGGTATGATGAGCACAGCATCAAGTTTCTCTCAGTAAGAAATCGAGGTTATTGAACTAGTAGGAGGAAGGAAATGACTCAAAGGTGTTGCTAGCAACTTGGAGACCTGCACAACACAAACTCAAGACTTTGCCCCAACGAACAGTGAGGTTGTCAATATCACTGGTTTGCTGAAAACAAAGGATTAAACTTATGGTGTGGAAGGAAATAGTAGCTTGTAGAAAGTAAATAGTAACAGTGGAAGATGTATCAATGGTAAATATTGGACCGGGGTTCATAGTTCACTATAGGTGTTCTCCTTAGATAAACAAACATGGCATGCTGGGTAAACAAATTACAGCGGGGCAATTGACAGTACTGAGCAAGGCATAACAATGCAATACTAGACATTCATGATCCTATGAGATTCGATTGGGTAATACAACAAGATACATAAACCACCATCCAACTGCATCTATGACTAGTAATTCACCTTCAGGTTATCATCTGAACCCCCTCCAATATTAAGTTGCAAGAAACGGATAACTGCTTTAAGCAAAGTGTGTAAGGTAAAAAATCCACTTGTTCTATGAACAAGAGACCGTTGTTTTCTCCCTAATAGCAACAACACAACTACAATCTTAGAGATTTCTGTCACTTCCCCAGATTAAATAGAGGCATGAACCCACTATCGAGCATAAATACTCCGTCTTGGAGTCACTAGCATCTAATCGGACAAGATAGCTACTAGAAATGGAGAGCATGCAAGATCTCAAACAACAGACATGATAGAATCAATGAGACAAAACCATTAATCAATCTAACATAGTAATCTCAATATCCATCGGATCCCCACAAACACAACATGCATGATTACAAATATAGATGATCTTGATCATGAACGGAGCTCACAAGATCTAAACATGGAAGCACAAAGGAGGAGATACAACCATCTACCTACAACATGGACCTGTAGTCCAAGGTGGAACTACTCACGCTTCATACTGGAGGCTGGCATGATGAAGAAGAAGGCCTCCAGGATGATCTCTCCTCCGGCAGGGTGCCAGGAAGAGCTTCAGATCCCCTCGATCTAGTGACGATGGTGGCAGCGGCTACAGACTGTTTGGTGGATGATTGATCGGGTCCTTAGGGTTTTGGTATCGGGGGACTTTATAGGCAAAGAGGCGAGGCGGGGGGTGGCCAGGGCTGTCACCCCCCATACGCGGCTAGCCCTAGTCCGCGCCGCCAGGGTGTGTGGCCCCTGGTGCCTCCCCTCCGTCTCGTATTCTGGCTCCGTGTTCCCCACGGTAAAATATTGACTTTCGCTTTCGTCCCATCCAATTCCGAGAATATTTATTTTCTGCCTTTTCTGGAACCAAAACAGAAGAAAACATGCAACTGGCACTGTGGCAACTTGTTAATAGGTTAGTCCAGAAAAACATATAAAAACACCTCAAAGTAAAGACAAACCAAAGCAAAGTAGATACAAAACAAGCATGGATCATCAAAAATTATAGATATGTTTACGATGTATCATCCCGCCGTATAGTTGGTCTGAAGGCAAAATTTTAGGGTTTCTAGGGTTTCTTTCCTGGCGGCTGTAACTATAGTTTCTTTCCTAGCGGCTATAACTATACGGCGGCAACTATATGGCCGGAACTTTTGTTCTCGCCATATAGTTGGTCGTCAAACCTTCTGTATCCTGGGATACAAAATTGTCGATGGGTAACATAACTATATGGCCGGAACTATACGGCGGGAATTTTTATTCATGCCGTATAGTTGGTCGTTAACACTTCTATATGCATCAAAAAAAATTATTTCTTCGAGGATTACTTTTTAGACTGAAACTTAGCGAAAAACCTTGTTTTGACAGAAAAAAGACAGACTAAAATTTCGACCAACGATAGCATATATAAAACAGGAATTTTTAGTCCAATGAATCTCTTCCTCTCACTGGAGTTTTCTAGCACTCTTTATTCTTTATAAAACTTAAACTAAAACTTAGAAACTTAACTCAAACCTTTATTTCACATGGTTTTCCTCCCATGCAATGCTCTTTTATGGTCAATAGCTTGACCTTGATATTGCTCACACGGGTTGCCTCCAACGTAGTTGGCCTTCAAAGTGATGGCCTCCTTTTCATCTTGCTTGGCTTTATTTTCCCGAGGAAATGAATAACAAGAGGATATCGCGAAGGCAACTGGATCTTCACATTCCCTTCATGCAAATTGATTAAAGCCTAATAGTTCTTAAGAAAGGACGCCCTAATATAATAGGGGCAGTAGCATCTTCAGACATGTCAACAATAACAAAATCAAAAAGAGCAGGACGGTCTTTAATGCATACTAAGGTATTTTCTTTAATGCCTACTGCTTGTTTATAAGTGGAATCTGCTAGATGCAATTTTAGTTCAGTGATTTCAAAAGAGCCAAGATTTAACTTGTTAAAAAGACTCTTTGGAATTGTTGAAGCACTTGCACCTAGATCACATAGTGCAGCTATTTCATTGGTCCCAATTTTAATCTTAATAGTAGGCTCAAATATATCATCTAGCATAACAGGCAATTTTTCAGCAATTTTCTTATATTATTCTTCAAGCTCACGTACCTTTATTGCTACCTGATTAACGAAGTGTTGATACATGGCTTCCTCATTTCCTTCACTTATCGGAATCTTAACATTGATCCTTTTTACAAGATCTTCAACAGTGTAGTTTGGTGAAGGAACATTGCTATAATCAAGTTCTTCGGGCTCTTCCTTTGGATCCTTATCATTTTGAGGTCTTCAACTGGATTGAGATCAACTTTACCTGCAAATTTAGATAGAATGAGAGTTTGAATCTCGGTTATCTTACCTAGCTGTGCCTCAATGATCCTTGTTCTTTCTTGGAGGGCCTGCAAATCATTTCTCAAGCTAACAACTTGGTTAGATAATTTACCAAGCATAGCATCATGATTCTCTATAATTTTGACTAGAATATTGTTTTGCTCATTTTGTGAATCCATAAAAACTTTAAGAGTTTCTTGGAGACTAGTATTACTTGATGCCATATTATTATTAGAATTACCTGCTGGACTAGAATAATGTTTCTAAAAGTTTGGATTATAATTCATCTTCCAAGCAGGGTTATAATCATTACGAGCTATGAAGTCTACTTCTTCAATAGTTGGTTCAAGAGTAGCTCTTACCTGGGTTTCCTTAACTTTAACAGCTAATATGAGCTCATCCAACATAGCATTGAGTTCTTCATTTTCTTGAGGTGTAACTGAGTTCACCTTCTTCGTGTTTGATCTTTCCACATGCCATTAGGCATGGTTGTCTTGCATATTATCTAGCAGCTTCTTTGCTTCGGTAATTTACTTACCCATAAATGTTCCTCCAGCTGCAGTATCTAGCATAGACTTAGAAACAGGGTTAAGAGCATTGTAAAATAAATGTAGAATTAACCAATCTTCCATCCCATGGCTGGGACAATTTCTCATGCATTCTTTCATTCTCTCCCATGCAAGCGCTAGTGGCTCACTCTCTTCCTTTCTAAAACCAGTAATATTAGATCTGAGTTGCATAGTCTTTGCAGGTGGAAAGAATTTAGTCGTAAATAAATAAGTACATTCCACCCATGACGCAATAGTATTTCTAGGAAAAGATAGCAACCATTCTTTTGCTCTTCCTCTAAGAGCGAAAGGAAATAAATGCAACTTGACCGCATCGGGGTCAACATCTTTAATGTGCACCATATCACATATTTCAGTGAAATTATTTAAATGCATACCTGCATCTTCAACAGCAGAGCCTCAAATTGATTCTGTTGAACCAAACTTAAATAGTGGGGCTTAATTTCATAATCTTCAGCAGCAATTGCTGGCTGAGTAATAGGAGTATGCAAATAA
Organism: Avena insularis; assembly: GCA_023614405.1. Lineage (NCBI taxonomy): Eukaryota > Viridiplantae > Streptophyta > Magnoliopsida > Poales > Poaceae > Avena > Avena insularis. The sequence goes on from CM042691.1 coordinate 278,875,302, forward strand.
TCATTGTTAGGAGTTGCAAACTCCCCAAGTTTCTTTTTAGCCATACTTCCTATGTTTTTGTATTTTCTCAAATAAGTACTAATGATGATAAAACAAGAATTAAAAGACTAACTATTTTTTTGGGGTTTTCAAATAAAAACTGAAAGCAAACTAAGAGTTAAAAATGAGAACTAAAACTAGCAAGGTTCCTACTAACCTCATCAGGGTAGATTTTGCTTCCCCGGCAATGGTGCCAGAAAAAGGGTTGATACCTTTGATCCGGATTACGGATGTAGTATAGCTCTTTTTCCTAATAGACCTAGGTTTATCGAATCCTCGGGAAGCAGAAAGAAAAGTGAGAACGGACCTTCGAGAGTTTTAGAATTCCTATTACGTTTCACCAGATCAAGAGTTTGTGATCTTGTTGTTGTTGATGATGGAGAGAGAGAGATGGCCTAGGGTCTTCGGTTTTCACCAGTAGCTGTGCAAAACATCTGATGGGAATAATAGATAATAATAAAATATACATGTAATTGTTAGAGCAACATAATTATATATGGGCGGTGCATCCATAAATATTATCGCCTCTGCAACCGCTTATAGCAATAACCTACTAGTCTCATCCAGAGAAGAAAGAGAACTAATGATATGCATGGTGATATCACCATTAATCCCAAGTAAGTTGCTCACATACAGTCGTACTACCCTTTCTGTCACTGGGGTTCCTATCCTGTAGATCAGTCATTACTCGCACTCCCTTACCTGGATCAATCCTCGGGGTCTTGGGTACCTGACAAGTCCTTAGATTGAGGCAAGCGAGGGTATTACAATCATCATGTCATACAAACTAATACATGATCCCATCTAGTATAAATAACATTCACAAAGTTACATGGCTAGGCCGAAGCCCTTAGCCCAAAGAGAATTACTCACATATAGAGATGAATTCAATAATCATAATCATTGTAATAGAGATTATAAGGTTGATAGCAAATAGTCTTAAAATGTCGTCAATTGGAGAAGAGATCTACTATTACAAGTGGTGGAAGATGTCTATGGTGGTGGAGAAGGGTTTAGAGGATTAGATCTAGATCTATTCCTCCGGCGTGGCGGCTTCTGGTGGAAGGGAGAGTTGAGGTTGAAAGAGAAGCTGTTTCTTGTCGCCCAACCTCTTTATATAGGGGTTCCTTCACGAAAGTTGTTCTGTTTGACCTAATGAAGTCGGTGCAAACTATACGGCGGCGGCCTGTATAGTTGGTCGTTAAGCTTGCAGTAATATTTTCACGGCTCCTGGTTTCTTTGACGTGTTGGAAATCTCGTATCTTTGGTATTTATATAGTGATTCCCATCATCAGACGTCATTATCTGCGTAGGGAAAATAGAAAGAATGGATTGCTTACCCCTTTGATCATTAGGCATTAGTGACAGGTTTTAGAGAGATATTTCATCAAATATATGAACAATATCTAGTTTAAATGCAGATGTGGATGGCTATATTTCACAGCCATCACCCATACGAATAGAAATGAATTGTTTGGGTCGCGGTTTTGCATCAGCCCGCTGGAGATGCCCTCAGCCCAGCACAAGCCTAGACCGCATTTGCCTTTAGTTGCATTGCGCGAGAAAGATCTGGTGTGCGGTCACATCACCCCTCATTTTCCTGCCATATCATTGTTATTATTTTGAGAAAATCATTTGCTTGGAGGTGTATATCTCACCCTTGCAATAAAACTTCAGCCTCTGCTTATCCAAAAGATAGGCCAATCTTAATTTTATTTAATAAGTCTATTACCGTATAGTTATAAATTGATCAACATGTATAATATATTTTTTGTGTCTACTCTGCACTGCCTGACTTACTTTGCTGCAATCTGTTCATACCATTCCTACTTATTGGTTTAGTATTTGAGGTTTGTTGTTTGTCAAATTCAGTTGTCTTTGAAGCATGATCCCGTAGTTTCGTCCTATGTAACTCTTTAGTGCAGCAATCCTTCCACCCGTACAATAACACATTATGATCTTAAGTTGAAATCTTACCATTTATACCTTTGATTTTGGTTTTCTTTTCTTTGCCTACTATACTTTTGTCTATTTTATAATATACTGAATGTTTATCTGATGCCTTACATTTAATTTTGTGCCTATTAAATCTATGGAGAAGATCAGCTGTGGAGCACCAATTCTCATGTGCCAGTCAATTTTTTTTTGCATGCCAGAAGAATCAACAAAAACCTAAAATGGCGTGCGTTGCCATGTTTTTTATGTTTAACATCTCTTGGAATTTCGGTTTTCTATGGATGCTCAAGTGCTACTTTAAGGTAGTTGATAGTTGTCAAAGATTTCTACAAACAATACGATGGGTTAAGAGACAACCGAGACATGATGTGAATAAATGTCCTCTAAAGATCATGGTTTTTCCTTTATTATTCTTCCATGGATAGAAAGTAGGTTACTATTACAACAATGCTCATGTGAACTTATGTGAATGTTACTTTTGCCCATTCTAAGTGCTTACTCATTACATGTTTCTCTTTATAGTTATTCCCTAGTTATTGCACAATAAATATTTTCCCTGTTTGGTATTTATCATTGTAACACGTAATGCAAATTAACACGGACATCACGGGTCTGTGCACCCCCTAAATCTAGTATATACATAATATGGCTTGGCTATTGGATTTTTTGCTGAAATAGTCCAAGCCCATTTATTATATGACAATAAATTTCTGAAATCCTAGAGGCACATTTGGCTAATTAATGCAAGGCAAGAACTGGAACAAAAGTTTAGTCCCACATTGCTAGTTGAGTGAAAGTTGGACCAGCTTATAAGAAGAGTTATTCCACCACTTGTACGAACTTAAGAAGAGAAGACATATCACTAGTAGAAAAACGACCTTTCGTTTAGAGCTGCCCTAGCCTCTAGTCCCGGCCTAGTTTGGAACCGGGACTACTGTTAGCACTAGTCCCGGTCTGTAGACTTTGCAACGGCTAGATGGCAGCAATGGACTAGTCCTGGTTTGTTGGAAAGCTCTAGTCCCGGCTGGTAACACAAGCCCGGACTATAGCTCTGGTGGGACCCAGGGTAACATATAGTCCCGGGCGGTTATATAAACCGGGACTAGAGATCACTATCTAGTATGGGTTTTTGGTACCACCCGGGACTATATAATTTCCCTATATATCCCTCCTTCGACGCCTGCACAAAAGCATGGCAATTTCCTCCAAGCTAGCTCAAGTTCATCCTCATTTTTCTCCAATTTGGTGGCAACTTCAATCCAAGCTACTTTGTCAAGTTTTGGTGGCATCATCTATCAATCCAAGTTTCTAAAATGGTTAGCAACTTCAATCTTTCATCTCTTATTGTTGGTTTAGCTCAATTCTCTAGAAGTAGAGAGGGATTTCATGTTTAGAAGTAGAGGGAATTTTAGATGTGTAATTTTAAACAAATTTTGATTATACAAAAAGTTACTGAAAGTTGAGATGTGTATTTTTAGAGTTTTGGATCTCAGGATTGAATAAGGTTTTCACTACTAGAGCAATAATTAAATAGTCAACATTTTTTATGTTAACAGTTTTGTCCAATTAAAAAATTAGTGCATGCAAAATTTTAGATTTGTAAAAGTAAATGTAGTAAAAATGATCCAAACTTTTTATATGATAGAAAATTTTAATTATACTGCAGATGAGCCGAGAATGGATGTACGACGCTCCCCAAATGTCTGACGCGTTTATTAAAGGTGTGCATTCTTTTCTCGATTTGGCTGAGGCAAACAAGAGGAATGGTTTTATGTGTTGTCCGTGTCATGTCTGTCGGAATGAGAAGGATTACTCTTCCTCCAAAACCATTCATATCCACCTGATTCAATTAGGTTTCATGTCCGGCTATATTTGTTAGACAAAGAATAGAGAAAGCAGGGTTACGATGGAAGACAACAAAGAAGAAGAGAACCATGACAACTATCCAAACTTGGTATATTGATTATGTCTCAAAAAAACCTTAACAAAATGGCCTATCATGTTCGAGGTTTCATGGCTTTCGGTCCAAATAACCGATGTTACGTGCAGAATCGCGGCATAGTTTGTGATACTTTGCACATATTATGCATGCATGTGGACATTGGGATGGAGAACAATGTTGTAGAAGGAAGTTTTTCTTTTTGTCGCACGGAAAAGCCATTTTCTATTTTCCGAGCGTAAAAAACGAGTCGTTTTGCGAAGCAACCACCAAAATGCTGTTTCCGAATGCTACCGTCCCATTTTTCTAAAATACTAGGCCACCTTACATGGACTATCTCCTAACCGGAAGATCTCAAACCTTTCCGTCCTTCCCGGGTGAAAAAGACAAATGTCTGCCGAATCGGTAGGAACTGGGTCCGGTTTGAACTACAGGTACATGATCTAACGACCGTGGTTTTTTGAAAAATAATTTTTAGACTCACAATATGTTGTTTCTTCAGAGATCTAATGCAAGTTCTAACGAGGCTTGTCCCCTATCTTCATGCATGTCGGTTCGACCTTAGTTCGAAACAGGAATAAGAAATTCAAAAACGGTCCGAACAATGTAAATCCTTCCCGTGGTGTCATATTATCTGACATAGTTGCAAGAAAAAATACCAAACTTGGTATATTGATTATGTCTCAAAAAAACCTTTACAAAATGACCAATCATGTTCGAGGTTTCATAGCTTTCGGTCCAAATGACCGATGTTATGTACAGAATTGTAGCATAGTTTGTGTTACTGTGCCCATATTATGCATGCATGTGGACATTGGGATGGAGAACAATGTTGCAGGAGGAAGTTTTCCTTTTTGTCGCACGGAAAAGCCATTTTCCATTTCCCGAGCACAAAAAACGGGCCGTTTTGTGAAGCAACCACCAAAATGCTGTTTCTGAATGCTACCGTCCCATTTTTCTAAAATACTAGACCACCTTACATGGACTATATCCCAACCGGGGGATCTCAAACCTTTCTGTCCTTTCCGGATGAAAAAGACAAATATCTGCCGAATGACTTCTGATTCAATAGGCCCCTCAAGGAACGAAAAAAATTTAGGCGCGATCCAGGCGCGATCGAGGGCTGGGATGGGCGGAAAGCCCTTCACGCCTGGGGGTAGGATTGGCATACAGAAAGGTTAGATCGCGCGCGTAGAGCCTGCTAAAACCCATACAGGCCTGAAGCGGATCAGTACGCGCGTATTCTGCGACGCGACGTGGATTCCCGTCGTCCCACTCAGCTGTCTGACGTGGCAACACCTCTACGCAAAAAACACCTCTCCGTGGTTTGCTGGGACGCATTTCTGTTCCCGCCGGTGGGCCTTTTGTGTTGCACGCACGGATAAGAGCGGGGGCTCGCGATACATCGGGAAGGCGCACCCCCGCCACCTCCGACGCGGTGCACGTCTGACACCACCCGCAGGACTGTGTCATCATGACGCGTGCAGGGACGCGTGCACCGTTGTATCAGCGCCGAAGTGAATTGTCAATCGACTTAATTGAGCATTTAATCGGTCGCATCGTTGCAGTACTCTGCCTGCCACGTGTGCACAAAACTTCTTTGAGAAGACAGATCGCACAGTAGGGGAGAGTACGGTGGGGTGCATAAGACTGGTCTACCTAGCCTTTTTGACTATCTACCTCCACTCATCACTAGGGCCCTCCTACCTTTCTTCTTCCTCCTGCTCATCACTCTCCTGCTCCCTCCCTCTATGTAGGCATGGCTCCCTGTCGGAAGCGTGCCACGGCGACAATGCGCGAGGAGAGAAAAGAGAGAGCTCGCCGCGCCTCTTTACGCACTATAGAGTCACAACATATTCTCATGGCTATGCCCGCAGGCAAGGGATCCTCCGGGTAGGCCATGTACTTCTTCTCCTTAATAGTGTTATCCAGCATTCTTCTTCTCCTTAATCATCACCTACTTCTCTTTCTTCAAAGCCGTCGGTTCACCGGTAGACATGTTCCCCCCAGATCAGCCAGGTAAACAATATACACTAGGGTTTTTGCGACTAGGATTTGGGGTTTTTGCTCCTGGATCTTTTCCACATCGCCCATTTCTGCATAAAGCTCGTGTGCTATAATGACATGTTACTATTGTTCCCGTTCCATGATAGGACTAAAACCACGTATTCTTTGTCCCAGGAAAAGAAGCCAAAACTCATCAATAAGGTGGATGCTTGGCTTAATGCACGAATAAGCAGCCACAGGGAGAAAATGAAAACACAAGAACTGGAATTAGAACATCTCAAATTAGCTGTGAATACCCTTACTAAGGAGCGCGGCGAGTTGAAAAGGGACAATGCTTCCTGGAAGAAACTACATAAGAAGATCCAAGCCTCGAACCGACTGAATACATCCATCAACGAGGGGCTCTCGAAGGATAATACGAGGCTAAAAGATGATAATGTCAATCTCCGTGTTAAGAACATGAACCTTCTTCGGAAGCTCGAGGCTTCGCTCGGTGAGTAGGTCAAGATCAGGTAGGACATGCTCGTACGTCTCCTATTTCTTGAAGATATTTAGGACGAAAACCAACAGCTCCTCGCCAGGCTACGACTGTAATGTAGCAGACTTTCCTCGGTGCTGCTCTGCTGAATTAAACTATGTGTTTCTATTTTGCAACTATAAACTGAACTATCCGAACAATGAGTTGCAACGGGAGACACCTTTTGCGCAGTCCGAAAACTATCTGCTTTCCTGTTGTTTTTATCTACTGGGTGGGACCATGTTGGAAAAGTGTCAATTTTGTTGTAAGAAAACCTTAAACTTAGATATTACACACACTCAACCATGCATTAAAATTCAAATTAGGTATTCCAAACTCAACTTCAAATAGTTTCAAAAGGAGGTAGCCACGATCAGAAAAGAGTGGGTGGGGCCACTGGCGGGGGTCCGCAGAGAGAGAGAGTGAGATCCGTAAAAAAAAGAGAGAGAGATTGTTTTTTTACACAGAAGAGAGAGAGATTGTTGGCGAATGGGCCACCGAGCGCGTGAGAACCGTGCATGTACCATAGGAATGTCCGAGGCGCACCGTGCGCATGTGAAATATGTAGTACCGTGCTGCCACATGTCCGCGGTGCACTGTGTGAGCAGGTGCGCATGCGTATGTTGCTGAACCGTACACGTGTGAACTGCGGGAGCACGAAACGTCGGCGTCTCACCATATAGAGCCCATCCCTCTCTATCTCTCCGCCTCCGCTCATTCACTCCATCACGCCACCTCTTCTCAACTCCCCCTAGGCCCCTACCCACTACCCTTCCCCACTCCTCTCTCTCTCTCCGCCGACCAGGAAAAAACCCTCTCCCCTTCCGCTTCCACTCCACTTCCCATTCCGGCGATGGAGCACCCATCTGACGTTGTCGCCACGGTGAAGGAGAAGGCCGCGACGCTGGCATTAGCCGCGGAGGAGGCAGCCAGAGCCACGGAGGAGGCACAAAATGCCGCAAGGGTGGCAATATCAGCCGCATCGGATGCGAAAGATGAAGCAGAGGCCATTGCTGAAGGCCGGCCGATCGGTCCCTCATCGGTTCCCACCGCTATCAGTACTTGTGCGTATAATCTTGGGAAGAAGCCGCAGGATGACGACGAGGAGGTCGAGCTCATCATCATGCCGCCGCCGGCCTTTGACGAGGAGGAGGTAAGTTCCAATTAATGGATTATCTGCTTGGGGCCTAGGGTTTTCGCTTAGCGTCAGATTTGTTTGTTATCTATTAAGATTGGGGTCTAGGGTTTTCACTTAGCGTCAGACTCGTTTGTTATCTGTTACGATTGATGTGTAATTAATGGATATGTGGATTATTGCTAGCTAGGCTTCGATTATGGACAGAATCAATTAATATTTGTGGATCTGTGGATTATTTCTAGCTAGGGTTCGATTATGGACAGAATCGATTAATATTTGTGGATCTGTGGATTGTTGTTTTCATTTCTATTGATTAATGCTAGCTTATTGACCGACGGAAGTGGATTATCTGCTTGATTCCTTGATTACTTTCTGTTATTGCTAGCTGGAGACTGTTATATGTTGCTTCCTTTATTAAGCATTCGATTTTAGTTGTAGTTTCTACATATTTGCTTCAGATGTGTATTTTGCATATTTCAGTAGGCTACTAATGATGTTGACAACGATGTCGACTCGTGTCAAAGGAAGACCAGGGACACTCTCAAAAAGCTTAAAGCAGGGAGGTTCGACCGGTTCTGGAGTGAACCCTGGACTGATGGCATGAACAGCTACCCCTTCTGCAAAAGAAGCATAAAGATGGACTTCCAAAGCATCCTGCAGCCTGCTGAAGGCTGTGGATCTGGCCGTGTCAAAGTTGGGGAAACTGTCAATGTCCATAGCTTCAAGGCCAATCACATGGCCTATGGCATCTTCCTCAGGAACAAACTGAACCGAGCTATTGAGGACGGTCGTGTGCCTGCTCCCAATCCCAAGCCACCGAAGGTCAGGGTATGGGCAGCAGGAAGCAGAGGAAGCAGGACAGGGAGGAGCGGGACCTGGAGGAGGCGGCGAGGAGGCAGTGATGTAATGATGTGCATGTTTGTGTATGCTGCTGCTGGTTTAAGCAGCATGCTTTTGTTTGAACTATGTTTATGTTGGCTGCTTAGCAGCGTTTGTGTTGAACTTCTGCCTTATCAAGTTTGTGTTGAACCTTGCTTAATTAGTTGCTTGTTATGTTTCTACATTCTAGATGCTTACTATCTACATTTGTTTTTGTACATGCTGGTGTGTGGTGGGATTTCCTATTTCGGAAAGGTTCAAGGGAAATAGTTAAGCAATTGAGAAATAGATGCTCGTTTAGATTTGCTATCAAATTGGGCAAAAAGGAATGAATGAGGTAAGCCTGGCAGAGGTAGACAAAGGAAGAAAGGAGGGAGGGGAGAGGGAGGGTTCTTTGATTTGTTGCCAAATTGGGCTGGCTGGTTGCGTTGCCCTATTGTAGCCTTATTTTGTTCTTCTTTCCTTTTTTATATAGTTTTTGATTTACAAACAAGCCTGTTTTGTCTCACCTGAACCTCTTTTTCCAAAAAATGACAAATCTACAAAAAGCCTGTTTTGTCTCACCTAACCCTCTTTCCTTCACGAAATAACCTCAATATTTTTTACACATTCTAAAATACGCAGACTTAGCCCAGCCCAGCTCGTGTTCCTGTGCCCGTGTTATCGCTGCAGCGGCTGCTTTCATATTTGGGTCGGCCCAACCGCGCCCAGCAGACGCGCGTGGGTATGACGGCGTAAACGCGTTAGGTATTTACTATTTAGTCACTCCACGGTCGCCTCCGCCCACGACTGGCCTCCTATCCCTCCTCACACGAGCACCTCCACACGACAACAACCTAAAAAATTCCATCGAGGACCGCCTACAGTATTCAACGCCTGCGACGACACAGGTTCATGGATTAGAGATTCAAGGATCAGGTATGTTTTCTCCAACTCCTATATAAAAATCTAGAACGAGTGATGTACAGAAATTTCGTCAGATCTAGAGGAAATACAATCAAATTTTAAAAATGCATGACGATCATAATTGTGTAGATCAGATCTACATATGAACTAGTACAATAACACTCTATTATATGTTAGCACTGAAAGCATGTCGTGTTAGATCTATATGTACTATTAAGAAAATTATACTTCCTCTGTTTCAAAATATAAGATGTTTTAGTTTTGTGAACAAAATGTATCTATATTTAATTTAGTGTGTAGATTCACTTCAAACTTGAGTGAACCTACATACTAAAAGAAGTCTAGATACATTTGCTTTACAAAACTAAAACATCTTATATTTTAAAACGGAGGGAGTATTATCTAATGGACACTACTCGGTGGTTTGGAATATCATACGTGTTTATGAACATGCAAACCGTGTTCAAGTATCTAAAATAAGAGGTGGTAGAATATAGATTTCTTTATTCTAAAAAGTTTGTGTACATGACACTTTCTGGTTAGGTGGAGGAGTATGCTCGCACTCGTCATGTTTGTGCCGCTCTTAAGTTGCATAAACCTCTACATATAAGAGGTATGTAATGTAAAATAAAAAAATCAATGCAGTTATAATATTGCTGCTTATGTGTGTATTTGTTACATGCAGGTCCCGGAATAAAGTTCGAGAAAGAATTTGAATGTTTCTGCCATTATGGCAACCGTGTGGAGATGGATGATGCCGAAATTAATGTATTAAAGTATGGAGTTGATAAGAACCTTCCAAAAAGACCATTTTATGTATGCACCATAAATAAATCAAACACCTTGAAAGAAAAGGCAAAAAATGGTAATTTTTTTGAACCAGTAACAATTTTTCAAAATGTCACATTACTACTATTAGGTACTGACATTTGTATGTATATATTGGTGTAATCTATATGCAGTACTTTTCGAGGAGCTTCACCATGGATAAAATTGTTCTATGTATTGAACTACCAGCAAACATTCAAGTATTTTGGAACAATATGGAAGTTGCAAAAGTTAAAATGGTGATGACCAAGTCAAACACTAGAGGCAAACTGAAATGTGGTGCCATGATAACATTAAAGTGGATGGAGGTTGTGAACAAGTTTCATATGAGAGCTGGTGACATCTTTGTGTTTTGGTTCCGTGGTAGCTCGGCTGGCCTCAAGCTCCTTATTAATCGTCTGTGAAATCAACATGCAGACCATGCAATGTTGGCATGTGTCCACAATTGCCACAAAGTGTTTCTAGCCAACTTAGTAATCACTAAGTTGATGAATTCAAAGTCCTTGGAAGGAGTTTCTAGCCAAGGCTATAGATCTCTATAGGTTGGCTAGAAAGTCCTTCATCAACTTAGTGCTTATGTGATGATAGAATAGTACTGTAAATTAGAAGTTAAGTCTTATCTCATTTTTATGACTTAATATTAGATAAAAAAGGACTAGTGTTAGACCTAAATGATGCATACATTACCCCTCCCTAAATCATAACTAAGAATAGTGAAATATTCATCTTGTTTAAATTACAAATTCATAAGCCATGTTTTGATGTATTGATGCTAGCTAAATGGACTCAAATTTGGTACAAGGGTGTATCACCACATGCTTAATGATGCTAGCATTGTATCTAGCCTAATGATGCTATCATTGTACCACAAGTGTGCTACAAGTGTGATAGGTCTAGATCTGCCACAAGTGTGCTATGACTTTGGATGATTCACACTTGTAGCACGTATATCCCCATATGCCAACATAGCATGGGTTCTTGACCTATGAGAGTTGTCTATGAACACCTTCATCATCTTTGTGGTTGTATGAGTCAACACTTGGTCAACGTGATCCCACCTAGTTGTTACATCAAACTATACAACTACTATGCCAAATCATGATATTGATTCTAAGTATAAAAGTGGTATGCCCATGGCATGATGCACACTTGTGCCTCATATATCCAAACATTGCATTGGGCTCTAGACCCATGGCATGATGCATATTCCATATTTCTGGCTAAGTTTCTCTCCTTTTATTCTTTCTTACAGTGGGAAAACGTGGCCATGATCCTTGTGTTCGTGCCATCCCATGAACGGATCATCATCCTCGCGACTCGCTCTAGTTTGTAACAACAGAACCGGAGCTAGACCTGTGACTAAATCAACCAACTAAAACGGCAAAGTGATAACCTGACGAAACTAAAACTCTGACAGACTAACACCTAAACTGAAGCCGAGCGCGTTGAGCGTGGCGTCCAAATTCGCGTTCCAGGCTCTAGCCTCTAGGTGCCTGACGGAGTCCGTAGAGTGGCTTGTGCAGGCACATCGCCTAGCGCCTCTGGCCAACAGACCCACCCGCGGTGCGCGGCAAGCGCCAGCAGGAGCCGCACGTACTCCAGCCGTGCATTAGGCGCAAAGGCGTCCGCAACATTGATGCCCTGCTGCTTCACATATCCCTTTTGGCGACGAGGCGAGGCGGGTGTTCAGCTGCACGATGCCGTCCATGGTGCGCGCGTGTGGTCATCGGGTACGCCTCGCGGCGAGGCAGATGTGATGGCGGCGCGGCTTCAGCTTCGGGTGGCGGAGAGGATAGCTTGGTGCGCGAGGATGACGCTGTCGGCGACGTGTGCTCTGCGGGAGCTGGTGTCGATGGAGAGCTGATGCCGGCGAGTCCTGGCCTGCCACCTCAGGTGTAGCCGTACGTAGTAGAGTGCACATAGTAGTCCATCGTGAACGTCGTGCTCACAGGGTTGTCCTCGTGCGTGCTCCAGTCCAAGCTCGCGTCCTCGTTAAAGACTACGTTCTGTGTGCGTGCACACGCTTGGCGACGGGATCGTAGACACGGTAGCCCTTGGTGCCGCTCTCGTAGCAGATGAAGACCATTGGCGTGCTCCAGTCGTCCAGCTTCTTCAGGTGAGGACGCGCGCTCTTCACGTACGTGCGCGACGTAGCCGAAGCTCCACGGATACCAAGCATCATATGGCGTCATGCCAGTGACGCTATGCGTGAACGTCCGGTTCATGTTCAGCACGTAGACCGCTGTCAGCACGGTCTCTCTTCAGAAGTAATTTGGCATGCCCTTCGCCTTCAGCATGCTTCTGGTCGCCGCTACGACCGTCTGGTTGCGCCGCGCGATCACCCCGTTCTGCTGGGGTGATTACGACACCGTGAGGTGGCGATTGACGCCGGTGTCGGCGCACTGTGCACAGTGAACGTGGCCGACACGTGAACTCGCCGACGTGGTCCGTGCATAGTACTCGGAGATTACGCCCGCTCTCCGCTCGCCGATGTCGGTGTCGGCGCACTGTGCACAACTATTATGCCAAATCATGACATTGATTCTAAGTATAAAAGTGGTATGCCCATGACATGATACAGACTTGTGCCTCATATGTCCAAACATTGCATTGGGCTCTAGACCCATGGCATGATGCATATTCCATATTTCTGGCTAAGTTTCTCTCCTTTTATTCTTTCTTACAGTGGGAAAGCGTGGCCATGATCCTTGTGTTCGTGCCATCCCACGAACGGATCGTCATCCGCGCGACTCGCTCCAGTTTATAACAACAGAACCGGAGCTAGACCTGTGACTAAATCAATCAACTAAAACGGCGAAGTGCTAACCCGACGAAACTGAAACTCTGACAGACTAACACCTAAACTGAAGCCGAGCGCGTCGAGCGTGGCGTCCAACTTCGCGTTCCAGGATCTAGCCTCTAGGTGCCTGACGGAGTCCGTAGAGGGGCTAGTGAATTCTCAAGGTACACTGTTATTAATTACTGATCTGACTTTCCTTTTTACAGCCTCTAGCTTGTTTCTTCTAGACATAATAATCGTTGCAACGGTAGGTCCTCTTGATTCTTCAATTGTTGTCTGCAGTAACATATAGAAGAGTTTATAAATTGAATTATAATCATATTAATTTTTGCGACTATACAAAGGAATAGTGTACATACCTGATCAATGTTCTTAGTCATACGATCTTCGTCCCAGTGCTCTAGACATTGAAAAACCCATAATCCGCATGAGTTGCTGCCATACGATGAAACAAAATTCATTTACGACATCAGTAGTGAGAAAGTGATATGATTCATAAGTACTCCCTGCGTTTTAAAATATAAGATGTTTTAGCTTTGTGAAGCAAATGTATCTAGACTTCTTTTAGTACGTAGGTTCACCCAAGTTTAGAGTGAATCTACACACTAAAACAAGTCTAGATATATTTTGTTTATAAACCTAAAACATTTTATATTTTGAAACGGAGGGAGTACTTACCCATCATCTTGCTTTCCAATTTCATATTTTTTAATAGGCCAAGTCTCGACGTTAGGAAATTGTTTGCGTGTAGTTTTGTTTGTCCAATATATGTCTAGTGCAATTTGTCCTTTCTGCAAAAGATTTAGAGTTACTGAAACACCAAAAGATAACAAGGTTTTGATGATAAAAGTAGATAATACCAAGTCATCCACAACTGCATGCGAATAGGTTAAACTGTACATAGGGTCAAGGACTTGGAACTCCTGTTTGACGTTATGCATTACAACTGTCACATAATGTTCTCCGCGTATATTCAGAGGGAAATATGCCTACAAAATAAGATCACTAGCATGTACTATGTAGGATTTCAAATAGTTAACAACAACATCAACTTTATAAAAAACACTCTTTACCTTGTCACGCGCAAAATATTCATTCAAAACCCTTCTTACAGCTCCTGGTCTTGGCACTTCTTCTACGTCAAAAGTTCTAAAGTTTTTTCGTCGTGTACAATTTAGTGGCTTCTTTGATAAGATAGCTTGACCTCAATGGTCCATATATATGTCGATCATAGTCAAAACAGGGAGCCAGCTCTAGAATGTAGGCATCAAGTATCTGAAAATAATGATCGTACAATGATTGCATGTTCATACTTCTTTGTTGTAAAATAAAAATAATAGGTTAGCGAATTAAGTACAGCAGTACTAAGCCATTCTTTTATAAGAACATCGTTAATATCTTTCGAAGACAAGATGGCCTCATCTGAGTTTTTGTACGCCATTTTTACAGCTTCTTTGGGGATCTTCGCCAAAGTTGAAACATATTTGACAGCAACTTCTATTTCATCTGGTGTTAACATAGTGTAACATTTCTCAATATCATGATGTTCAAATAATATTGCTGCATAACATTTATGAAAACACACAAGTTACCACACTGAACCATTTTGTTTGCTCAATAAAAATAAGTAATGAAATCTATAAAACATTATAACTTTCGTATTTTTTGATTTATGTTTCGGTTGTTTCTGTCTCTCAAATAATGGGGAACCATACTTACTATTACCTGTGGTAGAAGTCATATCATTGCGTGCATCGTTCTCCACGACACCACAAAATATCTCCCCATCTAAATCGTCCATGTTGCACGAATCATTTAGAGAATGTGTTAATGTTTCGCCATCTAAATCTACATGAGTTCCCCAAAAACCTATATGAGCATCTTGTATGCACGACAAACAATCGATGAGACATGGAATCAGTACCTGGACAACAGATGAGAAGAGTCGGCGAAGGGTGGCACCAATGAGAGACGGCGAAAGGGAGTCCTGCGAGGATGAAGTGGTGAGAGGCGGCGTCGATCCCTGCAGGACACACGAGAGGGGGTGGAGAAGGGAGGCGGCAATGTGGGACGGCGAGGGAGGCTCGTAATGGAGGCAGCGGTGATTGGCGGCCTACCTAGGTTGAGTCGTGGGTTGTGGGACGATCGACGTGCCGATACGCCCTCCGTGATTAACTGCTGGTGTTGGGCCTCATTGTGGGTAGTTAATTGGGCCTATAGGGTTATTATTTTTTAATGTCTTGGTTTTCCTATTTTTTATGCGTCTTTACGTATTTTTAAATATTTTATTGTACTGTTTAATGTCTTACCTTATTTATGGTTTTTCCAAATTTGATATGCACAACACGATCTTTAATTAAATTTACACAGTATCAGCTTCATATGATGGGAGTGTTGCCCCTGTCTTTGGAGAACTTTTAGTACGTACAACGCAAAGGATGTGTATGGGGCACACGAATCCACCGAAGGATCACCAATATAAAGAAAGTTTTTGGAGAAACCCAGATGCAAAACCAAAACATGTGTTCATGGCGAGAAACACAAATTCCGGATACGCACCCACTTGACCTATGGGAGTTGTCTATGAACACCTTCATCATCTTTGTGGTTGTATGAGTCAACACTTGGTCAACGTGATCCCACCTAGTTGTTACATCAAACTATACAACTACTATGCCAAATCATGACATTGATTCTAAGTATAAAAGTGGTATGCCCATGGCATGATGCACACTTGTGCCTCATATATCCAAACATTGCATTGGGCTCTAGACCCATGGCATGATGCATATTCCATATTTCTGGCTAAGTTTTTCTCCTTTTATTCTTTCTTACAGTGGGAAAACGTGGCCATGATCCTTGTGTTCGTGCCATCCCACGAACGGATCGTCATCCGTGTGACTTGCTCCAGTTTGTAACAACAGAACCGAAGCTAGACCTATGACTAAATCAACCAACTAAAACGGCGAACTTCTAACCTAACGAAACTGAAACTCTGACAGACTAACAGCTAAACTGAAGCCGAGCGCGTCGAGCGTGGCGTCCAACTTTGCGTTCCAGGCTGTAGCCTCTAGGTGCCCGACGGAGTCCGTAGAGTGGCTTGTGAAGGCGCATCGCCTAGCTCCCCTGGCTAGTAGACCCACCCGCGGTGTGCGGCGAGCGCCAGCAGGAGCCGCACGGACTCTAGCCGTGCAACAGGCGCAAAGGCGTCTGCGACGTCGATGCCCTGCTGCTTCACATATCCCTTTTGGCGACGAGGAGAGGCGGGTGTTCGGCTGCATGATGTCGTCCATGGTGCACGCGCGTGGTCATCGGGTGCGCCTCGTGGAGAGGCAGATGTGATGGCGGCGCGGCTTCAGCTTCGGGTGTCGGAGATGCTAGCTCGATGCGCGAGGATGACGATGTCGGCGATGTGTGCTCTGTGGGAGCTGGTGTCGATAGAGAGCTGATGCCAGCGAGTCCTGGCCTGCCACCTCAGGTGTAGCGGTAGCAGTCCACCGTGAACGCCGTGCTCACAGGGTTGTCCTTGCCTACACAAAGTTCTCTGTGCTGTGTGTGTGGTGCACTCTGTCTTTGGTATGAACAAAGTTTATGAATTAAGGGCAACGTATAGTTTTCTGCTACCTCCACATACCTGCATGCATAACAGTAAGGCGCAGTTAGCTATTGAAAATTTCAAAGAAAGTTTTGATAATGCTTTTTAGTTGTACTCAAGGAATGACTTACTGCGGATGTAGTTTGCATAATTTAGCGTTTCGTCTGTTATGACCAGCAGTATTGCATGCGCTGCACATGTGGTTCCCCTTCTTCTTCTTGTTCTTTTTTTGTTCATCATATGATAGTGGTCTGCCATTTTTACTCATGCGTGGATTAGCACCGTCAGCTCCAACTCGTTATTTTTCTTAGGCGCGTCTTTGGATTTAACTTTTAGTGGATCACCAACTTGAGGTGCTTTTTCCTTGCTGCTCTGTGCATCTGCATCGAAGTAGCTTGTTTGAATATTGCTGAGCCCCTTTGTCCTTTGCATTATTCGATTGATGAATTCCTCGTATTCATGACGAGACTGTTCATCTTGGCATAACACTGCGATAACTTCTTGAGATCGTACATTCAAGTTGGAAAAAATTGTCCTCTCGGTTGCACTTGACCATCCATATTCGAACATATCGCTCTCGCGCTTCGCAGACAATCCAAATCTTGCGTTCTTTGAGAAACGCCGAAGGACACAAAAAGTTGGTATTTTTTCTAGTCGCAGGTAATCCAACATGTAGAGGATGTGCTTGCAAGGTAGCCCCTTCCTAGCCATTCTTCTGCAGGAGCACTTTATAGTTTCCTCACTGTCAGGCATGTAGGTCACGTCAAACTGCCTAGTAGGTTTATCTACCCATATCAGAGATTACTTATTATCACTGGAATCACCTTGCGCACATTCAGCAATCTTGAGTCCATCAACTCTTGCAAGATATAGAAGTTTGCTGCAGTGAATACTTTCGTAGCAGCAGACTCAATATCTTTGTATTTAGTAACCGACAAAGGTAATGTCTATGAGTCCTCGCAGTCCTGTCGCGCATCTTCCTGACGGATACGGTTAATGGCGTTCTCGTAGTGCACGATCAAATCCACCAGTGTCATTTTAGAGTCAAGATGAAGGTGTAGGCACGAGTTCAAACTCTCGCTCCTCTGATTGCTTTTCATTCCGAGAAAAAAGCCATTGGCTAGATACGCGACTGCCCACCATCTCTTTTTCTTGTACATTCTACTCAGCCATTCTTTGGTTCCCTTTGTGTGCCATTTATTAATATAGGCACTCAATCTCTGCTCAAAGACCTCTTCTGAGGTGCTGTAGTATTATCAATGACCTGAATTCATTCAGAGAATCATGATTGAGGTGTTTTTTCATATTCTTTTCAACGTGCCACGTATATACACGGTGCCACACATCCTTGAAGACAATGCCAATGGCTTTCATCATTGAACCGTCTGCATCAGTGATAACCTCTTTTGGCTTCTTTTGACACATAGCTTTCAAAAATGTTTGAAGCAGCCATACATATGTTTCTGTTTTCTCGTTGGAGACGATTGCGCATGCGAAAATAGTAGTTCTGCGGTGATGGTTCAACCCCACGAAAGAAATGAACGGCATTCCATACCGATTCATTTTGTACGTACTGAAGAACACCAGCACATCACCGAAATCCTCATAGTCCCGACGTGACTGAGAGTCACACCAAAACATGTTTTTCAAATTTCTTCCATCATCTAGCTGGTAATCAAAAAAGAATTCAGGATCACGGGCCTGCCTGTTCTGCATAATTCGGATGGCTGTGTTAGCGTCACCTGATGCAATGAGCTTCCTCTTCTCCCGGGAACACATGTTGTAAAGATCCTTCGAGACGAACCCAACCTTGCTCCACCTTCCACTTTTGCTGATAAAGGTTTTCATAATCTCGAACTTGTGCATCCCAGTTGCTGCTAGTGACATGATTTCAGCTTTCTGGTAATACTTGATCTTCCGATGGGACCAAAGAAACGTGACTTCATCGGGTCTAGCTAGCACGTGGTTGTGCTCGTCCTTAAATTGCAGAACTTTCCAATTCCCCTTGGATTTGTTATACGACACGCTGAGATAGGCTCGGCAGTCGCATCGAGACAGAGCTCGTGGCCTCTTCTTGCGGTTCTCCATGTGCACATACTTTTCCTCACGTTCCCCTGCCCTGGAACAGAGAAACCGCCTGTATATAATAACTCCTTCCGAATTTCTCTTCACCCTCTATTTCCTTATGCTGAAACCACGTTCTCTGGCGTATGCGTTGTAGTAAGCGAATGCTGCCGCTTTGTTAGTGAAGGTCATCTCCTTTACAATCCGATGCCTGTCACGGTCATCCTGAGCATGCTGAAAATCCTTCTCTGGCATCACTGGATGCTGTCTGTGCTCATGTTGTGAACTGTCTGTAACCTACACAATTAGAAGCAAAGAAATGTAAGTGGTGGTAATATGGTTGATCCTATATATGCCTTGTCATACAACAATAAGCAACTTATATCACTCTTGAATTCAGCAAATTAGAAGCAAAGAAATGTAAGTGGTGGTCATATGGTTGATCCTATATATGCCTTGTCATACAACAATAAGCAACTTACATCACTCTTGAATTCAGATTTTGATCCTTCAGGTTCTTGTGATTCTTCCGCCATCTCTTTATCCTAGTTTTCTAAGTCCGAATCCCCAAAATAATCATGGTCACTATGAGAGAATAGTACAACCTGCAGAATTGTAGCACAAAGTCATATAACATGGTTATTCAATTCTTATAAAAATAATGTAGCACTAGACATACATCACTAATGCTTTCCGAGATAGATTCTTTCCAATGGAGATCCTTGTTTCCACAATGGATGTCCATCTGCACAATTTAAAAAGTATGTGTATAAATTTGCATGCTCTAGATGTGCAAATAAAAAAGAAACTTCACTTGAACTTATCATCCTCGGATTCGTTTTCTTCAAAGAGGTCGTTCTCAGTAAGCTCATCATCAAAGAAAAACATATCTCCATCATCCGAACTTGAATCACCGTTGTGCGTAGGGATGCTCTCATTGCCACTCCCAGTTGGCATAGAGTCCTCCATCTGTTCAAGCAAAGAAAACCAAAAAAGCTAATCTAATCAGTGATGTATATGTGGAGGACTCGTAGATGCAAAGATGAACCCTAAGACGCTATGCTAAAGTTGATGGAAAGAATGTGGGTTAGAGAGGCAGCTACTCACATCTTCCAGGCGCCGGTGGCGAGATGGGACACGGGACTGGTTGATGCGGCCTGAGGATGAGAAGATCTGGCTGGCCTTTGATCTGGAGATGTAGGATTGGAACGGTTATCGTCGGCGTGGACGGACACGTCGCCGCCAGAGCCGGGCAGATTCACAGGTGGAGGATTAGATCTCGGTCGACGGCCGGAGCCGGGAAGGCTCGTGTGGTTGGAGGATTAGAAGGCTGGCCGCCGGATTCACGTCGCCAATCCGGATCCTTCGTCGGCGCACGTCACCGCCAGAGCTAGGCAGGATGATCGAAAATTTAGGGTTAGAGCGGTGTCTGGGGAAATGGCGGCCGCGATACTTTTTGTGATCAAACCTAGAGACCAAATAATGTCGTGGCGACGTGGCAATGGTTGACAACGTGGCAATGAATGGTCAAATCTAATGGCATGGCGACGTGTGACATCGTGGCATGCAATAGTACGTATGCGGATACGTGGGAATACGGGCCTGGACTTGGGCTTCGGGGGCTACCCTCGCACGCCCTGCTCTGAAAAAGCGCAGGGACAATTCTACCCTTACTAACTTTGCAACTTTTCAGAGCGCGGGGGCCTATGGGATCAAGCCTCCTGCCGAATCGGTAGGAAGTGGGTCCGGTTTGAACTACAGGTACATGATCTAACGCCCGTGATTTTTTGAAAAAATCATTTTTAGACTTACAATATGTTGTTTCTTTAGAGATCCAATGCAAGTTATAACGAGGCTCGTCCCCTATCTTCATGCACGCCGGTTCGATCTTAGTTCGAAACGGGTATAAGAAAATTCAAACTCTAGTGTACAAAAGATATTATTTAATTCAATAAAATAATAGTTTTATAACAAAGTATGATAATAGATTTATATTATAGATTTTTTTTCTGCAAATTTTGATATATGATACATATTTTTCATCATTACAGAATAAAAGATATTAAATTAATAATATAATTAATTAAAATATATAGTCCCTGCCCGTACCACAAGCTGGGACTAGTGGTTTTTGGCGCGCGAACGAAACGGCGCGACCGAAAAGTCCTCTAGTCCTGGCTCGTGGCTGGAACCAGGACTAGAGGCCCCCCTCTAGTCCCGGCTAGAGGCTGGAACCGGGACTACAGATGGTGGGTATAAATACCCACCGCCCTCCTCTCGGCCCAAGATACGCACCGGGACGTCTCATTATTCTCCAAATATCGCACGCCACCATGTAGCCGCCCGCGCCCCATGAAAAGCTCGCAGCCGCCCGTGGAGCTCGCCGCGTGTGGAGGCTCGTCGTCGCCGTAGCCGCGCCCTGCGGAGCCGCCGCCCCTCACCCGTTCGCGCCGCCCCGTCCGACGCCGCTCCGTTCTGCGGTGCTCTTCTCGCCGTCGCCCGTCCCCGCGCCGCCCGTAGTGTCGTCGCCCCTCACCTGTCCCCGTGCTGCAGCCCTCAACCTTCCCCCACGCCGTCGCCGTCGTAAGTTTTTTTCTTTTCTTTTTCTGATTTTCAATATAGTTAGTATATATAGTTAGTATATATTGTTAGTATATTGTTTAGTTAGATATAAATGTTAGTATATATTATTTGTATATTGTTTAGTTAGATATAAATGTGTTAGGTATAATTTTAAGATTTGTTAGTATATTATTTAGTATATAATTTAGTTTTATATATATTGTTAGTATATTGTTTATTTAGGTATAAATTTTTTAGTATATAGTTTCAATATTTTTAGTTAGATATAAATTTGTTAGTATATTGTTTAGTTTCATATATATTTTTACATATTTTTAATATAGAGATTTAAGGATATTTTAGTTTGATGTATAATTTTATTTAGTCATATTATTATTTAGTTTAGCGATATTTAGGGATTTGTATATAATATTTGTTAGTATTTAGGATATTATTGCTAATATTTAGTAAATTATTACTATTATTAAAATATAATTATTTACTTAGCATTATTTTGGTCAAATCCATATCTACTTAGGATATACCTATACCACATCCTCGTAGTCGATTCGGCGACAACGAGGGAGTACTACGCTCTATCAGAGTTGTACGAGACTGGGCTCCGCCGGGCTGGCACTGGGAGGTGCTACCGTCAGGGACACGTAGCTTGGTGAGGAATCCGGGTGTCGTCGTTGACCCGGATCTTTTTTTATGGAGGTCATATGGTCCAGGAAGTGTGCAGAGGGAGCCGGCCCTCGAGAAGGTGGTACGACGTCGTGTCAGGGAGGAGGACGAGCACGTCCATCGCTATATGGTGAAGCTGGACGCTAGGATGCCCCCCATACCTGGCAGGTTATTCAGGGATCTCACCCTAGCTATACTCCTGTGATGGTTCCGACTATTTGGCTGGTCACATCCTGCGGCTCAGGAACCGAGAGTCAACGTTGAGTTTGAGCGATGTTATCAAACGAGATGTTGTTCTTTATATAATATTACTACTTTGTCGTTATTCGAGATGTATTAGTACTTTCTTGTTTTTTAGATGTTATTCGAGATGTTATATGATATTAGTACTTTGTTGTCATTCGAGATGTATTATTACTACAAGTTATGATATATGTGATACATTGTTAATTTTATTACTCATATGCACATTATGTCATAGCAGTTATTCTATGGACTTCAACGGTAGAGAAGGTGAAGAGCCTTTATTCGATATGATACGAGGTGATGAACCACTCCCCTATCAGGATGGAGCGCTCATCGATCAGGGTGGAGCAGAAGACTGTGGAGAAGAAGATGGCTCACAGTTTATGAATGAGTCCGGTGAGAGAATAAAGATAGAACCTCTGCTCGAAGAGCAGACTAGTTTTAATTTCGATGACGGCTTGGAAAATGATGGACCAGCCTTGACAAAGTCTGGCGAGGTATATTATTAAGCCTCTTGATCACTAGATAGATGCAATAATTGATTTGTGTGTATATATATATTAACGAATGTTGTTTCTTATTTTAGACCTCCACATCGACCAAGTCAGATAAAAATAGTAAACGAGGACCGGCTAAAGGGATGGCCGACGATGCGCATCTCACAATTGATGAGGTATCTCCAGAAGTCAAACCGTTGCTTCCCATAAGGAACGCAAACACATTTATTCATCAATGTGGATTTGTTGTTAGGGACAACGTCTCGATCAACATTATCAATTGGAATAAGCCAGCAAAGGGAGATGAAAATTCTATGACTTTTGTCGAGAACAGATACAAAGACATACTATGGGAGAAGCTCATTTCACATTTCACCCTACCGGTCTTGGAGTCTCAGAAGTCCACAGATGATATGAGGTATAAAGTCAAGCATTTTGCTCTTAAGAGGATGGACGAATAGTTCAATAACTATAAGAAAAGATTATACAATGAATATCTTGAGGAAGAAAAAGTTTCAGAATTCACTGGCACACTAGAGAAGCAGCGACCTCACTGGGAAAGATTTCTGGACTACAAGAAAACATCAGTAGCAAAACAAAGGTCCGAAAAGAATAAATAAAATGCTGCAAAAAAGAAATATCGCCATAAGATGGGGACATGTGGCTACAGGACTTCTGTTCCTAAGTGGGACGAAGCTGAGAAAGCCTTGCATGACCAAGGGCTCACTCCAGCTACAGAGGACTGGACCATCAGAGTAAGGAATTGGTTACTTGAGCATGGGGCAAAGTATGACATGGAAACAAGGGAGTTAATATTTGATGAAAAGTCCAATGTTGCTACACCCCATGGAGAAATTGTTAAAACAATCGAGGAGGCTAAAAATGTTAACTTCAAACCCGATAGAGAGAACGACGAGCTGACAAAGGCCTTCGGGCTTTGGACCTTATGTGTGCCGTGGAAGACTGGGTTTCCTGAGGACACTGAATCCTATAGAAGCCAAGCGAGGGCAACGAAGCTGAAGGAGATAGAGGAGGCAGACCGGTTGCGTAGCGTGGAAAGAAAGAACGAGGAAATATATGCCATGCTAAAGGAGCAACAGAAGCAACTGGACGAAATGCGCCAGCAAGGGCCAACTCATCAGCGGCATGAAGAAAGTGTCGGTGGCCCATCTGAGCGGAGAAGCAGCATCGCTTCCACAGCGGCCGATCCGATAGATCGCTATCCCATGGATAATATCACTGAGAAGACAAGTTGTGAGCTGCATGTGGGAGTGATGAACTTATCCTTCAAGGCGGCTCTCGGCTATGCTTTATCTTGTGAACCTGGAGCACGCTGGCATTGCAAAGAGATTCCAGATGGCTATGCTCGCGTCTGGGTGGATGAGGTTCTACCTCAATATGGATCACTACAACTTCACATCCCTGGACCTGAAGATGAGAGCACGCTAGGAGAAGTCAGGGGCTCTATCATTCTATGGCGCAAGAATTACATCGTGTTTCCAGGCTCTGCACCCAGGCCACCACCGTCTCCTCCGCGTCAGCCGAGTCTGCTGCCTCCAGCAAGTCCACATGAGGAGTGGGACGACCACCATAGCACGAGTCCACCACTGCGTCAGCCCACTCCGCCTCCGCGTTAGCCCACTCCATCGCCGTGTCAGACGAAGAAGGCGGCCTCTCAGTCTACTAGTAATACTACTCAGAAGAAAGCCAAAGGTAAAAGGCGAATAAAATCCCGGCGCCACCTCCCAAGTTACCTTACGAGATGACTGACGAGGGAACCAAAGCGATCAGCGATGCCTAAGTGAAAGCCTTCTTTGCACCCAAAGTTCCCGAGCCAAAGCAAATATTTGATCCTAAAGCCAAAAAGTGGGCTAAGGGTTTTCTTGAGCAACCATCGCAATATGAGATAAATAAGGCTGATGACTACAAACGCTGTCTGATGAGAATTCGTAGGAAGAATCCAGGAAGTACTACTACAAGCAGCGGGAAAAGAGAAGTTGCCCAACTCGGAAAATAGGCAAACAAATCGATTTCCCCGCTCAAGGTGTTATCCAATATTGATCATCAGAATATTATAGCATTGGAATTTGCCAAAGGTGCTAGTATTACAGTTGATCAAGCGCTAGGCGGGCATATCCCCAAATACGAGGAATTTGCATGGAGATATAAATACGGGAAGACTCTGGTCAGACCTAATGAGGTCGACCTTCTACCAACTCAAATGCGAAGACTGCATGAGTGGTACGAGAAAGTCTCTACATGCGATGAACAAGATCGATTGTCAGCGCTGCTTGTGAGAATTACAAGTGAGCATTTTAATGGTGAAGACCAGTTGCAAATTTATTTTGAGGAATTCTATATGTTATTCAAACAAGATGCCCTCGACCTTAGTCTCCTCGCTACCTATTGTCTGTAAGTGATTCATTTATTTCTATGATAAAGTCTCTAACTCAGCTTGTTCATTGCATGTAATTATCTTCACTATGCTATTATGCAGAATGAAGAGCGATGAATGTGACCGAAAGAATTTTTTTGCCACTGGGTTCATCGACCCACACCGGTTTAATCAAGCATTGCTAAAGGAATACCCCAAGGACAAAGAGCGTAACTTGCTAAGGGTCTTATTGAGGCAACATTACAAACGAAGAATATAGTTTCCCTACAGCTACAAGTAAGAGTGTTACTGCCTTGTACACATTCACTTGATTCTGCTAAGTGTAATTGATAAGTTACTGACTTATATAAACATGCACAACTATCACTGGATTCTTCTAATCATTGAAGTTGATGTTGGAAGAGTTGAAATTAAGGACTCACTAATGAGAGACGAATCAGAGTACGCATTCATTAAAGATGTGCTCCAGAGGTAATTTCAGTCATTACCGCACTATATCGGTCTCTTTAGTTCATATATATCCTGAGATATCAAGTAACTAATAACTCATCTATTCTTTATTTTTTGTCGGGCAGGGTTTGGAAAGCTTTCACCAATGCTACAGTTGGTGAATTTAAAGATGAGCTTAGTTTTCATCATGTAAAAGTAAGTAGTACGAGCTTGATCCGCGTATCTCTTCAATTCTAGTTTCAATACCATTATATCATGCTTGATTATTTTGATTGAATTCTATTCTCGTAAAGTGTGAGAGGCAGCCACCAGGGACTAATTTGTGTGGATACTTCGTGTGCGAGTACATTCGCTCGGAGGTCAGTGAGCGGGACAGAGGGACAATTATAGAAGTACGTGAACAATATATTCACAAATTGTGTTGAGTGTCATTCATAATATTTGTTATGACTATTGATATTAATATTGATCTCCTTATTTTATATATAGTTGGAAAGATTGCGGGAGAATCTCCAACCAAGGAAGCGCCTGGTAGGAATTCAAGAGGAATTGGCGGCATTTATTAATGACCATGTCATACACCCAGAAGGAAAATATCATACCTCGGGATTCCCGTGATTTAATGATCTCCGTGTAATCGAATAGACGGGTTGTGATCTCCATTTAATCTAATTGTATATATATGTAATGTAGAATTATATCTATATAATCATGACGATGTTGTGTGTAATGAGTTCCTTCGTTGCATTTCACTTTACGCCAAACGCAACCCCTCCTCTACCTATCCTCCTGCCACCACAGAACCCCCCCATTCGGCTATTGCCGCAGAAATCGGCCCCAAAATTCTGCCACGACAGAAACACCCATCGGCTACCGCGGCAGAAAACGGCCCCAAAATTCTGCCGCGGCAGAAACCTCCATCGGCTGTCGCGGCAGAAAACGGCCCCAAAACTCTGCCACGGCAAAAAAACCATCGGCTGCCGCGGGAGCCGAATTGGTAAAATGCTGCCGTGACAAAGAATAACTAGTCCCAGTTCGTTATACGAACCAGAACTAAAGATCATCCACCCCGTGCCCTTCTGCGCGGGCACGTGCAGAGCCTCTAGTCCCGGTCCGTAACTGACCCAGGACTAGAGGCTGGGACCTCTAGTCCCGATTCCATAGTCCCGGTTGCAAATCCGGGACTAGAGGCCTCTAGGACCGGGACTAAAGGCCCGTTCTCCACTAGTGTATACATGTGCGCTCCTCCTGCTCCTCCTCGCTCGTCACGCCTCGCCTCGCCTACTGGGAATGCCTTGAGCCGAGAGCTTCTATTTTCTTTTTGCCACGCATGAATGGACTAATAATCGGACGGTCTGCGTAAGTGGGTGTTTTAATATAAACTCAGTAGAGATTTAATTCGACCTTAGTGGAGGTTGTTCGGATCCGGACGTTACATATTCGTTTCCTCTCCCGACATTGCATATTCGTCTGCCTACTCGTGTCTATAAAGTGAGAGGTCGCTCCTCTCCTCAGACACGCTTCAGTACATCGCCTCTAGTTTCAGAGCACTGCGCTATCTAGATCTTCCTCATCTCAATTTGCGGCGTGCACCGCGAGCCGGAACAGTAGGCCCCCGAGACCCCGCTGCTTTGAGTCCTGTACGGGAGAAGGGCGATAAGGTTTTTAGGAAGCGTTGTTGGCACGACTACTGTCTTCATCGCGGACTCCTTCACGAATAGCGACTGCA
Source organism: Avena insularis (assembly GCA_023614405.1). NCBI lineage: Eukaryota > Viridiplantae > Streptophyta > Magnoliopsida > Poales > Poaceae > Avena > Avena insularis. The sequence continues at coordinate 278,902,533 of CM042691.1, forward strand.
CTGACGTCTTTCCCAACGACGACTTATTTCCCGACATCAGCAACCTCTTTCTCGACGACATGGCTGACGATGGTGCCAACGCCAACACTGACGGTTCCTCTAGTGTGGTGTACAACATCTTTCTCAATCTTGTTTATCTTATTCTGCCTGTCTTTTATCTATCTTTTACTATGGTTAAAACTCTTAAAAAATTGCGCTTTTATTCAACATTAGCTAGCATGGATAGCGGTAAAAGGTTACTTCCATGTCATAAAGCAAAAGAAAAAGATCATAGGGCGTCAGCCACATAATGGAGGATCTCTTCTAGATCCACACTTATGACATAAAATCGCCAAAGAATATTACTAGTATCGTGTGTACGAAGATCATCGGCTAGCCTGGACGTAATAAATTCTTGCTAGTAATAAAGACGGAGGATATCATAGTATCCAGCCAAGAATAATGGGCATTAAGATCCTAATTACTTTTGGCTAAAAATAGGACCTTGGTTCAAGTATATATGCAGCATATAGCAAGTATATGGTCGTGACTCGTGAGACATAGAGGAGAAAAAATCAGATAGATTAATCCGTTCTCTATTTCCAAGCTTATGATGGAGAGAGGCAAGGCGGTCATGCTTGTGGTGGTGATGGTTATTCTTAGATGCGTCACAACTCTTTCAGAGGGTAAGTACACCACTTATATAATCGGGTTGAATCGGATATTATTATTATCAACATGTATCGATAGCTTACCGTCTCCACTCTAATTTGGGCAAAATTTGATACGTATAGAGTTTAGCATGAGAATATGGTTGACTTTAACACCTTTTTATTTGCGTGCAGCTCAAACCACTACCCAGGTGGGTAACATCAAGATTGAAATGTGCATATGTCCAGAGCTGGGACCAAGGCATTATTGTTGCTCGGATTCCGAAGGGGAAAAACGTTGCTTTGATAGCAGGCCACACTGCATAACAGGTTGTGGCTGCCAACTACCCCCACCAGATGAAGCCTCCCGCCATGCTCTTCCATAGGCTTGAGGCGGTGATGCATACTCCTTGTAATGAAAAATAATGTCACCAACCAGCTCTTGTGTCTCCATTTTCTCGCCTTGCCGTGATCCTCCTTATTTTTCGTGTTATCTTGTTTGCACAAATATATACACATGTCAACGTGTGATAAGTAGAATATAATAAAATACATAGAAATGTATTATGTTAATGTACAGGCAAGTGCATCCATAACCTGACACACATACTGCTATGTTAGAAGAAGAATATTCGTCGTCAATCTCAGAACCACCGCCCTGCGCCCTCCATTATCTCCCCCTAAATACCGGCTCCGCATGTTCCTGCTAGCCGCCACCGCCCTCCGTCTTCCCCCAAATACTATGTATGATCAGAACTTTGTAAACAGAAATAATGACAGTGAGTAATGTATGTGCTGTTGGTCCTCAAAAAAAAAAAATCGACATCATATTCTTAGTATTCACCATGTCTCTTCCTCCCCACCATGTCACCCCCCAAAAACCGATACAAATTTATATTCATCCTGGCTCTGTCGTGTGTGCCTTCTTGAGCTCCTAGGAGGCTCTGGCATGAGACGATTCTTCTCATCTTCGGTAACGAGTAACGGAGGATGCTTCTTCTTCTGCTCTGTAAAGCCAGGCTCTCATCACCTTTGGCAATGGGATATAAGACTATCATTGTTAATATGAATTCTCTTTCCTCCTTGTCATAAGAAAAATGGAAATATATTCCCATGTGCAATCCGTACATGGTTCTTTCCCAACATCGAGCGCACTTCTCTTTCCTCCTTGCACGAAGATTAGCTGCCACCACAAGACATATCGGCATGATCATTTTTTGAAAGATTATAACCGTATCATAGCTAATAAAAGGATGAGTACATGGATAGTTTTGTGACATCCATATGTAAATGGTGATATTTGGAGTATTCGAAATGAAGTATACTTGACAATTACATATAGGCCCTCAGCTTGTACAAATCAGAGAGACGTACTGGTTCATCTCACACCCTAATAAAATGTACCATACTGTGTTTTAACGCTACACTAATATGCGTTCTTTCTTAGTGAAAAAAGTTACTGCTTCATGAATAATGAATGCATGTGACTTGCTCTTTTTTTCTGCGACAGAAATAACAATGCAAAAGCAGGTTTGGTTGTATGCCAAGTCAGGTACCTTATGATAATTGTGTGTTAAAACCAAACTTAAGTAATGGAAGTACTTCTTTCCATCAAATTAAATTGCTTACACAATGTAGGAAAGTGTATTAAACTGGGATCAGGATTTCACCATGGATTTTCAATGTTCCACAAGAATGACCATAATGGTCTTATATAAAAACACAAATGAAACCATACATATAGTTAATATCCAAGAAGGCCGGTACAATACGTATAGCCGCCATGAGAGATGTAGGAGGAGAAAAAAAACCATATATGGTTCCATGGCGGTCCTGAAATTTTGGAGGCCCGGGCAAAATTAAAATTTTGGGCCTCTTAGCATAAATTTTTTATGCATATGAGATGATGAAAAATAAATATTTTAAGTACACTTCTAACTATAATATTTATAGAAAATAATAATGTTTACATGATACCTTAAAATTTCCTCCGAAATTTCCTAAAAGAGAAGTCCGTGATGAATAAGTTAACCTCGCTCACTACAAACAAGAAATCAAGTACAATAATTCTAGAATTCAGAATTAGAGCTGGGCGGGGAGAGACCAGCAGGCAGATTTGAAGATCGTCGATTGCCTTCCTAGCTTTCTGCGTGCAGCGTGTCTGGCGGTCGCTGGTGGATCAGAGAGGGATCGAGCCTCGACGCTACCGAGTCCCAAATTCCCAATCGGCGATTTGATCCAGGGAGTAGGGAGGCGATCAGGCGACGGCAGGAGCCTGCGGACTCGGTACCGTATGTGGGAAGCCGAACCACGGAACAGCTGAAGCGAAAGCGCAGGGCCATGGACACTGTGGACTCGTGGTTGAGTCGAGGCGAGCGATCCCTAGCATGATCGTCGTGTACTAGCGTTGAGCCTGGCGACCGGCGAGCGATATCGATGCATACCCCAGACGTGAGAAATATCGAGCCCTTCACCGAATGATGGATGCCTGGGATCGATTACCGTCAGGGCCTGATTACCATACGTGTGACCTGATTAACGATGGATGGATGTCTGGGATCGATGCCTGGCGACGGGAGAACGATGGATTCTTAGGATCGTTTTTTTCTACTATGTATACTAGGTCTGTATATATTTGGGCCCCTAGTTTTTTTGGGCCCGGGGCGGCTGCTCCGCTAGTCTCCTCCTAGAGCCCGCCTTGTATGGTTCTGTACCTCTCGCCGGTGATGTCGCCGGTCCGCTCCGCCTCCGGTGGCCCTATGGCCTTGGTGTGGCGGACCATGCTCTCTCGCCGGCAGGTTTTTTCTCGTTTTGTTTCGTCTGTCTTTGAGCGTCTTCTTTGGGATGTTGAGGCGACGACTACGTTCCGAAGTCAGAATAAGGTCCTCCTCGCTCTATCCTCGCTCCGGTGGTGCATCTAGCGCTAACGGAGGGCGTGTGGAGTTATTTTTCTGGTGGATCTCTTAGGATTTTGTCCGTTTTTGTGTTCGTCGATTTGCTTTCAGGCCAAGCTCTTCCGATCTATGGATGTTATCATTGGCAATGGTTGCTGCTTTAGTGCGCTGGTCCATTATGGCCTTAGCACGTTGACTTTTCGTATGTCTACTATAACAAGCTCTACTACGACAAGCTTTGCCCAGCTCTGGTGATGGAGGGACAAGGACGGTGGAGTGCCTTTGGCTCATGCTAGTGTTTTTAGTCATCGCTAGATGGTCCAATGACCTGTTTGTAATTTATATTACTTTTGGGTCTCTTTGTACTGCTATTGATGATTATTAATAGATTGGTGGATTTCGCAAACACAAGTAGCGCGTCTTTGGCTCATGCTACTTTTCTTGCTAGGCGGCAGGAAGTTCGAGACACAAATACTCATAGCCAACTGCATGATGATCTGGTGGAGCATATGTGGAGTCTCAAAGGAGCCAACTAGTTTGGTTATTTGTTTGCCATTGTTTTCTACAATGAACATTTTGAATTATTTATTTAATTTCATAATCTGAATATTCAATTATTTAATTTATTTGCTATATTAAACATGTTTAAATTACTTGTTGATTTGATAAAAATATATTGATTTTTTGTATGGGGCACGGCTGGGAGCTAGCGTCCCGCCAAATCGTGAACCAGTCTGACGCCCCCCCGGACACCGCATGGGGACACGAGTGGAGATGCTCTAAAGCAAAAGCAAAAGATCATAGGACGTCAGCCACATAATGGAGGATCTTCTAGATCCACACTTATCACATAAAATCGCCAAAGAATATTACTAAATTCTTACTAATAAAGACGTTGGATCTCATATCTAGCCAAGAATAATGAGCATTAAGAGCCTAGTTACTTGTGGCTAAATATACTAGCATCTTGGTTCAGGTATATATATGCACCATATAGCAAGTATATGGTCGTGAGACATAGAGGAGCAGAAATCAGATACTAGATCAATCAGTTCTCTGTTTCTAAGTTTATGATGGAGAGAGGCAAGGCGGTCATGCTTTTGATGGTGATGGTTATTCTTGGATGCGTCACAACTCTTTTAGCGGCTAAGTACACACCACTTATATAATTGGGTTGAATAGGATATTATTATTATCGACATGTATCGATAGCTTACGATCTCCACTCTAAATTGGACAAAATTTGGTACAGTGTAGAGTTTAGCATGAGAATTTGGTTGACTTTAATAACCTTTTTTTTTTGCATGCAGCTCAAACCACTGCCTAGAAGGATAGCATCAAGATTGAAATGTGCATATGTCCAGAGATGGGACCAAAGCGTTATTGTTGCTCACATTCTGAAGAGGAACGACGTTGCTTTCGTACAAGGCCACAGTGCATAACAGGTTGTGGCTGCAAACTACCCCAACCAAATGCAGCCTCCCGCCATGCTCTTCCATAGGCTTGAGGCGGTGATGCATACTCCTTGTAATGAAAAATAATAATGCCACCAACCAGCTCTTGTCTCTCCATTTCCTTGCCTTGCCGTGATCCTCCTTATTTTTCGTGTTCATTCATTGGTATGAGAGTTGTTGTCGTGTTTGCACAAATATATACACATGTCAATGTGTGATAAGTAGAATATAATAAAATACATAGAAATGCATTATGTTAATGTTAATGTACACGCAAGTGCATCCATAACCTGACACACATACTACTATGTTAGAAGAAGAATATTCGTCGTCAATCTTAGAACCACCGCCCTGCGCCCTCCATTATCTTCCCCTAAATACCGGTTCCGTCTGTTCCTGCTAGCCACCACCGCCCTCCGTCTTCCCCCAAATACCGTCTCTGTCTGTTCCTTCTCACCTATAACGGGATCCGCCACAACCACCTCTAGGCACCTCTCCACCGCCGCCAGCTCTGGCAGTCAGATCAAAGGCATGGACCCGCGTTGGTTAGACATTGCATAAAAAACATGGCCAAGGCAAGATAGTGACAACACTCGATTTGGTATAGCAGGCTACCTGGGACTAGGAGAGAAGGGAAAGAGGATTTAATAACATGGCTTAATTAGCACGGAAAGTTGTAAAAGGTTACTCCCTCTATTCGGGATTATAGGTCCTACGCGTATATCTAGGTTGTTAATTTGACAAATAAAATATAACTTATATATATCACAAAAGTTATACCATTAGAAAATATAACCTCTAAAGTTCTAATGATATAATTTTTATGCTATAATATTTATATTTTGTTGTTCAAATTAGCAACCTAGTTATTCGCGCGGGACTTATAATCCCAAACGGAGGGAGTACTTCCATGTCGATAACCAAAAGCAAAAGATCATAGGGCGTTAGCCACATAATGGAGAATCTTCTAGATCCACACTTATGACATAAAATCGCCAAAGAATATTACTCCAGCCAAAAATAAATTCTTGCTAGCCTGGACGTAATAAATTCTTCCTAGTAATAAAGACGGAGGATCTCATAGTATCCAGCCAAGAATAATGGTCATTAAGAGCCTAATTACTTTTGGCTAAAAATTAGATCTCGGTTCAAGTATATATATGCACCATATAGCAAGTATATGGTCGTGACTCGTGAGGCATAGAGGGGAAAAAATCAGATAGATCAATCCGTTCTCTATTTCCAAGCTTATGATGGAGAGAGGCAAGACGGTCATGCTTGTGGTGGTGATGGTTATTCTTGGATGCGTCACAACTCTTTCAGAGGGTAAGTACACGACATATAATCGGATTGAATCGGATATTATTATTATCAACATGTATCGATAGCTTACCGTCTCCACTCTAATTTGGGCAAAATTTGATACGTATAGAGTTTAGCATGAGAATATGGTTGACTTTAACACCTTTTTATTTGCGTGCAGCTCAAACCACTGCCCAGGTGGGTAACATCAAGATTGAAATGTGCATATGTCCAGAGCTGGGACCAAGGCATTATTGTTGCTCGGATACTCCAGGGGAAAAACGTTGCTTTGATACCAGGCCACACTGCTTAACAGGTTGTGGTTGCTAACTACCCCCACCAAATGCAGCCTCCCGCCATGCTCTTCCATAGCCTTGAGACGGTGATGCATACTCCTCATAATAAAAAAAAAATGGGTCATTGTAGCAGGATTTTTCTTTTGTAATTCTTTTTATTTTGGATGTGTGCATCCATTGGCCGCTAGGACAATGCGTTGTTGCAGAGGCTAGGTGTAATTGATATATTTTGATATTAATATATGCTCCTTTCCAACAACAAAAAAACCAGCTCTTGTATCTCCATTTTCTCCTTGCCGTGATCCTCCTTATTTTTCGTGTTCATTCGTTGGTATGAGAGTTGTTGTCTTGTTTGCACAAATATATACACATTGCAATGTGTGATAAGTAGAATATAATAAGATACATAGAAATACATTATGTTAATGTTAATGTACCACCAGCTCTGGCAGTCAGATCAAAGGCATGGACCCGCGTTGGTTAGACATCGCATAAAAAACATGGCCAAGGCAAGATAGTGACAACACTCGATTTGGTATAGCAGGCTACCTGGGAGAGAGGATTTTCTTTGACTTTTCATATGCGAGCCATGTACCAGAATGTATGTGGTCTGTAGAGTACAGATGGGTAGGCCTAGCTAGGCCGGGCGAATTAAAACGGTGACCCGTAGTTACACAAGGGCGTTAAAAAAACAGAGTTTTAACGAATGGGAAAGAGTTATTTCTTGGCCTTCCTACATGAATTTATCATATCAGCCGTGGGCTGCCAGCAACAAATCAACTAGGCTTTTTGAACTAACACTAGTGGAAAAAGGGCTATCCGTTTGCGACCCCTCAGAGCATTTGTCCCGGTTGCGCCACCAACCGGGACTAATGCTGGCACGCGTCCCGGTTCGAGCGGACACGGAGCCAGGGGGCATGCGTCCCGGTTGGTAAGGGGAATACGTCCCGGTTGGAGCCACCAACCGGGACTAAAGGTGCGTGCCACGCCACGGCCAAACCTTTAGTCCCGGTTGGTGGCTCCAACCGGGACGTATTCTCCTGCCCTCTATAAATGCAACGCCCCAGCCCCCTCTGCCTCCACTCCGTTTTTTCGAATGGTGGAAGGTGTGAGGGGTGTGCTAGTTTTTTCTCTTCTATGCATGCATTGAAGGTGTTTGATGAAATGTTTGAGTGAAAAATCCCGTTGAATTTCTCATAGAACAAAAATATAGAAGGTGTCCGAGACGCACTTGAGCTTTCTCCTCTTTATTTCCCTCGATCGAGGTTAGCAATCTTATCTTTTCTAGGTCATTGATACAATTCATGTGTCGGTGTGAATTGTTATTTCACTATTTATGATGTCCTGTTTTTTGATAAACTTACTTATATGATGCAGATGAACGGTCGGGAATGGATGTACGGTGACCGGCGCGTAGCCGGGTATATCAAAGGCGTGGATAAATTTATCGATGTGGCTACGGCAAACAAAGAGAATGGATTTATACGTTGTCCATGTGTTCAGTGTCGGAACAACAAGGAGTACTCTTCCTCGAAAATCATTCGCGGCCACCTGATTATGAAAGGTTTCATGCCCAACTATAATTGCTGGACCAAGCACGGGGAAAGAGGGGTTATGATGGAAGATGGTGAAGAAGATGATGATAACAACTATCATCATATGTTTCCTGAATACACTGCAATGGAAGACAATGGAGAGGAAAGAGGTGAAGAACGGGCATCAGATGAGCCGGCTGATGAACTTGGTAGGGTCATTTCTGATGCAAAGCGAGACTGTGAAACAGAAAATAAGAAGTTGAAGTTAGAGGGCATGTTAGAAGACCACAAGAAATTGTTGTACCCAAATTGTGAAGATGGCAACACAAAGCTCGGTACCACACTGGAATTGTTGCGATGGAAGGCAGAGTGTGGTCTAACTGACTCCTCATTTGAAAAGATGCTGAAAATAATGAAGCCGAAGTTTCCAAAACATAACGAACTTCCCGAGAGTACCTACGAAGCAAAGAAGACTCTCTGTCCTCTGGGATTAGATGTGCAAAAGATACATGCATGCATTAATGACTGCATCCTCTACCGCGGTAAGGAGTATGAGAATTTAGATAAATGCCCGGTATGCAATGCGTTGCGGTATAAGATCAGACGAGATGACCCTGGTGATGTTGAGGGAGAGCCCCTCCGGAAGAGGGTTCCTGCTAAGGTTATGTGGTATGCTCCTATAATACCAAGGTTGAAACGCATGTTCAGAAACAAAGAGCATGCCAAGTTGTTGCGATGGCACAAAGAAGACCGTAAGAAAGACGGGAAGTTGAGACACCCTGCTGATGGGTCACAGTGGAGAAAAATCGAGAGAGACTTCCCAGACTTTGCAGGTGACGCAAGGAACTTATGGTTTGGTCTAAGTACGGATGGCATGAATCCTTTTGGGGAGCAGAGCTGCAGTCACAACACCTGGCCCGTGACTCTATGTATCTACAACCTGCCTCCTTGGTTGTGCATGAAGCGTAAGTTCATTATGATGCCAGTGCTCATCCAAGGCCCGAAGCAACCGGGCAACGACATTGATGTGTACCTTAGGACATTAGTTGAAGAACTCTTACAGTTGTGGGGCAAACCAGGTGTACGTGCGTGGGATGAGAACAAACAGGAGCCATTTGATCTACGAGGGTTGTTATTCGTAACCATCAATGATTGGCCTGCTCTTAGTAACCTTTCAGGACAGACAAACAAGGGATATAAGGCATGCACCCACTGTTTAGATAAGACCGAAGGTACATATTTGCATAAATGCAAGAAGGTTCTGTACCTGGCGAATCGACAATTTCTTCCGACCAATCATCCCGTAAGAAAGAAAGGCAAGCACTTCAAAGGTGAGGCAGATCACCGGAAGAAGCCTGAACTCCCTGCTGGTGATGATGTATTTGGTATGGTCAAGGACATAGAAGTAATCTTTGGAAAGGGTCCCGGCGGTCAATCAGTTCCGAACGACGTCGCTACAGGACACACACCCATGTGGAAGAAGAAATCTATATTTTGGGAGCTGCCATATTGGAAAGTCCTGCGTGTCCGCTCTTCAATCAACGTGATGCACGTGATGAAGAATCTCTGCGTGAACCTGCTAGGATTCCTAGGCGTGTATGGGAAGACAAAAGATACACCTGAAGCACAGGAGGACCAACAAATTATGAAAGACCCAAAGAACATGCATACACATAACAAGACGGATAAAGGGCGTCACTTAAGTCGTGCCAGCTATGCTCTTACGAAAGCAGAGAAGGAAATCTTTTTTGAAGTCCTTTACAGTATCAAGATGCCGTCAGGCTTCTCATCTAATATAAAGGGGATAATAAATATGGCAGAGAAAAAGTTCCAAAACCTGAAGTCTCATGACCGTCACGTGATTATGACGCAGTTGCTTCCGATTGCATTGAGGGGGCTTCTACCGGAAAATGTTCGAGTACCCATTGTGAAGCTGTGTTCATTCCTCAATGCAATATCTCAGAAGGTAATCAATCCAGATATTCTGCCAAGGTTACAGAAGGATGTGGTACAATGTCTTGTTAGTTTTGAATTGGTGTTCCCACCATCCTTCTTTAATATTATGACGCATCTCCTGGTTCATCTAGTGGAAGAGATTGCCATTCTCGGTCCGGTATTTCTGCACAATATGTTCCCCTTTGAGAGGTTCATGGGAGTCTTAAAGAAATATGTTCATAACCGTGCTAGACCAGAAGGAAGCATCTCCAAGGGATATGGAACAGAGGAGGTCATTGAGTTTTGTGTTGACTTTATTCCTGACCTTAAGCCGATTGGTGTTTCTGACTCACGGCATGAGGGAAGACTAAGTGGAAAAGGCACCTTTGGGAAAGAAAGCAATGATATGTAGGACGGGATTCTTTCACTAAAACACACTACAGTTCTACATAATTCCACCTTGGCAGCTCCATATATCGAGGAACACAAGAATATTGTACGCTCCAAAACCCGGGGAAGCCTGAATCATGGATTACAGATGAACACATGAAGTCTTTCGGTGGTTGGATGCGGACACATCTCTTGAATGACACCACTATTGGAGATCAACTATACTTGTTGGCCGCGTCACCATCTTCTACTGTATTGAATTTCCAAGGGTACGAAATAAATGGGAATACATTCTACACGATCGCCCAAGATAAAAAGAGCACCAACCAAAATAGTGGTGTCCGCTTTGATGCAATAGACGAGAATGGACAAAAGGACACATATTATGGTTACATAGAGGAGATATGGGAACTAGACTATGGAGTCTCTTTTAAGGTCCCTTTGTTTCGCTGCAAATGGGTCAACCTGAATGGGGAAGGGGTAAAGATAGACCAGTTGTACAGAATGACAACAGTGGATCTCAACAATCTTGGTTATAGAGATGAACCATTCGTCCTAGCCAATGATGTGTCTCAGGTTTTCTATGTGAAGGACATGTCCTCCAGACCGAAAAAAGAAAAATATGCAAACGAATACATCATATGATGAGCCAAAGCGTCACATAGTTCTTTCAGGGAAAAGAAACATCGTGGGAATCGAGGACAAGATGCATATGTCAAGATTATAATAAGTTTGATGAAATTTCGCCCTTCACAAAGGAAAACTGACCCAAGCATTCCGTTAAGTAAAGAAGATGCTCCATGGTTACGTCAAAGCGATCATAAGGAAGGACATATGCCAAGAAGTTCATGCTCATATTATGTAACTCTAGTTCATGTCTTTCGGTTTGTGGCTTGACCAAGGATATCTTTCGCAGTTTGTGGCCTTTAGTCCCGGTTTTGTAGTCTCAGTTTTTAATATTAATAAATGTCTTGAGTGTTAGTCCCGTTTTGTGGCTGGACCGGGACTATGAAGAAGTTGTCCCGATTCGTACTTACCATTAAGATCTTATCTCCAAACGCGCGCAGTCACATATTAGGGAGTGCCTCTATGACCAGTTTCTTGGAGATGCCGGAGGACTGGGATCCGCGGCATCTCTCTCAAACTGGTCGAGTGGTGTCCTCGCCTCAAAACCATCTTGCAGCTTGTAACTTCTCTAACTAGATCAATACGCCTCGAGCTAAATAATTTCACATATTAGGAGTGCCTCTATGACCAGTTTCTCGGAGATGCCGAGGATCGGGCTCCGCAAGATCTCCTCGAAATCGGCCGCAGCAGTGGTGTCCCTGCTCTCGAAAACCATCTTGGAGATGCCTCAAACTGGCTGGTGGACTGGACTCGCAAGGATGCCTATTTATAGTACAAGCAGCTCGGCATAGTGTCGACACTTACGAAATAATGTCGACACTCACCTCTATCATTAGTGCTGACTCGTGTTTTGTCCCGGTTGGTGTCTCCAACCGGGACTACAGGTTGATCTTTAGTCCCGGTTGGTGACACCATCCGGGACAAGGTACACGCCGCACGACATAATGTCGACATAATGTTATGCCCATATTATGCATGTGTCCCACGACATAATGTCTCGGTTGGTGACACCAATCTTTTTGTCGCACGGAAAAACCCTTTTCCATTTTCCGAGCGCAAAAAACGGGTCGTTTTGTGAAGTAACCACCAAAATGCCGTTTCAGAATGCTACCGTCCCATTTTCCTAAAATACTAGACCACCTTACATGGACTATCTCCCAATAGGGACATCTCAAATCTTTTCGTCCATCCCGGGTAAAAAGGACAAATGTCTGCCGAATCGGCAGGAAGTGGGTTCGGTTTGTACTATAGGTACATGATCTATCGCCCGTGATTTTTTGAAAAAATCATTTTTAGACTCGCAATATGTGGTTTCTTTAGAGATCCAATGCAAGTTTTAACGATGCTCGTCCCCTATCTTCATGCACACCGGTTCGACCATAGTTAGAAATTCAGATAATTCAAAACGGGCATAATAAATTCAAAAAAAATCCGAACAATGAAAATCCTTCGCGTGGTGTCATATTATGTTACATAGTTGAAAGGAAAAATACCAGACTTGGTATATTGATCATGTTTCAAAAAAACCTTCACAAAATGACCTATCATGTTCGAGGTTTCATGGCTTTCGGTCCAAATGACCGATGTTATGTGCTGAATCACAGCATAGTTTGTGATGTTGTGCCCATATTATGCATGTGTGTGGACATTGGTATGGAGAACAATGTTGCAGGAGGATGTTTTCCTTTTTGTCGCACGGAAAAGCCATTTTCCATTTTCTGAGCGCAAAAAAGGGGTCGTTTTGTGAAGTAACCACAAAAATGCCGTTTCAGAATGCTACCGTCCCATTTTCCTAAAATACTAGACCACCTTACATGGACTATCTCCCAACAGGGACATCTCAAACCTTTTCGGCCCATTCCGCAAAAGGACAAATGTCTGCCGAATCGGTAGGAAGTGGGTTCGGTTTGTACTACAGGTACATGATCTATCGCCCGTGATTTTTTGAAAAAATCATTTTTAGACTCGCAATATGTGGTTTCTTTAGATATCCAATGCAAGTTCTAACGATGCTCGTCCCCTATCTTCATGCACACCGGTTCGACCATAGTTAGAAATTCAGATAATTCAAAACGGGCATAATAAATTCAAAAAAACACCGAACAATGAAAATCCTTCGCGTGGTGTCATATTATGTTACATAGTTGAAAGGAAAAATACCAGACTTGGTATATTGATCATGTTTCGAAAAAACCTTCACAAAATGACCTATCATGTTCGAGGTTTCATGGCTTTCGGTCCAAATGACCGATGTTATATGCTGAATCACGGCATAGTTTGTGATGTTGTGCCCATATTATGCATGAGTGTGGACATTGGTATGGAGAACAATATTGCAGGAGGAAGTTTTCCTTTTTGTCGCACGAAAAAGCCCTTTTCCATTTTCCGAGCGTAAAAAACGGGTCGTTTTGTGAAGTAACCACCAAAATGCCGTTTCAGAATGCTACCGTCCCATTTTCCTAAAATACTAGACCACCTTACATGGACTATCTCCCAACAGGGACATCTCAAACTTTTTCGTCCATCCCGGGTAAAAAGGACAAATGTCTGCCGAATCGGTAGGAAAGTGGGTCCGGTTTGTACTATAGGTACATGATCTATCACCCGTGATTTTTTGAAAAAATCATTTTTAGACTCGCAATATGTGGTTTCTTTAGAGATCCAATGCAAGTTCTAACGATACTCGTCCCCTATCTTCATGCACACCGGTTCGACCATAGTTAGAAATTCAGATAATTCAAAACGGGCATAATAAATTCAAAAAAAATCCGAACAATGAAAATCCTTCGCGTGGTGTCATATTATGTTACATAGTTGAAAGAAAAAATACTAGACTTGGTATATTGATCATGTTTCGAAAAAACCTTCACAAAATGACCTATCATGTTCGAGGTTTCATGGCTTTCGGTCCAAATGACCGATGTTATGTGCTGAATCACGGCATAGTTTGTGATGTTGTGCCCATATTATGCATGTGTGTGGACATTGGTATGGAGAACAATGTTGCAGGAGGAAGTTTTCCTTTTTGTCGCACGGAAAAGCCCTTTTCCATTTTCCGAGCGCAAAAAACGGGTCGTTTTGTGAAGTAACCACCAAAATGCCATTTCAGAATGCTACTGTCCCATTTTCCTAAAATACTAGACCACCTTACATAGACTATATCCCAACAGGGACATCTCAAACCTTTTCGTCCATCCCGGGTAAAAAGGACAAATGTCTGCCGAATCGGCAGGAAGTGGGTCCGGTTTGTACATACGAAATAATGTCGACACTCACCCCTATCATTAGTGTCGATTGATTGTTTTGTCGGTTGATGTCTCCAACCGGGACTAAAGGTTCATCTTTAGTCCCGGTTGGTGACACCATCCGGGACAAAGTACACGTCGCACGACATAATGTCGACACGCCATTTTTCCCGCCATTTTTCTTCCCGCCAGTTCTTCCCTCCAGTTCTTCACTATATATATGTAGGGTTGGCCTCCATTGTCATTGCACATCTCTAGACTCATATCTGCAACCTCATCACTCTTTCCCATGGCTTCCACCGTAGCACTAACTTCCAGGGAGGCGGAGGCGCTTTGCGCCTCGAACTACCCCTCGCTCGCCTGCCATCGTGTCCCCGCTTACCGGATGTCGAGCGCCAGACGTGCCGGTTCCTCCTATCCCTCTAGGTGTGGCGCGTCGGATGGCCATCACGAACCACTACTACTTCGAGCTCACGCCGGAGCAGCGGAGGAATCCAGATGGCATCCCGACTATTTTCCGACCTGGGAAGCCTTCTTCGTGGATCGGCGTGAGAGGGCACTCGCCAGGCACGAGGAGGACAGCCCACCTCCTCCGAACTTCAACGTCCGGCTGTGGTGGCTGGCCGGACTCTCCAGAAGGCCATGGCTCACGACACGGCCGCCGACTCTAGCCCCATCAAGGCTACCCTCAAGTCCAGCCCACTCGTACTCAACCTTCAAGGTTCAACTACGGCGACCCCGACGACGATAGCGACGACGGCCGCGGCGAGTACGACGACTACAATGGCGAGTATTACAGGTGTAGGCAGGAGCATGACTGAATTATTCCAACATTGCAAAATAAGTTCGGCCGATTGTGGCTTAATCTGGCCATGTATCTTAATTTTTAGTTCTTCTATGTAACTTTGTGTTAGTTGCGTTATGTACTTTAATTCCAGTTCTATCCTAATCAAATTTTCTTTCCGCCCATTATTTTCCGTCCTTTTTTCTCCGCCCATTAAAAACAGAAAATGGTTTTGAATTACTTATTAAAATCCAAACATTTTTTATGTTTAAAGTTTTTCTAAATTCCAAATTGATATTAAAAAAATATAAGTTAATTCATTTTAAATTGTAAATGGTTCATATTTTAAATGGTTACATTAATTATTTTTTAAAACAGAAAATGGTTTTGAATTATTTATTCAAATCCAAACACTTTTTATGTTTAAAGTTTTTCTAAATTCCAAATTAATATTCAAAAATATAAGTTAATTCATTTTAAATGGTTACATTAATTATTTTTTAAAAATAGAAAATGGTTTTGGATTATTTATTCAAATCCATACACTTTTTATGTTTAAAGTTTTTCTAAATTCCAAATTGATATTAAAAGAAAATAAGTTAATTCATTTTAAATTGTAAATGGTTCATATTTTAAATGGTTACATTAATTATTTTTTAAAACAGAAAATGATTTTGAATTATTTATTCAAATCCAAACACTTTTTATGTTTAAAGTTTTTCTAAATTCCAAATTAATATTCAAAAATATAAGTTAATTCATTTTAAATGGTTACATTAATTATTTTTTAAAAATAGAAAATGGTTTTGGATTATTTATTCAAATCCATACACTTTTTATGTTTAAAGTTTTTCTAAATTCCAAATTGATATTAAAAAAATATAAGTTAATTCATTTTTAATTGTAAATGGTTCATATTTTAAATGGTTACATTAATTATTTTTTAAAACAGAAAATTGTTTTGAATTATTTATTCAAATCCAAACACTTTTTATGTTTAAAGTTTTTCTAAATTCCAAATTAATTATCATTTAAAAAACAATACAAATTTAAACCCCAAAATAAAAAATAAGGCGGGAACAGAGAGAAATACCTGAAAAATTTGAAAGCAGAATATGTCGGTTGGAGCCACCAACCGACTAAAGACCTCGCAGGCCAACCCTTGGTCTGCTGAAAATATTGGAGTATACGTCCCGGTTGGTGGCTCCAACCGGGACGTATGCCCCTTTAGTCCCGGTTGGAGCCACCAACCGGGACTAAAGGCCCTTCGTTTATAACTTACGCGCCTCCTCTTCTTCTTCCCCATCTCACTTCTCTGCTTCACCGACGCCAGACAGAACCGCTTCGACGCCGGGAAGCTGCCCGAACTCGCCGCCACCCGCTGCGTCTGCCGCCACCACCGCTGCCTCACGCGCCGCGTCCATACTTTTCCCTTTGCGCGTGACCTCAATCGCTGGATTGAAGCTCTCCGCCGTCTCTCCGTCGATTCCGGCGTCTCCCGAGCTCGCCCGGCCTCGCCACCACCTGCCGTGTTCTGGTGAGCTGCTGATCCTCACGGTGTTCTTCTTTCTCCTCTCTCCTCTTACTGTCCTCACAGGTTCGACGACGCCGCCGCCGATCTCGACGGAGGCGACGCCCGTGACCAACAAGGAGCGGCGCCGCCACTCTCTTTCTCCTCGCATCGCTCTCTCTAACGCGCCATCCGCGTCCAGCGTGTCGCTATCGCTGCCGCCGGCTCGGGAGCTCACCGCCAGCGTGGACGTCAGGCCGACGTCACTCGTCAGTGGCGGTGATGTGGCCTCGGGCCCATCGACCGACCTCGGGTAGGCTCCTCTGTGGTATAAAAATGATCTGTATGCGTGGAGGCTGAGTTGGCACTGGGGCCCTTCTATCAGTCTCACTGGCTAGGGGGCGCCCCGGTATAAAAACTATTTGCCTTTTTTTTAATTCCAGAAAATAATTTAATATTGTAAAATCAATAACTTATTGTTTATAAGTCAGAAAAATACAAATAATATATCAAATTGTTCAGAAAAATGAAACCTATCTATTTAACCTATAATCATGCATTGTTCAACAACTTAAATGACAAGTATAATTAGAATAACAAATGCACCCCTCTCATATGTTCCGGAGTTTCCAGTTAGGGTTTTCACTAACCCCGATTAAATCGAGCATGTCTTAGGGTTACATTCCAATGCAAATTAACTTGTCATATAATCATACTTGCTTGAGCATTGCATCGATGCCATGTGTTGATTGTTTCCTTTCTTTCTTGTTTCGATTATTAGGTTTATTATTAGTTAGGTATTATTAGGTTTATTAATTAGTTTGGTATTATTGGTCTTCGCCCCACTGGTCACACTGTGGGTAGCCCTGCCCGATTCACATTGTCAAGCAACTTAAAGCCCTATCTTAGATAAGGAATCATTAATACCCCTTAGGTGCATGTGGGTTCGACGATGTGCCTATCTACTACACGGTTTCCGTTTTGTAGCTAGGTTTAGGGTTTAGGGTTTCTCTTCATTTTTATTATTGTGTATGTATATATTAGGGTTTCTCTGAATTAGGTTTTATATCTCTCAACACCGTACCTAACTTTCTCCTTTAGCCGCTTTGACTTATTCGTTTTTCCACCTATGCAGAAAATATGGACCCACACGTCAGAGACGAAGAAAAGGAAGAGTTGATCCAAGGTGTGATCCGTGGGGAAGAAAATTTAGACGTATCAACGTTTCTGAACAACTCCGGTTAGGGTGATCCTCTTTTTACCGGAATAGACGACTTGTTTGAGGTTGAAGGTGTTGCCTTCCGCGAGGGAGAAGGCGATGCCTTGTGTAATCGAGAAGACGACCGCTCCGGCCAGGTGCATGTAATATAATCAATTCATTAATTAATCATCTGCTATCTATATAGAAATAGTAACGACGATCTTTCTTCTTTTAGCCCTCTGGATCGAAGGAATCTACTGAAAAGAGCAGACGAGGCCCAACCAAAAAGTTGCAAGACCATGAGAGGTTCAGGATCGAAGATGTCGCTGAAGACGGCAAACCGACAGCTCCCAAAGTTGTCGCAACCAAAGTTGTGGCACAATGCGGAGTAATCGTTAGGGACTTAATCCCGATCACCATTAGAAATTGGAATAGGCCTGCTAATGTGGATGAAGAGGGAACATGTTTATTTGTCCCTAACCACGCCAAAGATTTACTGTGGAAGAGGCTCATGGTTAATTTCAAACTACCGAAGATAGAGCTGGATCCAAATGCGGAGGATCCAGTTGAGGACGCCTTACAACATGGGAGAGCCATGGAGGCTAAGGTCAGGGAGTGGGCTTTGAAGAAGATGGCCCAGTGTTTCACCAACTGGAAGAAAAGATTGCACCTTTACTATGTCGTGAAAGAGAAGACTCCCGATTTCAAGAATATTCAGTTTGAGAAGATAAAACCATTCTGGGCTGAGTTTGTGGAATACAAGACATCAGAAAAAGCCAAGAAAATGTCTGAAACGAATAAGCTGAATGCTGCTAACAAGAAGTATCACCATACTATGGGGCAAGGTGGCTACAGGGCTGGCATTCCTAAGTGGGAGAAACTTGAGAATGAACTGCGTGCTAAAAAGATCACCCCAGAGATGCGATTGGGTAGAACGTGCAAGGAATTGGTTTTACGGGCATGGGGCACGTTGGACTCGGAAGGAGGTGTATATATAACATACGACATAAAGAAGACCCTTGCCAATCGAGAGGATGAGAAAAGCGATGGCTGTTAAAGATGGGGACTTCATTCCCGATAGAGAGAATGATGAGATCACACTCGCCCTTGGAAATAAGGAACATGATGGACGAACACGAGGCACAAGAGGCTCCCAACCATGGAGGACTGGGTTTCCCAAAGAGAGGAAGAAATATCCTGATAGAAGCCGTCAGAGGAGAAAGGACAGGGTGGAAGTTGAAGCAAATAGTCAGAAAGAGCGAATGTGTTTAATTCAAGAACGATTAAAGCAACAACAAGATGAAATTAACGGACTTAAAGAGCAAAGTACTACCGGCCCATCTCAGCAGCACACTGCATTCGATGCTACCGGCCTATCAAATAATCAAAAAAGCAGTGTGGCTTCCACCGAGGTCCCGGGTGATGACAATGGCGATGACGATGATGCACCGACAATGGCTCCTGTTGGCTACCCAGTGGATGATATCATAGAGATGACACACTGCGAGCTACATGTCAAAGTTGTGAACATATCAATGAAGGTGGCGGTCGGCTATGCCTTACCAATTGGACCCACACCAACTTACCACTGTCGTCCGGTTCCAGAGGGCTACGCTGTTGTCGGCGTGGATGAAATCATGCCCACCTTTGAAGTTTTGGATCTTTACTACCCTACAGGTGAAGGGGATGTGACCGTACTGGAAGACGCAAAAAACGTCACCATTCTATGGCCGAAGGAATGTATCGTGCTTCGAAATCACACGCCAAGGCCATCTTCGCCGCCGCCTCACCCGTCTCCAGCGAGGTCGTCGCCGCCGCGGCAGCCGTCTTCGTCGCCTCACCCGCCCGTCGCCTCACCAATCTCCGCGCAGCCATCCTCAAGGAGCCATCGCGGCGCCAGGGTAAAAGCGAAGCGCACCGCCATCGTGCCTCGTGGTAGCGATCGCGAAACGTAAACAAGAGCCTCTTCTAAAAGTACCAAAGGTTCCTCCCAAGAGAGCTTATGATCAGATCAAGAGGAGATCATGCGATCGTTGATGCGGAAATGACAGCGTTTTTCGCTAAGCTGAGGCGGCCGAAAGAGCCAGTGTTCCCTAGCACCAAAGAAGAAAAAGCCAAAGTGTTAAAAATGCTAAAGACTCTTCATCAACCCGAGCCAAAGCTGTCATCAGACTATGAGCGTTCTATTCTTAAGTCACATGCGGCACAAAAATCCTCGTAGAGCAGTACTGATGCAAGCGAGAAATCTGTTGCCCAGCTCGGAGAACAAGCAAAACAGACTTGCGCCCCTCTCAATGTGATTTCCCAAACCAATGTGGGGTCAAGCAAATATGTGGCCGAAGAGTAGTATGATCCAGAGATAGTTGCACAATACGGAGAAGCTGCCGCTGCTCAAGGTATGAGTATTGCCCAGTACTTATCCCAGTTAGAGTTCTTCCCTGTGAGTAAAGTAGCATACAAATACCAGTACGACAAACCTCTCGTCAAACCTGAGGAGGTAAACAATCTTCCAACAAAAATGCGAAGATTGCATAACTGGTACATGCATGCCACAAGGGCCGGGGCTAACTGGATAGTGCTGAGGGTTACAAAAAAGCATCATGGGAAAGAAAAGGATGACATGATATCCATTGAATTTGATGAACTATTTCAATTATTCAATCAAGACTCCTTGGACAAATCGATCATCAATGCCTATTGTCTGTAAGTACTAATTCTGTGATTAATTTAGTCTCCAGCTATATTATTTTGTTTATTGCATGTATATAATTATACTGTAATATGCAGAATGAAGATTCTCGAATGCAGCAGAGGACAAATCTATGACATTGGCTTCATTGACCCATATTGGGTTCATGAAGCTAATCTCAAAATAAGCCCCCCAGGATACGGAGGATAATATAGTACACGCGTTAAGGTTTCAAGAAACCAAAAGGGAAATACTATTTCCTTACAACTTCGAGTGAGTGTTATTGTCTTGTATACACTTTCTATTTCGCTTACCGATGTTAAGTATATAATTGATTAGTTATGCATTTGGAGCTTCTACTATATTCTGTTAATCATTCAACTTGACAAAGGGCGTGTACTAGTCATGGACTCGAAACATAAATCCCTTGAGACGTGGAAGGACATGCAGATACTTCTCCAGTGGTAATTCTAATCATTACGATACTATATCGGCAACGTTCGTAAATTTTGTGATATCAAGTACTTAATAACTTATTTTATTCGTTTTCTACGCCGGGCAGCGCTTGGAAACGGTTCACCAACAAGGCTAGGGGTGTTTGGAAAGAGGAGCTTACATTTCAACCACTAAATGTAAGCACCACTAGCTATATCCGCGCATCTCTTTGATTCTAGTTTTGATACAGTTATTATCATGCTTGATTATTATTTTGATTGAACTCTGTTCTCGTAAAGTGTCTGACGCAGGTACCGGGTAACAATCTATGTGGATACTATGTTTACGAGTTCATCCGGCAGACGTGCGATGAGAAGGGCAGAAAATTAGAGCAACTCCACGTACGTAAACAATTTTTATAGTTTTTAATTATAATCAAATTGTGTTTAGTTTCATTCATATAGGCTGACTCCTTTTTTAAATCAGATCGAACGTCTACGGGACGGTCTTCTGCCAAAGAATCGCGTACGAGCAATACAGGAGGAATTGGCGGGATTCTTGGATGCAGAAGTCCTAGACCCAAAAGAGGAATACTACTCGGCTGTGTATAGACAGGGATTGTAAAAATAGCAACTTTGAAGGAATTGGCCGGTAGCATCGAATGGCAACTTTTGTATGTAGTGCATGAACTCGATCCGTGTATTGAATGTAATATTGTCATGATATTCATGATGTAATATAAGGTTCCTTCATTGATAAGTGCAAATCACTAAATAGATAATGAAACAACCTAAATAAATTCTCTGCCGCGACATAAAAAGTGGCGAAAATGCTGCCGCGGCAACAAAATATGCCAAAATGAATTCTTCGCCAAGAGAATGGCCAAATCTACGCCAAGGCAGAATGTTATAGTCGGTTAAGCAACGACTAAAGCCCCATACCAACCGGGACCTATAGGGCTGTTTCCACCAGTGTAACGGAAATAAAAATAAAAATAGTCACCAGCAATAGAAGTAGACGAGAGAGTTTATCTTTCAATAGTCCTACCTTGCTCTTTTCCAAAGAGTTCGATCGGTTTATAAACATCGAGAGGTTGAGTCAAATATCAACAAGTTGCCTCGGAAAATAAAATGCAATAGTACTATTGTATATAATTGATGGCATGCATGGAGCGAAGGAGAGAGAGCTAAAATTGAGATGAAGAGAAAGAGAAAGCACATACATGAAAGAGTGAGCACACCACCAAGCGAAGCATGTCAGAGAGGCCGGGAGGATAATGGCTTGGACGGACAAAAGCCTTGAGCCCGAGAGATTTGCTCCTGCCCAAAAGAGTTAAATTCATCGGTAGTAATCCAACTTGTCGAGCAAAATCAATTTGGTGACTGTACATTGAGAATACGATTTTACAGTCACTCGAGACGAGTTAGAGGTTCATTTCCGGTCACTCGTGCGGGTACAACGTGGTATTTGGTGACATGGCGAGCTACATGACCCGTCGTCAGGCCTCTTATTATGTTTCATTTAGCAAAAACACCCAAAAGTATTGACTTCCAATCACACAAGGTCCTCCTCAATTCCCCATATAATAATAAACAAAAAAGGGGGAAAGAAAGTGCCATGTCGTCTGCTCTCTGCAGAACTGGCGCACGCCGATGGCGCCGAGGTCGTGTTGCCGGAGCATGGGGCTTGCCAGCACAACCAGGTCGGCCAATCTGGCAGTGTGCTCCTCCGGCCCCTTTCACAGCGGCTCCAACCCGCTCTCCAGCCAGCCGCGTCTCGGCGATGGCTCGGCGTGCTAGTTCCACCCCACCAATTCGTCCACGGCGAAGGCATCGGCGGTGGAGGCGACGAGCAACGCGCTGGAGGAGAGGAGGAAGATAGATATGCCGTCTTCCTGGTCCACCTCCGCCTCACGTCGACGGCCCGCGCGTACAAAAACAGACGCAATGGTAGGCACACGTGACGCCGCGACATGTTCTACCTCCAAAGCACCAAGCTACCGCTAGTGCAGATGGCCGCCGCCGTGCACGAGCACGAGGGTGAGGTCGTCATGCAAGTACATGATGTTGAGGCCACCGTCCATGCGCTTGAGCTCTCCCTTTCCTCCATGGCCACAGCGTCCCCACAAGACAGCCATCTCGTAGCTCTGCTCGGCCTAGGGAAGACGTCCAGGAGGCGGATGCCGGAGAAATCGTGTGGGTTGCGGTGGGGATGCCGTCCAGGAGGCGGTAGCCGGAGGAATCCTGGTGGGTGACTATGGGGAGGACGTCCAGGAGGCGCGTGAGAGAAACAAGAGAGGAGTGGTGGGGGAGGGGGAGCATCCGCCTCGATGAGTCCTGATGTGCCATGGCGGAAGCGGCGAGGGGCTTGCCGGCGAGCCGGTGGGACGACGGAGGGGGTGGAGGCGGAAGGGGGGTCACGACCTTATCTCTTGGTAAAGACTATACAACGGAGGCCGATGTGAGTCATTTCGTCGGACCACTCTAGAGACGTTGATTGCTTCCTCAATCCCACAATCCCACGCTTGTTGTTGCTTACTTCGAATCAGTTTTCTTATTCAATTAATACACACGGTGCCATAAAGCCTTCACTAATTGAGAGATACCGGAAACACATCCCCTAATCAAGCGACCAGCTGCAGGATGCACCCCACCGATCCCCTCCTCTTCCTCACACCACATCTCGCCTTGCTCTGCTTCTTTAGCCATCCGCCTGTCCTCGTGCACATATTCCTCTCCGCTCGGCCATGGATATTCCACGGCGCTGCTGCGATATGGTCTAGGTCCTCGTGTGCCAGCACGGATGAAGCTCAGACGCGAGGGGACGTCGGTAGGGCAGAATTGACCGGGAGGGCAGCGGTGGGCAGCGATAGAAGGTGGTGGTGTTTCGGCGGCTGCTTCCGAATCAGTGGGTCATTGACCGATTCCGCTAGAATGTTGCTCAGGCTCTGAATCATGACGTTAGGCTCATTCCCGTGGCGGCGTGGCTGTTCCAGTCTTAGACTCTCCAGGAGCATCTCTGAGGGTAGCGACACAGGAAGCGAGTAGGAACTAGGAAGCATGTACTAGCAGGATCAATCAAAGTAAAACATGACTAGCAACTCAAGCGTATATGCATGGAAGCAAATTCCCTGTTTGCTAGGAGCATTTTATTATTTATTTTGAAGCCTATCCATAGTTTGTTTAATTTCACTATTGACAGAAATAAATATTTATTTTATTGAAAGCATTTCTCTAGTCAACGGAAACAACATGTATTTTTGTTGAAGCATTTATCTAGTTGACGGAGATGAATTTTATGAATTAGACAGAAAATTATATTAAATTGAAGCAAAATCATTCACAGCGGAAGCAATTTTTTTGGTGGGAGGAAACATAATCTTTCTGCACTGAAAAGTATTTTTAGATTGAAAAGAATTTCTTTTATAAAGAAGCAAATTCATTTACATCCGAATAAAATCTAAACTACACATGAAGCAAACGAGATGTCTAAATCGCAATTAGCATCCTTGAAATCCAGAATAATTAGTTTCTCAAAATCAGGAGCAATATGCTCTGTCACACCAGAAAAATGATGCTTCCAGAGTCAAAAGCCCTGAAAACTAATGCTTCGATGCATGGAGATAGATGATTCCTGCCAATGATGCTTCCAAGTATTTTGGAAAATACATCTTAAAAAGTCGTTATTTACTGGCGAGAAATAAATTACCAAAAAATAAAGACGCTGAATTGTGAGATTTAGTGTGATACACGGAAGTGGTTACAACAGTGAAGCATCATGGAAACTAGTCTAACAACCAGGTTGCACTTGTTTCTGTTGCCCCAATCGAACGCTCTATGTGATTCACATCCTACGGCAATGTACTAGTCCGATGGTTTGCTAGTATCGGCATCCGATGCCTAGTGGTGCCCTTTTTTCAATTTAGCCCAGTTATTTCTTTATTATTTAAAAATAGTCTCTCTGAACGGTTAATAGCTGACAGATAGGGTCCACGCAGTACCACATTAGCAAATACGATCTTGTACCAGCACCGATGACCAAAGATGAACCTCTAACTCGTATTCAGTGACCGTAAAATCATATTCTTAATATACAATGACCGAACTAATTTTGTTTGATAAGTCTAATGACTAACGGTGGATTTAACTCTTCCCAAAACATGCCCATGCGCTAAGGACTAGTGCTGTCTATGGATATCAGGGCCCGTGGATGACGGAGGTGCATGACTTGTAGCCCATTTGGTAGCTGGTGATTAAGTTCTACTAGAAGGATAAGCGCGCGCGATTGCCGCATAGCCTGGCATGTGCGATGAACATATGGAGATATGAGATTTCATTTACGAGAAGCTTGCATAATGTGAAAGCACTACCAGAGAACATGAGCTCTTGAATACCACAATAGTATAAAGTCAGGAGGTTACAAAACAATGTTCTATTCATAGGCTAGTAAAAGAAGAGCTACATAATAGTCCTGTTCCTTCAGTCAAGTTTTCTCCACTTAGAACATTGTACATCCATGTCAAAGTCCAGAAAAAGTTTCAAGTGTTACAACATTTCCAATAACAAAGACTAAATCTTATGCTCTGTACCAAAAGGATAGAGGGCCAACCAAGCCGAATTGCCAATTCTTCATTGGTCAATGAGTTACATAAAAAAATATTATAACTTCTATAATCGGCATCAAGAGTAATGCAGTTATCCGTTCTCGCATAAAACATAGGTTAAAAAGGCAAGTCTGCATTTCAGAAGGGACACTGGCATTATGCAATCAACCATTACTGACCATGTACCAAAACAAAAACATAATAGACCAGGTCCCTCAAGATAAAACAACATAGGCAATGTTTTTTTCAATGGAGCTGAACTTCTCTGAGGTAAAAATCAAGAAAGCACATGGATATCTTCACGCTGAACTGCTATCAGGCAAATATCAAAGAAGGACAGGGATATATTCGGCTGCGAACACGGTAGATGAAGTCAAGGGGCTCCCAAATCTAAGGGATAAATTCAGATGAGAGCTCATATAGAGGAGGAAGCCCTCCATACCAAACAACGACGATGACAATCTCAATAAGAAGCAAGAGGCCTCTGTTCTTGGTACATGGAACTGGATCAGGATTACACACGTAGGACTGAACTTCAGGAGGTGGCAGGACTCAAGAGCACCTTTGCACCCTCTAGATTGACCTGCAGGCGAGAGGAAATTACCTTTAGAAGACTTTCTTTAGTTGAACACAGCAGAATAAAAATCTTCTAGGCGATCTCAGTTCTGCAATACAGTTTGTTTGTTCCTTCTGTTTTATTTGGCGAGGAAAAAAGGAATCAATTATACTTGAATTCTGCGGCAATCAAGGTTAACTGCCACAAGCATTAACGTAAACAAATCTCTTCCTTTCCTCGGGAAACGCAGCTGTCCACGGCTTGGATCCTTCGGTGCCCCATGATCGTCCTTTGTGTTCTTTATTTTTAAGGGAGCGTGTCAGCTCGTCCTTCTCTCTATCAGGAACGAACCGTCCCTCTTCAACATCTTGTACCGCACTTCTAATGTTGTCGATGGGTAGCAGGGGATTATCTTTGTGTCTTTGGTTATACACTGCCTTCCCTTCTTTGTTCAACGTGCCCCCATGCCCGTAAAACCAATTTCTTGCCCGTTCGATCCATGTTAAGGGCTCTGGCATGATCCCCTTGGCCAGAAATGGTACCTCAAGTGCCTCCCACTTATGCTTGCTACCGGCGTAGCCAGCAGGCCACATAGTATGGTGGTACTTCTTCTTAGCAGCATTCGCATTATTTACTGCAGACTTTTGCAACGCGTCCGGATTCTTCGTCTTGTACTCCACAAATTCGGCCCAGTAGTCTCTTATCTTCTCATAGCCCTTATCGAAATCAGGAGTCTTATCGAGCTCGATATAGTTCTGGCATAATTTTTTCTTCCAGTCCCTGAATAGTCCACCCATCTTCGAAAGAGCCCACGCCTTGACTTTTTTTCTCTAGGGCCTCTTTTCGACTCCTCATTTCCGCCTCATTTGGCACCTCTTCGTATGGATCCACCTCTGGCGCCGGCAGGGTGAAATTAAGCATGAGCTTTGTCCAAAGGTTTTCTTTGGCTGCTTGGCCAACATATGACACGGTTTCCGTCTTTGTCTGCCTCCACTCTCGAGTGGTGATAGGGATGTGGTCCCTAACGACAACTCCGCATGCCTTCACAAATTTCTTTGCAACATTATCAGGTTCAATTGGTTTCCCGACTTTATCGACCTTTTCGATTCTATACCGGACACCATCATCCATCTTCTTGTTTGGGCCTCGTTTAGTCCGTACTGACGATTTCCTCGATCCGGAGGGCTAAAAGAAGAAAGAGCTAGCGCGTTAATATATGTATTTCATATGGTCACTTGTTAAATACATTAGTGCACATCACATATAGATATACACCTTGCCGGAGCCGTCGACTTCTCTCTCTTCGACTTCCTGCTCGTCGTCTTCTCCCTCATCGGAGCCGCTGAGTCCTCCCTCGCCCGAGGCGTCGGCGTCTACCTCACCGGAGCATCTACCTCCTCGGCTGAGAGACTCATCTCCCTCTCCGGAGTCATTCAGAAACTGCTTGGTGACATTGCTAACAATAACTTCTTCCCCGCGGATGAAACCCTCCATGATGTTCTCCTGATAATCGTCTCTGCCGAGTCCCGGATCCATAGTATCTGCAAACAAAAGAATACACAGAAATAGTTAACAGAAGCAGCGAACGGCCTTCTCCTGACTCCGCCGTAGCCACCG
The DNA here is from genome assembly GCA_023614405.1 of Avena insularis. Lineage (NCBI taxonomy): Eukaryota > Viridiplantae > Streptophyta > Magnoliopsida > Poales > Poaceae > Avena > Avena insularis. Next base: position 278,930,235 of record CM042691.1, read on the forward strand.
AGCCGCCGCCTTCCTACTCCGCCGTGAAACACGGCCCGACGCCACCTCCGCGCCCCCCATGCTCCGCCACACCAAGCACGCGCCCGACACTACCTCCGCCACGGATGTGCATCTGCGACAGCACCCCGTCCCCTCCGCCTCCCACGCAGCAAATCGGCGCGGCGAGCGAGCGGTGCCCTGGCGACACAGCTCGCGGCGCGGCGGCGGCGGCTTTCGGGCGCACACGCAGCGGCGGCGCGGCTTCGGCATACAAGACAGTTTCGCAGACGCGCGGCGGCGGTGGCGGCACAGGCGTGCGCGCACGACGGCGGCGGCTCGGGCTTGCGCACGCATGGCGGCGGCTCGGGCTCGCGCGCACACGGCGGCGCGGCGGTGGTGGCGGCACAGGCGCGCGCGCGCATGGCGGCGGTGGTGGCGGCACAGGCTCGTGCACGCGTGCACAGCGGCGGCGGCGGTGTGCGTGCACGGCGACGGCTGCTCGGGCAAGAGAAGAAAAAGGAGAGGAGACCGGTGGCGGCTCACCTTGCGCTCGTGGAGCGAAGACCGGCGGCGGTGCTTGGGAGGCGCGGGCCGGCGGTGGAATGAGTGTGCTCGGGGACGCACGCGGAGGCGCGGGCCGGCGGCAGAGTTGCGCAGCCTGACGGTGTCTGCTTCTCCTCGCGTGCGTGAATGGGAGGAAGGAGGGCGGCGCCGATCTAAAGTAGAGGAGCATCGGCCCCGGTTCCTACCAAGAACCGGGGCTATTGCCCTATTATCCCCGGGTCAGCGCCCGGCCGTGGCTATTGGCCCAGAAAATTCCGGCTGGCGTGCATCATGGGCTATTAGCCCCGGTTCTTGGGCCGAACCGGGGCTAATAAGCCTTTTTCGAAAAAAGATTGAGTTTTCTGGAGGTTCCTGCCTTTTTTTCTAGATTTAGGAGCATTATTACATATGTATTTTTCAATGCAAATTTATTCAAAAATCTGTATTCCATATTTTCATATGTATTTTTCAATTAAAAATGCATTAACAAATATGTATTCCATATTTTTGAATTTGAAAACACTTTCAACATGAAAAGTCTTCAAATTTGAATAAATAATCCAAAGCCATTTTCTGTTTTCTAAAATAACTATTCTTACTAAAAATTTTTGCAGGAGGAAGTTTCTGAATGAGCATTAAAAATTTAAAAATGACCCACTGTTCTGTGAAGCAATCACCAAATTAAATTTGAAAGATTGAAAACATCACATAAGTTTTAATACACGAGGGAACACATAAGTTTTACATGAAAGTCATGAATCCTTCTTCGTGTATGTCGATCCCTTGCCTATGATTGCTTATTAGGTCGTAACCATGGAGAATCTTCATTATTTAACGGGATGCTTGGGTCAGTTTTCACGGCGAAGGGCGGAATTTCATCAAACTTATCATAATCTGCTGACATGTCTGTCTTGTCCTCGATTCCCACGATGTTTCTTTTCCCTGAAAGAACTATGTGACGCCTGGGCTCATCGTCTGATGTATTCGTTTGCTTATTTTTTTTCTTTTTTTGGTCTGGAGGACATGTCTTTCACATAGAAAACCCGAGCCACATCGTTGGCTAGGACGAATGGCTCGTCTCTGTAACTAAGATTGTTGAGATCTACTGTTGTCATTCCGTACAGTTGGTCTACCTTTACCCCATTCATGTTGACCCAACTGCACCGAAACAGAGGGACCTTAAAAGTAGGTCCATAGTCAAGTTCCGATATCTCCTCTATGTAACCATAGTATGTGTCCTTTTTCCCATTATCGCCTATTGCATCTAAGCGGATACCACTGTTTTGGTTGGTGCTCTTTTTATCTTGGCCGATCGTGTAAAATGTATTCCCATTTATCTCGTACCCTTGGAAAGTCAATACAGTCGAAGATGGTGACGCAGCCAACAAGTAGAGCTGATCTCCAACAATGTTGTCATTTAGGAGACGTGCTCGCAACCAACTTCCGAAAGTCTCCATGTGTTTTTATTCGATCCAGAAGTCAGCATTCCCCAGGAACTTGGAGCGTACAACATTCCTGTGTTCCTCGATATACGGAGCCACGAAGGTGGAATTTCGTAGAACTGTGTAGTGTGATTGAGTGAAAGAACGCCCGTCCCTACATATCACTGCTTTCTTTCCTAGCGTGCCTTTTCCACTTAGCCTCCCCTCATGCCGCGATTCAGGAACACCAAGCGACTTAAGGCCAGGAACAAAGTCAATGCAGAACCCAATGACCTCCTCTGTTCCATAGCCCTTGGAGATGCTTCCTTCTGGTCTAGCATGGTTATGAACATATTTCTTTAAGACTCCCATGAACCTCTCGAAGGGGAACATATTGTGTAGAAATACAGGACCGAGAATGGAAATATCGTCGACTAGGTGAACCAGGAGATGCGTCATAATATTGAAGAAGGACGGGGGGAACACCAACTCAAAACTGACAAGACATTGGACCACATCCCTCTGTAGCCTTTCCAGACTTTCTCGACCGATTACCTTCTGATATATTGCATTGAGGAATGCACATAGCTTGACAATGGGTACTCGAAGATTTTCCGATAGAATCCCTCTCAATGCAATCGGAAGCAACTGCGTCATAATCACGTGGAAGTCATGAGACTTCAGGTTCTGAAATTTTTTCTCTGCCATATTTATTATTCCCTTTATATTTGACGAGAAGCCAGCCGGGACCTTGATACTGCTCAGACATTCAAAAATATTTCCTTCTCTACTTTCGTAAGAGCATAGCTGCTTAAGTATTGACGCCCTTTATCACTATGCTTGTTGTATGGGTCTTTCATACGTTGCTGGTCCTCCCATGCTTCTGGTGTGTCTTTTGACTTCCCATACACGCCTAGGAAGCCTAGCAGGTTCACGCAAAGATTCTTCGTCACGTGCATCACGTCGATTGAAGACTAGACCTCTAGGTATTCCCAATAGGGTAGCTCCCAAAATATTGATTTCTTCTTCCACATGGCCGCGTGTCCGGTAACGTTGTCTTTCGGAACAGATTGACCGCCAGGACCCTTTCCAAAGATTACTTCCAGGTCCCTCACCATACCAAATACATCAACACCTTTAGGGAGCTTAGGCTTCTTCCGGTGATCTGCCTCACCGTTGAAATGCTTGCCTTTCTTCCTCACTTGATGATTGGTCGGAAGAAATTGACGACACCCCAGGTACACAACCTTCTTACATTTCTCCAAATATATACCTTTAGTATTATCTAAATAGTGTGTGCATGCATTGTATCCCTTGTTTGATTGTCCTGAAATGTTACTAAGAGCTGGCTAATCATTGATGGTTACGAACAACAACGCTCGTAGGTCAAATTCCCGCTGTTTATGCTCATCCCACACACGTACACCTGGTTCGGCCCACAACTGCAAAAGTTCATCGACTAATGGCCTTAGGTACACATCAATGTTGTTGCCGAGTTGCTTAGGTCCTTGGATGAGCACTGGCATCATAATGAACTTCCGCTTCATGCACAACCAAGGTGGAAGGTTGTAGATACATAGAGTCACGGGCCAGGTGCTATGACTGCAGCTCTGCTCCCTAAAAGGATTCATGCCGTCTGTACTTAGACCAAAGCATAAGTTTCTCGTGTCACGTGCAAAGTCCGGGTACTCTCGCTCGATTTTTCTCCACTGCGACCCATCGGCAGGGTGTCTCAACTTCGACCCGTCTTTCTTACGCTCTTCTTTGTGCCATCGCAACAATCTGGCATGCTCTTTGTTTCTGAACAGACGTTTTAGCCGTGGTATTATAGGAGCATACCACATAACCTTATCAGGAACCCTCTTCGTGGGGGGATCGTCATCGCCCTCAACATCACCAGGGTCATCTTGTCCGATCTTGTACCGAGATGCAGTGCATACCGGGCATTTATCCATATTCTCGTACTCTTATCATGCTACTGGATGCAGTCATTAATGCATGCATGTATCTTCTGCACATCTAATCCTAGAGGGCAGATAGTCTTCTTTGCTTCATACGTTGTCTCGGGCAGCTCGTTATCCTTTGGAAGCTTTTGCTTCATTATTTTCAGTAACTGCTCAAAGCTCTTGTCAGACAAACCAGCCTCAGCCTTCCATTGCAGCAGTTCGAGTGTTGTACCGAGCTTTGTGCTGCCATCTTCGCAATTTGGGTACAACAACTTTTTGTGATCCTTTAGCATGGCGTCCAACTTCAGCTCCTCCCTTTCTGTATCACATTGTTGTTTTGCATCAAAAATGACCCGACCAAGACCATCAACGGGCTCATCTGATGCCCGGTGTTCTTCTTCATTGTCGCCTCCTTCTTCTTCATTGTTACCTCCTTCTTCTTTGTTGTCTTCCATTGCAGTATCCTCGTTTTCTTCATGGAACATACGATAGTTGTCATCATCCTCCTCTTCTTCATTGTCTTCCATCGTAACCCCTCTTTCTCCGTGCAAGGACCAACAATAATATCCGGGCATGAAACCTTGGCGAAGCGGATGGAATTGAATGGTTCTCGAGTTGGTGTACTCCTTGACGTTCCGACAGTCAACACATGGACAAGGCATAAAATTATCCACCTTGTTATCCTCAGCCACATCGATAAATTTATGCAGGCCTGCAATGAAGTCGGAATCGCGTCGGTCGCCGTACATCCATCCCTTCCGTGCATTGATCAGCATCATAAATATATAGTCAAATGACTATCTTACATGCACAGATGCACTATTTTTGAATCAATTACATATGAAAAGGACAAGGTTGCTAACCTCGGACAAGGATACCATTTTTTTCAACTTAAGTGTGGCTCGGGCATTTCACCGAACACCTTGTGTGCATAGCAACGGAAAAAATTCCTAGCACCCACCCCTCTCACAAGTCCAGCCAGGAAAAAACCCGGGCTATGGGGGTGTATATATAGCACACGGAACGACACGTGTCGCGCGCACGAGCATTAGCCCCGGTTTTTCCCTGAACCGGGGCTATTGCCCATAAACGAACCGTGCTATTGCTCCTAGACGGCGGCGGAAACCGAAACGAGGCCATTACGGGGCATTGGTTTCGGTTTTTTATGAAACCGGAGCTAATGGGAATATGGGGCTGGGTCATTGCCCTCTTTTCTACTAGTGATTGCTAGTTGAGTGGAAGTTGGACCAGCTTATAAGGAGAGCTCTTCCACCACTTGTACGAGCTTAAGAAGAGAAGACATATCACTAGTAGAAAAACGACATTTCGTTTGGAGCTGCCCCAGCCTCTAGTCCCGGCCTAGTATGGAACCGAGACTAGTGTTAGCACTAGTCCTGGTCTATAAACTTAGCAACGGCTAGATGGCAGCAACGGACTAGTCCCGGTTCCTTGGGAACCTCTAGTCCCGGCTGGTAACACAAGCCAGGACTAGAGCTCTGGTGGAACCCAGGTTAACATATAGTCTCGGGCGGTTATACAAACCGGGACTAGAGATCACTATCTAGTCTGGTTTCTGGGTACCACCGGGGACTATATATTTCCCTTATATATCCCTCCTTCGACGCCTGCACAAAAGCATGGCCATTTCCTCCAAGCTAGCTCAAGTTCATCCTCATTTTTTGTCCAATTTGGTGGAAACTTCAATCCAAGCTGCTTTGTCAAGATTTAGTGGCATCATCTATCAATCCAAGCTTCTAAAATGGTTAGCAACTTCAATCTTTCATCTCTTATTGTTAGTTTAGCTCAATTCTCTAGAAGTAGAGAGGGATTTCATGCTTAGAAGTAGAGGGAATTTTAGATGTGTAATTTTAAGCAAATTTTGATTATACAAAAAGTTACTAAAAGTTGAGATGTGTATTTTTAGAGTTTCGGATCTCAGAATTAGATAAGGTTTTCACTGCTAGAGCAATAATTAAGTAGTCAACATTTTTTGTGTTAACAGTTTTGTCCAATTCAAAAATTAGTGCAGGTAAAATTTTAGATTTGTAAAAGTAAATATAGTAAAAATGATCCAAACTTTTTATATGATAGAAATTTTTAATTATACTGCAGATGAGCCGAGAATGGATGTACGATGCTCCCCGAATGTGTGAAGCGTTAATTAAAGGCGTGCATTCTTTCCTCGATTTGGTTGAGGCAAACAAGCGGAATGGTTTTATGTGTTGTCCGTGTCATGTTTGTTGGAATGAGAAAGATTACTCTTCCTCCAAAACCATTCACATCCACCTGATTCAATCAAGTTTCATGTCCGGCTATATTTGTTGGACAAAGCATGGAGAAAGCAGGGTTATGATGGAAGACAACGAAGAAGAAGAGAACCATGACAACTATCCAAACTTGGTATTATTGATTATGTCTCCAAAAAACCTTCACAAAATGACCTATCATGTTTGAGGTTTCATGGCTTTCGGTCCAAATAACCGATATTATGTGCAGAATCACGGCATAGTTTATGATACTGTGCCTATATTATGCATCATGTGGACATTGGGATGGAGAATAATGTTGCAGGAGGAAGTTTTCCTTTTTATCGCACGGAAAAGCCATTTTCTATTTTCCAAGCGTAAAAACGGGTTTTTTGTGTGAAGAAACCACAAAAATGCTGTTTCCAAATGCTACCGTTCCATTTTTGTAAAATACTAGACCACCTTACATGGACTATATCCCAACCGAGAGATCTCAAACGTTTCCGTCCTTCCCGGGTAAAAAGACAAATGTCTGCCGAATCGGTAGGAAGTGGGTCCGGTTTGAACTACAGGTACATGATCTAACGCCCGTGATTTTTTGAAAAAAATCATTTTTAGACTCACAATATGTTGTTTCTTGAGAGATCCAATGCAAGTTAAAACGAGGCTCGTCCCCTATCTTCATGCACGCCGGTTGACCTTAGTTCGAACCGGGCATAAAAAAATCAAACTCTAGTATACAAAAGATATTATTTAATTCAACAAAATATTAGTTTTATAACAGAGTATGATAATATATTTATATTATAGATATTTTTCTGCAAATTTTGATATATGATACATATTTTTCATCATTACAGAATAAAATATATTGAATTAATAATATAATTAATTAAAATATCTAGTCTCGACCCGTACCACAAACCGGAACTAGAGGTTTTTGACGCACGAACGAAACGGCGCGGCCGAAAAGACCTCTATTCCCGGCTCGTAGCTGGAACCGGGACTAGAGGCCCCCCTCTAGTCCCGGCTGGAGGCTGGAACCGGGACTAGAGGTGGTGGGTATAAATACCCACTGCCCTTCTCTCGGCCTGAGCTACGCACCGGGACGCCTCATTCTTCTCCAAATCTCGCACGCCGCCAGGCCGCTGCCCGCGCCCCGTGAAAAGCTCGCCGCCGCCCATGGAGCTCGCTGCGCGTGGAGGCTCGCCGTCGCGGTAGCCGCCGCCCCGTCCGCCGCCACGCCGCCCTGCGGTGCTCTTCTCGCCGCCGCCCGTGGTGCCGTCGTCCCTCACTCGTCCCCGCGCCGCCGCCCTCAACCTTCCCCCGCGTCGCTGCCGCCGTAAGTTTTTTTTTCTTTTTTTTCTATTTTTAATATAGTTATTTTATATTGTTATAGTATATTGTTTAGTTAGATATAAATGTTAGTATATATTGTTAGTATATTGTTTAGTTAGATATAAATGTGTTAGTATATTTTTAATATTTGTTAGTATATTGTTTAGTATATAATTTAGTTTCATATATATTGTTAGTATATTTTTTAGTTAGGTATAAATTTGTTAGTATATAGTTTCAATATTTTTAGTTAGATGTAAATTTGTTAGTATATTGTTTAGTTTCATATATATTGTTACATATTTTTAATATAGAGATTTAAGGATATTTTAGTTTGATATATAATTTTATTTAGTCATATTATTATTTAGTTTATGATATTTAGGGATTTGTATATAATATTTGTTAGTATTTAGGATATTATTGATAATATTTAGGAAATTATTACTATTATTAAAATATAATTATTTACTTAGCATTATTTCGGTCAAATCCATATCTACTTTAGGATATGCCTATACCACATCCTCGTAGTCGATTCGGCGACAACGAGGGAGTACTACGCTTTACCGGAGTTGTACGAGACTGAGCTCCGCCGGGCTGGCACTGGGAGGTGCTACCGTTAGGGACGCGTAGCTTGGTGAGAAATCTGGGTGTCGTCGTCGACCCGGATCTTTTTTGGTGGAGGTCACGTGGTCCAGGAATTGTGCAGAGGGAGCCGGCCCCCGAGGAGGTGGTACGGCGTCGTGTCAGGGAGGAGGACGAGCACGTCCATCGCTATATGGTGATGTTGGATGACAGGGTGGCCCCCCATACCTGGCAGGTTATTCAGGGATCTCACCCTAGCTATACTCCTGTGATGGTTCCGACTATTTGGCTGGTCACATCCCGTGGCTCAGGAACCGAGAGTCAACGTTGAGTTTGAGCGATGTTATCAGACGAGATGTTCTTTATATGATATTACTACTTTGTCGTTATTCAAGATATATTAGTACTTTGTTATTTTTTGAGATGTTATTCAAGATGTTATATGATATTAGTACTTTGTTGTCATTCAAGATGTATTATTACTACTTGTTGTGATATATGTGATACATTGTTAATTTTATTACTCATATGCACATTATGTCATAGCAGTTATTCTATGGACTTCAATGGTAGAGAAGGTGAAGAGACTTTATTCGATATGGTACGAGGTGATGAACCGCTCCCCTATCAAGATGAAGCGCTCCCCTATCAGGATGGAGCGCTCGTCGATCAGGGTGGAGCAGAAGACCATGGAGGAGAAGATGGCTCACAGTTTCTAAATGAGTCCGGTAAGGGAATAGAGATAGAACATCTAGTCGAAGCGCATACTAGTTTTAATTTCGACGACGGCTTGGAAATTATGGACCAGCCTTGAAAAAGTCTGGCGAGCTATATTATTAAATCTCTTGATCACTAGATAGATGCAATAAATTATTTTTGTGTGTGTATATATATATTAACGAATGTTGTTTCTTATTTTAGACCTCCACATCGACCAAGTCAGATAAAAATAGTAAACCACGATCAGCCAAAGGGATGGCCGACGATGCGCATCTCACAATTGATGAGGTCTCTCTAGAGGGCAAACGTTGCTTCCCATAAGAAATGCAAACACATTTATTCATCAATATGGATTTGTTGTTACGGACAACGTCCCGATCAGCATTATGAACTGGAATAAGCCAGCAAAGGGAGATGAAAATTCTATAAGTTTTGTTGAGAACAGATACAAATACATACTATGGGAGAAGCTCATTTCACATTTCACCCTACCGGTCTTGGAGTCTCAGAAGGACATAGATGATATGAGGTCTAAAGTCAAGCGTTTCGCTCTTAAAAAGATGGCCGAACAGTTCAATAATTATAAGAAAATATTATAAAATGAATATCTCGAGGAAGAAAAAGTTCCATAATTCACTGGTATGCTAGATAAGCAGTGGCCTCACTGGGAAAGATTTCTCTACTACAAGAAAACATCAGTAGCAAAACAAAGGTCCGAAAAGAATAAAGAAAATGCTGCAAAAAAAGAAATATCACCATATGATGGGGACGGGTGGCTACATGACTTCCGTTCCTAAGTGGGACGAAGCCGAGAAAGCCTTGCGTGCCCAAGGGCTCACTCCAGCTACAGAGGACTGGCCCGTCAGAGTAAGGAATTGGTTACTTACGCATGGGACAAAGTATGACATGGAAACAGGGGAGTTAATATTTGATGAAAAGTCCAATGTTGCTACACCCCATGGAGAAATTGTTAAAAAAATCGAGGAGGTTAAAAATGGTAACTTCAAACCCGACAGAGAGAACGACGAGCTGACAAAGGCCCTCGGGAATCCTAAAAAACCAGGACGAACACGAGACTTTGGACCTTCTATGCCATGGAAGACTAGGTTTCCTGAGGACACTGAATCCTATAGAAGCCAAGCGAGGGCAAAGAAGCGGAAGGAGATAGAGGAGGCAGACCGATTGCGTAGCATGGAAAGAAAGAACGAGGAAATATATGCCATGCTAAAGGAGCAACAGAAGCAACTGGACGAAATGCGCCAGCAAGAGCCAACTCATCAGCGGCAGGAAGAAAGTGCTTGATGACCCATAAGTATAGGGGGTGTATGTAGTACTTTTGATAAATAGGAGTGTCGATCCCAACAAGGAGCAGAAGGTGTTGTGTGACACCCCCGGGATCAGGGCTAAAAAAATCCAGACCTCCATCTGACATAAGCTTAACCTTGAGCTCGAGGATATCTAGTGAAGAATCGGTAACATGGCAGTGACCCTACGACACAAAATTTATTAAAGCAAGTTCATAACTGAGCAGAGAACCAAATTATTACAAGTAGAGGTCACTGACCACAAACATCAAACAACGGAAGGCAAATTATGCTATTAAGTATAGCAAACTTAACAAATGGCCTAAGAGGCCTGAAGCATAACGATGACGTCCCAGCCCACAGATTCCAGGCTGTCGGCCGGGAACCCCAAGCTACTCATCGATGTCGATGTAGTACGGAACTCATCTTCAAGGGAGCACTTACTCTGCCAAAAGTATCAACAAAGCAAGGGTGAGTACAGGGTGTACTCCACAAGACTTCTGGCTGGTGGAGTTGTTTTGCATAAAGCCATCTTTGTTTATAAAACAAGAGAGAGAAGAAGCTTGTCTAATCAGAGTATTTTAAAAGGGGATAAGAGAGCGACATCTCCGAAATATTGATTATCATCTTTTGCTAACCACCAAGTCATCATCATCTACCAACTAGGATCACCCCCTTGTACCCATGAGGAAGCATCCTTAAGCACACGTTGATCTGCCAAGTTTTACAATTAGGTTATAGTTCTCTATGATCTTAGAATCTGGTCACCAAGCGTTCATAACCGTGAACACTGCTTTTCGAAAATATTTAACCCTACAGGGGTGTACAACTTTACCCACACGTACCAACCTACTCTTAATGCCAGTATATTAGCCCTCTTCCTTGGAAGGCCGACAGAGGGTGGTTGGCCACGACCTTTACCTTGCTTTCGCCGAGACCATGAGTCACGCAATAAGTATGGTTCCGCCGTAATGGGTAAAATCCCGAAGCTGGTACTTAAAGATATGAGGCGAGGTTGGTTTACCAGGGGCTCCATCGACCCTAAGCAACCCGGTCCACGCTTCCCTACCTGTTATGAATGCACCTCCTTCACCGCCTTCGAGAAGATCCAGAATGCATGTCGAATGGAACGCCCGAACTATGTGACTCATGGAATCTACTAGGCAAGTGAGTTAGTCATGAGGTTGTCCAGGCCCCGTGTGGTTGTACGCTCGTCTTGGTTCCAGAGGCAAGAACTCAGGTCCTAGTGGTGGCGAGCATGGGACTACAAAAACCACATCCCATTGTGGCCTCCCATACAAGCCTTAGCATGTTTAACTCATATCATCTCATCATAATATCTCGATCTCCTGTCATACTAGATTATCTGCATCTGATACATCCTCTCGATGAACCAGCACTGACAACTATGCATGGCTAAGCAAGACACAGATATAAGCTCTAGCAGTGCACACAAGCCAAACCTAGTTATGCTAGGAGCAGTGGATCAGGTAATATAAGCTCAAAGGGAGTAATGCAACAGATAGGATATATCTATCGATAAAAGACCACAGTAGAATCGTATGTGACATGGCAGGAATTGAAATGCTTTCGAAATCATAGGATTATATCATGGTGGGGCTATGCTTGTCTTTGCCCGTTGATAACTAGAAAGCAGAGCTTCATACATCGTGTACTTGACTTGGTTATAGTTGGTCAAGTATTTTTCGTCGATCTTCGATCGTCGATGGTCTTGATCTTGGTCTACGATCTCGATCTTGATATCGCATTCTACCGAAGAAGAACCAAACACCAGAAAGAAATGGAAACAATTAACACATGGCATCAATGCAATGCTCAAGCAAGGATGATGATATGGCAAGTTAAATTGTATCGAAATGTAACCCTAAGGCATGCTCGACAAATTAATCGGAATTCCGAGGGGTACAAACCCTAACTCGGGGAAACTCTGGAATCATATATGAGGGGTTGCTATGTTGTTCTAAATAAATTTGTCATGTAAGTTGATTAACAATGCATGATTATATCTTATATAGATAACTCTCATTTTCTGAACAATTTGATATATTATTTGTATTTTTCTGACTTATAATGAATTACTTATTGAATTTACAAGTTTAAAATCATTTTCTAGAATTATTAAACATTTTTACTAAATTTAACGCGCAAGGATGACATCAGCAATTACACCACATACTTTTGTTACTACACCTAATCATACCCACGGTCACTGACAAAAGGGCCTAGGCCACGTATGCAGCCACGTTGGCCAGGCGGGGTCAGCGCAAGGGTGAGGCTGATTTTCACCAGGGAAGAGCCTACCCCCAGAGGCTGACGGGTGGGGTCGAGCCACATCGGATGCCACCTTGGCGCCACACGGGACTCGCGGGAGAATGGCCAGACGGTGGCGGTTGGGGAGCTAGGGCGAGCGGGCTAGCGCGGATGCGCGCGTTCGGCAGAGGGGAGCAAGGGGAGTCTAAAAAGGGCGGCGCGGCTCCATTTGGGTCACTAGAGAGACGTCGGCAACGGCGCCCGACGACGGTGAGTGGAAGCTAATGGTGCAAGAATGAACTACAAAGGAAGGGGAAGGAAGGAGGCATCCAGGAGGTTCGCTTACTCACCCTTGATGCGTGAATAGCCTCGGTCAGGAGAGAGGATCTCGGCATCAACGTCAATGGCGGCGGCGCTCATCGGGCTTGAGGAAGGAAGAGGTCGCGGGGCTCGATTTCGACCACCTACAGTCGATTCCTTCCGGGGGTTTGACGAGGGGAGCACGGCGGTTCTCCTGGGCGTCTTGGCGTGGCTTGGGGAGGTCTAGAACAACGTCACCGTCTGGCTACTAGGCGGCTAGGGTTCGGCCAGAGGAGGAACGCGAGGGAGAGAGCTAGGGAGAGGGAAAGAGGATGAGGACGGAGTAGGCACCAGCGCGGGGTCTTATCCCCTCTCCAATCAGCGATGAACGGCGGCAGAGAAGCGGCACGGAAGGACGGCATCGGCGCTGCCATGGAGGAGATTCTCCTTCTGTCAGTGTGGAAGAAGAAAGGAGAGAAAGCAGCGGATGGGCACGCAGCGGGATGGGCTGTGGTTCTGTGAGGCGAATAGGAGAGATAGGGAGATGGGCTGCGGAAACTACGCGCTGAGCGGTAGGAAATAGAAGAGGGAAGGTGGGCGGCCTGGCTAGCTACTGCTAGCTCTATTTTTTTTAACAAAGGATTTTTATTTTCTATTTTCTCTTTTCCAATTCATTTTGAAAACTATTTTGAATACTTTAAAAACACCAGAGGCTTTTATAGAATATATAAAATACTTATGAGCCCTTATATTCATTTTGGGCTCCAATATTTTTGGTAGTTTTCAAATACAAAACCATTTTGAATTGATTTCAAATAGGGGGAGAGGGTAGGGTTTAGAGTTTTAATTATGTTCTTTAATGCACAATTTAAAACATGATGCTCATGATGCACAAACAAACCCTAAATAATGTTTATCTAAAACTGGGTGTTACATGTTGACTAGTGGTATGGAGCAGGAAATCTCTATATAAATACTTAGCAAACATATTTTTAGTGGTTTTCTTATAAAGCAAGGAAATAAAGTGCAAGTAATAAAGACAACGAACAATTGCAGCAAGTGGCCCAATCCTTTCTTAGTAAAGGACAAGTCGGTGGAAATACTTATAAGGACTAAATGTTCTCAAGGACACATGGGAATTCTGTCAAGTGCTTTCGCTTCAAATAGCTGAGTACCCTTCGTTGGTGTTGTAAGTGTTGTGTGGGTGAACCTGTGCTAATGTACCGACCTTACTTGGACTAATACATACTTGTGATTAAACCCCCTACAAGCATCCACAACTACAGGAAAGCAATTAAGGTATAAACCTAATCACATCCTTAAACTCTAAGATCCTACGCTCCCTTGTGCAATGGTGTCCTAACGGGGGTTCAGGTTTCTGTCACTCCGGCAACCCCACAATTAGTATCCAAATACACAATGCATTCCCCTAGGCCCATAAATGGTGAAGTATCATGTAGTCGACGTTCACATGACACCACTAGAAGAATAGCACCACAACTTAAATACTAAACCATTGAATAATATCTCAACACAAATCCACTACTAACAACATGACTTCTCCCATGTCCTCAAGAACTAAACGAACTACTCACGACACATCATATGGATCAAGATCAGAGATGATATGGTAATGGATAACAATCTGAACATAAACAATAATCCAATGGTTCCACTCACAAGCATCGACTACCATAGTAATCAACACCGGGAAAGTTTCCCCTACGAACTATGCAAGTATTCAACACAATTGTTACAGCAGGATGGAGTGGTGATGATGGTGCTGATGGAGATGATGGTGTGGATGATGATGATGATCCCGATGAAGTCTAGCTTGATGATGGTGTTGATGGCGACGATCTCCCCTCTCCGGGAAGGAATTTCCCTGTGAAATCTGTCACGGAGAGCTCTTCTCTCTTGATGTTTTCTGCCTTGTGAGCGTGGAATCTTTCTGTGGTCGCCCCCATGTATTAGGGTTTCGAAGAGACGATATAGGCGAGAGGGTGGAGCCATAGGTAGGCCAGGTGGGCCACACCCCCTATAGGCATGGCCAGAGGGTGGCCCGCGCCTGGGGGATGTGGGCCCCCTGTGGCATGTCTCCGCCTCCCCTTCTGGCATTCTTCGTCATCTGGGAAAATATGATTTTCCGTAGTTTTTCTGGTATTTTTCTGATCTTCGCGTAATTGCATCAAACACCTCTTTTTCCATCAGAATCCTGACACCGGCAGTTCATCCTCCAAGAATCATCCAACATGCAAAAACAGATGAAAAGACATAAGTATCTCCTCTTAATATGAAATATATCAATGAATAGAGGCAAATTATGATATAGAATGGTGATGCAGAATGGATGTATCAACTCCCCCAAGCTTAGACCTTCGCTTGTCCCCAAGCGAAAACTGAGCTCAGTAAACATGTCCACAGGTTTATGGAGTGAAGTGTCGATAAAAGAATACGGACAAGAAGCATCACACTTACCATTGCACAGCTCATAGAAGAAAGCAACTCACCATTATATAACTCAGCTTGCAACAAGTACAGGAGTCACAACAGAGATGCATAAAGATAAATCATAATTGGAATTGGTAAACTTTGTTCCTGGTCAGAGAACAGATGGCAAACAGTTTCACAAATAAAGCTTTTGTAGAAGTCTTCATAACAAGAGTACTCTTTGCTCAAACATAAAAGGTTTTTCACAATGAAGGCTTTCAAAGTAATACTCAACAGATAAGAGTCTTGCGCAAACAAGGAAGATAAAGAATGTGATTGAATAAATCATCATATGAATGCTTGAAACACAATAACTCAAATGCTTGCCGGAGATAGAGAGGAAGTAGGTTTACTGACTCAACTTAGAAATAAAAGAAAGGCCCTTCATAGAGGGAAGAAGGGATTTCAAGTTCATAAAGAGCTTTCAAAAGATTATGGTACTTACTAGCTTTGATCCCTCATTGCCCCTATCATAAGCATGTTGAGGTGGTTAAGGTTAAAGTGAACAAAGATGGAGTATATGCTTGACGAAATATAAGTTGGCAATCTCATGTCCCTTGAGTACGAGGGCCGCTCCTCATGCTACTCAACTTTAGTTACCGGTAAGTTCTTGTCATAGTAAGTACATGCGTATCATAGAGAACCGCCAACGGGGTACCCCTTTCACATGCTACAGGAGCTTTCCCATAACAAAATAATAAGGCAAGCAGAAAATAAGTGATGGTGCTGGTTTAGCACTTCGTTGGGAACCCCAAGAGGAAGGTGTGAAGAAGCACATCAGTAGTTTTCCCTCAGTAAGAAACCAAGGTTATCGAACCAGTAGGAGGAAGGAAACGTCACACAGGTGTTGCAAGAAATGCGGAGACCTGCACAACAGGAACTCAAGACTTTGCCCCAACTAGACAGTGAGGTTGTCAAGCTCACCGGTTTGCTGTAACAAAGGATTAAACTTATGGTGCGGAAGGTAATGGTTTGTAGCAAGTAAACAAGTGACAATGGAAGATGTATCAATGGTAAAGATTGGACCGGGGTTCATAGTTCACTAGAGGTGCTCTCCTTAGATAAACAACATGGCATGAAGCGTAAACAAATTACAACAGGGCAATTGACAGGAACTGAGCAAGGCATAACAATGCAATACTAGTCAGAAAGATCCTATGAGATTCGATTGGGTAATACAACAATATACATAGACCACCATCCAACTACATCTATGACTAGAAGTCCACCTTCAGGTTATCATCCGAACCCCCTCCAGTATTAAGTTGCAAGCAAGAGACAACTGCTTTAAGCAAAGTGTGTAAGGTAAACAATCCACATGTTCCATGAATAAGAGACCGTTGTTTTCTCCCAAGTGGCAACAACACATTCTACAACCGAAGAGATTATTGTCACTTCCCTTGGAAACTAGAGGCATGAACCCACTATCGAGCATAAATACTCCCTCTTGGAGTCACTGGCAACTACTTGGCCAAGGTAGCCACTAACAACGGAGAGCAGGCAAGATCACAAACAACACAGACATGATAGAACCATAAAGACAAAACCATTAATCAAACCAGCATAATAATCTCAATATCCATCGGATCCCCACAAACACAACATGCATGATTACAAATAGATTAGATCTTGATCATGAACGGAGATCACAAGATCTATACATGAAAGCACAAAGGAGGAGATACAACCATCTAGCTACTACATGGACCCATAGTCTAAGGTGGAACTACTCACGCATCATACCGGAGAAGAAGGCCTCCGGGATGATCTCCCCTCTGGCAGGGTGCCGGGAAGAACTTCAGATCCCCCCGATCTAGGGACAATGGTGGCGGTGGCTATAGACGGTTTCATGGAGATTTGATCGGGTGCTTAGGGTTTAGGCATCGAGGGCTCCTTATAGGCGAAGGGGGAGGCCGAGGAGGCGACCAGGGGGCCCACACCCCACCCAGGCGCAGGCACACCCCTGGCCGCGCCTAGGGGGGTCTGGCTGCCCTGGTTTGCTTCTCCGTCTCCCCTCTGGACTTCTTGTTCCTCATGGAAAGTTATTGACTTTGGCGTTTGTCCCGTCCAATTCCAAGAATATTTCTTTACTAACTTTTTTGAAACCAAAAACAGCAAAAAACAGGCAACTGGCATTGTGACAACTTGTTAATAGGTTAGTACCAAAAAACATGTAAAATGCACCTCAAAGTGTGGACAAAGCAAAGCAAAGTAGATACTAACAAGCATGAAACATAAAAAATTATAGATACGTTTCCGACATATCAAGCATCCCCAAGCTTAACTCCTGCTCGTCCTCGAGTAGGTAAGTGATAAAAAGAAATAATTTTTTGAGGTGACATGCACCCTCATAATAAAGATCTAACCATTTGCAAGCATTGACAGCTGGGATCAAAGAACTTTAAACATGAACATGAAAGAATGGAGTTCTAACAGTAAGACAGAGCAACTATTGTTGCAACAAGACAAGATACAAACAAAGATCATGAATAGCATGCATTGAAAAATGTTTGTTTGTTTGTTTCACATACAGAAAACATAGCATAGTGGCAATCGGATTGTTCCTCATAGAGTAGCAAATAGATGCATATGACACATTCAAAGTTCACAAGGGTGACTAGAAACAAGTAGCACAAGAACAAGTAATATCACAATATGCATCAATCAATAAGCTTTGGGACACTGCACATAAAACTAAGAATGACAACTATGCTCTCTTAATGGTACCTAAAGGTAGAAGGTGGAGACTCAATAGTGGTGAAAGAAAGGCCTTTTTTGTAAAGGAAGCAGGGATTTCAAGTTTCAAAAAGAGCTTCCAAAAATTATGGTACTTGTTAGCTTTCAACTCTCATTGCCCTATCATAAGCATCTTGAAGTGATTAAAGTTAAAGTGAACAAACTATGGAGTATATGCTTGACAAAGTATAAGTTGGCAATCTCAAGTCCTTTGAATATGAGGGCCACGCCTCATGCTACTCAACTTTAGGCCTAGGTAAGTTCTTGTCATTGTAAGTATTTGCATATCATTGAGAACCGCCAACGGGGTACCCCTTGCACATTGATAGGGAATACAAATCGGGGTATACCCACGAAGCGGATTCGCCAGCTGGATCGGGCCGACTGAAGCCAAGCCCAGAGCGGGTCGACTCGCCAAGTACGGCGAATGGTGCATGCTAGACCCAGGCGACTGGCGTCGACTGGAGGCCCAAGATGGCGACTTGGATACAAATCCCACCAAATACTTGTAAACCCTAACTGGCTGCATATATAAAGCCACCAGGGGCACCCCCACGGGGTATGTCATATTAGATCTCTCTCACAATAGATTAGACCTAGTCTCTCCCTCCGCCTACGGCGGCTCCCATGTAAACCAATCTATGATCATATACTGGATTGATAGCAGGACGTAGCGATCCTTCACCGAGGGGACGTGAACCTGGGTATATCGTGTGCCAATCTCGCTCCTGGATTCTCCTACGTCGCCTTGCTCCCTCTACGTAAGCTACCCCCAGTAGCATCTGCCGTGCAATACCACGACAGTTGGCGTCGAGGCCGAGCGACCGACGGGCGCCAAGTCCCCGAGAGCGGAGAGTGACGAGGTCGAGCGACCGGCGAGCGCCGAGTCCCTGAGCGCGGCGAGCGCTGAGTCTCATTGTACTCTCATCATAATACAATCTAGCAGAAGTAGGTCTTTACCCTCCGGGGGGCCGAACCTGGGTAAAACCCTGTGTCTCCGTCCTCATCTCACACCGCAGATGGCTGGCCGCCCTTGCCCCATGTTCTACTACTCGCTGCTGATTGCAGCATCTGCCGTGGTCATTCCCACGACAGTTGGCGCCCACCGTGGGGCTAGCGATGCTTGGAGGGTGATAATCTGGACGGGATCCCTTGCCATCAACACCGACCAGATTGCATCGAGCTGGTTCCGGCTGATCGCCGTCCAGCGCCGGCGCGGCGTGCTGATGAAGTTCTTCATACTTATGCGCCGATCGGTTGCGTGTGATTTCCACTCAATCCCTTTACCCTCTCGCATCGATTACTAATTAATTATTTTTTGTTTGGATCTAATCTCCTGTCATGCGTGCAATTTACATGTACCAATCGTGGAGAATTGAGTCCCAGAAGGGAAGTCAAGTCAGACCGCTATCTCCTTGATACGATCGATGATACGACCTATTTCCATGGCCACATGGGCCACGCGTGTTGCATTATGCCGATGCCACACCTGCAAGCGGCAACAGATCAATTGCCTGATGAAGCATCCAGAGAGAAAACAGAACGCACGTGGCCATACGTGCATTGATGGATATCTTTTTGAAACCCTTTTTACTGATTATTTCATTGATTTTTATTTTATCAAGACTAGACTAATCTTTCGTATGTGATTTCTGTGGAAAAATTAGTCCATAGAAATGAGACGAGGCCATCTGCTGACTATTTTTGTGTCTGTATCGCATCACCCACTGCCTCTTGACAGGATCGACTTGTGCGCCGCGGACTCGTCTTTCACGGCCTCGTCCATCGCCGACTCTCCATTCTAACGGCTCGCCGACTCGCCTTGCTCTGGAACTTGCCTAAACGCGGACAGGCTTAAACGAGGACTCGCTAGGCTCGACGACTCACCCGCGGAATTTTCGCCATGTTTGGAGACTCGCCCGCCATGAACTCGTCATCAATGGACCACCACCACGGACTCGCCCGCCTTGTATTCGCCGCGCTCGGCGACTCCCCCGCCGCGTCGACTCTGTCCACACTTAACAACTAAGTTTCTTTACACTTGTACATGCTATGAGTCCAAAACATATATGCATCTCCATTCATTCTCCAAAGCCGACCATGCAGTCGCATAAGACCCTTTCAGGGACCAAAATCATACTTGGGATCGGTTTCAGTTTTGTCTGCTATTTATTCGCGTCCGTCGAAGTAGTGAGGCTGGGTACCAAAAGACTGACCTTGTCTCCGGGTTTAATAGTCTGGCATCGCGTCCCTGTTACCCGGCAAGTGTTTGATGCTGGAGGTCTGCCTACTCATGAAAATACATGCATAAACCTTACATACTGCCCATCGATCCACATAACAAAAGTGCATTTTATTTCAACGTCTACAATTCGCACGTCTTACAATTATTCAATATATTATGCAAGTACATCTTAATACAATTGTATTTTTTCTCCTTCTCAGCAAAACGGTCTGGTGTCTTTCTCGCCACTCCACGCTCGGGGATTCGTCGCTCGGCCTCGCCGCTCGCCGCGCTCGGGGACTCGACGCGGTACAGACAGCGCCACTCGCCGGTCACCCGACCTCGCCACTCGCCGCGCTCGAGGGATCGGTGCTCGCCGGTCGCTCGACCTCGCCACTCGCCGCGCTCGAGGGCTCGGCGCTCGCCAGTCGCCCGACCTCGGCACTCGCCGCGCTCGGGGACTCGTCACTCTCCGTGCTCGGGGACTCGGCACCCGTCGGTCGCTCGGCCTCGACGCTCGCCGGTCGCTCGACCTCATCACTCGCCGCGCTCGGGGACTCGGCACTCGTCGGTCGCTTGACCTTGCCGCTCGCCGTGCTTGGGGGCTCAACGCTCGCCGGTCGCTCGACCTCGTCCCTCGCCGCGCTCGGGGAGTCGGCGCCCGGCCACGCCTGGCGCTGACTTCGCCGACCGCCGCTTCGCCACGCTCGAGGTTCGCTCGGGGCTCAACGCTCACCGGTCGCTCGACCTCGCCCCTCGTCATGCTCGGGGACTCGGCGCCCGTCGGTAACTCGACCTCGCCACTCGGCACGCTACAGGCAGCGTCGCTCGCCGGTCGCTCGGCAGCAACTACTACTATTTTCAGAATATGCATCTCTAAAGAGCCTCAAGTCGCCTCTACAAGCCAACTCGAGCCCCGGGGACTACTCCTAGGCATGCTGTGTGTACGCGTGGTTCCGTGACCGCGGCTCGCCCTCGTCAACTTGCCACCGTAAACTCTCCACTCGCGTACTCTCCGCGCTCGGGGAGTCACCACCGCGGACTCGCCCTCGCGTACTCGACATGCTCGGGGACTTGCCACCGCGGACTCGCCCTCGCGTACCCAACGCGCTCGGGGACTCGCCACCGCGGACTTGCCCTCGCGTACTCAACACGCTCGGGGACTCGACGCGCTCCAGACAGCGGCACTCGCCGGTCGCTCGACCTCGCCACTCGCCGCGCTCAGGGAATCGGTGCGCTCCAGACAGCGGCACTCGCCGGTCGCTTGCCCTCGCGTACTCAACACGCTCGGGGACTCGACGCGCTCCAGACAGCGGCACTCGCCGGTCGCTCGACCTCGCCACTCGCCACCGCGGACTTGCCCTCGCGTACTCAACACGCTCGGGGACTCACCACCGCGGACTCGCCCTCGCGTACTCTCCACGCTCGCGCACTCGCCGGTCGCTCGACCTCGCCACTCGACGCGCTCGGGGAATCGGCAAGCTTCACGTTCGGGGACTCGCCGGCACTAGCGGCTTCTCCGAAACCCCGTGTCTTTCGCCAATTGTCCATCACCGACTGGCTCACGCCTACCGCCTCCCGCTTCACGGTTATTTTCTCCGTTCAGGAGCTCGTCGCTGATTCGCCACGACCCATTGTCAAGACTCTCCGCGCCCTGCCTCAAGCCCGCGCCGAATCGACAACGCGCTCAGGGACTACTGATGGGGGAATACCAATCGGGGTATACCCACGAAGCGGATTCGCCAGCTGGATCGAGCCGACTGAAGCCAAGCCCAGAGCGGGTCGACTCGCCAAGTACGACGAATGGTGCATGCTAGACCCAGGCGACTGGCGCCGACTGGAGGCCCAAGATGGCGACTTGGATACAAATCCCACCAAATACTTGTAAACCCTAACTGGCTGCATATATAAAGCCACCAGGGGCACCCCCACGGGGTATGTCATATTAGATCTCTCCCACAATAGTCTCTCCCTCCGCCTACGGCGGCTCCCATGTAAACCAATCTATGATTATATACTGGATTGATAGCAGGACGTAGCGATCCTCCGCCGAGGGGACGTGAACCTAGGTACATCGTGTGCCAATCTCGCTCCCGGATTCTCCTATGTCGCCTTGCTCCCTCTACGTAAGCTACCCCCAGTAGCATCTGCCGTGCAATACCACGACACACATGGTACAGGAGCTTTCCCATAACCAAAATGACAAGGCAAGCAGACAATGAGCATCTCAGCGATCTTATTATTTACTATATGCATAGCTTTTTATTGAGGATGCTTCATAGATAGCTCACTATGGTGATGCTGCAAGTTTCCACCATGATTAGGCATGGCTTAGGCTAGCGGCCCAGGTGTTTCTCTAACACATAATACAAACTCCATGGACTTACAAGTTCCCTCTTTATTTCACACCGATGACATCCATAGACAAAAGAGCATGATATCAACTCAGTATAGAGTACAAGTGCAATGTAGAAAACGTTCCCCATGGCAGCATGGTTCTGCTAATTCCAACGTATAAGTGCAAGCAGATACAACATAGAGACACAATGGTTCAAGTTTATTAGGGGCAAAGAATATAAAGTGTGCCATCAAGTTTGTGGGGGATTTAATCACTAAGTTTTCACACAACAAAATAGTTTTTAATTGGAAGATAGCTGAAAACAAGAATATACTTGGAATGGTGTAACACACCATACTTAGGAGTTTATAGTGGACACTTTGGAATAACTTGGTTTATTGGGAGTTGGAAGCATGAGTAGAGCTTACTCATACAAGTGGAGGCTAGAAAAAGACTGGGAGCAACCAAATAAGAGAGCAATAGTGGCCATAATCATGCAGAGCGACAAAACATTACTAATCACAACATAGAGTGGTACTACAAGTCAAGGACTAAATGATCATAGAGGCTAATGGTGACTTGTGAGAGTCATAACATGGTGTGAGCATGTGCCAAGTCAACCCAAACAAACCTCAAAAGAGAATACCACAATACTAAGGTTTTGCATGCTAAAACAACACATAATTTCTTCAAGGCACACTAAGCAATCCCAATGACTTGGAGCAAGCCATGCTACAACAATAACTACTAAGCATAAGGTCAAAACAACACCTAGCATGGCATGATAAAGTCTAAGTCATAGTCAATGCAAGCTCCTCTTGCACTTCCAAGCAAGAACTTTCTACTCCTTTCCAACTCCAAGCAACTTATTTGCAACAACACAACGAAAGCGGGGGTCCAAACTACTCAAGCAAAATAAACAAATAAGCAAAGCAAACAAAAACTAATATGCTCCAAGAACAACACAACTGTGCATGAAACAATAAAAGTGAAGTGTCTAGACAGACCTGATCTTTTTATTGATGAAGAAGGGGATGCCTTGGGAATCCCCAAGTATTGACGCTTGTACCTCTTGGATATTTCTTGGGGTGACACCATGGTGGCATCCCCAAGCTTGAGATTTTTTCCATTCTTCATCTCATTGCATCACTCTCTCTCTACACCTGAAATTTTTCCTTCATACAAAACTTCACACAATCTTCATTAGCAACATTAGTTTATTCAAAAGACATTAGACCTCTGACAAAACTTTGGAACAGCAATACTTTTCACTAAAAACACAAGCTAATGTAGTAACTCCTTCTCAATTCCCCAAAATAGAACTCAAAAAGGAATCAATAAGAAGCAAATGCACATAAAGGCAGAAATCTGTCAAAACAGACCAGCAGACATAAACCAATTTTTCAAAAATCTTATGTTGCTCAAATCACAAAGTGTTGAACTAACAAAAGTTAGATAACATACTGGGGGATTTATTCGTAAAATATCAGCTCAATCCGAGTTACAGAGACTCCTCAATAATTTTTATGCTGTAGGACAGAAATCTGTTTCGGGACAACAACTCCCCAAATCTTACTTCCCTGTCATTAGAGGTCACTCTTGGCACAAAAAGCAAACAAAAAGGATAAGGAGAGGTCATTACTCAAGTAAAAAACTTCCAAGACTCAAGGAAACTCTTGGATTATCCGCCAACAAGTACTTTTCTTTAACGCCATTAAGTTAGGCACAAGAAGCAAGAAGAATCAAGTATTTTCAAATGATGAAGCATTAACATCAAACTTTGCTTCCAAAGGAGGAGCAAAAAGCAAATTATCTCTCCTCATAGGGAAGTGTTCAATACCTTTCTTGAATGGAAAATGATATTTAATGGTGCCTTCTTTCATATCAATGATTGCACCTACAGTTCTAAGAAAAGGTCTTCTCAAAGTAATAGGACAAGAAGCATTCTATTCAACATAGAAAACATAGAAATCCACAGGGACATAAGCATTGCTAACCATAATGAGAACATCATTAATACTCCCCATGATTTTCTTCTTAGTGATGCGTGCGTCCGGTGTTGAAGTGGAGCACTTCGTTGGAAACCCCAAGAGCAAGGTGTGAAGAGCAAGCAACAAGTTTTCCCTCAGTTGAGACCGAGGTTATCGAACCAGAAGGAGAAAGGAAACGTATCAAAGGTGTTGCAAGCAACGTGAAACCTTCACAACACAAACTCAAGACTTTGTCCCCACGAATCAGTGAGGTTGTCAAGCTCACCGGTTTGCTGTAACAAAGGATTAAACGTATGGTGTGGAAGGTAATGGTTTGCAGCAAGTAAACAAGTAACAGTGGAAGATATATCAATGGTAAATATTGGACAGGGATCCATAGTTCACTAGAGGTGCTCTCCTTAGATAAACAACATGGCATGAAGGGTAAACAAATTACAGCGGGACAATTGACAGGAACTGAGCAAGGCATAACAATGCAATTACTAGCCAGAAAGATCTTATGAGGTTGATTGGGCAATGCAACAATATACATAGACCATAATCCAACTGCATATATGACTAGAAGTCCACCTTCAGGTTATCATCTGAACCCCCTCTAGTATTAAGTTGCAAGCAACAGACAACTGCTTTAAGCAAAGTGTGTAAGGTAAATAGTCCACATGTTCCATGAACAAGAGACCGTTGTTTTCTCCCTAGTAGCAACAACACATCTACAACCGAAGAGATTATTGTCACTTCCCTTGAAAACTAGAGGCATGAACCCACTATCGAGCATAAATACTCCCTCTTGGAGTCACTAGCATCTACTTGGCCAAGATAACCACTAGCAACTGAGAGCATGCAAGATCACAAACAACACAGACATGATAGAATCATAAAGATAGAACCATTAATCAAACCAACATAATAATCTTAATATCCATCGGATCCCCGCAAACACAACATGCATGATTACAAATAGATTAGATCTTGATCATGAACGGAGCTCACAAGATCTATACATGAAAGCACAAAGGAGGAGATACAACCATCGAGCTACTACATGGACCCATAGGCCAAGGTGGAACTACTCACGAATCATACCGGAGAGAAGGCCTCCGGGATGATCTCCCCTCCGGCAGGGTGCCGGGAAGAGCTTCAGATCCCTCCCGATCTAGGGACGATGGTGGCGGCGGCTACAGACGGTTTCGTGGAATATTGATCCGGGCCTCAGAGTTTCTGCATCGGGGGCTTCTTATAGGCGAAGGGGGAGACCGAGGCGGCCGCCAGGGGGGCCAAACCCTAGCCAGGCGTGGGCCCACCTGTGGCCGCGCCTGGGGGGACGGTCTGGCCCCTCTGGCTGGCCCCTCGGGCTCTTCTCTGGACTACTTGTTCCCCACGTAAAGTTATTGACTTTGACGTTTATCCTGTCCAATTTGAGAATATTTCTTTACTAACTTTTCTGAAACCAAAAATAGCAGAAAACAGGTATCTGTCACTGTTGCAACTTGTTAATAGGTTAGTACCAGAAAACATGTAAAAAGCACCTCAAAGTGTAGACAAGTAAAGAAAAGTAGATACTAAACAAGCATGGAGCATCAAAAATTATAGATACCTTTCCAACGTATCAGCATCCCAAGCTTAACTCCTGCTCGTCCTCGAGTAGGTAAGTGATAAAAAGAATAAATTTTGAGGTGACATGCACCCTCACAATAAAGATCCAACCATTTGCAAGCATTGAAAGCTGGGATCAAAGAACTTTAAACATGTGCATGAAATAATGGAGTTCTAACAATAGGACATAGTAACTATGCATGCAAAATGGCAAGCTACAAACAAAGATCATGAATAACATGCATTGAAAAACGTTTGTTTGTCTCACATATAGAAAACATAGCATAGTGGCAATCAGCTTGTCCCTCATAGAGTAGAAATATAGATGCATAGGACACCTTAAAGGTTCACAAGGGTGACTAGAAACAAGTAGCACAAGAACAAGTAATAACACAAGATGCATCAATTAATAAGCTTTGGAACAATATGCATCAATTAATAAGCTTTGGAACACTGCACACAGAATGACAACTATGCTCTCTTAATGGTGCCTAAAGGTAGAAGGTGGAGACTCAAATAATGGTGGAAGAAATGCCTTTTTATAAAGGAAGTAGGGATTACAAGTTTCAAAAAGAGCTTCCAAAAATTATGGTACTTATTAGCTTTCTGCCCTCATTGCCCTATCATAAGCATCTTGAAGTGGTTAAGGTTAAAGTGGCAAAGCTGGAATATATGCTTGACAAAGTATAAGTTGGCAATCTCAAGTCCCTTGAATATGAGGGCTACACCTCATGGATACTCAACTTAGGGCCCAGGCAAGTTCTTGTCACTGTAAGTATTTGCATATCATTGAGAACCGCCAACAGGGTACCCCTTGCACATGGTACAGGAGCTTTCCCATAACCAAAATGACAAGGCAAGCAGACAATGAGCATCTCAGCAATCTTCTTATGTACCATGGGAATATGGTGCTTTTTTTCTCTCTTTCCTCTTTTCTCAATGTGTCTCTTTTTTGTAAGAAGAATGCTTCATAGATGTCACTATGGTGATGCTGCAAGTTTCCACCATGATTAGGCATGACTTAGGCTAGCGGCCTAGGCGTTTCTCTAACACAGAATACAAACTCCATGGACTTACAAGTTCCCACTTCATTTCACACCGGTAACATCCATAGACAAAAGAGCATGATATCAATAGAGTACAAAAGTACAAGTGCAATGTTGAAAACGTTCCCCATGACAGCACGGGTCTTCTAATCCCAACTTATAAGTGCAAGCATATACAACAAAGTTGCCTCAATGGTTCAAGTTTATTAGGGGCAAAGAATAAAATGTGCCATCAAGTTCATGAGGGCTTTAATCACTAAGTTTTCACATAACGAAATAGTTTTTAATTGGAAGATAGTTGAAAACAAGAATATACTTGGAATGGTGTAACACACCATGCATAGGAGTTTATAGTGGACACTTTGGAATAACTTGGTTTCTTGGGAGTTGGAAGCATGAGTAGAACTTACTCATACAAGTGGAGGCTAGCAAAAGACTGGGAGCAACCAACTAAGAGAGCAATAATGGCCATAATTATGCAATGCAACAAAGCAAAGTAATCAAATCAAAGAGTGGTACTACAAGTCAAGGACTAAATGATCATAGAGGATAATGGTGACTTGTCATAGTCATAACATGGTGTAAGCATGTGCCAAGTCAACCCAAGCAAAACATCAAAGGAGAATACCACAATACTATGCTTTTGCATGCTAAAACAACGCATAATTTCTTGAAGGCACACTAAGCAATCCAATTGTTTGGAACAAGACATGCTACAACAATAATCACTAAACATAATGCTAAAACAACACCTAGCATGTCATGCTAAAGTGTAAGTCACAGTCTATGCAAGCTCCTCTTGCACTTCAAGCAAGAACTTACTACTCCTTTCCAAACACCAAGCAAACTTATTTGCAAAACAACACAGCGAGAACGGGTGTCCAAACTTACTTTATTCAAGCAAACTAAACAACCTAAGCAAAGCAAACAAAAACTAAGACGCTCCAAGAACAACACAACTGTGCATGAAACAATAAAAGAGAAGTGTCTAGACAGACCTGGGCTTTTTATTGATGAAGAAGGGGATGCCTTTGGCATCCCCTAGCTTTGACGCTTGTACCTCTTGGATGTTTCTTGGGGTGGCACCATGGTGGCATCCCCAATCTTGAGATTTTGTCCATTCTTCATCTCATTACATCATTCTCTCTCTACACCTGAAATTTTTCCTTCATACAAAACTTCGCACAATCTTCATTAGCAACATTAGTGTATTCAAAAGATATTAGACTGCTTGGCAAAGCTTTAGAACAACAAGGCTTTTCACTAAAAATAAAAGCTACTGAAGTAACTCCTTCAAAGAAACTCAATTTACCTAAAGAGAGTTAAAAAAGGAATCAATAAGAAGCAAATGCAAATAATGGCACACATCTGTCAAAACAGACCAGCAGGTAGAAACGAATTTTTTCGAACATCTTCTGTTGCTCAAATCAAAAGGTGTTGAACTAACGAAAGTTATCTAACATACTGGGGGATTTATTCATAATTTTCAGCTTATTACGAGTTACAGGGACTCCTCAAGATTTTTTTTGGTGGAGGACAGAAATCTGTTTCGGGACAGCAACTCCCCAAATCTTACTTCCCTCTTATTAGAGGTCATTCTTGGCACATAAAGCAAACAAAAAGGATAAGAAGAGGTCATTACTGAAGTAATAACTTTTAAGACTCAAGGAAACTCTTGGGTTATCTCCCAACAAGTACTTTTCTTTAACGCCTTTAAGTTAGGCACAAGAAGCAAGAAGAATCAAGTATTTTCAAATGAAGAAGCATTAACATCAAATCTTGCTTTCAAAGGAGGAGCAAAAAGCAACTTCTCTCTCCTCATAGGGAAGAGTTCAATACCTTTATTGAATAGAAATTGATATTTGATGGTGCCTTTGTTGGGGATATGCTATATGGGTATCCTCATAGCATGTATCCTATCTGGATAACCCGGGTGGCCCACAGTTGGTAGCATGGCCCATGGCCTTTGCTTGATTAGATGGATCCAGAAGGGAGGCCCATGCTGGATAAAGGAAGGCTACGGTGGAGTCACCAGTGTACCCGGAGCCTTGGAGTACAAGACACACTAGACTAGTAATAGACGGTGTAGGACTCTATAACCTGTCCGACTAGGACTTTTCC
The DNA here is from genome assembly GCA_023614405.1 of Avena insularis. Lineage (NCBI taxonomy): Eukaryota > Viridiplantae > Streptophyta > Magnoliopsida > Poales > Poaceae > Avena > Avena insularis. Next base: position 278,959,430 of record CM042691.1, read on the forward strand.
CTGTAACCCTAGGACCTGGAGACTATATAAGTCGGGCCTATGGGAGCCTTTAGGGCACAATATCAGACAACTTCACATAACCTCGCACAGCGAACCAATCCCTGTAACTCGGCGTATTGCCCTTATAGTGATTTATAGCAGGAGTAGGATTCCGCCACCGTTGTGGGATCTGAACCTGGGTAAGCTATGTTACCTCGTACCCGTCAACCGTCCGCCTTCCCCCACGTCTCTAAACACACACTGTGAGGAACCCTCCATGGCGTACTCGTCGGCAATACCACGACAGTTGGCGCCCACCGTGGGGCAAGAGGCGCTTCAGGCTCTTCAGCGGGCGAGGACCAAGATCTTTGCGGGAATCGGCGAAACCGTAGCCATCGGTCGCGTTCTCTTCTTCGGAAACGTTCCGATCATCCCTCCCAACAAGTTCTGGATCCCGGCAAAGACGAACCCTATGCGGTGTTCGATCGTTCCTATCGGAGACATCCACCTCTTCATTGGTGAAACCGACTCGGGCACTAGTTCCCTGGGAGTCGGAGGAGTATCAAGACCCGCACGGACCGCCTACGGGCAGGATATAACGGTGGAAGATCACTGCAAGTCTGCTGTCTTCGTCCGTGCGTCTGGACAGCAGAGATCCAAGTTCGTCGGCGTGGTTACCATCTTCGATCTAGCGCGTTGCGTTAAGAGAGAGGGCGAAAACCCCCGCGATTACCTTGCCAGGTGGCTCCGTATACGAGCCGATCTGGCCCACTACCCAAATGATGATGCCATGTATCACTTTGTGGAAGGACTGGACCATGGCACGCTTCTCCGGCATTCTCTAAGGCGGCAGCAGGCTTCGAGACGCCTTACCTTCGAAGGCATGGTAAACACCATCAACAACTTCATGAGGTCGAAGCGACAGCTCAGACAGCGCTTGCGCTTATTGACGGAGCCCCTCTGATTCAGCCACCGCGACCACCACCTCCGGCCGCCATCGACGCAGTTGCGCCACCACCTCCAGTCATCGTCGCCGCCATTGCACCTCCACCCCCCGTCATCGAGGAAGTCCTGGCACCCTACGACTATGTGATTGACGCGCTATACGCCGACTTCAGTGCAGATTCAGAGGAGATAGACTTCAGTCCAGAATAGCTAGACTCCGCCATGCAGGAGATGGAGGAGGAGTACACGCGCGACGAGCAAGCCAACAACGTCGTCACGTCTCGAGAGGTGTTCGTCACCATTGGGACGACGATGGATGAAGATCAACCTGGACGAGCTTCGCCTACAGCTCTGGACAAAGGGAAGGGACCACCTGTTGCTACCGACAATGATAGTGCAAAGGTCATGCCCCCTCCACCTAACCCAGTGCAACAGCCGCAGGAACTCGGCACCGGCCCGAGCAATAACAACACCGCAAACCTGCCACCTCAGGCATCTACGTCTACTGCTTCCCAAGGTACTCCAGCTGATAGAGTGATGTACGGCAATCTCCTCATCGAGCCACTGATCGTATCTCATATCCGGAACGTGACCCAGCTTGACGAGAAGTGCCAGCGGCTGCTGGAGGAAGCGCAGGCCATCGCGGAGCAAGGCGCTAAGCTAGATCGAGATCTGGTCAACGCGCAGAAATCCATAGAGAAAGCTAGAGCAATGGAGGCCGAGTACAAGACTCTGCTGCAGCAGCAGAAGGCCAAGAAAGCTCCGGCTCGCGTCATCAACGATCCTGGTGTACGGAAAAACCTAGGATGGGCTCCCCCGAAGCTGGCACAAGCCAAGCCATACATTGACAGTGAAGGCAGATAGGTGATGCCCACTCCTCTCCTCAACCTCGCCATCGCCAAGACCCTTCTGGAGTAGGATAGATCGCCTGAGGCGGTGGACCAGGTCTATGACCTAGTGGACAAGGCGGTGAAACAAGGGACAAATCTCCTCTTGATGTCGGGGCTTAGACGGGTTCATCAGAATGAAGACGGAGGGATGCGCGCAATAGGAAGGATGCTATCCCCATATCCTCCGACCATGGAGAAAAGGCCCAACCTCGTCGCCCATCGTCACCGCCCCGCTCCCCCCGACATCGTGAAGACCCCAAGGCTCACCATCATGCGGATATGCCCCCACCAAGGCAGAGAGGCATCGTCATCCGTGACAACGCGGAGCAGACCTGTCATGACGGAGAGTGCAACCAGGGACACAAGAGCAGGTCATGCCATGACCCTCCGCGTCCGGCAAGCAATCGCGACAGGCGTCAGGCGTCGCAGGTGTAGGGGTTCGTAGCATGGAAAACAAAAAAATTCTACCGCATGAAAACAAACAAGCCAAGATCTATCTACTAGATTGTAGCAACGAGTACTCACCCTCGAAGATTCCAAAGCGGTTAACGAGAGCAGATTCTCGTGGGTGATGTAGTCATACACTTGCCGATCTCAAGATCGCGTAGACGATCCTTCTGGCGCTGCGTTCCGGCAGCGCTTCCATAGTCAGTCACACGTTTGGTACTCGATGAAGACCTTCCTCTCCCTTATTCCAGCAGGCAGCGGAGGTTGTAGTTCCCCCCTCGCGATTCCGACAGCACGACGGCGTGGTGTCAGAAGTAGAGGGAAGATCCTGCAGGGCTTCGCCTAAGCTGGTGCGAGTTATGGTGGATTTAGGGTTTCCCGACGATCTAGGGTTTAGAAGGCCAGGAGGAGGAGGTGTCGGCGGCGGCGACGGCTGGCGTCGGTGTGCGGCGGCGGTGCACGGGGTAGAGGGCTTGGGCTTTTGTGTTTGGGGCAGCCCTCCCCCACTATTTATGAGAGGTGGGGGCAGCCTTGGGAGGGGTGGGTTTGAATCCAAACCCAAACCCAAGTTGGATTGAGAGAAGGACTCTTTCCTTCTTCCACTAGGAAACCATTGTTCTAGTTTGACTTTTCAAACTTCCTGTTTGACTTTCAATTTAGAGCTTTAATTCTCTCTTGCAAACGTCCACACCAAGTGACCTAAGATATGATCCAATCATTCCACTTACCCATGACACATTCATGGACCATTCCCCTTCTGGACCAGTGAACCTTCTAGAACCTCTCCGATGAAAACATCGGAATCTTTCCCGAACTCCGGAATCGGACTTTCCTTATATGAATCTTATTCTCCGGACCATTCCGGATCTCCTCGTGATATCCCAGATCCCATCCGAGACTCCGAACAACATTCGGTATCCCTACTAACATTCCATATCTACTAAACAACATTGAATCCTTAAGTGTGTCTCCCTACGGTTCGTGAATTATGCGGACATGACCGAGACACTTCTCCGATCAATAACCAATAGAGGAATCTGGAAATTCATATGGCTCCCACATATTTCTACGATTACTTTGCGATTGAATGAACCACTTACATACGATACCAATTTCCCTTTGTCTCGCGATAGTTTACTTATCCAAGGTTTTGATCGTCGGTATCTCTACATACCTAGTTCAACCTCGTTACCGATAAGTAATCTTTTCTCGTTCCCGTGATATGTGATCCCTTGTGAGCCAGTCACATGCTTGCAAGCCAATTGGATGGCATTCCACCGAGAGGGCCCAGAGTATATCTATCCATCATATGGATGGACAAATCCCACTCTTGATCCATGTGCCTCAACACATACTTTCCGAACACTTAATGCCACCTTTATAGCCACCCAGTTACGGTGTGGTGTTTGATGTCATCAAAGCATCCTTCCAGTAATGGTGATTAGCATGATCTCATGGTCGAAGGAATTAGGTTACTATGTATCAGAAAGCTTATAGCAAATGAACTATTGAAATGACTTGATCTTAATGCTACACTTATCTATAGGAGTATGTCCATTATACCATTCTCCTAATGATATGATCTTGTTGTTAACAACATCTCAATGTTCATGATCGGGAAACCACGATCATCTATTAACCAACAAGCTAGTATTATAAAGAGGCTTTACCAGGGACTCTAATTTAGTTTACAAATCACACAAGTATTAATGTTTCCGGTTAATACTGTTATAGCATGAATGTAAACATTTATCATAAACACAAATATATAGTAATAACCACTTTTATTATTGCCTCTAGGGCATATCTCCAAAAGTCTCCCACTTGCACTAGAGTCAACTAATCTAGATTACATGGTAATATACCGAACACCCATGGCGGTTTGGTGCTGGTCATGTTTTGCCCTCGGGAGAGGGGTTTAGTCAACGGATCCGCCACATTCAGATATGTGTGTACTTTGCAAATCTTTATGTCACCATCTTGGACATGCTCTTGAATTGCGTGAAAACGTAGCTTGTTGTGCTTCAGCTTCTTGTGTGACCTTGGTTCTTGCGCATTGGCTATGGCACCCATGTTATCACAGTAGATATACATTGGGTCCAGCGTACTTGGAACCACACCGAGCTCTGTAATGAAATCCTTCATCCATATCGCCTCTTGTGAAGCCTCCGAAGAAGCTATGTATTCCGATTCAGTTGAAGATCTCGCCACAACGCTTTGCTTTGCACTCCTCCAGCTAACTGCTGCACCATTCAAAGTAAATACGTATCCAGATTGAGATTTAGAATCATCCGGATCGGTGTTCCAACTAGCATTGGTGTAACCATTAACAACGAGCTGTTCATCACCTCCATAAGAAAGAACCATATCCTTAGTTCTTCCCAAGTACTTAAGGATGTTTTTGACCGCTGTCCAATGATCCACTCCTAGATCACTTTGATATCTGCTAGTCAAACTAACATCATATGAAATGTCGGGTCTAGTACATAGCATGGCATACATAAGAGATCCAATGGCTGAGGCATAGGGAGCCTTACTCATCCTTTCTCTATCTTCTACCGTTGCAGGACTTTGAGTTTTACTCAAGGTCATATTGGGCAACATGGGCAAGAACCCTTTCTTGCTATATTCCATTCCAAACCTCTTTAGAACTTTGTCCAAATATGTACTATGTGACAATGATATTAGGCGTCTCGATCTATCTCTATAAATCTTTATGCCTAATATGTAAGCTGCTTCGCCAAGATCTTTCATTGAAAAACTATTATTCAAATATTGCTTGACACTATTAAGAAGGTCTACATCATTCCCAATCAACAATATGTCATCTACATATAGTATTAGGAATGCTACAGAGCTCCCACTCACTTTCTTATAAATACAAGCTTCTCCATAAGTTTGTATAAAACCAAAACTTTTGATTACCTTATCAAAACGTTGATTCCAACTCCAGGATGCTTGCTTTAATCCATAAATGGACCGTTGAAGTTTGCATACCTTGTTATCATCTTTAGAATCGACAAAACCTTTGGGTTGTACCATATACAACTCTTCATCAATGTCTCCATTGAGGAACGCCGTTTTGACATCCATCTGCCATATCTCATAATCATAATGTGCAGCGATTGCTAACAAAATCCTCACAGACTTTAGCTTCGCTACCGGTGAGAAAGTCTCATCATAGTCAACTCCTTGAATTTGTCGAAACCCTTTTGCAACAAGTCGAGCTTTATAGACAGTAACATTACCATCAGCATTTGTTTTCTTCTTGAAAATCCATTTATTCTCGACAGCCTTCCGGCCATCCTGTAAGTCCATCAAAGTCCATACTTGGTTTTCGTACATGGATCCAATCTCGGATTTCATGGCTTCTTGCCATTTATTGGAATCTGGGCTCATCATCGCTTGCTCATATGTTCGCAGGGTCATCGGTGTTGTCTCCTAACATGACACTCATAACGGGATCATACCAATCAGGAGTGGTACGAGTTCTCGTTGACCTGCGAGGTTTCGTAGTAACTTCAACTGAAGTTTCATGATCAACATTATTAGCTTCCTCTCTTATTGGTGTAGGCGCCACAGGAACTACTTCCGGTGCTGCGCTACTCGCAATTTCGAGAGAAGGTTCAACAACCTCGTCGAGTTCTACCTTCCTTCCAGTCACTTCTTTCGAGAGAAACTCCTTCTCTAGAAAGGATCCATTCTTGGCAACAAAGATTTTGCCCTCGGATCTATGATAGAAGGTATACCCAATAGTTTCCTTCGGGTATCCTATGAAGACACATTTTTTCGCTTCGGGTTCAAGCTTGTCTGGCTGTAACTTCTTTACATAAGCTTCGCAACCCCAAACTTTAAGGAACGACAATTTAGGTTTCTTCCCAAACCACAATTCATACGGTGTCGTTTCAACGGATTTAGATGGTGCCCTATTTAAAGTGAATGCGACTGTTTCTAATGCATAACCCCAAAACGATAGCGGTAAATCTATAAGTGACATCATAGAACGAACCATATCTAAGAGAGTTCGATTACGATGTTCGGACACACCATTACGTTGTGGTGTTCCCGGCGATGTCAATTGTGAAAGTATTCTGCATTTCTTCAAATGCTCGCCAAACTCATAACTTAGATATTCACCTCCATGATCAGATCATAAAAATTTAATCTTCTTGTTACGTTGATTCTCTACCTCACTTTGAAATTCCTTAAACTTCTCGAAAGTTTTGGACTTATGTTTCATAAAATAGATATACCCATATCTACTCAAGTCATCCGTGAAGGTAAGAACACAGAGATAACCACCACGCGATGCTACACTCATTGGACCACACACATCGGTATGTATGATTTCAAATAAGTCTATAGCTCGCTCCATCATACCAGAAAATGGAGTCTTAGTCATTTTACCCATCAGACATGCTTCGCATCTTTCAAGTGATTCAAAATCAAGTGATTCAAGAAGTCCATCGGAATGGAGTTTCTTCATACGCTTCACTCCAATATGACCAACACGACAGTGCCACATATAGGTCGAGTTATCACTCAATTTCAAACGTTTAGCTTCAAAATGTTATTAATGTGTGTATTACCACAATCGAGATTCAATAAGAATAGACCATCTATCAAAGGTGCGTGTGCATAAAACATATTACTCATATAAATCGAACAACCATTATTCTCGGACTTAAACATGTAACCGTCTCGCAATAAACATGATCCGGATATAATGTTCATGCTCAACGCAGGCACCAAATAACAATTATTTAAGTATAAAACTAATACCGATGGTAGATGAAGAGGTAGCGTGCCGACCACGATCACATCAACCTTTGATCCATTTCCAACGCGCATCGTCACCTCGTTCTTCGCTAGCTTATTTGCAAGCACTGTTTCGAGTTACAAATATGAGCAACCGAACCAGTATCAATACCTAGACACTACTACGAGTACTAGTGAGATACACATCAATAACATGTATATCGGATATACCTTTCTTCTTGATGTTGCCGTTCTTCAAATCCGCCAAGTATTTAGGGCAATTCCGCTTCTAGTGACCTTCTCCCTTGCAGTAAAAGAACTCAGTATCAGGCTTAGGCCCAGCCTTGGTCTTCTTCGCCGGCGCGGTAACTTTCTTACCGCCCTTCTTGAAGTTTCCCTTTTTATTAGACTTTCCTTGCTTCTTGAATTTGGTGGTCTTATTGACCATCAACACTTGGTGCTCTTTCTTGATCTCCACTTCCGCAGACTTTAACATGGAGAAGAGTTCAGGCAATGACTTGTCCATGTTTTGCATATTATAGTTCATCAGAAAGTTCTTGTAACTTGGTGGTAGTGATTGGAGGACACGGTGAATCCCCAAAGCATTAGGAATCACTATATCCTAGATTTGAAGCTTGCTTGTCTGCCTAGACATCTTAAGCACATGATCACTGACGGAGCTGCCCTCTTCCATCTTGCAGTTAAAGAACTTTTCAGAAGCCTCATAACTCTCAACTGTCGCGTGAGCCTCAAATATAATTGTGAGTTAACGGACAATATCATGTGGGTCATGATTCTCAAACCTTTTCTGAAGCTCCGATTCCAAACCATACAAGATAGCACACTGAACTATGGAGTACTGATTCTTCCGACCGAGGAAAACATTCTTTACCTCATCGGTAGCATCAGTTGCAGGCGGGTCACCCAGCAGTGCATGCAGCACATAGGTCAAATTACCAGCATTGAGGACAATCCTCAAATTGCAGAACCAATCCGCGAAGTTGCTTCCATTGTTTTTCAACTTTTCTTTCTCTAGGAACGCATTAAAATTGATGGTAGGGGCCGCCATTGATCTACAACATATTTGCAATAGTTTAGACTAAGTTTATGACAAATTGAGTTCTTATTAATAGTTAAATTAACATAGGTGAACTCCCACTCAAAACAATATCCCTCACATTGCTTTAGTGATCACACGAACCAAATCCACCACATCAAAACCGATCATCACGAGAGTTGATGTAGCTTCAATGGCAAACAATCAACATGTTCATCATATCTACTATATGACTCATGCTTTACCTTTCGGTGATCCGTGTTCCGAGACCATGTCTTTACATGCTAGGCTCGTCAAGGTCAAACCTTAGCTTCTGCATGAGCAAATCTGGCTTGCTCACATTGTATACACTCGCAGAATCTAACACACCCGATCATCACGTGGTGCTTCAAAACAACGAGCTTTAGCAATGGTGCTTACTAAGGATGAACACTTTATAACTTGATTTTTTTTGCTTGAGGGATCATCTTATAATGCTACTGTCGCGAACTAAGCAATACAAGATGCATAAAAGGATTAACATCACATGCAATTCATAATATGTGATATGATATGGCCTTTCTTCTTGTGCTTCCGATCTCCATCTTAAAGAACGAACATGATCTCCATCATCACCGGTATGGCGTCAAGGTCAATAGCGCCGCTTCATGGTTGTTGTCCACCAGCATCAACTATTACAACTACTTTGAATAGACACGCAGGTCTTAACGGAATTAAAAGACAACCATATGGCTCCTGCCGGTTGCCGACTTACAATAAGGAACATTACATACATCATATATAATCACAATCATGGCCATATCACATCACAGCACACCCCTGCAAAACAAAGTTAGACGCCTCTAATTTTCTTTGCATGTTTTACGTGGTTTGGGGCTTTCAATAAGTGTCGCTCTAACTTACGAACAAGAACCATAACGTTGATGCTTGAACTATCAAGTGTTCGTTGTAAATTGAATCTATACTATGATGGGAGAGACAGACACCCGCAAATCCACTTATGCAATACAAGTTGCATGTTAAGTGTGGAGCAAGTCTACATATAGACCATTGTGTTCTACTCGTGCAACAGATCTACATATAGACACGGCTCTGATACCACTGTAGGGGTTCGTAGCATGGAAAACAAAAAATTTCTACCGCATGCAAACAAACAAGCCAAGATTTATCTACTAGATTGTAGCAATGAGTCGATTAGAGTACTCACCCTCGAAGATTCCAAAGCGGTTAACGAGAGCAGATTCTCGTGGGTGATGTAGTCGTACACTTGCCGATCTCAAGATCGCGTAGACGATCCTTCCGGCGCTGCGTTCCAGCAGCGCTTCCGCAGTCGGTCACACGTTCGGTACTCGATGAAGACCTTCCTCTCCCTTGTTCCAGCAGGCAGCGGAGGTTGTAGTTCTCCCCTCGTGATTCTGGCAGCACGACGGCATGGTGTCGGAAGTAGAGGGAAGATCCCACAGGGCTTCGCCTAAGCCGGTGCGAGTTATGGTGGATTTAGGGTTTCCCGGAGATCTAGGGTTTAGGAGGCCGGGAGGAGGAGGAGGTGTCGGCGACGGTGACGACGCGAGGCGGCGGCATGCGGCGGCGGCGCACGGGGTAGTGGGCTTGGGTTTGTGTGTTTGGGGCAGCCCTCCCCCTCTATTTATGAGAGGGGGCAGCCTTGGGAGGGGTGGGTTTGAATCCAAACCCAAACCCAAGTTGGATTGAGAGAAGGACTCTTTCCTTCTTCCACTAGGAAACCATTGTTCTAGTTTGACTTTTCAAACTTCCCGTTTGACTTTCAATTTAGAGCTTTAATTCTCTATTGCAAACGTCCACACCAAGTGACCTAAGATATGATCCAATTATCCCACTTACCCATGACACATTCATGGACCATTACCCTTCTGGACCGGTGAACCTTCTAGATCCTTCTAGAACCTCTCCGATGAAAACATCAGAATCTTTCCCGAACTCCGGAATCGGACTTTCCTTATATGAATCTTATTCTCCGGACCATTCCGGATCTCCTCGTGATATCCCAGATCCCATCCAATACTCCGAACAACATTCGGTATCCATAATAACATTCCATATCTACTAAACAACATCGAATCCTTAAGTGTGTCTCCCTAGGGTTCGTGAATTATGCGGACATGACCGAGACACTTCTCCGATCAATAACCAATAGAGGAATCTGGAAATTCATATGGATCCCACATATTTCTACGATTACTTTGCGATCGAATGAACCACTTACATACGATACCAATTTCCCTTTGTCTCGCAATAGTTTACTTATCCAAGGTTTTGATCGTCGGTATCTCTGCCGACCGAGTTCAACCTCGTTACCGATAAGTACTATTTTCTCGTTCCCGTGATATGTGATCCCTTGTGAGCTAGTCACATGCTTGCAAGCCAATTGGATGACATTCCACCAAGAGGGCCCAGAGTATATCTATCTGTCATATGGATGGACAAATCCCACTCTTATCCATGTGCCTCAACACATACTTTACGAACACTCAATGCACCTTTATAGCCACCCAGTTACGGTGTGGTGTTTGATGTCATCAAAGCATCCTTCCGGTGATGGTGATTAGCATGATCTCATGGTCGAAGGAATTAGGTTACTATGTATCAGAAAGCTTATAGCAAATGAACTATTGAAATGACTTGAACTTAATGCTACGCTTATCTATAGGAGTATGTCCATCATACCATTCTCCTAATGATATGATCTTGTTGTTAACAACATCTCAATGTTCGTGATCGGGAAACCACGATCATCTATTAACCAACAAGCTAGTATTATAAAGAGGCTTTACTAGGGACTCTAATTTAGTTTACAAATCACACAAGTATTAATGTTTCCGGTTAATACTGTTATAGCATGAATGTAAACATTTATCATAAACACAAAGATATAATAATAACCACTTTATTATTGCCTCTAGGGCATATCTCCAACAGCAGGAGGGTAATAGCAAGAAAGCTAACCCACCGCCACCTCCACCATCGTCGCCACCTAGAAGTCACCATGGCAGAGGAGGCATGCGTCATTCACGCAGCCCATCCCCTGTCGACAAGAAGAAAAGAAACCCGGAGCCATACGATGCACGTTTGCGGATCAATAAGATCCACGAGGCCCGGGAAGGACCATACCTAGGACTACGTTGATTTGGACCTGCGATACGGTCCGCAACTTACCCCAAAGGTTTCTGGATTGACAAGACCATCAAGCCCTATGACGGCACCGCTAAACCAGCTACATGGTTGCAGGACTACGACAGCGTGGTAGAGATTGCCGGGGGTAACCCCAATGTTGCTGTCAAGTACCTCCCATTGATGTTGGCGGGCACAGCCCGTCAATGGATTGATGACTTGCCGAAGAAATCCATCTGCAATTGGTTGGACATGCAAGAAGCATTCACCAAGAACTTCGAGGGTACGTACAAACATCCCTGCACTATTGGCGATCTACAGCGGTGCGTGCAAGAGAAAGACTAGACATCTCGCGCGTACCTCTCTTGCTGGCTGGATATGAAAAATTCCTACGCAGGAGTGCACGCTCAGACCGCCATGGCCGCCTTCATCGATGGTTTTGAAAGAGGCACATTGCTCCGACATAAGCTGAAGCGCCTGTAGGACAATCACCAGCTTGACTTGAACCAGATGATTCAGTTGGCTAGTGAGTTCACAGCTGCTAACGACGATGCTCGCGGCTCTCTGCCGGCAACGGCCGTTCCAACTCAAGCTCGAAGGAACAACAGCCCAAAGCGGAAAACCGCTCCAGAAGAAAAGCAAACTCCCGACATGGTCGCCATGACCTTTGCAGGATGAGGTGATGGCGGACAACATGGCCGAGGACGGGGAGCTGGTCGTGGGCAACAACGAGGAAGTGAAACTACCTCGGCAGCGCTCCGCTTTCCCCAAACCTACGAAGAGTACCGCGATATGCCGTGCCTTGTACACCTCGATGTCAATGGCATGGCCACCCATACCAATTGACACTGCAAGTTCGTCAACGACCTCAAGGAGGACACGGAGTCCGGCTACAAGCGAAGTCGGAAGAACAGACCGCGAGGCAAGGGCAAGGGGAAGAATAAAGAGGAGGAGTCCAAGTATTCAAGTTACATGGACGAGGATGTTGACCCCAAGCACGCCGCCAAGAGCGACGGCAAAGGCAAGAACCCCTTCGAGAAGAAGGCGGCAGTTTACCACACTTTCCTTGGCACCCCCACCGTCCGACAACAGAAGACCTCTATGAGGATACTGATGGCTATTGTACCCCCAGTTCCCCAGTACCTGCGCTGGTCGGAGGTTCCAATTACTTGGGACAGGAAGGATCACCCAGACCTTATCCCTACGGAGAACCAATACGCCATGGTCATCAAGCCATTGATTGACGGCATTGAGTTCACCAAATGTATGGTGGATAGTGGAAGCAGCATCAACATCATGTACCTGGATACACTGTAGAAGATGAACTTGACGGAGGAAAACCTAAGGCGGACCAACACCATCTTCCACGGCGTAGTTCCTGGTCGAGAGGCTCGGTCCCTTGGGTGGATCACACTTCAGGTTGCCTTTCGCGATGTTAATAATTACTGCCAAGAGCACATGACCTTTGTGGTGGTCCCCTTAAAGAGTGTGTACCACGTCATATTCGGCCGCTACATATTCCACACCTTCATGTACAAGCCATGTTTCGTCTACAACAAACTCAAGATACCAGGACCAAACGGTGTCATCATCGTATCCGGAAGCTTTACCAAAGCAAGGGACTGCATGATTAATGAAGCAGCCTACGCGGAAGCTTTCCTCTATAGCGAAGAATTCAAAGAGACCCAGCGCAAGGTCGATGACTCAGAGATGCCCGCGTCGAAGAAACAGATCCCCGACTCCTCTCCAGCATTCAAGGCCGCCATCGAGGCCAAGCCGGTGGAACTTGTGGTAGGCGATGCCTCCAAGACCACCGCCATTGGGACGAACCTGGATCCCAAATAGGAAAGCGCGCTCGTCGAGTTCCTCCGTGAGAACAGGGACATCTTTGCCTGGCAACATGCCGACATGAAAGGTGTACCTAGGGAACTTGCCGAGCACAGCTTAAACATTGGTCCAAAATGCAAACCAGTGAAGCAACCTCTACGACGTTTTGGAGATGAGAAGAGACGCGCCATAGGCAAAGAGATAACTAGGTTACTTAAGGCTAGTTTTATACGAGAAGTCCTTCACACCCAATGGGTGGCCAATCCTGTACCTGTCCCCAAAAAGGGAACCAAAGAATTAAGAATGTGCGTTGATTACACCGGCTTGAACAAGGCATGCCCCAAAGATCTGTTTGCCTTGCCTCGCATTGACCAAGTCATTGACTCGACGGCTGGCTCGGAACTTTTGTGTTTTCTTCATGCATACTCAGGATACCACCAGATCAAGATGAGGAAGTCGGACCAATTGTCCACTTCGTTCACTACTCCATATGGCACGTTTTGCTATGTTACGATGCCCTTTGGGCTAAAAAACGCAGGTGCTACGTACCAGCGGACAATGCAACGTTGCCTGCATGACCAAATTGGTCGGAATATTCACGCCTATGTGGACGATATAGCGGTGATGTCTAAAAATTCAAATGACTTAATCTCCGACTTAAAAGAAACCCTTGATAATCTCCGGAAATACAACATGATGCTTAACCCTAAGAAGTGCGTCTTCGGGGTTCCAGCCGGCCAATTCTTGGGCTTCATTGTTTCCCAGCGTGGAATCGAGGTCAACCCGGAGAAAATCAAGGCCATCTTATGAAGGGATACGGGTAGGCTACACTAGCGCAAATCAAAATTTTCTACCGCGTAAACCAGGAATACTGTTGTCATAGATCACAGGATTACCACTAGACGCGCAGTTGCGGAATTGGTGAAGCGTGTCAAGGCAGTGCAGAAGTTCCACGTATCCTCCTTGTCCTTGTCCCACGAGAAGCTCCCCTTGCGCGGCTCGTCCAAGTGCCACCGATGCAGCACCTCCGAGGTATCCACACGTGCGGGGTGGAAGCGTCAGCCGCCAGACTACTAGGTCTGCACGTGCAACACAGGCGTGAGGTGTGGTAGCTGGGTGGAGTGGTCTAACCCTGGTCAGCTCGCCCCACCCTCTCTTATATAGGCGTCCCTAGTGGGCTTCTACATTAGCAGCTCATTAGTAGCCTAAGCCTGGTCTAATTCGGATTCAATCCTCATTAGGCTTCCAGCCCCTTAAGTGTGTGACCCTATAGGTTCATATACGTATAGACATGACACGAATACACTTATTCTGCCAATAGTTGGTAGTGGCCTCTAGCAAGATGTGCCAACTCCTAAACGCATACAAAGATCATATCGGACGAACCATCACAAGGTTTAGTATATGTCTTTCCCTTTGCCTCACGATATTTGGTCTAGTTCCAAGCTGACCTCTCTTTCTCGATACCGTAACTCGGAATCCCTTTACTAGGTTAACTCTTAACCTTATGTAGCACGGCCATGCATTTCTGGATCCGATCACTCGAGGGCCCCAGAGATATCTCTCTCAAGTAGAGAGGGGCAAATCCCATCTTGATTGACCATGCCTTGCAGCATGTTTCAGGACAAACCCGAAAGCTACCTTTATAACTATCCAGTTACGGAGTAGTGTCTGATAGCCCCAAAGTAGGTCGATCCACATCTCAAGTACATGCGGCAATCTCAGGTCTAAGGACAAAACGTACACGATGTGTAGAGAGAGAGCTGCAACTAATTGCCAGTCTTAAGTTGGGTCAGTCCAACCCCATGTTCATAACATGTGTCCATATCATTGGTTTGACATCTCCATGTCTATGACTTGCAAAACATAGTCATCAACCAATCGATGTGCTAGTATAATATTCACGTGTGTCCTCACATGAACTCTGACTAGGGACAACTATTAAATAACCATACAAGTAAAGAGTTTCACAAACAATTCACATAATTGCCAATCAATACAATTTGCCTGATATGGATATTCAAGGAACATTACAACAACTCATGGATACATATGAAATATAATCATCTCTATGATTGCCTCTAGGGCATATTTCCTTCAGTCTCCCACTTGCACTAGAGTCAATCTAAAATGTATCTAATACCAATTGCTCTTGTGTGCGCTTCATGCGCGGGCTGCGGGAGAGGCTTAGTCAATGGATCAGCAAAATTTGAGTCCGTATGTATTTTGCATATCATGACACTACCATCCTCAACGAACTCACAAATCTGATGGTAACGCATGCGAATATGTTTGTTCTTCTGGTGCTGTCTAGGTTCCTTGGCTTGTGCAATAACACCATTGTTGTCACAATAAACGTCCAAGGGATTGGACGCGCCCTGAACCACACCGAGAGCGATTAGGAAATTCCTAATCCAAACATCTTCCTTTACAGCCTCCGAGGCAGCAATATATTCAGCTTCTGTTGAAGAGGAGGTCACTGTATCTTGCTTGGAACTTTTCCAGCTCACAGCACCAGCATTCATGACAAACACATAACCTGATTGTGATTTCGAATCATCTGAGTCGTTAAGGTAACTCGCATCTGTGTAACCCTTTACACTTAGTTCGTCCTCACCTCCATAAACTAGGAACACATCCTTAGTCCTTTTCAAGTACTTAAGGATGTTCTTTACCGCTGTCCAGTGACCTTCACCTGGATTAGCCTGGTATCTGCTCGTAACACTTAGAGCATAAGAAACATCTGGGCGAGTACATATCATTGCATACATGATGGATCCAATAGCCGAAGCATATGGAACCCTGCTCATGCGCTCACGCTCATCAGTAGTCGAAGGACACTGAGTCTTGCTGAGTTTAATGCCGTGAGACATGGGCAAGAACCCCTTCTTAGCCTCTTCCATGCTGAACCGTTTCAACACTTTGTCAATGTATGTACTCTGGCTTAATCCAATTAGCCTCCTTGATCTATCTCTATAGATCTTGATGCCCAGAATATATGCCGCTTCTCCCAAGTCCTTCATTGAAAAACTATTTTTCATTGAGGTCTTAACAGACTCGAGCATAGGAATATCATTTCCAATCAGCAATATGTCATCTACATATAAGATTAGAAATACTAGTGCTCTCCCACTTTCCTTCTTGTAAACACAAGGTTCTTGTTCGTTTTTTATGAAGCCAAACTCCTTTACAACTTCATCAAATTGAATGTTCCAACTCTGAGATGCTTGCTTCAGCCCATAAATGGACTTCAGAAGTTTGCATACCTTTCCAGCATTGTTTGGATCGACAAAACCTTCGGTCTGCATCATATACACGTCCTGAGATAGGATTCCATTTAGGAAAGTCGTCTTGACATCCATCTGCCATATTTCATAGTCGAAATGTGCAACAATGGCTAGAATGATCCGTATAGATTTAAGCATCGCTACGGGCGAGAAAGTCTCGTCGTAGTCAACTCCTTGAACTTGTCGAAAACCTTTTGCAACAAGTCGAGCTTTATGGATGTGAACATTTCCATCCATATCAATCTTCTTCTTATAGATCCATTTGCACTCGATGGCTTTAAAACCATCAGGCATGTCAACCAAGTTCCAAACTTGATTGTCTCCCATGGACTCTATCTCGGATCTCATGGCGATCAGCCATTTCTCAGAGTCTGGGTCTACCATCGCTTTTGCATAGGTCGCACGCTCATCATTGTCTAACAATAATAATTCCTGCGCTTCGCGGAGCCTCGCCGACCTTCGTGGTTGTGGTGCTTCTGTTGCCACGGGTTCCTAAACTTGTTCTGCTACAATAGCATCAGTCGTAGAAGCATCCCCAACTGGCTCATCTTGAACTTCTTCAAGTCGCACCGACCTTCCACTCGTTCCCTTTATGAGAAACTCTTCTCTAGGAAAACACCGCTATGAGCGACAAACACTTTGCCCTCTTCTCGGTTGTAGAAGTAATATCCTAAGGTTTTCCTCGGATATCCCACGAAAATGCACTTATCCGATTTGGGTGTTAGCTTGTCCGACTCAAGCCGTTTGACAAATGCATCACAACCCCAAATCTTTAGAAAAGACAAACTGGGATTCTTTCCAGTCCACATCTCATATGGTGTCTTCACTACGGATTTAGATGGTACCCTATTAAGTGTGAAAGCTGCCGTTTCTAGAGCGTAACCCCAAAATGACAATGGCAAATCCGACTAGCTCATCATCGATCGAACCATGTCCAACAAAGTTCGATTACGCCGTTCGGAGACCCCGTTCCTTTGAGGCGTTCCGGGCGGCGTAAGTTGTGGAACAATTCCGCAACTCTTTTGGAACAATTCCGCAACTCTTAAGATGATCGCTAAACTCGTGACTCAAATATTCACCTCCACGATCAGATCACAAGGCCTTTATTTTCTTGCCACGTTGATTCTCTACTTCACTCCGAAACTCCTTGAACTTTTCAAAAGTTCCAGACTTATGCCTCATCAAGTAGACATAACCATATCTACTGAAATCATCAGTAAAAGTAATGAAGTAGTGATATCCTCCTCTGGTTGTCGTGCTCATTGGTCCACATACATCAGCATGTATGAGTTCCAACAAGTCTGTCGCTCTCTCGGGTAACCCCGAAAAAGGTGACTTGGTCATCTTTCCAAGTAAACAAGCTTGACATGTCTCGTATGATTCAAAATCAAATGAAGTTAGAAGACCATCACCATGGAGCTTCTTCATGCGCTTTTCACTTATATGCCCCAAACGACAATACCATAAATAGGTAGGACTCAAATCATTAGGCCGAAGCCTTTTAGCACTAACATTGTAAATAGATGCATCATCAATATTTAAAATAAATAACCCATTCACAATGGGAGCATTAGCCATAAACATATCATTCTTAGAGATTACACAACCATTGTTTGCACTCGCGAATGAATAACCATCCCTCATCAAACATGAAGGTGATAAAATGTTTTGACCCATACTAGGAATGTAATAACAATTATTCAACTCCATAATAAATCCTGATGGAAGGTGAAGTTGCATGACGCCAACGAACAATGCAGCAACTGTTGCTTTATTTCCGACGCGAAAATCCACTTTGCCTTTCTGCACTTCTCTAGTCCTTATTAGCCCCTGCATCGAATATCAAATATGAGAAACCAATCCCGTATCAAATACCCAAGAGTTAACATAAGAATCAGCGAGAAGAATGTCCACAACATTTACAACAAGCGTACCTGAGTGGGAAGTACTCTTACTTCCACTCTTCTTCAAAGAAGCCTGGTACTTGCTGCAGTTTCTCTTCCAGTGGCCATGTTCATGACAAAAGAAGCACTCGGTGTCTTCTACAGGTCCAGCCTTTTGCTTGGGTGCAGGCTTATGGATCGTATCCTTAGCCTTGCCCTTCTTCTTCTAAGAAGTACCCTTTTTCTTCAAGCTAGGCTTGTTCTGCATAGCCATCACATGGCTATGCCCTGCACACTTCTTCATGTCACTTTTTGTTGTTTTAAGAATCCCATAGGATTCATTAAGGCCCTTCTCCACCCCATGCATATGGTAGTTTGAAATGAACTGCCCATAGCTGGATGGAAGAGACGCCAAAATGAAGTCAGTGGCCAACTCTTGGCCTAGTGGAAAACCAAGCTTTTCCAAAGTCTGACTGTAACCAACCATTTTGATCACATGGGGGCCTCTGGCTGCTCCTCTGCCAGCTTGCATTCGACAAAGGACTTGTCAACATTGTACCTCTCAGTCCTTGCACGGTCTTGGAACATGTCCTTAAGCTGACGATCATATAAATGACGCTTCCTGATCCTCAAACTTCTTTTGGAGTTCAGGTTCCATGCATGCAAGCATAAGACAACTAACCTCAAGAGAATCATCACATGCTCTCTTGTAGGCGTTCTTTAGGACAACAGATGCATTATCAGCAGGTTCATCGGGGATTGGGGTATCCAGAACCATTTCCTTTTTATCAGACCTAAGAACAATTCTCAGGTTACGGACCCAGTCCGAATAGTTTGTTCCATTTAGTTTATCTTTGTCAAGAATCGAACGCAAAGAGAAAAGTGATGTGGTGTTCGGTGCCATTGATCTACAACAGAAAACATGCAAAATACTAAGCCATGTAACCATGAAAGAGTAAAACATATTAAACAATTTAATAGCATATACTCCCACTTAAATCAATATCCCTCTATTGATACTAAGTGATTCAAGATCCATAATTAACAAGTCGACTAGTGAGCTTTAGCATCACTGCTAGAAGACAAGGTAAATCGGTAAGCAACACTTGCTAATCATATCACATATGACTCTTGTTGTTGGGTGACATCTCTATGTCAAAACTAGGCGCCCAACCTTTATGCCCCAAGGTCCTTAACTGTTAAGATGACCTTGTCAAGCTCACCAACCCTTATGCGTGTAGGTATCCGATACAAACCCATCCAGCCAAGGAAAACCGCGGCACCCTAATTTCATAGGCCCACCAACGATTGTACAGGGCATAGGATGGTGCAAGGTTTGGTTGGGAGGGCATGTATAACTTAAACTTTGTGAGGGATCGTTCTACTTATATCATCTAAGCATGCATAGTAGTAAAACGCATAAGAATAGCATTCACATATGATGTGACACAGTATGGCCCATTCTCTCATGGTGATCTCCATCGCCATAGAACCTTTCCACCATGATGATCTCCATCTTCATGTTCCATGTGAGCCATCTTCCAAGTGATGAGTTGTAGCATCCCAATTGTCTAACAATTGCAATGCTACTAGCCTAGTCTATATATATGCTACTTCCTATATATAATTGTTGCATCATCATTATATTATGCTCATGTCATCATGCCACCTTGCATTTGAGCATCATATAAAACCCTTTTTGTTTTGGTTCTTCTCTCATATGCATTATTAATTGTATGTGCCTCTTGATATTGTATTTGGTTCTTGATATATTGTTCAAATGCCCAAGTTGAGTTGGGGGCATATCTTTTGTTAACTCCACCACCTTTTCTTTCACCACCTTATAATTCCACCATCCAACTAAATATGAGCTTGGCATTTATTGGTTTTACTTCTAGCTCATGTGGGTTGGGATGGATCCAATCCTTTTCCACATGCTCTCATCTTAGCATCATGTTGTTTTCACATCATTGATATATGAGAGCCACTTGGCCACCTTTGCATGCCTTGTGAGTGGGACCCTTTCTCCTAGCTTCCATATGGATTATCATGGAATTATGCTCATGTTGGAATATTTTGGGACTATTGATCATCTAGTGGAACATACACACTAGCATGTCCCATTTTATTTCAAACATGGCCATCTCCATCTATTCCACTTGGGACCTTCCTTTTAATTCTTTTTGCTTGGCTTTTATCCCAATTTTGGGAATGCATAATAATAATGCCATGTGATAATATTGTTTTCACAAGAATCAACATGACAATAAATATTTTGCATGGGCCATGCAAGTACCACCTTTTGTTTGTCATTTGGATTTCATTTGGAATTTTGAGTGGATCATCTCTACCTCTATCCTTCTTTTGGGCTTGGTCTTAGTTGATCTTGCTTAAAACCATATCACCACCTCTCCCTCTTTTTGGTCTAGCTTGGGTTTGATCTTGTTTTTGCTTGAGCTTGCCAAAAAGGAGAACCATCTCTCTCCCTCATCTAACCATCTTACCCCATCATCACCATACCCCTTACCCCATCCTAGCTAAACCCTAAACCTACCCCACTCCCTCTTTTCCATCTATGCCGAGCCTCGCCCTGGCCCCACGACCCCTCTCTCCCTGGCCCCACCTAGCTGCTACCCCACCCCAAACCCTAGCTAAACCCCAGCCAAACCTAACCCTAACCCGACCCTAGCACCTAGCCGAGCCACCCCCTCTCTCTCAGCTCTCTCTCTCTGCATGGGGGCCCCTCCACCGAGCGTACCACCTCTCTGGCCGCACCCTACCCCACCTGGACGTCCCCTACCTGCCCTGCCTGCCCAGACCGAGCACGCGAGGAGGGAGGAGGAAAGGTGGCCGAGCCACCTTTTCCATCCAACCACTCCCCCCACGGCACCCCCTCTCCTCTCCGTCCCTATCCACCCTCTCTGCCATGCCCAGCTACCCCCAGATCTACCCCAAGGGCGCCCTGCCCTCTCCCCTCTCTTCTCCATCGCCACCGTCTACACCATCGCCGGCTCCCTCGGCCTCCTCTCGCTACGCCGATCCAGCCAACGAGCGCGACGTGGAGGTGTCGAGGAAGATCTAGGAGATCCCCAGGAGGCCGACGGTACCTGTCGCGGAGGAAGAGAAGAGCCAGCACCGGAGTTCACCGTCGACGCCGAACAGAAACCCTAGCTCGCTGGGCCTCTGCATCATCGTCGCCCCGCTGCTCGCCGACCCGATCCAACGCCACCGACACACTCGCGGTGAGCTGACCTACCTCCTAGACAACCCCCTCTGGCCAATCCCGCCCTAGCGCCGCCGTGCCTTTCGTCGAACGCCGTCAGAGCGTCGGGTTCAGTGTCAGACGTCGCGCTCGCGTAGCGACTATCTAGGCCCGTCCGCTTTCCCGCCACTCTAGCCTGTGCCACTCGCAGTGGTTACGCCTGCTCAAGGCTTCTGTGTCGCGTTCGAGCTCAAGGTGCCGCCACAAGGCTATGCACTGGATCTGTCGAGGCAGAGAAGAAGCACAGTACGGCTGTGGTCGTTTTCCGCTTAACCCCCTGCTAGTTTTTATGCTTAACCCGCGGTCCAGCCAGGCCCACTAGTCAGCGTCGGTTCCGTTTTGCAAAAAGGCACCTGCACTATGTGTTCCTCAACCCGCGCTCCATCTTGACCCCATCTCGCTGCTGTCGCCTCGCTCACGACACGTGGCTCAATGAATTGGTGCCCACCTCGCCACCCGCCTCCTCCCCGGGAGCTTATCCTCAAGAAGAGAAAGCCTCAGGCCACAAGCCCGTGTCGCCTCAACGGGTCCCACCCGCCGGTGACTTGGTTTAGCTCTGCTGAGTGCAAAAGTCTCTCGCTATTTGTTTTTAATTCAAATCTTTTCAAATTTATTTTAAATTCAAATTTAATTCTGTTTTTAAATAACTTTTAATTCTTAAACCCAAATAATACAAATAATATATGTTTTCAAATCAGAAAAATGTGAGGAATTCAAATATGGCCTTCAAAATATATTTTGGACACTTAAATTTCCAAGTTAAATTAAATTACAATAAAATGCCCTTTTGTCTTAAACAATTAATAACTTTTGTTTTATAACTCCAAATTTAACAAATAACATGTCTAAAATGATTAGCTCGACGAGACCTTTCTGTTTATGCATTCCATGTTCTGTTTTGCAGCATGCATCATATAAATATAATGTGTACAACAACTAATATGAGGATAAAATGGGGCCAAAACTCAATAAAATGGTTTATTATTGTTTTCTACACCCCACCCATGCCATGCTACTTTAATGCCATGCAAATTGTGCATCATTCATCATGGCATGATTGTTTGCTTGACGCATTTTATTCGGATGCTTGTGCACTTTATTTATGTTGGCCCTTGTCTGTTTGGTTCTTCTCGAATAGGCCGAAAGGTGGATATACCAAGAGAACCAGAGCACTACCAGATCCTTCTCTCGCTTCAGAGCTGCCAGCAAGCACTACCACATGCTTGCATACATATAGTACCTATTGCCTCTATCTTATTCTTGCATCATTGAGTCGCTGTTGCATTAATCAATCCCAAGTATTGCATAGCCTTTACTTTTAAACCCCAAAGCTTGTTCCTCCATCCCATGAGCCATTACTACAGGAGTTGTTTGAGCCATGCGAGTCGAGAACAGCATGTGCAGGGTATGTGAGTGTCGATGGATAACGAGGTACCTATACAACTTAATCTGAGTAGTAATGGGATAATTAATGAAAGTGGCATCGGTGAGCCATATTTGCTATTTGGTTTTTCAGGCTCACTTGTGTCCGTAGGACCCCGAGTACTTGATTCCTGTTCCTTGAATATTCACATATCCACATCCGGAGGCTTATGAACCCCCGAGCCGAGCTTGATTCATTCTTATTTCTTGGGGCCACAAACTAGTTTGAGGATTTATTTACTATCCTGCATTTATGCCATGCTTTCCTGCTTTATTTAAATTGTGCGAGGTAACGCATTAATCGCATTTTAGGAAGCGGAGTGTTTTCAGGTGTCGACAAGCTCAGTCACATTTTCGGTTCCCACCGCTCACAGCCATTGGCGCAAACCTTGAGTCCGTCTCGAGTCGGCCAACTTCGTCAGGGTAGCTTAATGGGGTGGCCCACGAAATATTTCTGAATCCTGTAATTGCTTTGTCGTGGCCTCGCTGGGTTTTGATTTGGTTT
This sequence comes from Avena insularis, assembly GCA_023614405.1. Lineage (NCBI taxonomy): Eukaryota > Viridiplantae > Streptophyta > Magnoliopsida > Poales > Poaceae > Avena > Avena insularis. Next base: position 278,982,839 of record CM042691.1, read on the forward strand.
TTCCGAGGCATATCGGTGTGTGTTGTTATTTGTGCACCCTCAGGTAAAACTTTCTGAAAGCCGTGTCCGCGGTTATGGACGACTTGGAGCACAGTTTCTCGATCATAGACAAGAATAACTAAAGTACCGCTTTTAATCTGACTAGACTAGGTACCTGACTAGTAAATAGTGCAACACTCACGGAATGGATAATAAAACTGCCAACAGATGGGGGGGGTTGTTCGTCCGCTTCCTCGTCGGTAAGCGAGGAGGAGGATGGATCTGTTAAGATTACCGTTATAACTGTGATAACTGTTGTTGTTAATTCACGGACATCCGTCTATCTCTGGTTAGGCGGATGGTTAGCGAGTATCTATAGAACTGCTAGGGTTTATCTTTTGCTGCAATTGCGTCACCCCAGGTTGTGTCCCCTTTAGAGGCATAAAGACTTGCTGAGTACCCCTAGGGTCTCACACGATAAATTGTTTGATTCAGATGAACAAGTGAACTCGCAAGATGGATACTGGGTGGAAGAGACGGACGATGGTGGCAACGATCATTCGGTGTAGAGATTCCGGGAACGGGGATCCGTGAGATCTGTGGGCGGGATTTGCTTATTTATGGGGCATCTTATGCCGATTTGCTTCTTATCCGTACTCGGATTTTGTCTTCCGCTTCCGCTTGATACTCTGTTGATTGATGTATGAGAAGATATCCTAAACTATTATATCTATCTAGGATATTTGGATCTTGCTGTATGGCGTTGCTATATTTCCTTTATTTTTAGATGGAATGGCTCTGATGTACTGTTGTATGGTGGCTTGCATACATACTCATTTGTGCATGTAGTTGATCCCTTCGCCTGCCGATTACGCCGCCCGTTCTTGTCTCGATGTTTGGAAATGGTTGGGACGGCCGAAAGGTCTACCTGTGAGTGGCATTTGGGCCCTACCGTACTATTTCAACCATTTTCGCTCATCCAGGCTTGTAACTAGGAGCGTAATTCACCGAGGTAGTTACATGAGTCCTCCAAGAACTGATACAAGATATTACTCCTAACAGCTAGTAATCAAAATTACATAGTATTGGGATCATCACAAGTTGGCACGCAGGCCATTACAATATTGACAACACATATGGCTCCAGCCGTGTTGCCCTACTCACGACACACAGGTCATGAAAAATTTCATACATGCATCACATACATATATGGGCCATACTGATCACATACATCCTGCAAAAACAAATTATGCACAGAATCGCATTCTACCGGATCATGTGACCTCGCAGCACCTAGTTACCTTAACGAGATACAAAAGGGAGCTACGATTAAGGGGGGTTTAGGGGCTCTCCCCCTGTGGGGTTCGAAGGGGCAGCGCCCCTCGCGGTATCTTCACAGTTTTCTTTAAGGACTTTGATCGGAAAATCAAATTTTCCATAAACTGACTCCTGACCCGATTCAATCAAACTCCTTTGATCACGGTACATCGATTTTAGATCTAGGTTCCGATTCGATCAATCATATTGATCTTCGCGTGATTCAACAGGATTTATGTGTCACTGTCTACCCCGATGGCGGAAACCAACCGGTAGGGTAAGTCGTTCGACAACCTCAGAATCACGATCATGGAAAGCAAGATCATAGATCAATCCTAAACCACCGCCATATAAACGATCACATCATTCATATCAATCTGCATATCACCATATGCAAACATCCCAAACCTATAACTAAACAACATCGACTCTGATACCACTAAAGGGATACGGGTAGGCTACACTAGCGCAAATCAAAAATTTCTACCGCGTAAACCAGGAATACTGTTGTCATAGATCACGGGATTACCACTAGACGCGTAGTTGCGGAATTGATGAAGCGCGTCAAGGCAGTGCAGACGTTCCACGTCTCCTCCTTGTCCTCGTCCCACGAGAAGCTCCCCTTGCGCGGCTCGTCCAAGTGCCACAGATGCAGCACCTCCGAGGTATCCACACATGCGGTGTGGAAGCGTGAAACGCCGGACTGCTAGGTCCGCACGTGCAACACAGGCGTGAGGTGTGGCGGCTGGGTGGAGTGGTCTAACCCTGGTCAGCTCGCCCCACCCTCTCTTATATAGGCGTCCCTAGTGGGCTTCTACATTAGCAGCCCATTAGTAGCCTAAGCCTGGTCTAATTCGGATCCAATCCTCATTAGGCTTCCAGCCCCTTAAGTGTGTGACCCTATAGGTTCATATATGTATAGACATGACACGAGTACACTTATTCTTCTAATAGTTGGTAGTGGCCTCTAGCAAGACGTGCCAACTCCTAAACGCATACAAAGATCATATCGGACGAACCATCACAAGGTTTAGTACATGTATTTCCCTTTGCCTCATGATATTTGGTCTAGCTCCAAGCTGACCTCTCTTTCTCGATACCGTAAATCGGAATCCCTTTACTAGGTTAACTCTTAACCTTATATAGCATGGCCATGCATTTCTGGATCCGATCACTCGAGGGGCCCAGAGATATCTCTCTCAAGTAGAGAGGGGTAAATCCCATCTTGATTGACCATGCCTTGCAGCATGTTTCAGGACAAACCCGAAAGCTACCTTTATAACTACCCAGTTACAGAGTAGCGTCTGATAGTCCCAAAGTAGGTCGATCCACATCTCAAGTACATGCGATAATCTTAGGTCTAAGGACAAAACATACACGATGTGTAGAGAGAGAGAGAGAGCTGCAACTAATTGCCAGTCTCAAGTTGAGTCAGTCCAACCCCATGTTCATAACATGTGTCCATATCATTGGTTTGACATCTCCATGTCTATGACTTGCAAAACATAGTCATCAACCAATCGATGTGCTAGTCTAATATTCACGTGTGTCCTCACATGAACTCCGACTAGGGACAACTATTAAATAACCATACAAGTAAAGAGTTTCACAAACAATTCACATAATTGCCAATCAATACAAGTTGCCTGATATGGATATTCAAGGAACATTACAACAACTCATGGATACATATGAAATATAATCATCTCTATGATTGCCTCTATATTCTATACTTACATCCCCTTGTTTCATCAATATTATGGCCGCATGGATCCTAACTGCTCATCCCAGGTTGGATCATACAAAACTCAAGGCAAAAGAAAAACGAAATGCAAGTGTTCATCTAATTAGAGCCAATAAAAGGTCTTTACCTCCATACTCTTTGCTTCTCGGATTCCACCCATGATCTGCTATATTCTCTTTTTGAACTATATCCACACCTCAAGATCACGGAAGCCAAATTATAATGTACATCACCAAGAACCTAATCCGACGATGTCTAGAGAGGAAACTAGTCTCAATGGGAAGTTCAACACCTATGAATGGAATGTTTATAGCTAAGTTCATTGGCCAAATAAATGATCAAAGAGTGATACAATGTGGTGTATCTGGTTCAAAAACCTCGCCAAAAATCTAGCTCTTTTGAACAACATCCTGACAAATCGTTGTCACTCAAGAAACAACTGCAAATCATGCCAGAATCTTTAATCCACCCATGGGCTTTCACACAGATATATCCATGATGCATCATCTATGAGTCACAAGAGTCAGGTTTTTGACTTTATCGGCTGAGTAAACAATCGGAGGACTCTTCTCTATTAGAGATCTGAACTTGTCTCAATGAAAATAATGGCAACAAATCGTTATGAAAGCAAAAAAACTAGATCTAACTGAAACCTAGTCCTACAGGTTTGCAAAACTATAGTGGCGCATCTGTAAATAGGAACCATCACGTTGACTAAAACTTGAAACAATGGGTCAATCTAGGCTATGGCGTAATATTTTTGTGAGGCTTTTTTCCAGCATAGATAAAAACACACATAAACTAATCTATGGATGGATTATGGATGTCACAAATGAGGAAATCGCATACCAAGATGATATGATAGGGTGGCCCAATCTTCTTAGCAAGCACTTATCGATGATGATGGTGGATGGATGATAACTAGCCTATAGCTATGAACTCTCACCTTTCAACCCCTCGTAGGATATTCACAACACCACGCCTTTGACGCAGCTTTCATCATTAATGCATCAGAAATTGGATTTGCCTCTACTAATTGTATTTGGTTCGAACAGATCACACTCAATTGAGTTGGTAAAATATCTCTTGTTAATGCCACCACCTTCTAGATAGAAACAACTCTAAAATATTTTAATGTGTGTAAATAGCTTGAAGTAGGTTTTTCATCTATTTAAGGACTTTAAAGGCTGCAGCCAACCCAAGAGGGTTAGGATGGATCCAATTTAGATACAAACTCGACCCAATGGGTTTTCCTACATTATGGATATATATGGCGTAGTTTGTGCCATCTTTGCATGCCTTGTGCCGTGAACCTCTTTTTTTTTCTAGCTTCCATCATGGAAGAGATTATGCCATGTGTTGATCTCCTCCTTGTAGATCTTTGCGCTTCCCTCTCACATACACACTAGCATGTCCCATTGATCAAGACATGGCCATGCTCCATTTGCTCTAGCTTCTCGCTCTGGGGCATCCTCCTCCTTTTGCTTGGCCTGATTTTATTCCAATAATGCAAAGACTTAGGTATTGAAAATTCTCATTAAGTAAAAACATGTTTATTAAGAAACATGGCCATAAATGTTTTGTTCTAGCAAGCTTAGCTCTTGGAGCTCTTGTAATTGGTCCAAACCTTATCTCATTAGCTTGATCTTTCTTTACAAGCAAGAACATCATCGGGCATTAATTGGGGTAGGTATCGATCTATAGGAGCATGTCCTCATCATTTTCCCCAAGCCAGACTCACCGGTCCCCCGAGCTATCAGTCCATCTTATCCTATCATCTATCCATCCCTCCAACCTAGCTCTAAGCTAAAGATGCTAGAGCAAACGTAAAATACCAAGATCCTACTCTGGCAAAATAATAATATAAACATGATGCAAATATGCACTCATCACAACCCCTTGTCCAAGGTTCTAGCACCATGTTCTTGGCCAGACAACTTCATGAGAGGTCATGATGGGTTCATCTAACTTGGCAAAGTAGAGATCCATAGGTCCTTCCTCATTTGTTGGACGATCTTGTAGCTCGTGGTAGGTAGAGGATTCCCGAAGAAGGTTTGTCATGGGAGTTCTTGCATTTCTCTTCATGGAGGGGCAGACTGTGTTCTGCTTGTTTGCCTTCGTTCATGAGAGTAGCACCAATCGTTACCATACACGAGGTCTTCTCTCTGAGGGTCTTTGAAACTTAATGTGTAGTAGTTGTCCATCAAAGGAGAACGGTGTCGTTGATGTTTTGTAGTCTGGGGAACTCTCATGTAGAACTTGTTTTGTCTATGTATCTTGGTGGCACCAGCCCTAGCTTGTTTGGTTTGTTCTCACATGAGTGGACTTGTGACATCGCCTTGAGCTTGTGGCCATATAATTGATGCTCTTGAGATCTTGTTATCCAGGCAGAGACTTGTCTTGGCTCATGTATTGGTGCTTTAGGAGTTTTCCCCCGACTTTCTTGAACTTTGTAAACATTTGCTTAGATAACATAAGGTCGAAAGTGGCACCGACACGGATAGCACTTAATCAAGTGTCCAACAACCCCTAACACTTGATGTTACGCCTGCGATCCTCGTGACACTTCGCCACCGTTCCCCTAAATCCCTCCCATTGGCGAGCTATTACTCTCGACATTCATAAGGGTTTCAAACTTGTTTTGAAAAGAGAGAGGAAGATCCCTCGAGAGGCTCCGCATTGTTGTTCTCAGTGAACACCTGGCTGATCGATCGATTGCAATACTCGCAGAGTTTGTGCACTTTACCCACAATCCACCATCAAGTCCTTTTACGAATAAGACTGTGGACAGAAGCTTTCCCACAGTAGCCCCTCTACCTTCGGATCCAACCGTGCAAGAACCCCAAATGTTGGCGCCAGTGAGGTTTCCACTAAGTACTAAGCCAGAAGACAGAGCCCATAATGTATTGTGGTTGTTGGAAGCTTGAATTCCGGCTTAAACATGGCAGTTCTTTACGCTTCAGGTGGCCGGGCCTCGCTTGGTCTCACTACAATCCTGTCCCGACAACCATTCCCCCCACTGACTCAAACTTAGTTTATTTTGATTTTGTCATTTGAGAAGAAAAGGTTTGCTCAAGAGAGCCTTTATACTTAGGAAGAGCTCATTGTCTTTTCGAACCCCCAACGGTATTTCTTTATATATATAGCATAGCATTACTTTAGCAAAAACCGGGAACCTATTAGGAGGTAAATCCTAAGTATAGAGGTACTCATGGCTTTTATACTATAAAATCATCGTGACTTGCAAAATAATACTAAGGAAAATTCTAATAGAACATCCTACACATGCATACTACAGAATTTTTGAAGATCACATGCATAGGAATCAAAATACTGGGACAAAAGTTGTGAACAAGTGGTGTAACTTGCCTTGATCCGAGCAGCACTTACACAATAATAGCACTCATGTGGACCCATGACCGAAAGCAATCTAACGAATCACAAACATAGGTCCGATCACAACTTGCTCAAAGCATAACACAAAGGAAATCATGCATGCATGCAACATGGTAGTTTATGCAAGGTTCATGGTAGTTTATGCAAGGTTGGTTAAATTGATCAAGGTAGCAAGTTTGTGTTGTGATGGTGTAAGGGTCTCACTAGGATTGATTTTTCTCAAGGGTTTAGATCTACTATAGTGTCACTAAACAAATCCTAGGATCATAAGGAGATCAACCATCTAATTAGCCCCAAGCTAGATCTAATGACCCTAAGCAAGTTTGTATAATTTTGTCTAGTAGGCATCAAGGAAACAAGGTTATTGCAACGAGAGTTAATTAAAACAGAATTTTAATTATTTTTCCATAGAATAAACACCCCAATCTAGTGATTAAAATCTACACCTAAAACACTACTGTAAACCGGGGATATTATTGTATATTTGGATTCTACTCAAAATTAGGAATCCAACGGTATATTATAAGCTAAATTTGTCCAAAAATTCAATTTTATATGAATTTCGCAAGTTTAAAATCAAATCTGCAAACAAATCTAAGCCTAAGAGCTCGCCAAGTGGCAGGGGCCCACCGCTGGCCTTTGGCCTTGGTATGAGGCGCAGCGCGGTGTGGTGAAGTGGCGAGAAGACGGCTGCTGGGCCGGGCGGCGTACATTGGCTGAGACATTCTCGGGTAAAGATCTAATCTGAGCCACAGATCGAAGATCGAACGGAGGAGGTGTGCGCGGCGACTTACAGTTGTGACGACGGTGGCGGTGGGCGGCGGCGGTGTCGGTGGCGACGGTGGCGGTGCTCTGGTGGCTTCCCCGAGGAAACGATGTGGTCGACAGAGCGCGGCTCCTCCTCGCGGTCCCGTTCGCGAGTTCAGCTTCCTCGTTCGCTTCCTCGTTCAGCTGCGGTGCTCCGTCGATCTCCGCGAGCTCCGGCGAGGCGTCGGCGAGAAATTGTGCGTGACCTAGCGCTCTGTAGAAGGGGGAAAAGGGGTCAGGCGAAGCGGCGAAGCGGCGAAGCACGGGAAGGACGACCAACGGCGAAAGTGGGATCGGGGTGGCGCAAATCGCCGGGGCCTCTACCTTCCCGAGCGCGGCAACGGCGAGAAGAGCGGCAGCGGTCGGGCGAGGGCTTGGGCTAGGGTTTTTCGAAGAGGAAAACGACGAGAGGGGGGTCAGCTTATAAGGGGCAGAGACTTGGGGAAGGGGGCGGTCGAGTCCGGCGCAAATAGGAGTCCGACGCGGCCGGAGTCGTGTCCGCCGCGGTCTCCAGGAGGAAGACGACGGGGTGGGACCCCCGCGTCAGTGGTGGAGGGGAGGAGCGGGCCGGTGCTGGGCTGCGGCGGCTGGCGGGCGCTGGTGGGCTGCGCTGTGGCCCAGTTAGGTGGGTTTCCCCCTTTTTTTTCCTTTGATCATTTTCCTTTTTCTGTTTTAATAAAATCTAAATATCTTTTGCAAACTAAGACCAAAATTGATGAAACTTGTTTCTAAAATTTCATAAAATTAAGGTGGTCAACCTAGGGCCCTAGTTTAGTGTTTTACAAGGTTTTGGTAGGGTCTTTACTCAACCTCTACACTAATGCTTACATAAGGCAACCACTATTAGGGTTTTCTAGGTTTAGGTGTGTAGGATTTTTTGTTGTTGCAATTTTTCAAATGTAGGATGCAATGATGCATGACACTAATAACATCCTAATACAGAATCTGGGATGTTACAAACCTACCCTCCTTAAGAAGAATCTCGTCCTCGAGATTCGGGTTGGCTAGCAAATAGGTGTGGGTGTTCTGCCTTCAAGTCTTCTTCACGCTCCCACGTAGCTTCTTCCTCGGAGTGGTGGTTCCATTGTACCCTGCAGAACCTTATAGTCTTGGTGCGGGTAATCCTTTTAGCTGTTTCTAGTATTTTGATGGGTTTTTCCTCATAGGTAAGGTCATTTTCCAATTGAACCTCATCTAGGGGAACGGTGTCTCTTAGCGGTGTTTCAGCCATCTCCGGGTGACACTTCTTTAGTTGTGACACATGAAACACATTATGAACAGTCAGTCCTTCCGGTAACTCCAACTGATAAGCAACTTCTCCTCTACGGGCCAGAACCTTATATGGTCCTATGAATCGTGGGGCTAACTTGCCCTTGATTCCGAACCTCTTAACTCCACGTAGGGGTGAAACTCGGAGATACGCACGGTCCCCTATTTCATAAGCCACATCTCTGCGTTTGGAATCAGCGTAGCTCTTCTGTCGGGATTGGGGTACCTTTAGCCTATCCTGAATCTGTCGCACCTTTTCTTCGGCATCCTTTATCAAGTCAGGTCCAAAAAGACTGCGTTCCCCAACTCCATTCCATAGCAATGGAGTCCTACACTTCCTGCCATATAGAACTTCAAACGGAGCCATCTTGATACTTGTCTGGTAGCTGTTGTTGTATGAGAACTCAGCATATGGCAGGTTATCGTCCCAACTAGACCCATAGTCTAGTGCGCAATCTCTGAACATATCTTCCAAAATTTGATTCACCCTTTCTGTTTGGCCATCTGTTTGAGGGTGGAAGGCAGTACTGAATTCTAGTCGGGTCCCAAGAGACTCATGTAGTTGTCGCCAAAACTTTGAAGTAAACTGGGTGCCTTTGTCTGACACAATTCCCTTGGGAACACCATGTAGGCTTAAAATCCTTGACATGTATATCTTAACAAGCTTAGCACTTGTATATGTGGTCTTTACGGGGATGAAGTGAGCCACCTTGGTGAAGTGGTCCACCACTACCCAGATAGAATCAAATCCAGAGCAGTCAGGGCAATCCGTGATGAAATCCATGCCTACCTTGTCCCACTTCTAGTCGGGTATAGGTAGTGGTTGAAGTAGTCCTGCCGGTTTCTGATGCTCGGATTTTACCCTATTGCATACATCACACAGAGAACTATACTCTGCAATATCTCTCTTTAGGTTATTCCACCAGAATCTATCCTTCACATCCATGTACATCTTCGTGTTACCTGGATGAATTGAGTATGGCGAATCATGAGCTTCTTGAAAAATCATCTTCCTGATATCGGGTCATTGGGAACGACAAACGCTTCCCATACCGGAGGGTTCCTTGTTTCGGGCAGAAATTCTTTAGTCTTTCCTTCACTTATCCTGACTCTTATTTCTTCCAACTCTTTATCCCCCTGTTGTGCTTCTTGGATCCTTTCTTGGAAGGTGGACACTATTTCCATAGTCGCTACGTGTCCTTCCGGGACTATCTCTAGCCTGAGATCCCTAAATTGCTTGCATAAATCCTGGAAGTTCCCTACGGTAAGTCCATTCATACACCTTACGACTTAAGGCATGCCACTCGTTTGCCTTTCGGGTGGTATTGTAAATCCAAGTCATAATCATTAATTAACTCAAGCCATCTTCTTTGTCTCATATTCAACTCCTTTTGGGTGAAGATGTACTTCAAACTCTTGTGATCTGTGAACACATCGCAATGTTTGCCCATGAGGTAGTGTCTCCATACCTTGAGGGCATGAACCAGCATAAGTTCCAAATCATGTGTGGGGTAGTTGTGTTCGTGGCTCTTAAGTTCTCGGAGGCATAGGATACCACTTTCCCATCCTGCATCAACACACTTCAAGTCCTCGTAGAAGCGTCATAATAGACTTGAAAATCCTTACGGATATCGTGCGGAACCACGAATGGTGCCGTTACAGGCGTTTCTTCAACTCTTGAAAACTTGCTTCACATGCCTCGGTCCATAGGAATTTCTTTTCCTTCTTTAATAGTTCCGTCATGGGTTTTGCTATCTTGGAAAAGTTTTCGATGAACCTCCGGTAATATCCTGCGAGGACCAAGAAGCTTCTAATATCTCCCACATTCTTGGGTGACTCCCATTCCGTCACGGAAGCTACCTTGCTAGGATCTACAGCAACTCCTTTAGCTGACACAACATGACCAAGGAACCCCACTTCCTTTAACCAGAACTCGCACTTGCTGAATTTGGCATACAACTTGTGTTCTCTTAGCTTCTCCATGATAAGGCGCAGATGTTTCTCATGTTCCTTCTCATCCTTAGAGTATATAAGTATATCATCTATGAATACCACGATAAACTTGTCCAAATATTCCATGAACACCTTGTTCATCATGGTCATGAAGTATGCTGGGGCATTGGTCAGACCAAACGACATTACGGTGTACTCATACAATCTGTATCTTGTGGTGAATGCTGTTTTGGGCACATCCTGTTCTCGAATCTTCAGCTGAAAATAGCCTGATCGCAGATCGATCTTCGAGAACACACTGGCTCCTTTTAACTGGTCAAACAGGTCATTGATGTTGGGCAGGGGATACTTATTCTTAATCGTCACTTCGTTCAACGAGCGGTAATCCACAACCATCCTCTTGGTTTTATCCTTCTTTTCCACAAATAGGACGAGTGCTCCCCAAGACGACGCGCTGGGTTGAATGAACCCCTTGTCCAACTGTTCCCTAAGATGTTTCTTGATTTCCTTTAACTCGTCCACATCCATCTTGTATGGTCTCTTAGCTATTGGCCCCGTGCCTGGCATCAAGTCAATGAGGAACTCGATATCACGGTCGGGTGGCATTCCTGGTAGTTCCTCCGGGAAGACATCTGGGTATTCCTTTACAATAGGTACCTCCTCCAAGCTAACCCCCTAAAGAGAGTTCACCATGACTTCTTTAAGTGCGAAATTCGACCTGATACGAATCCTCTTCCCTTCCGGTGTTGTGATCATGACAGTTCTCCTGGAACAATCTATGACTCCTTCATATTCGGTCATCCAATTCATGCCCAAGATTATGTCTAATCCTTGTGATTCTAGAACTACTAGACTGGTGGGAAAAATGTGTGTCCCAATCCTTAGTTCTAATTCCCGGCAACCGGAGTTTGCCACTATTTCTCCCCCAGGAGAACTTACCCTTAGAGGAAAGTTTATAGTCTCTGTTGGTATCTTGCCTCTATCCACAAATACCCTTGATATGAATGAATGCGATGCACCAGTATAAAAAAGAACAACTGCAGGAATATAATTGAGTTTGAACTTACCAATCACAGAGTCTGGCGCATCACAAGCATCCTCCATAGAAACATGATTCACCGTGGCTTTGACAAACGGATTTGGCTTCTTCCCGTTTCCATTGCCATGGTTGTGTCCATTTCCATTCCCATTACCATTGCCATTCTTCCTCTCGGGGCAAGAGGTTGCATAGTGCCCTGTCTTGTTGCACTTAAAGCATGTCACCTCACTGAGATCCTTTCCATTGCTGCCATTGCCATTGCGGTTTTTATGCCCATTGTGTTTGTGGCCACCATGGTTATGACCGTTATGGTTGTGGCCATTATTGTTATAAGGTGGTGGTGAGGAATTGCGGCTTACGGTATGGAGCAGTGTTTGTGAGGGTTAGATTTCCTCTTGCGGTTTTCTATGCTCTTCCTCTTTGATTCAACCACAATGGCTCTGTCCAGGAGTTCCTGAAAGTTGTCAAATTTCCGAGCCACAAGCTGAATGGATATCTCATCATTGAGGCCTCTTAAGAACTCTTCCTGTCTCTTGGCATCAGTAGAAACATCATCGGGTGCATAACGGGCTAGCTTATTGAAAAGCTCACCGTACTCGGTGACGAGCAGGTGTTGGTGTAGAAACTTCGCCTTTTCAGAGTCATGACACCAGCAGCCACATGGTGAGTGCGAAAGGCTAACTCAAACTGTTCCCAAGTGATAGCATCAATATCCGGGTGGGTGACTTGGTAGTTATCCCACCATTCTGCAGCAGGTCCTTCAAGCTGGTGTGCGGCATAACGCACCCTATCGGCTCCAACAGCTTGCACGGTGTCTAGCTTCTTGTTGATCGTACGCAGCCAGTCATCAGCGATGATTGGTTCAGTGCTGCTAGTGAAGGTAGGTGGGTTCAGCCTCAAAAACCGAGTCAAGTGATCCTGTTGAGGAGGTGGCGGAGGTGGTGGTGGTGGCGGGTTGTTGTTGTTGTTTTGCATGTTTTGAGTGAGCAGTTGGATCAGCTGGTTCTGGGTGGCCAAAAGTTGTGCTATTTCTGGCGGAATTTCGGGGTTCGCACGTCTTGGCGGCATCTGTGGGTTTAAGAGAATAGTTAAGAAATAGACAGAAAGACTAAGTAGTAAACTCCTACCCTTATGAAAACACACAAAGCACACAAGACATAATAACACAGATTTAACACAGAAAACAACCAAGTTTAACTAAACCAGACTTGTCTTGGTATTTATTACATTGCGAATAACGTTCTACTAGAGAATTAAAGGTGGTCCAACTATTACACATCTTCCACGCCTTCCTCTTCCTCATCCTCGAACGAGTAGCCTTCTTGCTCTAGAGTTGTCTTGTACAACTCCATCTCCTTTGTGGTGGCTTCAAGCTTGTCTTGGAGGTCCTTTATCTCATCCTGTAGCTTCTTGGTAGTGGCGTCCAGCTGCTCCTGAAGTCCCTCCTTCTCGCTTTGTAGCTCCTCCACTAAACTTGACTTCATTGCGGCTTCAAGTTTCTTTGCCAAGTCCCTCTTGGAAGCACGCACATCATTGATTATCTTGCAAAGGCCTTCAGTTTGCACTTCATCTCCATCGATTTGCTGTTTGAGTTCCCTAATTCTCTTGTTTTTATTTATCACCCTCTTCTCTTGGTTAGCGAACTTCTTCTCTTGGTCCTGGAATCTTATCTCTTGGAGCTTCATTGCCTCCTCCTGCTGCTTGATCATTTCTTCCTTCTCCTTGATGAGGGTGCATAGCTCGTCGTTCTTCAACATCTTGAGGAAGGTACCCTTCTCAAGGTCATGGATGTGGCACTCCAAGTCTTGATATTGTGTTCTTCGGTGCTTGGTAGAAGTTCTTTCCTCAAAGGTTAACTCCATGGGAATTCCTTCCTCATCTCGTCTTCCAAAGAGGCTGCCGCAGTGTCCTTGGAGAGCTTCATGATGACGTCCACATAGGCGACCAATGAGTTGCTAAAAGCTAATGCTAAGGGCCTTCTCCTTGGAATCGCTAACAATGTGCATTGCTATGTCTTCCTCCGGGTTCTTGCCTCGCTCTTTCCCTGGCTGGATGACCTTGACTCCCCAACAGCCGTCCTTGTGGAGTTTCTTCATTGTGCTCCCCTAGATTGTTGGGAGAGGAAGGTCCAAACGTGTGAGTAGATCCATGAGGCATCCACCAAAGCGAAGGGGCTCGATGTCCGCGACGGTGTCGTAGAGGAAGCTTGTCATCTTTGAGTTAGAAGAAAGAAGGTTAGATACTTAAACAAGTAGAGGAAAGCAGATACTAGGAGTGCGGAGAATAACTTAGTAGGAAAACAAGTAAGGCACTAAAGTTAGAGGTGGTTCCAATCCTAGGGTCACGTCCTACAGGCAACGATGTGCTCTGATCCCATCTGTAACGACCTCGGATCGATAAGGATCCTAAGTCCCTGTGATTAACATGCTAGTCCCTGGATCAATAGCTAGCACTCACAGTCGATGAAACATCATGTAAAACACAAAGTCTTTATTACACGGAGAATCCAGAGTATGAAATTATTACAAAAATTGCTTAGCATTATGCTAGCTCAAATAACAGCGGAAACATAAAAGCAGCATGAGTCCATCAACGCCTCAGGCTTGTTGAGTGTAGACCCGCGATCCCTACGCACCTTTCAATCTTCGGATTCTGCACATAAGACGTGCAGCCAACAAGTTGGGTCAATACTTTGAATGTATTGGCAAATTACACCAAGGAGAGAAAAGACTATCTCTACATGCAAGGCTGGTTTAGGCTGTAGAGTTCATTTGCTCAAAGCTAGTTTTCTTAAGTAGAGAGAAGAAGAGAGGATTGTCCTACTTTGTAAACATTTGCTTAGATAAAATAAGCTCGAGTGGCACACGAGGATATTACGCACCAAGTGTCCAAACAACCAACACTTGGATATTACGCACCGAGCGTCACTTGGATATTACACACCAAGTTCCCAAATTCCCTCCCATTAGCGATATTACGCACGCCATGGGGTTTTCAAAACTTTGTTTTAGAAAAGAGAGAGGAAGATCCTTCAGAGGCTCCATCCTTCAGATGCTCATTGTTGTTCTGTTACCATGAACACGGCTGATCGATCAGATTGCAATACTCTCGAGAGTTTGTGCACTTTACCCACAATCCACGATCAAGTCCTTTTACAGACAAGACCATGGTGAGGCTTTCCCTTAGTATCCCCTCTACCTTCTCGATCCAACCGTGCCAAGAACCTCCAAATGTTGATACCCAGGTGAGGTTTCCCACTAAGTACTAGGCCAAGACAGAGCCCATAATGTATTGTGGTTGCACTGGAAGCTTCTGAATTCTGAAACATGGCAGACTTCTTTGATTGCTGGGCGGCCGTCCTCCACCAAAATCACACTCCTTGACCCGACAACCATTCCGCCCAGAAGAAAACTTAGTTTTATTTTGAAGTGGATTTGAGAAGAAAGTTTGCTCTAGAGAGCCTCTATACTTAGAATTTTTTTTGTCTTTCGAACCCCCCAACGGTACTTTGTATATATAGCATAGCAAGCAATACTTAGTAAAAACAGGGGGAACCTATTAGGATGGGAAACCTAAGTATAGAGATACTCATGGCATACTACAAAATCATCGCACTTGCAAAATAATACTAAGGAAAAATTCTACTAGATCATCCTACACATGCACACTACAGAATTTTAAGATCACATGCATAGAATCAAAACTGGGACAAAATTATGAACAAGTGGTGTAACTTGCCTTGATCCGAGCAGCACTCTACACAATAGCACTCCTTAGCGCACTCCGAGCAATCTAAGGAATCACAAACATAGGTCCGATCACAACTTGCTCAAAGCATAACACAAAGGAAATCATGCATGCATGCAACATGGTAGTTTATGCAAGGTTCATGGTAGTTTATGCAAGGTTGGTTAAATTGATCAAGGTAGCAAGTTTGTGTTGTGATAGTGTAAGGGTGTCACTAGGATTGATTTTTCCCAAGGGTTTAGATCTACTATAGTGTCACTAAACAAATCCTAGGATCATAAGGAGATCAACCATCTAATTAGCCCCAAGCTAGATCTAATGACCCTAAGATGATTGTATAATTTTGTCTAGTAGGCATCAAGGAAACAAGGTTATTGCAACAAGAGTTAATTAAAACAGAATTTTAATTATTTTTCCATAGAATAAACACCCCAATCTAGTGATTAAAATCTACACCTAAAACACTACTGTAAACCTGGGATATTATTGTATATTTGGATTCTACTCAAAATTAGGAATCCAACGGTATATTATAAGCTAAATTTTTCCAAAAATTCAATTTTATATGAATTTCGCAAGTTTAAAATCAAATCTGCAAACAGATCTAAGCTCTACTTAAAAGAGCTTGCCAAGTGGCAGCTCCTGACTGGCCCAGCTGGCAACAGGGGGGTTACGCGGCGCAGCGAGGTGTGGTGAAGCGGCGAGCTGACGTGGCCGCCACGCGGCGGCGTGCGATTGGCGCATACCCCTTCGGGTAAAGATCTAATCTGAGCCACAGATCGAAGATCGAACGGAGGAGGTGTGCGCGGCGACTTACAGTTGCGACGACGGTGGCGGTGGGTGGCGGCGGTGTCGGTGGCGACGGTGGCGGCGCTCTGGTGGCTTCCCCGAGGCAGTGATGTGGTCGACGGAGCGCGGCTCCTCCTCGCGGTCCCGTTCGCGAGTTCAGCTTCCTCGTTCGCTTCCCCGTTCAGCTGCGGTGCTCCGCCGATCTCAGCGAGCTCCGGCGAGGCGTCGACGAGAAATTGTGCGTGACCTAGCGCTCTATAGAAGGGGAAAAGGGGTCAGGCGAAGCGGCGAAGCACGGGAAGTACGACCAGCGGCGAAAGAGGGATCGGGGTGGCGCAAATCGCCGGGGCCTCTACCTTCCGGCTGCAACGGCGAAGAAAGAGGCAGATGGGCGAGGGCTTGGGCTTGGGTTTTTCGAAGCGGAAAACGACGAGAGGGGGGGTCAGCTTATAAGGGGAATAGACTTGGGAAGGGGCGGTCAGTCGGTAAAATAGGAGTCCGACGCGGCCGGAGTCGTGTCCGCCGCGGTCTCCAGGAGGAAGACGACGGGGTGGGACCCCCGCGTCAGTGGTGGAGGGGAGGAGCGGGCCGGTGCTGGGCTGCGGCGGCTGGCTGGTGCTGGTGGGCTGCGATGTGGCCCAGTTAGGTGGGTTCCCCCCCTCCCCTTTTTCCTTTGATCATTTTCCTTTTTCTGTTTTAATAAAATATAAATATCTTTTGCAAACTAAGACCAAAATTGATGAAACTTGTTTCTAAAATTTCATAAAATTAAGGTGGTCAACCTAGGGCCCTAGTTTAGTGTTTTACAAGGTTTTGGTAGGGTCTTTACTCAACCTCTACACTAATGCTTACATAAGGCAACCACTATTAGGGTTTTCTAGGTTTAGGTGTGTAGGATTTTTTTTGTTGCAATTTTTCAAATGTAGGATGCAATGATGCAAGGATGATGCATGACACTAATAACATCCTAATACAGAATCTGGGATGTTACACGCTGAAGCCTCGTCATGGAGATCCCAAGCCTCCCTTCCCTCCGACCTCGACGCTTCTCGGGCCATAAGGCGGATCGAGTGGTTCGTAGAGACGGGTCTGACCGGCTTGGACCTAGCCATGTGCTGGTTCATCAGGCGAATCCAACCTCTGCAGCACTGCTCGAAGCTCATGCATGAGTATACCAGCGATAGAAGGGATAGTCTCCGCATCTCCGTGGACAACTTCTCGAGCGACTCCGTCAAGCTCCGCCTTAAGGACATCGTCAAGGTGAAGGATAAGAAGCGTGGCTTCACCATCACCTACGACATGTTTGTAGACGGCAAGTGCCCAAAGGTAGGTATTTATTTTCCGTGTACGACATATACTCCAGTTCTTCCGTCTTGCAAATACCATCTTATCTAACACGGTGATTTCTCACTTAACATCTTAGCGATCTAGAGGAAGGCAACCTGGCTGCCCAAATCTACGATCCAAAGATGAATGAAGTCATGGTCGTGTCCGACGACGACGTTCCGTTGGCGCGGAAGCGGAAGAGCTCCACGTCTGACGCTGCCGACAGAGGCAAGAAGAAGAAGACAGAGGATGGAGCCTCCAAGAACACTACCACCGCCTTGGAGGCGGAAAAGAGAAAAGTTACTGGGATTACCTTTGACAAAGCACCCCCACTTGTGTAAGCTTCTCATTCTCCGACATTGTCTATATTTCTGTCTTGCTCCTGTACTTATGCATTTTGCACGTTTCAGGAAGAAAGCCATGACCAGCCTCAAGAAGACTTCCAAAACATCAGGGGCTTCTCGAAATATCAAGGACATGCTGCATCGCGACGCCTCCCCCGCCATCGCCCCTGCCACTCCTGCCGTCAAGCCCTCGTCTGCCCCGACAAGCTCACAAGCTAAGGAGGCATCAGGCCCTTCCGCCATGGAAGTGGATTCTGGCGCCTCTACCGAACTCGCTGTTCTCGGTGAGCAGTCAACGCAGGAGAGCACCGCTCAAAAAATGGCTGAAGCTCTGGCTAAGGATGCCATCGGTGGCGGCAAGGCTGTGGTGGAAGCTGGTACTTCTGCCGTTGGCGGCGCCCCCGCACCCAAGAAAACCATAGTCTATCTGAAGATAGTCTATCCGGTACTTACATCGGGTAGCACTGCTTTGGTTCCTGGTGCAGCGCCGACATCTCCGACGTGCGGTCTAGAGGAGCTCCGCCGGCAAGCAGAAATCTTGCAAGGAAATAGCGAATCCTTTGCCAAGCTACTGGCCGAGAGTGCTACGAACCTCAAGATCATCGCACTTGTAAGTTCTCTTTGCCTTTTGCATTTCATATGAGTATCCCACTGTAGCCCTCGAGGATGTAGACGGAAAACCATAGGTTTTGCATCTATATGCTCTAAGAGTGACTAAGTTAGAAAACCTCTCACTGTAGCCCCTAAGCATTTATATGGAATGAACTATCCCGACTAGATGCTTTAAGACTAGCATACGCAGTGTTTATAAATTTCAATACTGTAGCCCCCAAGCCTCTAGTTGTAACTGAATTAGTTCTGACTAGATGCTTTAAAGAAAAGCTAAGCAGATATCCAAATTAAAAACTTTATACTATAGCCCCCAAGCTTCTAATCTAGAACTGAATTAGTTCCGACTAGATGCTTAAACAAAAGCTAAGCATATTGCTAAGTTAGAAACTCTCGCTGTATCCCCCGAGCGTCTAGGTGGAAAATTTCCGACTAGATGCTCCAAGCAGACTAAACAACGGTTAACTTTGTCCTTTTTTCCACAGAACGAGAATGCTCGGAGGGGCATGGCAAATGACCAGTACTAGAAGATGTGCGCTGATCTTGAAGCCGAAAAGGGTAAAAAATGCCTTCTTGAAGGAACAGATCACCCAGAGCAAGCGTCTATTTTCTAATGCGCATTCCGACTTGGTTTTGTGCCTATATTCTCCGAGTACTCACTGTGTACTTTTCTTTCTCCGACATGCAGACACCATCGCCAAGGCCAAGAATATTGTCGAGCAATCCAAGCACATTCAAGAGCTAGATAGCAAAAACAAGATTCTTAAGCAGGAGAGGAAGGAGATGCTGAAAATGCATGAGGAGTCGATGAAGGCCTTGCAGGACTCCGCCACCGAGGAAATCAACCGCTTGAAGGAGGAGATCACGATCTTAAAAGATCAAAAGCGAGCTGCCGATGAGCAGAATCACCACCATAGCGAGGCGTACAAGCTCCTCCAACAAGAAAAACAATCCTTGGCGGACACGCTCTGGCAAGATGAGGCCAGCATCTTCAGTAAGTTTTCTCCGTCTTGGATTTCTGCAGTCTGGATACTTTGATTTATTGAACTCATGCGCTCCTTGTTGGAATTTTCAGCTCCAATGGGTTTAACCCGGTCACCTCCTCTGGTCAAGGAATGCATGGTTCTTGCCGGCAACTTCATCAACACCGCCATCACCCAAGCCAAGGAGATTGCCAAGCCCCTCCAGATACACATCAAGGCATCGGACTCCGTCGCGAAGTACTCAGAGATTCTACGCCGAGCCCCCGGGCGTATCACAAGCTGGAAAGCTTCGTGTGCATGGGCTGGCGCGAGGATGGCGCTGTCAATGGTGAAGGCACACTACGAAGGTGCCGACATCGACACGGTGACCTCTGGCATCCCCGACATTGATGATGATGGTAAAGAGATTAATCATGAAGCCATCTTGTCGTCACTCGCGGGCTATGACACCAGAGTTGCCGAGTTGGTGGACATCGACGTCTTCGTGCCTATGAACACCATCGACAGCGGCAACCAAGATTCTTCTGAGTCCCACCACAGCGCCGACTTCGAGGGTGGCTCTCCGGCTGGTGACGATGCTGCCTCCAAGTCACCTGCGCCAAAGGAGTGAAAAACAACTTTGTAATATTTGTTTCACCTTTGGTGTATATGCGGAAAAAACTTGTTGATGTAACTTAAGGCGGAAAACAATGGTTGTTTATTTCCCGCTTCTTAAGAACTAACTTCCAGCATGTATATATTTTTTAAGCAAGTGCTGGCTTATCCATTACTTTGGTTCTTATGCTTGACTTTTCGTGAGTCGGAAGACTTATTTGTCGGAACCATGCACTTAGGTGATGATGCCCAATGGCATCGTCAATAACCTGAGCACAAAATCACCGACAATAAGTGTCAAAAGTCACTACTCCAGAATCCACATAAAAACGACAAAGAACGTGTAGACCAGAAAACTTAAGCTAACGCCCGTAGGAGGAATTTTCACAAGTGCAAACGCAAAGCTTGTGCATAAGGGTTTTACATGATCCAAAAATGAACACTAAAGGAGGTAAAAGACTCAGAAATATGAGTGAACCAGAGAGCTTTATTTCACTGATAATATAAGAGGTACACAATTAGATAAAAATGCTAAGTGTAAAAAGGACGTAGTTGTGCTATGTTCCATGGCCGATCAAGCTCCGGGTAGTCATCATCCGGGTCATGACGCTTATGCTTATGATCCTCGTTGGGTCTATCCTTCAGTTCACGATTATCAAGAAGGTAGTAAGACCCATTGAGTAGCGCCTTGCTTATGATGAATGGTCCTTCCCATGGCGGGGATAATTTGTGTGACTTATTCTGCTTAAGTCGGAGCACCAAATCCCCCTCTTTAAACGAGCGATGCCGAACACGGCGACTATGGTAGCTGCGTAGCTTCTACTGGTAGATGGTGGATCTTTTGCATGCCAAAACGCGCTCCTCCTCAAGAAGGTCCACATCTAGGCGTCTGGATTCTTCAGCGCAATCTTCATCGTAGGCGGCAACTCGTGGTGCATCGTGAAGGATGTCGGAAGGAAGGATGGATTCTGCTCCATATAACATGAAATAAGGGGTGTAGCTGGTGGATCTGTTGGGTGTAGTTCGTAAACTCCATAACACAGAAGGCAATTCTTCCGCCCAGGCTCCAGCTGCTCTATGTAGCGGTGCCTCAATACGTGGCTTGATTCCCTGCAGAATTAATCCATTGGCTCGCTCAACCTGACCATTGGATTGTGGGTGTGCCACAGATGCAAGGTCAAGTCGGATGCCTTTCTCCAGCAATAAGCCTCCACTTCTCCGTGTGACAAATTGCTGCCGTTGTCGGTGATAATGTTGTGTGGGAGACCAAATCTCACCACTAGATCCCGGACAAACCTGAGGGCAGTTGCCCCATCAAGCTTTCTAATGGGTTTAGCTTCTATCCATTTAGTGAATTTGTCAACTACTACAAGCAGATGCGTAAACCCACAAGGTGTCGTTTGTAACGGTCCTACCATGTCCAGCCCCCAGACTACCAACGGCCAAGTTATTGGTATTGTTCGCAGTTCTTCAGTAGGAACATGTGGTTGTCGGGCATAATACTGGCATCCTATGCATATCTCAACCAGCTTGTCGGCGTCTGCCTTCGCGGTCAGCCAGTAGAATCCTTGCCGGAAGGCTTTCGCAACCAACGATCGAGGAACGACGTGATTCCCGCAATCTCCGAGATGGATTTCATGTAGGATTTCCATACCTTCTAGCTGGGAAACACACTTTAGGTATACACCAGTAGTGCTTCTTTTGTAGAGTTGCCCATTAATTATGGAATAACCCTTTGCTCATCGTACTATTTGCCGTCTTTTGACTTCGTCGTTGGGCAAAGTTCCATGTTCGAGATATTCCATGAACGGTTTTGTCCAAGCCGGAGGGACCTTAGTCACCATGTTGACGAAAGATTCATCTCTAGTCGGGTTGTCGATGTCGGCTCCCTTCACAGATGGTGTGCGCAAGTGCTCTAGGAAAACTCCTGGCGTGATTTGCTTGCGCCCTGATCCAAGCTTAGACAGTAGATCAGCCGCCTTGTTTTATTCCCTAGGTACATACTTGACTTCGTAGCCCAAGAAGCTCTTGGCTATCTCGTCCACTTCGTCTCGATATGCCGCCATCATAGGGTTCCACGCATTCCAGGTGCCAGCCACCTGCTGGGCAACCAAGTCGGAATCTCCACAGCAAACTATGCGCTTGATGCCAATATCCTTGGCTACACGTAGTCCGTGAATGAGTGCTTCATACTCCGCCATGTTGTTTGTAGCCTCGAAGTGGATCTGTAGAACGTAGTGTAGCTTGTCTCCTGTTGGTGACTGTAGCAATACACCAGCCCCCGAGCCGTTGAGCAGCTTTGATCCGTCAAAGTGCATCACCCAGTACTCTGGTTCCAACAACGGAGTAGATTCTGGCATCTCCGTCCAATCTGCAACAAAATCCGCCAAGGCTTGTGACTTGATAGTGTCGCGTCTCTTGTAGGTGATCTCGAAGGCGGCAAGTTCAATGCCCCACTTCGCGACCCTTCCCGTAGCATCGCTGTTGTTGGTAATGTCAGACAGTGGAGTCTTGCTCACCACTGTGATTGGGTGCTCCTGAAAGTAATGCCCTAGGTTCCGAGAAGCAAGGAATACTCCATAAGCTATCTTCTGGTAGTGCGGGTAACGCTTCTTGGACTCCGTCAAGACCTCGCTCACATAGTAAACCGGTTGTTGAACTCCGTGCTCATGGCCTGGTTCCTTCCGCTCTACCACGACGACGATGCTGATTACCCGGTTGGTTGCCGCCATGTAGATTAACATGGGCTCTCTAGGTTCAGGTGCTGCAAGGATGGGCGCTGAGGAAAGAATCTCCTTGAGTTGCTTCAATGCTGCATCTGCTTCGTCCGTCCACGTGAATTTTTCCGCCTTCTTCAGAAACTTGTACAACGCAAGGCCTTCTCTCCAAGTCGGCTGACGAACCGACTAACTGTTGCAACACAACCTGTTAGTCATTGAATGTCCTTTAGGCATGTCGGACGGTTTATGTTTAAGATGGCCTTGATTTTCTCCGGGTTGACCTCGATTCCGTGTTGGGGAATGATGAAGCCCAACAATTTGCCGGCTGGAACCCCGAAGACGCACTTCTTAGGGTTAAGCATAATGTTGTATTTCCGGAGATTATCAAAGGTTTCTTTAAAGTCGGAGATTAAGTCATTTGACTTTTTAGACATCACCGCGATATCGTCCACATAGGCGTGAACGTTCCGACCAATTTGGTCATGGAGGCAATGTTGCATTGTCCGCTGGTACGTGTCACCTGCGTTTTTTAGCCCAAAGGGCATTGTGACATAGCAAAACGTGTCGTATGGGGTAGTGAACGAAGTGGCCAATTGGTCCGACTTCCTCATCTTGATCTGGTGGTATCCTGAGTATGCATCAAGAAAACACAAAAGTTCCAAGCCAGCCGTCGAGTCAATGACTTGGTCAATGCGAGGCAAAGCAAACGGATCTTTGGGACATGCTTGGTTCAAGCCGGTGTAATCAACGCACATTCTTAATTCATTGGTTCCCTTTTTGGCGACAAGTACAGGATTGGCCACCCATTGGGTGTGAAGGACTTCTCGGATAAATCTAGCCTTAAGTAACCTAGCTATCTCTTTGCCAATGGCGCGTCTCTTCTCATCTCCAAAGCATCGTAGAGGTTGTTTC
This sequence comes from Avena insularis, assembly GCA_023614405.1. Classification (NCBI taxonomy): domain Eukaryota; kingdom Viridiplantae; phylum Streptophyta; class Magnoliopsida; order Poales; family Poaceae; genus Avena; species Avena insularis. The sequence continues at coordinate 279,006,367 of CM042691.1, forward strand.
ACTGGTTTACATTTTGGATCAATCTTTAAGCTGTGCTTGTCAAGTTCCCTAGGTACACCTTTCATGTCGACAGGTTGCCAGGCAAAGATGTCCTTATTCTCACGGAGGAACTCGACGAGCGCGCTTTCCTATTTGGGATCCAGGTTCATCCCAATGGCGGTGACCTTGGAGCCATCGCCTACCACAAGTTCTACTAGCTTGGTCTCAATGGCGGCCTTGAACGCAGGAGCGGAGTCGGAAATCTACTTCTTCGACGCGGGCATCTCTGAGTCATTGACCTTGCTCGGGATCTCTTTGAATTCTTCGCTGTAGAGGACAGCTTTTGCAATGGCTGCTTCATTGATCTCGCAGTCCCTTGCCTCGGTAAAGCTTCCGGATACGGTGATGACACCGTTTGGTCCGGGTATCTTGAGTTTGTTGTAGACGAAGCATGGCTTGGCCATGAACGTGTGGAATATGTCATGGCGGAATATGACGTGGTACACGCTCTTGAAGGGGACCACCTCAAAGGTCATGTGCTCTTGGCGGTAATTATTAACATCGACAAAGGCAACCTGAGGTGTAATGCACCCAAGGGATCGGGCCTCCCGACCAGGAACTACACCATGGAAGATGGTGTTGGTCCGCCTTAGGTTTGCCTCCGTCAAGTTCAACTTCTGCAGTGTATCCAGGTACATGATGTTGATGCTGCTTCCACTATCCACCATACACTTGGTGAACTCCACACCGTCAATCAAGGGGTTGATGACCATGGCGTATTGGTTCTCTATAGGTATAAGGTCTGGGTGGTCCGTCCTGTCCCAAGTGATTAGAACTTCCGACCAGCGCAGGTACTGGGGAACTGGGGGGGAGAGTAGCCATCAGGATCCTCAGAGAGGTCTTCTGTTGTCGGACGGTGGGGGTGCCAAGGAAAGTGTGGTAGACTGGAGCCTTCTTTGCGAAGGGGTTCTTGCCCTTGTCGTCGCTCTTGGCGGCGTGCTTGGGGTCAACTTCTTCGTCCATGTCACTCGAATCCTTGGACTCTTCCTCCTTCTTCTTCCCCTTGCCCTTGTCTCGCGGTCTGTTCTTCCGACTTCGCTTGTAGCCGGACTCCGGGTCTTCCTTGAGGTCGTTGACGAACTTGCAGTGTCGATTGGTATGGGTGGCCTTGCCGTTGGCGTCGAGGTGTACGAGGCACGGCATATCGCGGTACTCCTTGTAGGTTTGGGGAACGTGGAGCGGCGCCAAGGTTGTTTCGCTGCATCGCTGCTGCCCACGGCCAGCTCCCCTTCCTCGTCCACGTTGTCCGCCATCACCTCGTCCTGCAAAAGTCATAGCGACCATGTCGGTAGATTGCTTTTCTTCTGGAGTGGTTTTTCGCTTTGTACTGCTGTTCCTCTGAGCTTGAGTTGGAACGGCTGTTGTCGGCAAGGAGCCGCGAGCATCATCGTCGGCGGCCTCAAACTCACTAGCCAACTGAATCATCTGGTTCAAATCAAGCTGGTGATTGTCCTGCAAGCGCTTCAGCTTATGTCGGAGCAACGTGCCTCTTTCCAACCTGTCGATGAAGGAGGCCATGGCGGTCTGAGCATGCACTCCAGCACAGGAATTCTTCATATCCAGCCAGCGGGAGAGGTAGGCGCGAGATGTCTCGTATTTCTCTTGCACGCACCGCTGTAGATCGCCCATAGTGCAGGGACGCTTGTATGTACCCTCAAAGTTCTTGGTGAACGCTTCTTGCATGTCCAGCCAGTTGTAGATGGATTTCTCCGGCAAGTCATCGATCCATTGATGGGCCGTGCCCGCCAACATTAATGGGAGGTACTTGACGGCGATATTGGGGTTGCCTCCGGCAATCTCTACCACGTTGTCGTAGTCCTACAACCATGTGGCTGGCTTGGCGGTGCCGTCATAGGGCTTGATGGTCTTGTCAATCGGAAAACCTTTGGGGTAAGTTGCGGACCGTATTGCAGGTCCAAAGCAACATGGTCCCAGGTATGGTCCTTCCTGGGCCTCGTGGATCTTATCGATCCGCGAACGTGCGTCGTACGGCTTCAGGCTCTTCTTCTTCTTGTCAACAGGGGATGGGCTGCGTGAACGATGCGAGCCTCCTCCGCCATGGTGACTGCTTGGTGGTGACGGAGGCGGAGGTGGCAGTGGGTTAGCCTTCTTGTTGTTACCCTCCTGCGACGCCTCACGCCTGTCACGGTTGCTTGTCGGACGCGGGGGGTCATGGTATGACCTGCTCTTGTGTCCTTGGTTGCGCTCTCCGTCATGACGGGTCTGCTCCGTGTTGTCGCGGATGACGATGCCACACTTCTTTGGTGGGGGCATATCCGTACGATGGTGAGCCTTGTAATCTTCGCGATGTTGGGGGGATCGGGGTGGTGGCGATGGGCGAAGAGGTCGGGCCTTTTCTCCGTGGTCGGAGGATATGGGGATAGCATCCTTCCTGTTGCGTGCATCCCTCCGTCTTTGTTCTGATGAACCCGTCTGGGACCCGACATCAAGAGGAGATCTGTCCCTTGGCGGCTTGTACTGGCTAGATTGGCAGAGCGTTGGGTCAGACTCAAGCCTCTGGGAGGTGGCCTTTTCCTGCTGCTTCACCGCCTTGGCCACTAGGTCATAGACCTGTTCCACTGCCTCAGGCGATCTATCCTGCTCCAGAAGGGTCTTGGCGACGGCCAGGTTAAGGAGTGGGGTGGGAATCACCTGCTTGCCTTTACTGTCAATGTATGGCTTGGCTTGTGCCGGCTTTGAGGGGGACCATCCTAGGTTACGCCGCACACCAGGATCATTGATGACGCGAGCCGGAGCTTTCTTAGCCTTTTGCTGCTGCAGTAAAGTCTTGTACTCGGCCTCCATTGCTCTAGATTTCTCTATGGACTTTTGCGCGTTGACCAGATCTCGATCTAGATTAGCGCCTTGCTCCGCGATGGCTTGCGCTTCCTCCAGCAGCTGCTGGCGCTTCTCGTCAAGCTAGGTCACATTCCAGATATGAGCAACAGTCAGTGACTCGACGAGGAGATTGTCGTACATCACTCTATCAGCTAGAGTAACTTGGGCTACTGCAGACGTAGATGATGGAGGCGGAATTTTGCAGTGTTGTTGTTGCTCGGGCTAGTGCCGAGTTCCTGCGGCTGCTGCACTAGATTAGGCGGAGGAGGCATTACTTTTGTGCGATCATCGTCAGCAGCAATGAGTGGCCCCTTCCCCTTTTCCAGCGCTGTAGGCGGAGCTCGTCCGAGTTTATCTTCATCCATCGTCGTCCCAATGGTGACGAACACCCCTCGAGACGTGACGGCATTGTTGGCTTGCTCGTCGCGCGAGTACTCCTCCATCTCCTACATAGTGGAGTCTAGCTCTTCTGGACTGAAATCTATCTCCTCTGAATCTGCACTGAAATCAGCATAGAGCGCGTCAATGACAGAGTCGGAGGGTGCCAGGACTTCCTCGATGACGGGCGGTGGAGGTGCAACGGCCTCGACGATGACTGGAGGTGGTGGTGCTGCTGCGACGATGGCGGCGGGAGGCGGTGGTGGCGGTTGCTGAATCGGAGGTTCTCCGTCCCTGAGCGCAAGCGCCATCTGGGCTGCTGCGTCAGCTTCCGCGTAGTTGTTGACGGTGCTCACCATCTCTTCGAGGGTAAGATGCCCTGTTGCCTGCTGCCGTCTTAAAGAATGTCGGAGAAGCGTGCCACGACCCAGTCCTTCCACGAAGTGATACAAAGCATTATCATTGGGGTAGTGGGCGGATCAGCCAGATCACGGAGCCACACGGCGGTGATCACCGGGTTTTGCCTTCTCTCTGAGCAGCGCGCGGATCAAGATGGTAACCATGCCGACGAACTTGGATCTTTCTTGTCGGGCCGCAGACGGCGGCCGGCGGATTTGCAGTGATCTTCCACCTTTATATCATGCACAGGGGTGGTTTGGGTGGGCCTTGGATTCTTCCGATCTTTGCCGGCAAACTCTGAGGAGAGATCCGACATTGATCCTTCCGCGAACATATCCTTCCTGTAGGCGGTCCATGCGGGCCTTGATGCTTTCCGATCTTTGCCAGCAAACTCCGAAGAGAGATCCGACATCGATCCTTCCGCGAACGTATCCAGCCCGTAGGCGGTCCGTGCGGGCCTTGATGCTCCTCCGACTCCCAGGTAACTAGTGCCCGAGTCGGTTTCGCCGATGAAGAGGTGGATGTCTCCGATAGGAACGATTGAACACCGCGTAGGGTTCGCCTTCGCCGGGATCTAGAACTCGTCAGGAGGGACGATCGGAACATTGCCAGAGAAGAGAACACGGCCGATGGCTAGGGTTTTGCCGATTCCCGCGAAGATCTTGGTCCTCGCCCGCTGAAGAGCCTGAAGCGCCTCTTGCCCCACGGTGGGCGCCAACTGTCGTGGTATTGCCGACGAGTACGCCATGGAGGGGTCCTCACAATGCGTATTTAGAGATGTGGGGGAAGGCGGACGGTTGACGGGTACGAGGTAACACAGCTTACCCAGGTTCAGATCCCACGACGGTGGCGGAATCCTACTCCTGCTATAAATCACTATAAGAGCAATACGCCGAGTTACAGAGATAGGTTCGCTGTGCGAGGTTGTATGAATCGATACTAGGTTGTCTGAAGTTGTGCCCTAAAGGCTCCCATAGGCCCGACTTATATAGTCGCCAGGTCCTAGGGTTATAGGGAAAAGTCCTAGCCGGACAGGTTACAGAGTCCTACACCGTCTATTACTAGTCTTGTGTATCTTGCACTCCAAGGCTCCGGGTACGCTGGTGACTCCACCGTAGCCTTCCTTTATCTGGCATGGGCCTCCCTTCTGGATCCATCTAAATGGGCCACCCAGCAGGCCATAGGCCATGATACCAACTATGGGCCACCCGGGTTATCCGGATAAGTGACATGCTATGAGGATACCCATATAGCATATCCCCAACATGGCTGGCACCTGGAATGCACGGAACCCTATGATGGCGGCATATCGAGATGAAGTGGACGAAATAGCCAAGTGCTTCTTGGGCTACGAGGTCAAGTATGTACCCAGGGATCAAAACGAGGCGGCTGATCTACTGTCTAAGCTTGGATCAGGGCGCAAACGAATTCCGCCAGGAGTTTTCCTAGAGCATCTACGGACACTATCCGTGAAGGGAGCAGACATCGACAACCCGGATAGAGTTGACTCTTTCGTCCACATGGTGGCAAAGGTCCCTCCGACTTGGACAAAACCGTTCATGGAATATATCGAACACGGAACTTTGCCCGACGACAAAGTCGAAACACGGCAAATAGTACGTCGAGCGAAGGGCTATACCATAATCAATGGACAGCTCTACAAAAGGAGCACTACTGGTGTATACCTTAAGTGTGTTTCCCAGCTAGAAGGTATTGAAATCCTACGCGAAATCCATCTCGGAGATTGCGGGCATCACGTTGCTCCTCGATCGTTGGTCGTGAAAGCCTTCCGGCAAGGATTCTACTGGCTGACCGCGAAGGCGAACGCCGACAAGCTGGTTGAGACATGCATGGGATGCCAATATTATGCCCGACAACCACATATTCCTGCTAAAGAATTGCGAACAATACCAATAACTTGGCCGTTTGCGGACTGGGGGCTAGACATGGTGGGACCGTTACAGACGGCACCATGTGGGTTTACGCATCTGCTAGTAGCAGTTGATAAATTCACTAAATGGATAGAAGCTAAACCCATTAGAAAGCTTGACGGGGCAACCACCCTCAGGTTTGTACGGGATCTAGTAGTGAGATTTGGTCTCCCACATAGCATTATCACCGACAATGGAAGCAACTTATCACTCGGAGAAGTGGAGGCATATTGTTCGGAGAAGGGTATCTGACTTGACCTTGCATCTATGGCACATCCACAATCCAATGGTCAGGTTGAGCGAGCCAATGGATTAATTTTGCAGGGAATAAAGCCCCGTCTTGAGGCACCGCTACATAGAGCAGCTGGAGCCTGGGCGGAAGAATTGCCATCTGTACTATGGAGTTTACGAACTACACCCAACAGATCCACCGGCTACACCCCTTACTTCATGGTATATGGAGCAGAAGCCATCCTACCTTCCGACATACTTCAGATGCACCAAGGGTTGCCGCCTACGACGAAGATGACGCTGAAGAATCCAAACGCCTAGATGTGGACCTTCTCGAGGAGGAGCGTGTTTTGACATGCCAAAGATCCACCATCTACCAGCAGAAGCTACGCAGCTACCATAGTCGCTGCGTTCGGCATCGCTCGTTTAAAGAGGGGGATTTAGTGCTCCTACTTAAGCAGAAGAAGTCACACAAATTATCCCCGCCATGGGAAGGACTGTTCATCATAAGCAAGGCGCTACTCAATGGTACTTACTACCTTGTTGACAATCGTGAACTGAAGGATAGACCCAACGAGCATCATAAGCGTAAGCGACGTTACTCGGATGATGACTACCCGGAGCTTGATCGGCCATGGAACATAGCACATCTACGTCCTTTCTACACTTAGCATTTTTTATCTAATTATGTACCTCGTATATGATCAATGAAATAAAGCTCTTCGGTTCACTCATATTTCTTAGTCTTTTACCTCCTTTAGTGTTCATTTTTGGATCATATAAAACCTTTATGCACAAGATTTGCAATTGCACTTGTGAAAATTCTACCTACGGGCGTTAGCTTAAGTTTTCTGGTCTACACGTTCTTTGTTGTTTTTATGTGGATTCTGGAGTAGTGACTTTTGGCACTTATTGTCGGCGATTTTGTGCTTAGGTTATTAACGATGCCATTGGGCATCATCACCTGAGCGCATGGTTCCGACAACGAGTCTTCCGACTCACGAAAAGCCAAGCATAAGAACCAAAGTAATGGATAAGCCAGCACTTGCTTAAAAAAATATATACATGCTAGAAATAGTTCTTAACTAGCAGGACATACATCATTGTCTTCCGTCTTAAGTTAACACATAGTTTTTTCCGCATACACATTACAGAGGAAACAAATATTACAAATTGTTTTTTATTCCTCTGGCGCAGGTGACTTGGAAGCAACATCATCGGCAGCAGGAGAGTCACCCTCGAAGTCGGCAGTGTGGAGGTACTCGGAGGAGCTTTGGTTGCCGCCATCGATGGTATTCATTGGCACGAAGACGTTAACGTCGACCAACTTGGCGACTCTGGTGTCATAACCTGCGAGTGACGCCAAGATAGATTCGTGGTTTATCTTTTGGCCTTTGTCATCTACATCGGGGATGCTAGAGGTTACCGTGTCGATGTCGGCATTCTCGTAGTGTGCCTTGACCATGGACAACACCATCCTTGCACCAGCCCGTGCACATGAAGCTTTCCAGCTTGTAATACGCTCGGGGGCTCAGTGCAGGATCTCCGAGAACTTCGCCACAGAGTCCGATGCCTTGATATTGATCTGGAGGGGCTTGGCAATCTCTTTGCTCTGCGCGATGGCGGTGTTGATGAAGTTGCCGGCAAGGACCATGCATTCCTTCGTCGGAGGAGGCGACCGGGTTAAACCCATAGGAGCTGCGAATTTCCAACAAAGGAGCACATGAGTTCAAAAATTCAGAGTATCTAGACTACAGAAATCCAAGATGGAGAATCACTTACTGAAGATGTTGCCCTCAGCTTGCTAGAGGGTATCCGCCATGGAGTCTCGTTCTTGTTGGAGGATCTTGTACGCTTCATGATGGCGTTGATTTTGCTCATCAGCAGCTTTCTTCTGCTCTTTCAAGACAGTGATTTCCTCCTTCAAGCAGTTCATCTCCTTGTTGGCGGAGTCCTGCAGGACTTTCATTGATTCTTGATGCATCTTCAGCATGTCCTTCCTCTCCTTCTTGAGGATCTTGTTCTTGTTATTCAGCTGCTGAATGTGCTTGGATTGCTCGACAATATCCTTAGCCTTGGAAATGGTTTCTGCAAGTCGGAGAAAAGACAGTACACAATGAGTACTCGGAGATTGCACAAGACCAAGCCGGAGTACGGAAAAAGAAAGGAAAAACAGATGCTTGCTCTTGATGATCTGTTCCTTCAAGAAGGTAGTTTTACCCTTTTCAACTTTCAAGTCCGCGCGCATCTTCTGGTACTTGTCGTTAGCCATGCCCCTTCGAGCATTCTCATTCTGTGTAAAAAAGAAAGTTAAACATTGTTTGGTCTACTTGGAGCATCTAGCCAGAAAATTTCCACCTAGACGCTCGGGGGCTACAGCGAGAGTTTTTTAACTTAGCAATATGCTTAGTCTTTCTTTAAGCATCTAGTCGGAACTATTTCAGTTTTCGATTAGAAGCTTGGGGGCTACAGTATAAAGTTTTTAACTCGGATGTATGCTTAGCTTCACTTTAAGCATCTAGTCGGAACTAATTCAGTTACGACTAGAAGCTTGGGGGCTACAGTATCGAAATTTATAAACACTGCGTATGTTACTCTTAAAGCATCTAGTCAGAATATTCATCCCACCTATATGCTTGGGGGCTACAGTGAGAATTTTTCTAGCTTAGTCACTCTTAGAGCATTAGACGCAAAAGACCTATGGTTTTCCGTCTAAATCCTCGGGGGATATAGTGGGATACTCATATGAAATGCAAAAGGCAAATAAAACTTACAAATGCAATGATCTTGAGGTTGATAGCACTCTCAGTCAGCAGCTTTCCGAAGGATACACTGTTTCCTTGCAAGATCTTTGCTTGCCAAAGAAGCTCCTCTAGACCGCACGTCGGAGATGTCGGCGTTGCACCAGGAACCAGAGAAGTGCTACCCGGCGTAAGTACCGGATAGACTATCTTTGGAAACTCAATGGTTTCCTTGGGTGCGGGGGCACCGCCTTCGGCAGAAGTACCACCTTCCTCCACCGCCTTACCACTACCAATGGCATCCTTAGCTGGAGCTTCAGCCATTTGGTGTGCGGCACTCTCCTGTGTCGCCTGTTCGCCGACAATAGAAATCTCGGTAGAGGCGCCTGAGTCCACTTCCATGGCGGAAGGGCCAACTGCTTCCTTGGCTTGAGAGCTTGTCGGAACGGACGAAGGCTTGACGATGGGAGTGACAGGGGCGTTGGCGGGAGATGCGTCGCGATGCAGCATATCCTTGATGGTTCTAGAAGCCCCCGAAGTCTTCGGGGTCTTCTTCAAGCTGGTCGTGGCTTTCTTTCTGAAACATGCAAAATGCATAAGTACAGGAATAAGACAGAAAATGGACAATGTCGGAGAGAAAAGAAGCTTACACTAGAGGGGGTGGTTTGGCAAAAGGGATCCCAGTAACCTTTATTTTCTCATCCTCCAGGGCGGCGGTAGTCTTCTTAGAGGCTCCACCCTCCGCTTTCTTCTTCTTGCCTCCGTCGCCAGCGTCAGAGGTGGAGCTCTTCCGCTTTCGCGACAACGGAACATCGTCGTCGGACACGACCGTGACTTCCTTCATCTTTGGATCATAGATTTGGACAGCCATGCTATCCTCCTCTAGATCGCTAAGATGTTAAGTGAAAAGTTACCGTGTTAGACGAGATGGTAAAGGTTAGACGGAAGAACTGGAGTATATGTCATACACGGAAGATATACAGTTACCTTTGGGCACTTTCTCTCTATGAACATGTCGTAGGTGATGGCGAAGCCATGCTTCTTGTCCTTCACCTTGACGATGTCCTTGAGGCGAAGCTGACGGAGTCGCTCGAGAAGTTGTCCTCGGAGATGCGGAGGCTATCCCTTCTATCGTTGGAATACTCGTGCATCAGCTTCGAGCGGTGCTGCAAAGGCTGGATCCGCCGGATGAACCAGCACATGGCTAGGTCCAGTCTGGTCAAACCCGTCTCTATGAACCACTCTATCCGCCTTATAGCGCGGGAAGCATCGATGTCAGAGGGAAGGGAGGCCTGGGATCTCCGTGTCGAAGTTTCATCGGCTGCTCCATCGACAAAGTTCGGGTACGTTACTTCTCGGCCGACCAGAGGGATATCTAGGCCGTAGAAGTAAGTATGCTGCCAATTCTTGCAGGACTCATGGCCGACGATGTCGGGGAAGCGCCGGCCATGCCGGTCTTGAAGCTAATGGTGCCACAATTTCTAAGTTCGTCCTTGCTGGCCCCGGCTTCGCGCTTGACAATGAAGAAATATATGAAGAGATCTAGCCTAGGCTTAATCCCTAAGTAACCCTCATAAAGCGCCACGTAATTGCTAAGCGCTAGGATACTATTGGGAGAAAGGTTCTGTGGATGTACTCGGTAATGATTCAAGACAGCGAGGAAGAAATTAGAGATGGGCAGGGAGACGTCGCGTATCAACTGTGCTTTGAGGTACACCTTTTCTCCGGCTTGGGGAGAAGGTGTGACCTCGCCGGCCGGCACCGATCGCCAGGCGAGCCCCTCCGTCGCAGGGAGGTAACCTTTGATGATCATCTCTTTGATGTCGCGGTCCGTGATGTCCGAACCGCGCCAGTCGCCCTTATGCGAATCAAGCTCCTCCTCCAGCAGCTCCAGCGCCGCTAGATTATGGTCACCGCCGGTGGCCTCGACCACCACAGACCTAGGGATGACCAGGCCCTCTGGGGGCACGACGACGGAGCTCGCCGACTTCGCCCGACGCCGCCATCGAAGGGGATGATCTTCTGCTGGCCATTGGGTGTGTTTGGAGGTGACTGGTGAGATTGGGAGTCAGGGTTTTTCGTGCAAGGCGCGGAGAGCTCGAGGAGACGCTTGCCTGAGGAAGAAGAAGATGCAGGAGAGAATGAGGTGAAAAGTAATTTTTCCACCGCAGTTACTATTTATGGTCTCCAGCATCAAGATTCGTGCATCTTGATCGAATGGTTGTCGCGTAGACGACATGTGCGGAAATTTCTCCACGTACCAACCGTCACCGCCAACGGTTCGTATCGCTCGCACGGGAAAAGTGGACATGATTGTGTTCTCTGCATGTGTGAGTTATGAGGCGTTGCTGACCTACGTCTATGTCGCCCTAGCTGACATAGGCAGATGAACCATCACATCAGAAGATTCCAGCATGGACGGATCCAGTCCGGCTATGGAAGATTACGATGGAAGATTCAACAATTCTCCGACTTATGATTTGAAGACGGAGAAAACCTTGAGGGTTCTTTGGGAGGACTACAAGATGTTGCTTGACGATTTGCCGACATCCATCTAGACGGAGCATTCAACATGAAGACGCAAGACGACGCAAGATCTCGGAGTTCTCCGGGGGCTACTGTTGGGGATATGCTATATGGGTATCCTCATAGCATGTCTCCTATCGGGATAACCCGGGTGGCCCACAGTTGGTAGCATGGCCCATGGCTTGCTGGGCGGCCCAGTTAGATGGATCCAGAAGGGAGGCCCATGCCGGATAAAGTAAGGCTACGGTGGAGTCACCAGCGTACCCGGAGCCTTGGAGTACAAGACACGCTAGACTAGTAATAGACGGTGTAGGACTCTGTAACCTGTACGGCTAGGACTTTTCCCTGTAACCCTAGGACCTGGCGACTATATAAGTCGGGCCTATGGGAGCCTTTAGGGCACAATCTCAGAAAACTTCACATAACCTCGCACAACGAACCAATCCCTGTAACTCGGCATATTGCCCTTATAGTGATTTATAGCAGGAGTAGGATTCCGCCACCATTGTGGGATCTGAGCCTGGGTAAGCTGTGTTACCTCGTACCCGTCAACTGTCCGCCTTCCCCCACGTCTCTAAACACGCACTGTGAGGACCCCTCCATGGCGTACTCGTCGGCAATACCACGACAACCTTCTTTCATATCAATAATGGCACCAATTGTTCTAAGAAAAGGTCTTCCCAAAGTAATAGGACAAGAAGCATTGTATTCAACATCCAAAACATATAAATCCACAGGGACATAAGCATTATTAACCATAATGAGAACATCATTAATACTCCCCATGAGTTTCTTTTTAGCATTATCATTGAGTGGGACATCCAAATAACAATCTTCTAATGGTGGCAAATCAAGCATTTCATAAATCTTCCTAGGCATAATAGATATACTAGAACCAAGATCACATGAAGCTTTGAGATCAAAGTCATTCACTTGCATATTAATAATGGGTTCCCAACTATCTTCTACTTTCCTAGGAATAGAAACTTTGTGTTTTAGCTTCTCTTCCTTAATTTTAACAAGAGCATCTGTAATGTGTTTGGTAAAGGCAACATGCATATCACTAGCATCGGGACTTCTAGGAAGCTTTTATAGGAACACAATCACTTCAGAAATATTGCAACCATCAATATCAAAGTCAAACTTAGCATCACTAGTAGTAGGATCAATAGGCTTAAGCATAGTAGGATGAGCTACTTGTGGTTTATTGGTGATAGTGCACACGCTATTGTTTCTATCAGTTTCAGCTTCCCTTTCCCACCTAGCATGAAGTTGAGCTAACAGCCTAACATTTTCATCAATAGTAACTTGTATGGCATGAGCAGTAGCAAATGTGTTTTCCATAGTTTTAGGTTTAGCAGCCATTTTATTAACCAAGAAAGTTTGAGCTTCAGACAAAGAGAATATATTTTTCTCAACAGTTAAAAGCTTTTCCTCTATATTCTTATTGAAAGTGGTTTGCTTACTAATAAAGTCCTTGAGCATGACTTCAAGTTCAGAGGGGGCACTTCTAGCATTACTGTAGGAGCTTCCATAGGAATTGCCATTATTAGGAGGATAAGGCCTATAATTGTTGTTGCTACCAAAATTATTCCTATAGGCATTGTTGTTTCTAATGAAGTTCACATCAACTTGCTCTTCTTGAGCAACCAAAGAGGCTAAGGGAACACTATTAGGATCTAGAGGAGCTTTCCCATTAACAAGCATAGCCATAATAAAATCAATATTTTCACTCAAAGAGGAAGTTTCCTCAACAGAATTTACCTTCTTACCATGTGGAGCTCTCTCAACATGCCATTCAGAGTAGTTAACCATCATATTATCAAGGAGCCTTGTTGCAGCACCCAAGGTGAGTCCCATAAAAGTACCTCTAGCAGCAGAATCCAACAGATTTCTTGAGTAGAAGTTCAAACCTGCATAAAAAGTTCGGATAATCATCCAAGAAGTGAGTCCATGAGTAGGTTAATTTTTAACCAAAGATTTCATTCTTTTCCAAGCAGGAGCAACATGTTCACTATCAAGCTGTTTAAATTTCATAATGTCACTTCTTATAGCAATAATCTTAGCAGGAGGATAGTACTTTCCAATAAAAGCATCTTTGCACTTAGTCCAAGTATTAATACTATTTTTAGGCAAAGATAGCAACCATTCTTTAGCTTTTCACCTCAAGGATAAAGGAAAAAGCCTGAGCTTAATAATATCTCCATCTACATCCTTATACTTTTGCATTTCACAGAGCTCAACAAAGCTATTAAGATGGGCAGCAGGATCATCAGAGCCAGCACCAGAAAATTGCTCTCTCATCACAAGATTCAACAAAGCAGGCGCATACCCCGATCTTCTTAAGAGCATCTCTATTCGTTGGCCGAACCCAGGGCGAAATTTGGTCCGTTTTTCGGCCGGACTGAACTTGTTTTCGGCCTGGGTACGCCTATTCACCCATCCGCGTACCCAGGCCGAGTCCCCAAGTTCGGCTAAAATTCATCAAACTAAGGCGATTTTCATTAAGTTGGGCGAAATATAGGCGGATTACATCAAATTTAAACGAAACTAGTAATAACTAAACTTAAAAAGGGCGTCGCCGGTGCCTTCGCCGTTCTACATGCCGAAGTTGCTGTAGAACGCCGTGTAGTCGGGGTCCGCGCGGCCGTCATCCTCGCCGCCGCCGTGCCGTAAATGCGGGCTCGGCTGGCGGGAGCTGCCCTGGCCAGGGTCGCCGCACCTCCATGGCGTGTAGGAGGGGCCTGCGTCGTTGTCGTCCAGGACGTACAGCGGGGCGCCATGGTAGGCGAGCTGACGCCCAGCCATCGCCCGACGCCGTGCGGCCTGCTCATCGGCCTGCTGCTGCAGGCCGAAGATGCGTTGATGCTCCGCCTTCTCCCAGTCCCTCCTGGACCATTCCAGGATGTCCGGCGAGGAGGGCTCGACGAGCGGCAGCGCCGGCGACAGCGGCGGCGCTTCGCGGAGCGACTGCTCCAACGCCATCTTCAGGGCGGCGTCCTCGGCGTCTTGGGACGACGCAGGCGCAGGTGGCCTGTTGGCGGCGTAGGCGCAGACGGCTCACGGATGACGATATCAGCGTGTCCATGGCGGTGAGCGCAGCGAGCAACAGCGCTTCACCGCTGCCGGCGCAGCGGCGCGCTGCCAGATGAGTGCGACGCCGAAGCGGAGGAGGATGAGCTCATGCTCGCCATCCTCCTCGGGGCCCAGTTCGCCGAAGGAGCACGCCTGCCCGTCCTGGCCGCCGGCGGCGGGAAGCCCAGCCACGGCGTGTTCCCCCGGTTGATGTGCTCCAGCACGGCGGCGAGCGTCCGCCCCGGTGCACTCCACCAACGCCGGCGCCCCGCCGAGTTCTTGCGCACCGGCGGTGACTCGCTCGACGCCCCCTCGTGGCGGGCGAGCTCCTGCTGGCGCCGCTCCTCGAAGAAGTGCGCCCAGTAGACTTGGTCGTCGGCGCTCACGCCTTCGCCGGGGTTGTCCATGTCGGCGATGTACTCCTGTACATCGTACGGCAACTCCTCCGGCGTCGGCCCCGGCGGGATTGGGATGCCGCCGGCGCTCAGCGTCCACCCCGGCGGCATCCGCGTGTCCGGCGGCGCCATGTACCCCGCCTCGTACAGCATGCGCGCCTCCCAAGTTTGGAGGGTGCGCCGGCCGAAGCCGTTCGCCGCAGCGCCGTCGCCGGGGTAGCGTTCGCCCATGGTGAGAGAAAGGGGAGAGGTGAGAGCTCACCGGAGTTGGGCTTGTGGGTGGGGGAAGCTGTGAGAGAATGCGAAGATCTCCGGCGAGGGGTACGGCTTATAAAGGCCGAGGTGCGCCGCGAGGGCGGGAGGGGTGTAGCGGCGAGGGCGGGAAAGTGGAAACGGCGGGAAGTTAGTGACCGCCGGTCCGTCGCGGGAGCCGAGGCGGCGACGGTGGCGCCGTAAATCGGCGACGCGTGGCCGACGCGACGGGCAGTTATTGCCCGGCGGTCGCCGCGTGGTTTCGAGGATGACGACGACTCGGCTTCCGTCACTGACTCGGCGGGTCCACGCGCCGCTTTGTTTTTTTTCGCCGAAATCGCTGAGTCCGGCGTTCCCAGGGCGTACCCGGAAACCTGGGTTCGGCCTGGGTAGCCCGGACCAAAAATGGCCGAAATCCGGCCGAAAACAGATCCTTGGGTCGCGACTGGGCCAGTTTTCGGCGTCCGGACCGAAATTCGGCGTCCGGATCGGCCTCCTGGGTAGGCGAGTGGCGAGTGGAGATGCTCTAATCCCACATACTAGCTCAGCAAGATCTGGAGTGGCGAGGATTTTTTTGGTTGTGGCATTCTTTCTTAGTTTTGGCGTGCCACAATACAGAATATGGAGGACGATGTGTGGATAACTGAGCAGGAGCGGTATGTGCATCTCAGTTCTATCTCCAAGCTACTATCCGCTCTCTCTTTGATGTGATGTGCAACATAAAAAGATAAACGGTACTATACTCGTCCTCTTCAATCGTGTCTATATTTTAGTTACAACAAAAATATGATACTGTATAACTTTTCCTAAAAATATTGTAAAAGTACTATATGTGACAAGTTACTACCTCCGATTCGAAAATAACCGTCACAGATTTTTCTAAACATGGGTGTATTTATATACTTCCTCTAATCTAAATTAATATTCTTAGATTTATCTAAATTCAGTTGTATCTAGACATGTTTTAGTGCTAGATACATACAAATCAGACAAATCTGATAATATTAATTTGTACCGAAGAGAGTACTAAAATGAGTGTAGATACATGTCTATCTAGACAAATTCATGACAATTTTTTTCAAACAAAGGGAGTATTACTTTCCCTTCTCATTTCTACTGCCAATATTCGACAATAGATTTATTTATCTATGTTCAGTTTTTTAACATGATCCTATTTTTTATCTTATGAAAATACTCCGAAGGAATCGAAAGAGGTCATGAGAGGATCATCTATGGGTGTTCCATATGACCATATTTAAATTTTATATAGGCAATATGGATATTACTAAATTTTTAAAAAGTGACCCAGATATTTAAATGTATTTTATGTTGACAATGTGATATTTGTTTTGCGAAATTACAAATATAATATTATAATAATAAAAACTAGGTCGTGGCAACGCACGGGCATTCATCTAGTTATGTGTGAAGTTACTTGCCGCATCCAATCCCTCGAGTCCCCTAATGCTTATCGTTTTTTGGGCACAATGACAAAATCTTTGAAATTTCAACTTTTAGCAAAACTTCTATTACAAGTGTAAAAGCTAAAAAAGTAATGCGTTCGGCAGTTTTTTTGTGATCAATATAAACATTGTTTTGGAATATCCAATCTAAAGTAGTACTAATATTCGTAGCCCAAATTGTGGCATAGTGAAAGACTTCAAATTTGATTACGAAACAACCTTTCAACCCTTGCCATGTAAATTAATTTGTAATTTAGGCTTATCTCAAATAAAAAGTTGCAATTTGGGCATCCTACAGTTCCAAACTTATTTTTGATTACTAATAATGCGCTAATGATGTTGCCCTCGCATTTGCGAGGGCCACCCTGCTAGTTTTATAAAAGATAGCATCAGGAGCAGCTGGAGCAATAAGTGTGCTCAGGAAATCATTGTTGTTGGTGCTAGTGAAGTCACACAACTTGGTGTTCTCAACAGAGTTCATTTTGGCAAAGGTGGGCAAGCCAAAAACAGCAGCAGCAACTAGAGCAGGAACTAATTTTTTTGTGTTTTTGAATAAAGCAAACAAACCAAACTACACTATTTTTGGGGTTTTTTCGAAAGAGGCAAACAAAACCAAGCAAAAGAAACAAAGAAAACTAAAAACAAAGTAAAGAGAAAGGAAGTGAAGGACTCCCCTTGTGAAGACGTCCTTAGCCTCCCCGGCAACGGCGCCAGAAATCTTGATGCGTGCGTCCGGTGTTGACGTGGAGCACTTTGTTGGAAACCCCAAGAGCAAGGTGTGAAGAGCAAGCAGCAAGTTTTCTCTTAGTTCAGACCGAGGTTATCGAACCAGAAGGAGGAAGGAAACGTCTCAAAGGTGTTGCAAGCAACATGGAGACCTGCACAACACAAACTCAGGACTTTGCCCCAATAAATTAGTGAGGTTGTCAAGCTCACCGGTTTGCTGTAACAAAGGATTAAACGTATGGTGTGGAAGGTAATGGTTTGTAGCAAGTAAACAGTAACAGTGGAAGATGTATCAATGGTAAAGATTGGACCGGGATCCATAATTCACTAGAGGTGCTCTCTTTAGATAAACAACATGGCATGAAGGGTAAACAAATTACAGTGGGACAATTGATAGGAACTGAGCAATACAACAATATATTAGGTTGATTGGGCAATACAACAATATACATACACCGTAATCCAACTGCATCTATGACTAGAAGTCCACCTTCAGGTTATCATCCGAACCCCCTCCAGTATTAAGTTGCAAGCAACAGACAACTGTTTTAAGCAAAGTGTGTAAGGTAAATAGCCCACATGTTCCATGAACAAGAAACCGTTCGTTTATCCCTAGTAGCAACATCACATCTACAACCGAAGAGACTATTGTCACTTCCCTTGGAAACTAGAGGCATGAAACCACTATCGAGCATAAATACTCCCTCTTGGAGTCACTAGCAACTACTTGGCCAAGATAACCACTAGCAACGGAGAGCATGCAAGATCACAAACAACACAGACATGATAGAATCATAAAGATAGAACCATTAATCAAACCAACATAATAATCTCAATATCCATCAGATCCCCGCAAACACAACATGCATGATTACAAATAGATTAGATCTTGATCATGAATGGAGCTCACAATATCTATACATGAAAGCACAAAGGAGGAGATACAACCATCTAGCTACTACATGGACCCATAGTCCAAGGTGGAACTACTCACGAATCATACCGGAGAGAAGGCCTCCAGGATGATCTCCCCTCCGGCAGAGTGCCGGAAAGAGCTTCAGATCCCTCCCGATATAGGAACGATGGTGGCGGCGGCTACAGACGGTTTCGTGGAATATTGATCTAGACCTCAGAGTTTCTACATCGCGGGCTTCTTATAGGCGAAGGGGGAGACCGAGGCGGCCGCCAGGGCGGCCAAACCCTAGCTAGGAGCGGGCCCACCTGTGGCCACGCCTGGGGGGTCTGGCCCCTCTGGCCGGCCCCTCGGGCTCTCCTCTGGACTGCTTGTTCCCCACGGAAAGTTATTGACTTTGACGTTTGTCCTGTCCAATTCCGAAAATATTTCTTTACTAACTTTTCTGAAACCAAAAACAACAGAAAACAGGCATCTAGCACTGTTGCAACTTGTTAATAGGTTAGTACTAGAAAACATGTAAAAAGCACCTCAAAGTGTAGACAAGTAAAGCAAAGTAGATAATAAACAAGCATGGAGCATCAAAAATTATAGAAACGTTTCCAACGTATCACTTAGCATTATCATTACGTGGGACATCCAAATAACAGTCTTCCAAAGGTGGCAAATCAAGCATTTCATAAATCTTCCTAGGCATAATAGAGACACTAGAACCAAGATCATATGAAGCTTTGAGATCAAAGTCATTCACTTTCATATTAATAATGGGTTCCAAACTATCTTCTACTTTCTTAGGAATAGAAGCTTTGTGTTTTAGCTTCTCTTCCTTAATCTTAACAAGAGCATCTCTAATGAGTTTAGTAAAGGCAACATGCATATCACTAGCATCAAGACTTCTAGCAAGTTTTTGTAGGAACATAATCACTTCAGAAATATTGCAACCAACAATATCAAAGTCAAACTTAGCATCACTAGTAGTAGGCTCAATAGGCTTAGGCATAGTAGGAGGAGGAACAGAGACTACTTGTGGTTTAGTGGTGATGGTGCACACACTATTGTTTCTATCAATTTCAGCTTCCCTTTCCCACCTAGCATGAAGTTGAGCTAACAACTTAATATTTTCATCAATAGTAACTTGTATGGCATGAGTAGCAGCAAAGGTACTTTCCATGGTTTCAGGTTTAGCAGCCATTTTATTAATCAAGGAAGACTGAGCTTCAGACAAAGAGGATATTTTTTTTCAACATTTATAAGATTTTCCTCTATAGCCTTAATGAAAGTGATTTGTTTACTAATAAAGTCTTTGAGCATGACTTCAAGTTCAGAGGGGGCACTTCTAGCATTGTTGTAAGAGTTTCCATAGGAATTGCAATTATTAGGAGGATAAGGCCTATAGTTGTTACCACCAAAATTACTCCTATAGGCATTGTTGTTGAAATTGTTGTTTATAATGAAGTTCACATCAACTTGCTCTTATTGAGCAACCAAAGAGGCTAAGGGAACACTATTAGGATCTAAAGGAGCTTTCCCATTAACAAGCATAGCCATAATAACCATTCAAAGAGGAGGTTTCTTCAACATAATTTACCTTCTTACCATGTGGAGCTCTTTCAGAGTAGTTAATCATCATATTATCAAGGAGCTTTGTTGCAGCACCCAAAGTGAGGCCCATAAAGGTACCTCCAGCAGCTGAATCCAACAGGTTTCTTGAGGAGAAATTCAAACCTGCATAAAAAGTCTGGACAATCATCCAAGCAGTGAGTCCATGAGTGGGACAATTCTTAACCAAAGTTTTCATTCTTTCCCAAGCTTGAGCAACATGTTCATTATCAAGTTGTTTATTTCATAATGTCACTTCTCATAGATACAATCTTAGCAGGAGGATATTACTTTCCAATAGAAGCATCTTTGCACTTAGTCCAAGAATCAATACTATTTTTAGGCAAGGAGAGCAACCATTCTTTAGCTTTTCCTCTCAAGGAGAAAGGAAAAAGATTGAGCTTAATAATGTCTTCATATACATCCTTATACTTTTGCATATCACAAAGTTCAACAAAGCTATTGAGATGGGAAGCAGGATCATCAGAACTAGTGCCAGAAAATTGCTCTCTCATCACAAGGTTCAACAAAGCAGGCTTAATTTCATAAAAGGTAGCATCAGGAGAAGGTGGAGAAATAGGAGTGCTTAGGAAATCATTGTTGTTGGTTCTAGTAAAGTCACACAACTTGGTGTTCTCAGCAGAGTTCATTTTGGCAAAGGTGGGCAAGCAAAAAATAGCAGCAACATCTAGAGCAGGAACTAATTTTTTTGTGTTTTTTGGAAAGAGGCAAACAAAACTAGAAAGAAACAAAGCAAACTAAAAACAAATTAAAGATAAAATAAGTGGAGGACTCCCCTTGTGAAGAAATCCTTAGCCTCCCTGGCAACGGCGCCAGAAAAAGGCTTGATGGTGCTGGTTTAACACTTCGTTGGGAACCCCAAGAGGAAGGTGTGAAGCAGCACATCAACAGTTTTCCCTTAGTAAGAAACCAAGGTTATCGAACCAGTAGGAGGAAGGAAACGTCACACAGGTGTTGCAAGCAACGCGGAGACATGCACAACACAAACTCAAGACTTTGCCCCAACTAGAAAGTGAGGTTGTCAAGCTCACCGGTTTGTTGTAACAAAGGATTACACGTATGGTGTGGAAGGTAATGGTTTGCAGCAAGTAAACAAGTAACAGTGGAAGATGTATCAATGGTAAAGATTGGACCGGGGTCCATAGTTCACTAGAGGTGCTCTCCTTAGATAAACAACATGGCATGAAGGGTAAACAAATTACAGCAGGGCAATTGACAGGAACTGAGCAAGGCATAACAATGCAATACTAGTCAGAAAGATCCTATGAGATTCGATTGGGCAATACAATAATATACATAGACCGCCATCCAACTGCATCTATGACTAGAAGTCCACCTTCAGGTTATCATCCGGACCCCCTCCAGTATTAAGTTGCAAGAAACAGACAACTGCTTTAAGCAAAGTGTGTAAGGTAAACAGTCCACATGTTCCATGAACAAGAGACCGTTGTTTTATCCCTAGTGGCAACAGCACATTCTACAACCGAAGAGATTATTGTCACTTCCCTTGGAAACTAGAGGCATGAACCCACTATCAATCATAAATACTCCCTCTTAGAGTCACTAGAAACTACTTGGCCAAGGTAGCCACTAACAACGAAGAGCATGCAAGATCACAAACAACACAGACATATTAGAATCATAAAGACAAAATCATTAATCAAACCAACATAATAATCTCAATATCCATCGGATCCCCACAAACACAACATGCATGATTACAAGTAGATTAGATCTTGATCATGAACGGAGCTCACAAGATATATACATGAAATCACAAAGGAGGAGATACAACCATCTAGCTACTACATGGACCCATAGTCCAAGGTGGAACTAGTCACGCATCATACCGGAGAAGAAGGCCTCCGGGATGATCTCCCCTTCGGCAGGGTGCCGGGAAGAACTTCAGATCCCCCCGATCTAGGGATGATGGTGGTGGCGTCTACAGACGGTTTTGTGGAGATTTGATCGGGTGCTTAGGGTTTAGGCATAAGGGGCTCCTTATAGGCAAAGGGGGAGGCCGAGGTGCCGACCAGGGGGGCCACACCCCACCTAGGTGTGGGCCCACCCCTAGCCGTGCCTAGGGGGGTCTGGCTGCCCTGGTTTGCTTCTCCGTCTCCCCTCTGGACTTCGTGTTCCCCATGTAAAGTTATTGACTTGGGCGTTTGTCCCGTCCAATTCCAAGAATATTTCTTTACTAGCTTTTCTGAAACCAAAAATAGCAGAAAACAGGCAACTGGCACTGTGGCAACTTGTTAATAGGTTAGTACCAAAAAACATGTAAAAAACACCTCAAAGTATGGACAAAGCAAAGCAAAGTAGACATTAACAATCATGGAACATCAAAAAATATAGATACGTTTCCGACGTATCAATAAGCATCTCAACAATCTTCTTATTTACCATGGGAATGGTGTTTTTCTCCCTTTCTCCTTTTTTCTGAATCTCGTATCTCTTTTTTATAAGAAGAATGCTTCATAGATGTCATTATGGTGATGTTGTAAGTTTCCACCATGATTAGGCATGGCTTAGGCTAGCGGCCCAGGCGTTTCTCTAACACAAAATACATAACTCCATGGACTTACAAGCTCCACTTTTATTTCACACCGACGACATCCGCAAACAAAAGAGCATGATATCAACTAGGTATGTATTTACAGGTGTTGAAAGCATTCCCCGTGATAGCACGGTTCTGCTAATCCCAACGCATAGATGCAAGCATATACAACTTCGATGACACAATGGTTCAAGTTTATTAGGGGAAAGAAAATAAGGTGTGCCATCAAGTTTGTGAGAGCTTTACTAACTAGTTTTCACATAACAAAATAAATTTTAATTCAAAAGTTAGATGAAGCTTGAGAATTTGCTTTAAATAGCAATAATGCTAATAGGTAGACATGGTGGACACAAATGGCACATGTTTTTGTTTAAAGGGATTGGCTGCATGAGAAGTATTCCTCCTCAAAACAGGTTTTTGGCTAGCAAGGCTGGGTAGCAAGCAAAAGAATTGAAGGAAACAAACAAACCTACAAGTGATAAAGACAAACATGCAATCTTACTTGAATACACAAACGATCTTAAATAAAGAATACTAAGCTTATGAGCCAAACAAGAAAGAAAACAGATGATATAAAATACATGTAAGCTTTTTCTTTTTTCCTTTCAAACCATCAAAAAGTGTGCTACTGACCAGACCTCGGTTTGCCAAAACCAATTTAGATTTACTTGATGCTCCCAAAGTGATGCCAATACTGATCAACAAGATCAATCACATAATAGAGATTGCAAACTAAAATAAGAAGTGCAAAAAGTAAAAGATGAGACTTCTCATTAATATTCCATAAAGGTACTCACGCCAAGGGATACATAGATAACCAACTAAAGAAGAGATACTTCCACAATGCAAACTAACATATAAGATAACTTCTCTACCAAAGATACGAATCTACTAAAAAGGTAAAAGATAAAAGATAATGATGTGATACCGCGGCACTCCCCCAAGCTTGGAACAAGCCAAGGGGATGCCAAACGTGATAACGAATTACTCCTTCGGTGGTGCTGGTGTTCTCTTGATAAGCTCTTCAATCAGTTTCCTCAATTCCTCAATCTCGAAGGTTAGAGTACGAATCACCTATGAATTATGCTCAGTGCAGTTCATGATCATGTCGGACCAAGAATCCTAGTCCTTGTTATTCTTTCCCTACTCTTCCTCCTTAGCATGTTTCTTCCCTGCATGGTTAGAACGAGGCAGATCCCAAACAGAGGACAAATTGCCTTGAGGCACCTTCTGGTATTGTTGCTCATGTATAATAGTATGTAAGGGGCTCTTGGTATGTGGAGGAAGTGACTGTGGAACGAAGACGAGACGTGGAGCTTTCCCTCTTGTAGACATATGTGCTGTCTCCTAAACTTGGTAGGGTTTGCCACCACTCTAATGCTTGCGACAATAGAGCGGGTGTCCAGATGCTCGTCCTCCTCCATGTCTTCTTCATCCCCTACTAAGATATCCTCCTACTTGGGGTTTTGAGGATCATCCTATTCAGGCTTCTTGCCTTTGTCGTTGGCGGAGACCATGTTGCTCTAAACTTGAGAAGACTTCCTGACAAAAACAGATTGAAACGAAAACACGGCGAGAACACGATATACGAACCTCAAGGGATTCGAGGGGTTATATATTACGAAGTTTCAAATCATAAGGAAGGTATCAGCGAGGCGGATCTGAGACTCGGGGGCTCACACCCCTGCGCAGCGACTATGGGCCCGCGCCTGGGTGTGTACCCCGAGCCACCAAACTCCATTCCTCTATTTCATCTCGTAACCTTCTATATGTAATAAAAACATCAAAAATATAAAAATATTAAGATTTCACGAACCTTCTGTTTTCACCACTTTTACCTATTTAAAGACAAACTCTGCAGATTCCTTTTCCCCTTCTCCTGGAAATTCCCTTCATACAAAGCTTTACACAAACCTCAATAGCAACATTAGTGTATGCAAAAACAAGAAACCTTTAGGTGCACACTTCAACTGAAACCCATCAAACAAAAGCTACTAAAGCAACTCCTTTCCAAAAACCCAAAAGAATCTAAAAGGGAATCAATATAGGAGGCAAATGCAAGTGATGGAAGAAATCTGTCAAAACAGACCAGCAGGTAAAGATTAATGTTTTCGAAAACCTTCTGTTGCTCAAATAAAAAAGTTCAAAACTAATGAAAGTTGTATAACAACTTGGAGAACAAGCACAGAAAAATGCAGCTCCAATCGTTGTATTGAGCTCCTTACAATGCAGCACAAAAATCTATCCTAGGACAGCCACTTTTCACAACTCCTCTACTTCTCAAAAGTAGTTGATCTTGACACAAAAACCAAAACAAAAAGGATAAGGAGCTGTTATTACTAAGGTAATAACTTCCAAGACTCGATAAAACTATTGGTTTATCTCCGAAGAAGTACTTTTATTTATTTCCTTTAAGTTAGGCCTTAGTTTAAAAAATGCTCACATAGAAGATAAAGATTTGAAGCGAAAGGGAGCATCAAGAAGCAAATACCCAACACATTTGAGTATAACCCACTTCCTATGCAAAGGAGTATCATGAGAAAACAAATTGTTGAAACAAAAATCCACTAGCATAGGAAGAAAAAACAAATGCAACTTCAAAGCTTTCAACATAAAACTAGGAAACTTAACATTATTGAGGTGCATAAAACCGTGTTTCCCTCTCTCATAATAACTTTTAGTAGCACTTTGAATAAAGTTGACAATATGACTGTCATAGGAAACAACTCTATCATCAAAATGATCATACTTACAATCATCAAAAAGAGGTCCAAGGTCATAAACTAGATCAATAGAAGCAAGTTGTTCCATCCTGAAATCTTTATTAGGCAAGCTATGTTCACAAGGAGCTTTAGCAAATTTGGAAAAATTAAAATCATATGATTTTCCATAAAACTTAGTCAAAACTTTCTCCTTCCTACAATCTATAATAGCCCCACAAGTATTTAAGAAAGGTCTACCAAAGATAATAGGACAGGTTTTACTAGCTTCAGAACCAAGCACTAGAAAATCAGCAGGATACTTAATCTTACCACAAAGAACCTCCACATATCTTGCAACTCCAATTGGATAAACTGTCTCTCTATTAGCAAGGTGAATAACCACAACAATGTCCTCAAGTTCACAAGGACCAATTTCATGCATAATCTCCCTGTAAAGATCATAAGGAATAGCAGTAGAACTAGCACCAATATCACATAAACCATAATAGCAGTGATCACCATTTATAACGGAAAGCACATGGACACTATTTTTTCTAGCTTTTCTAGGATGAGAGACAATATTAGAAGCGTCTTCACAGAAGACAATATGCTCATCCTCTATATTTTTAGTGACAAGATCTTTCACAATGGCTACCACAGGTTCAATGTTTATTTGCTCATCAGGTTCCATAGTTTTCTTTGTACTTGTTCTAATCACATTAGTTATGATAGAATGTTCCTTTACGTTAGCAGGAAAAGGGATTTTTCTCAACATAAGGTTCAGGTAAAATAGGATCAACAATACAAACTTCAATGCTAGCAGGAACATGGGTAACAATATATTTATAAGGTGCATGGTACTTGTCCCACTCCTTTTTGGGAATTTCAATATAAGATGCAAAGGCCTCAAAACAAATTGCAAGAACTTGAGAATCAAGACCATACTCAGTACTAATATCACGTAAGTTAACAGTTCCCATAAAAGATTTAATGCATTCATAATCATAGTTTATACCTGACTTTGTTCCTTTTTCATTCTCCCAAGCTTCAGTGTTCTCTTGAATACGGTCTAGGAGATCCCACTTAGCTTCTTCCTTCATACATGTGAATGATCCAGCATAGGAAGCATCTAGTAAATCTTTATCATGAAGAGAAAGCCTAGCATAAAAGTTATTGATAATAATATTGTTAGGGAGTTCATGAATAGGACATTTAAGCATCAGCAACTTCAATCTCCCCCAAGCTTGAGCTGTAATCTCTCCATCACGAGGCCAAAAGTTATATATCAGATTCCTAACCTTATGAATTTCACTGGGAGGATAGAATTTAGAATAAAAGAGAGGTACTATTTCCTCCCATTCCATGGATTGCCCATTCTTCAGCAGCGTATACCATTCTACAGCTCTTCCTTTCAAGGATATAGAGAGTAACTTCTGCTTCACCTGTTCAGTTGTGATACCTCCACACTTAAACAATCTGCATAATTAATGGATAAAAAGCAAGTGATCACCAGGGTGGACAGTTCCATCCCCTAAATAATAATTATCCATAACACGATCAACAATACTTGTAGGTATCTTAAAAGGATCTATCTCAACATGTGGTGGTTCATCTACTCCCCTAGAAGGGGTAGTAGTCTTCCCAAACAGAAAATCAAGTGGGTTATCCATATTGGAAACAAAGTAACAAACAGAAATAAAAACAATACTCACAGTAGAAGCTTCCTTTACCAGTTCCACTCTTCAATAGCGCTTAAGTCCCCGGCAACTGCGCTAGAAAATAGTCTTGATGACCCACAAGTATAGGGGTGTATCGTAGTACTTTCGATAAATAGGAGTGTCGATCCCAACGAGGAGCAGAAGGTGTTGACTAGTGGTATGGAGCAGGAAATCTCTGTAAATACTTAGCAAACAGATTTTTAGTGGTTTTCTTATAAAGCAAGGAAATAAAGTGCAAGTAATAAAGACAACAAACAATTGCATCAAGTGGCCCAATACTTTCTTAGCAAAGGACAAGCCGGTGGAAATACTTATAAGGACCAAATGTTCTCGAGGACACATGGGAATTTTGTCAAGTGCTTTCGCTTCAAATAGCTGAGTACCCTTCGTTGGTGTTGTAAGTGTTGTGTGGGTGAACCTGTGCTAATGTACCGACCTTACTTGGACTAATACATACTTGTGATTAAACCCCCTGCAAGCATCCACAACTACAAGAAAGCAATTAAGGTATAAGCCTAACCACAGCCTTAAACTCTAAGATCCTATTCTCCCTTGTGCAATGGTGTCCTAATGGGGGTTCAGGTTTCTGTCACTCCGGCAACCCCACAATTAGTAGACAAATACACAATGCATTCCCCTAGGCCCATAAATGGTGAAGTATCATGTAGTCGACGTTCAAATTACACCACTAGAAGAATAGCACCACAACTTAAATACTAAACCATTAAATAATATCTCAACACAAATCCACTACTAACAACATGACTTCTCCCATGTCCTCAAGAACTAAACGAACTACTCATGAGACATCATATGGATCAAGATCAGAGATGATATGGTAATGGATAACAATCTGAACGTAAAAAATAATCCAATGGTTCCACTCACAAGCATCAACTACCAGAGTAATCAACACCGGGAAAGTTCCCCTACGAACTATGCAAGTATTCAACACAATTGTTACAGCGGGATGGAGTGGTGATGATGGTGCTGGTGGAGATGATGGTGTGGATGATGATGATGATTCCGATGAAGTCTAGCTTGACGATGGTGTTGATGGCGATGATCTCCCCTCTCCGGGAAGGAATTTCCTTGGCAGAAATATGTCTGTCGGAGAGATCTTTCTCTCTCGGTGTTTTCCGCCCAGCAGAGGCGGCGGAATCTTTCAATGCTCGCCCCCGTGTATTAGGGTTTCGAGGATAAGATATAGGCGAGAGGGCGGAGCCATAGGTGGGCCAGGTGGGCCACACCCCCTATAGGCGTGGCCAGGGGGTGGCCCGCGCCTGGGGGGTGTGGGCCTCCTGTGGCCCATCTCCGCCTCCCCTTCTGGCATTCTTCGTCTTCTGGGAAAATATGATTTTCCGTAGTTTTTCTGGTATTTTTCTGATCTTCGCGTAATTGCATCAAAACACCTCTTTTTCCATCAGAATCCTGACTCCGGCAGTTCATCCTCCAAGAATCATCCAACATGCAAAAACAGATGAAAATACATAAGTATCACCTCTTAATATGAAATATATCAATGAATAGAGGCAAATTATGATATAGAATGGTGATGCAAAATGGACGTATCAGTGCCGGTGGCCAATCTCAGCGGAGAAGCAGTGTTGCTTCCATGACGGTCGATCCGATAGATTGCTATCCCGTGGATAATATCACTGAGAAGACAAGCTGTGAGCTGCATGTGGGAGTGACGAACTTATCCATAAAGGTGGCTCTCGGCTATGCTTTATCTTGTGAACCTGAAGCACGCTGGCATTGCAAAAAGATTCCAGATGGCTATGCTCGCGTTGGGGTGGATGAGGTTCTACCTCAATATGTATCACTACAACTTGGCATCCCTGGACCTGAAGATGATAGCACGCTAGGAGAAGTCAGGGGCTCTATCATTCTATGGCGCAAGAAATACATCGTGTTTCCAGGCTCTGCACCCAGGCCACCAGCGTCTCCTCCGCGTCAGCCGAGCCTGCCGCCTCCAACAAGTCCACATGAGGAGTGTGACGACCACCATAGCGTGAGTCCACCGCCGCATCAGCCCACTCCACCGCCGCGTTAGCCCACTCCACCGTCGCCGTGTCACACGAAGAAGGCGGTCTCTCAGTCAACTAGTAATACTACTCAAAAGAAAGCCAAAGGTAAAAAGGCGAAGAAAATCCTGCCTCCTCCTCCCAAGTTACCTTACGAGATGACTGATGAGGAAACCAAAGCGATCAGCGATGCCCAAGTGAAAGCCTTCTTTGTATCTAAAGTTCTCGAGCCAAAGCAAATATTTGATCTGAAATCCAAAAAGTGGGCTAAGGGTTTTCTTGAGCAACCATCGCAATATGAGATAAATAAGGCTGATGACTACAAACGATGTCTGATGAGAATTCATAGGAAGAATCCAGGAAGTACTACTGCAAGCAGCAGGAAAAGAGAAGTTGCCCAACTCGGAATGCAGGCAAACAAATCGATCGTCCCGCTCAAGGTGTTATCCAATATTGATCATCAGAATATTATAGCAACGAAATTTGCCAAAGGTGCTAGTATTACAGTTGATCAAGCACTAGGCGGGCATATCCCCAAACACGAGGAATTTGCATGGAGATATGAATACGGGAAGACTCTGATCAGACCTAATGAGGACGACCTTCTAACAACTCAAATGCGAAGACCGCATGAGTGGTACGAGGAAGTCTTTGCATGCGATGAACAAGATCGATTGTCAGCGCTGCTTATGAGAATTACAAGTGAGCATTTTAATGGTGAAGACCAGTTGCAAATTTATTTTGAGGAATTCTATATGTTATTCAAACAAGATGCCCTCGACCTTAGTCTCCTCGCTACCTATTGTCTGTAAGTGGTTCATTTATTTCTATGATAAAGTCTCTAACTCAGCTTGTTCATTGCATGTAATTATCTTCACTATGCTATTATGTAGAATGAAAATCGATGAATGTGACCGAAAGAAAATCTTTGACACTGGGTTCATTGACCCACACCGGTTTAATCAAGCATTGCTCAAGGAATATCCCAAGGACATGAAGCGTAAATTGCTAAGGGTCTTATTGAGGCAACATTACAAACAAAGAATATTGTTTCCCTACAACTACAAGTAAGAGTGTTACTACCTTGTACACATCCAATTGATTCTACAAAGTATAATTGATGAGTTATTGACATATATAAACGTGCACAACTATCACTAGATTCTTCTAATCATTGAAGTTGACGCTGGAAGAGTTGAAATCAAGACTTACTAATGACAGATGAATTAGAGTACACATTCATTAAAGATGTGCTCCAGAGGTAATTTCATTCATTACCGCACTATATCGGTCTCTTTAGTTCATATATATCCTGAGATATCAAATAACTAATAACTCATCTATTCTTTATTTTTTGCCGGACAGGGTTTGGAAAGCTTTCACCAATGCTACAGTTGGTGAATTTAAAGATGAGCTTAGTTTTCATCATGTAAAAGTAAGTAGTACGAGCTAGATCCGTGTATCTCTTGAATTTTAGTTTTAATACCATTATATCATGCTTGATTATTTTGATTGAATTCTATTCTCGTAAAGTGTGAGAGGCAGCCACCAGGGACTAATTTGTGTGGATACTTCATGTGCGAGTACATTCGCTCGGAGGTCAGTGAGAGGGACGGAGGGACAATTATAGAAGTACGTGAACAATATATTCACAAATTGTGTTGAGTGTCATTCATAATATTTGTTATGATTATTGCTATTCATATTGATCTCCTTCTTTTATATATAGTTGGAAAGATTGCGGGAGAATCTCCAACAAAGGGAGCGCTTGGTAGAAATTGAAGAGGAATTGGCGACATTTATTGTTGACCATGTCATACACCCAGAAGGAAAATACCATACCTCGGGACTCCCGTGATTTAATGATCTCCGTGTAATCGAATAGACGGGTTATGATCTCCATTTAATCAAGTTGTATATATATGTAATGTAGAATTATATCTATATAATCATGACGATGTGTGTAATGGGTTCCTTCGTTGCATTTCACTTTATGCCAAACACAACCCCTCCTCTACCTACCCCCTGCCACCGCAGAACCCCCGATTTGGCTATCGTCGCAGAATCAGCCCCAAAATTCTGCCGTGGCAGAAATCCTCATCGGCTGCCACGGCAGAAAACGACCCCAAAATTCTTCCGTAGCAGAAAACGGCCCCAAAACTCTGCCGCGGCAGAAACCCCCATCGGCTGCCGCAGGAGCCGAATTGGTAAAATATTGCCGCGGCAGAAAATAACTAGTCCTGGTTCGCGTGCAGAGCCTCTAGTCCCGGTCCGTAGAGGCTGGGACCTCTAGTCCCGATGCCGTAGTCCCGGTTGCAAATCCGGGACTAGAGGCCCTCTAGGACCAGGACTAAAGGCCCGTTCTCCACTAGTGTATACAAGCGCGCTCCTCCTCCTCCTCGCTCGCCATGCCTCGCCTCGTGGGAATGCCACGAGCCGAGAGCTTCTATTTTGTTTTTGCCGCGCATGAATGGACTAATAATCTAGACAATCTGCGTAAGTGGGTGTTTTAATATAAACTCAGTAGAGATTTAATTCGACCTTAGTGGAGGTTGTTCGGCTCCGGACGTTACATATTCGTTTCCTCTTCCGACGCTGCCAATTCGTCTGCCTACTCGTGCCTATAAGAGTGAGAGGTCGCTCCTCTCCTCAGACACGCTTCAGTATATCGCCTCTAGTTTCAGAGCACTGCGCTACCTAGATCTTCCTCATCTCATCTTGCGGCATGCACCGCGAGGCGGGACAGTAGGCCCCCAAGATCCCACTGCTTTGAGTCTTGTACGGGAGAAGGGCGGTAAGGTTTTTGGGGAGCGTTGTTGGCGCGACTACTGGCTTCATCACGGACTCCTTCACGGATAGCGACTGCATTGACGTCTTTCCCAACGACGACTTATTTCCCGACATCAGCAACCTCTTTCTTGACGACATGGCTAACGACGGTGCCAACGCCAAGACCGGCGGTTCCTCTGGTGTGATGTACAACATCTTTCTCAATCTTGTTTATCTTATTCTGCCTGTTTTTATCTATCTTTTACTATGGTTAAAACTCTTAAAAATTGCTCTTTTATTCAAAATTAGCTAGCACGGATAGCGGTAAAAGGTTACTTCCATGTCGTAAACCAAAAGCAAAAGATCATAGGGCGTCAGCCACATAATGGAGGATCTTCTAGATCCATACTTATGACATAAAATCGCCAAAGAATATTAGTACTAGTATCGTGTGTAGGAGGATCATCGGCTAGCCTGGACGTAATAAATTCTTGCTAGTAATAAAGACGGAGGATCTCATAGTATCCAGCCAAGAATAAATGGCATTAAGAGCCTAATTACTTGTGGCTAAAAATAGGATCTTGGTTCAAGTATATATGCAGCATATAGCAAGTATATGGTCGTGACTCGTGAGACATAGAGGGGAAAAAATCAGATAGATCAATCCGTTCTCTATTTCCAAGCTTATGATGGAGAGAGGCAAGGCGGTCATGCTTGTGGTGGTGATGGTTATTCTTGGATGCGTCACAACTCTTTCAGAGGGTAAGTACACCACTTATATAATCGGGTTGAATCGGATATTACTATTATCAACACTAGCATAGTGGCCCTAGCAAATGCGAGGGCATCATACTTATGATGTGTTCAGTTGAGTTGTAGATTTCTAAAAATTAGCTTTGGAAAATTCATTGTGTAAACACCATTCTGAGCTAACAACTATGGGAGAGGTGGTTTGGTTGGAGCAAGTATGAATTGTGGATTAGATAAGAAATGTTTCTAATGACACCGAGGCCCTAAGAGATTCATTTATAAGCTAATTGATTGGATAACAACAATTTGTACATGGATAGACATGCAAATGACAACACAAATATTTATTGTTGTACTATGAGGACACTTGACATTCAGAGTTATGTATGTTTTGTCTTAGTGGAGTAGATTGTAGGTAGACCATTAGAAAAAACAGAAACATAAGGATTACATGCATATTCATCATGATCAACTGGAAAATCAAGCAAGTCTTAGCCCCTAGCCTCATCCCAATGACCATGCCGAATGAATGCTCGGGAACTACCATGGGCTCTCCTTTCCCGCTCTACCCTCACAAGACATATGTTATTCCTCAACTAAATCGAACATGACATATGCCCATCTATCCCATGTGATCTTACCTCCTTTAGACCTGCTCCAATTGTCGCAATTCCCGTGAAATAAAATTAGGTCCCCAATTAATAACGAAACTAAAATGACATTGAGAACGTGTGTTGTTTGACCAGCTTCTTTTGGTGCAACCTTTTTTATTGCCTAGAACCTACTTGATTTGTTTGACAAACTGAATGTAAAGTTTAAAATATGTAAGCGAATTTGTAGTACAAGCTTGTCTTCTAGTCATACATGATCTTCTTATTTTATAGATTTGTATCTAGGTGTGAAAGCTTCATGTGTGAGAGGAACTCTCGATAACTAACCATTGAGAACAAAGTACAATATAAAGACATAATTGAAAAGACTTGAATCGCTTTTAATATACCCTCTTAGGCTCGATCCTTATATCGACCATGCCAGGGTTTCCCTTGTTTACATGCATGGGAAAAAGGTTCACCTAAAAAATATGCATTATTATAAATAATCTAACGGTTCAGTTTCATCACTTAAAGGGGATCCACCGGATAAATATCTAATATTTGCTTTTAATCCAATTTTCAAGCACGGGTTTTTCCATCTCAATATTGCTTTTAGTATATAATGGTTAAATCTTTCGCTTGTGTAGGATACATTTCATTGCCTTTTATTTCTTACAAACATTTAGGACGTAGATTTATTTATTATTACATAAGATAATTTGAGTGCATATGGGAAAATAAAATATTAATTCTCTCTCAATGCAAAAAAGTACTAACAGAAGAGGTAAACTAAATTGCTCACTCTCTACATAATCAATTGAAACAACATGTGTATCTAGACAAAGTTGATTCAATCAATTTGAGATGGAGGGAATACTTACTTTGTAATAGCTTGCGAGTGAAGAGTATTAAAAGATCGAAGACACATTTTCATGGGGCGGTTAAGACAAAGCTAATGATCTGGAGAGAGGCTAATTCTAAGTGAATCATTATTCATCGGAGCATTATTTAACGTAGTTTCATTGGATAGTAAAATGATAATGATCTGGAGAAGTTAAGTATAACATTACAGACATAAGCATTACTTTCCATTATAAAACTAATTATTTTTTGTTGTACTTTAACCATCATAATTATTTGGTCAACAATTGCTACCACATGTATTAATTTCAGTTTTAAAGTTTGATTGCTACATTAAATGGTTAGTGAGAAAAAATCTTAGAAATTATTTAGTTGCACTCACCATTGAGCTGTATAATTTTTTGTTCATGCACCACCTTGTACATGCATGTCTGCTCATATTTCTACCTGTACAATCCCACCATGAAATCTAGCATCAAAGAAAATTAGAGACTCATGTTGGAAATCTGCATGTGCAGATAAAAGCTAATGTTTAACTTCCAAAAGAATTATAGAATCTACTCTACACCTTGAATGAAACAATAGATGTATAGCGAAATGTAGTACCAGGTAGACTGGTGCCTTTTTTGGTGAGGCGGGGAGATAAAATAATCGACCAATTCGCAGTATTTTTCGGGCCAGATGATCGCAAAACAACATATAATGGATCTCGTGAACTTCGGTCGTAAAAAATAAGTCCACGGCCTTAATTACCCATCATCTTGGATCGCGAGAGGAAAACAACCTATGCATGGTGCCATTTTACCGTGTCAGGAACTCAGTATACACTCTAAACCTCTTTATTGATTAGTATCTGATACAGAAATCCTCGTGACATATACTTACATTGCAAACTATTTTCTACTGTGCCGCGTCCGTATATACCTAAAGTCACTGAAACAAATCCATCCGGCCATCTTTATGTAGATTGCATGTTGTATCGTACGGAAATTGAGAGATGTAGTCAAAAGAGAAAGAAACCTATGACATGCACTCAGATTTTGAATGTGTGCGTGCAACGAACCTTGAATTGAGCTCGCCTGGCTATATGCGGAAAGCAGATTGGAACTTCACCAGATGATACGCATGCGCGTAAATCATTACCAAGAGAGCCGGCCGGCCGGCCGGCAAAGGGCATCGTTGGCAGCGGCCGCCGCATGCGTGGGGATAATCTAGGGTAACCCGAAACTATCATTTGTGGAAAAACCAATCGGGGAGCGCTGGGATCGTAGCCAAAGGGTTTGCGGCGAGCAAAAACCAATCGGGGAGCACTTGGATCAGAGCCAAGGGTCTGCGGCATGCATGAGAAGATGCTACAGAGTTCGAGACTCTTTTAGGGTATATCTCTGGTAAATTTCAGCCGTAAATTTTGATCTAATAATCACATCAATTTTGGTGATGTGGTATAACGTGGTACTTTTTAGAGTAAATACCAGTTTTTACCCCCTAATTTCACATTTATGACAATATTTACCCTATTTAACAAAATTTCCTCCTATTTACCCCCATTTAGTAAATTTAGTGTCAGATTTTACTCCCTTCAAACTTTCACATATTATATCAAGTACGATACGGGTCAACATGGCTAGCTGACTTGTTACATCGAGGACCAACATGCATGCGCATGATCAGTCGCCAAAGTGCTCCCACGATCCACACCTATGTATCATCACCTCACCGTCTAGGCGACGTGCGAGAGACAGCTGAGGACGTGTAACCTGCTAGCCTTGCTCCAGCACCAGCGCACATGGATGTCTATGTGTATAGCACCATCTCCGCCACCAGCAATGGCTCCAACTGTGCCAGTCGGCTCAAGTGATACGGTGCAG
Source organism: Avena insularis (assembly GCA_023614405.1). Taxonomy (NCBI): domain Eukaryota; kingdom Viridiplantae; phylum Streptophyta; class Magnoliopsida; order Poales; family Poaceae; genus Avena; species Avena insularis. Next base: position 279,041,739 of record CM042691.1, read on the forward strand.
AGACGGTAACACGTCGATATGTCCTGTTGCGCTTGCGTCGGACCGAGACACTTGAGATAATGCATGGGCAAAAGCAGTAGACCTCCGGAGACATTCATATGAATGACAGGTGAACCAGGATGGCCATCTCTAGCTCACTTCCTATGCACGGGTGTAGACGTATGGCAGCATGTGAGCGCGTATTGTTGACGACGTACATGGATTACTCGCTTAGTGTTGTCCTAGAGAGGCCGATGATGAGTTTTCCATCGCGGAGTCATCTTCCTAGCGTCATTGGCGGCCATGTACCAGCCCATTGTCGAAGACTGCGATTGAGAGATAATTTTTTTTAAATAATACATTTTTTTATTGAATTGCATAAATAATACACAAAACGGACAAATTGCAAATCTATTGGTCGGTCGGCCGTTCGACAGATGACGAGGTTTGATCTCGTCAATGCCCATTGTTATGGACTTGGGTTTTGGAGAAGATGGGGATGCTGAAGATCGTGGCACGGTTAACAGACAAGCAACCAGGGGACACGAGATTTACCCAGGTTCAGGCCCCCGGAGGGAAAACCCTACTCCTGCTTGTCTGCTCTTTGATTACGGCGGAACCGAAGGTTACAGGGGTGCGCAGATTAGATCTGGCGTGGAGGTGTGTATGTCGTAATCTAGTAGCTGCCCTCTCGTTGGACCCTCCTAGCCTTTATATATGGGGAGGCTAGGTCTCGGGTGCCGATACGAGTAGGTTACAAGTTGTATTCAAACTCTAGTCTTGTTCTCCAAGGACTCGAAGGCGTCATGGGCCTGGGCCACCCGAAAATCTTCATGGGCCAGCGTATATTTGCCGTGGGCCTTCCTTGGGCTGGACCGGGTATGCTGAAGTTACGTACCCGTAGGGTATAACCATGTCAGTAGCCCCCGAGTGATCAGTCGAATCGTAGATTCGGCTGAGGACTCTTCAATCCTTCGGGTGTGACTCTGTCTTTCAAGAGAATGTGTAGGGATTGTTGATGCGTGTGCCTGACTCACCCGACAGATCAGGGTCAGTTAATCGTCTTAGGACAAAACAACACGATCTTCTTCAGGTGCGAGTCCCTCGACTCGAACCCGGAACATATGCTGGCGTAATTCGACTCAGGCCGTGGAGGACTTATAGGAGTGGAATTCCAGTGTTTTTAAATGATGTACCCAACGCGTCCGTCGGGATTTTTCATCGTACCTGCTGGTACGGATTCATACTAGCAGAGCGCAGTCAGGTGCGTTGCCAGGCCATCAGATGATATCTGTAGGTCTTATCTTTGCGTCGCAGACGCAGCATCCGAATGTTTATCACTGCGGAAGTGTTTCGGGTGGCCAAGGAGGATGTTACTCACTTAGCATTAATTGGGGCAGAGTTGCCGAAAAGTTTTTGCATGCGGATCCGGAAGATCGCAGTCGAAGATTTCATAGGGTGCCCCGAGTGTCTGTTCGAGTCGTAGACTCGAGCGGAGACTTTAGTGCAAGCATTGCTCAGCTGTTTAGTCCGTAGGACTCGAAAATTTTCGGATGCTTGAATCCTTCCTCCCTATGGGAGTAGCCCCCGAGTCCGTAGTGGAGTTGTAGACTCGACGTAGGACTCAGAGAAATGCGTTATCTTCATTTGTTTTTCGGGTGCGCGGCCAGCGCTCCTGATAGGAGTAGCCCCCGAGTATTTAGTCGAATCGTAGATTCGAGTGAGTACTCTTAGCTGTGTAGCCGAAGAATTGTCGGTTGTGCTAGTATAGCTTTTGATGACGTCAGTGCTGACGATCGATGACCTCAAGCGTCGCTTTCGCGAAGATGAATTGATCGACGAAGAGTGGGTCCCACTTCGACTTTGAATTGACGGTCACCTTGTGGCGTGGAGATGATTACGGCGTTTCCTCGATTTCCGCGCGTAGTGGACGTCGTGGGAACGACGGTTCGTTTTGGTGCTGACACGTGTACGGCCAGATCTGCCGTTGGCGTTAGGTCTTCTTGATGGACGGCCAGCGTGCGTCGTCTTTGCTGTTATAATCCGTGGTGAAATCGTGGTGTGTTTTTTACCGCAGCAGTTCATCTGTCCATTGCTTCCTTGCGCTCGAGCGATTCTTGCTGCGTGCTGAGAGTTCCTTTCGCATTTCCTTTGTCTTCGTCGTTGGCAACGCCACCACCGCCATAGCGCCATGGGGAAGCCAAAGAAGTCTTCGTCTGCAGTGGGGACCAGCGCCGCCGGAGGCAAGAAGGGCGCCGCCGCTGCTCGTGTCACCGATGGTGGCTGGCGGCGATCAGAGACGCGGGAGAGCGATCTCCGCAAGCTGCGTGAGCGGAGCCTGATTCCGCAGGACACGACGGCCGTGAGGCTCCCCGGCAACAAGGTAATCCCCCGTCCCCCATCTGGGTATCGGGTTATGTTTGTCGCCTTCGTTTTGCGTGGGTTTGCGTATCCAGTCCATGACTTCCTTTGTGGACTGCTCTTTTTCTATGGGGTTCAACTCCATCATCTGTCTCCCAACTCCCTTCTCCACATTGCGTGTTTTATCACGCTTTGCGAGTGTTGGCTTGGCATTGAGCCGCACTTTGGCCTCTTCCGGAAGTTGTATTCCGTGAGGAGGCAGTCTGGTTCGGATGGTGTGTACCCCATTGGGGGTTTCATCATCTCTCTTAGTTCCGATGTCCAATTCTTTTCCTTCTCCATGTCCGAATCTGTCCAGTACTAGCGGAGGAAATGGTTTTACATCCGTGACTCCGTGCTGCCTGGGCAAGATTTTGGTCTCGTGCCTTTTGACCCCTCCCAGTTGATTGTGAAGAAAAGATCCTGGAAAAACCAAATCTTGGATGGTGAGGTGGCGGAGATAGAGGCCTTGTACCGTCGGGTGGAGGAGCTCCAATTGATTCCTGAGAAGGAGGTGAACGGTGTCGACATCATCCGGGTGTTTCTTGAGCGTCGGGTGCAGCCGCTCCAGGCGAGGGCGCACCCGATGTTCCTGTACTCTGGGCGCCGTGATCCGACGAGGGTTTCGAGTGAGAAGATCTCCGAGGTGGACCTTGACAAGGATCTTCGCGTGCTGTTGAAGTTCAAGGCCGACGAAAAAATCCCGGGGAAGTCGCTGACTCCCCCCTTTTCGTCGACATTGGCCGTGCCAAAGGTGTAGATTTGCGCACGTAGTGCTTCCCTTTTATTTTTGTCAGCTGTGTACGTTTTCCTTTGTTTTCTAACAAAGTTTCTCTTCCTTGTGCAGAGCTTCAAGGTGCCAGGCATGGCGCCACCATTGCCCGAAAGGTATCCGAATGCCCCGGATAATGAAGTGGTGGATTCCGTGTCCGAGCTTCCGTCTGCGCGATCTCCGGTGGAGGATGTCGACGAGTCGAGTGAGGACCATTCGAGCAAACGATCACGGAGCTCAAGCGAGTCTTCGGATGCCTCGACTCCTCCGACTCCCAGGAATCCTCTTGGTCTTGAGTGTCATGATGATGTTCAGGGGGGTTCGTCTTCTCCTATTCCTGCCGTTCCTGTGCGAACTGTTGCTCCGCACCCGCCAGCAAAGCGGAAGAAGGAAGAGAAGAAGGAGGAGAAGAAGGAGGAGAAGAGGGCCCGGAGGGCTTCTCCTATCTTCGACCTGAGCGCGTTGGGCTCGTAAGTGTTCTTGTTGGACTGTTATCCTTTATTCCCTTGCTATTTTTGCGCCTGTGTTGATTGATGCGTATGCAGGCAATCGTCCGACGGCTCTAGTGATGGAGCGTGCGAGATGATGGGGGAGTCGAATATCGTGTCGTCTCCTCCTCAGATGGTGGTGACTTCAGGTGGCGCTGCTCCAGATCCTCCTGTGCAAGAGAGGCTGGTGGTTGCGCCTCAAAATTTCGCAGGCGGGCCTGCGGGTTCGCCTTTGGAGCACGTAAGTTTTTCTGCTTCATGTCACGGGAGCCCAGGCGTCTTCGAGTGCTGATGTTGTGTTTGCTTCTTTGTTTTGGGCGGAGCCCCCAAGTCATGCTCTTACTGCTATTTCTTTTTCCTGTAGCCTTGTATCCGAGAGGCCAAGCGGCTGGTGGAGGAGCACCTGACGCTGGAGGTGAAACTGCGGCAGCTGCAAGGTATTCGTCTGCCTTGTAGTACTTTTCTTGTTTTATCCTTGTCCTGTTTGTTGACATTGGATTGTTGTGAATGCAGAGGAGCATAACGACTCTCTCCGTGAGGTTGATGCTCTGAAGAAGAGCCTTGGCCAATCGGAGCAGAAGGCCGAAGCTGCCGCTGAGGCGAAAGAGCTTTGAGCTGGGTGAAAAGCCAAGCGAAGCGTCTGTGAGAAGCCGAGTCATGAGAGGGGAGCGGCGGAGAAGCTCATGGCTGCTGCCAAGGCTATTTCGGGTGAGTGTTTGCTTTTGCACTTGCTCCTTTGTCTGCGGGTCTTCTTCTATGTTAACTTTCTTCATATATTCGTCTGTTTGTCTCAGATGCCGCAGGCATCGAGTTCGACCGCGGTGCTCTGGAGCACGGGAGTGCTCTGGATGATGCCACTATGGCGGTCGAAGACCGCTGCAGCACCGTCGTCAACTCCCTTGCCAAGGCGAAGGAGGTCCTTGGTCGCTTCTACCAGGAGCTCTTCCCGAAGGGCGCAACCCTTGAAGATGTGGGTGCCCTGGCAGAGGCTCTGTCGTAAAGCGCTGCGGGTACGCATAAGCGCGAAGGGCATCGGCGCATCTGTCGGGCTGGCGATGGCCATGGCGGCTGGGGCGGAGCTGGACTTGCCCCAGATCACTTCTCGGATGCCGACGGCTGCGGATGGATCAGAGGTAGCCTTTGCTGCTTACTCCGCTCGCTGCAGACGATATGGGCCCAAGCTCATTGACTTGTTGTCTGAGTACGCGTTGCGGCAGCAGGGCGAGGCCAAAGCTAGGCAGTCTGGCTCTGAGGCGACTCGGTGTCCTACGCCTTAGGCATAGGATATGTAGGGTAGTATGTAGTTTACTTTTGCTGTAAATATCTTTTGTAGCACCATCCTTGAGCCATGCAGTGGCCTTATTTAATGAATTCCTCCGAGTTGGGCTTTATCTTTGGCTGAGTGTCTGTGTGCCTTCTTTTTCTTCTGCTTTAGGTTCCTTCGGGTGTTGACCCAGTTGGTACTTCATCCGAAAGGCCCTTGCGAGCATCGTTGGATGATTCCTCGTAGCTCGCTTTTCTGCGGGATCGCGTGCGCAGCTTGGAGAGGGATTTGCTTGGGCTACGCGGTCGTGCTGGCGTTTGGAAGTCCAAAGCAGACCGTAGTGCAGCCAGAGAGGAATACTTGATGGCGGAGCTGGGTCGGCTGTCCGAGCAGCTGCAATGTAAGTTGATCCTTCTTTCGAGCTGTGGCTCGGTTCTTCGGGTGAGCCTGCTAGCCTTACTCTTGTTCTGTGCTGTTGTCGCAGGTGCGAATCTCGCTCCGAAGGAAGAAAAGGAGCGCATTGCTGTTCGAGTCAATTGTTTGACTCAACAGGACATGGAAGCCGGTGGCTTCTTTTGGATGGATCGCGATCGTGCCGTGGTTCTGGCGACGGTGCAGGATCGCGTCTTCCAGGTTTCGCGGGTGCTCCACCAGGTGCAGACATCGCTGTCCTCGGTGCTGCACGTCATGTTTCCATTGGATGGCGTGCCGACGACCCTTGCGGTGCCTTGGCGAAGTTTGAGTGCCGGCAATGTCAAGGAGCTGGTGCGGCAGCGGCTTGTTGCGAGGTGAAGGCTGCCTTGTCTCTTGTGAGGGTGCATCGCCATACGATGTAGATTTGGCTCTGTGGCTGGGCCACCTCCTCGGCCAGATGGTGGCGAGTGGAATATGCGTCCGCATTACGCGGCTGTAAGGCAGTATGCCGAACAGATTGTAGATTTGTTTGAGCAGCATGCTCAGGCTATTCTTCAGAATAGGTAGGACCTGAAAATAAACAGATAGATATAAAATTTGTATATTGCGGCTGGGCGTGTATGTGCCCTTTGTTGTAAAGGTTTGCTTGTTAGCGAGCACGCAGTGCTTTGATTTAGTACGTGTTCTTTTTCGTTGCTTTGGCGTGGTCACTACTCAGTGTACGTTTGTCCTCAGTCGATGAAATCATGAGGTGGGGGGAGCCCCCGAGTGCTTTGATATGGTACGTGCCCTTTTCGTTAGCCTGACGTGGTCAGCTACTCAGGTGTACACGTTTTGTCCTCAGTCGATGAAATCGTGAGGTGGGGGGAGCCCCCGAGTGCGTATGTAGCATGTAATCAAAGTTGCAGAGAAATAGTCAACCGAAGGTTGGAAGCGAGACACTTAGCTTTACTTGTAGCGTAATGGAGGAGGTACATGGTTCGGCTGAGTAGCCTTGGCTGTAAGCCTTATTGAAAGTAAAGGGGGTACATTGCCCATTGCTATGGGTAGAATCGTCGCAGGTGCGAGATGTTCCATGGGTTGGAGTATGCGACTCCGGACTCCACGTGCTTGAGGCGATAGGCGCCACCTGGGATGACCTCGGTGATGGCATAGGGTCCTTCCCATGGCGACTCGAGTTTATTCGGTCGCTTTTGCTTGAGTCGCAAGACGAGGTCTCCTTCGACGAAGGACCTTGGGCGCAGCCGGCGGCTGTGATAGTTGCGGAGACTTTGCTGATACACCGCGGATCTAGCTGCTGCTATATCCCGTGCTTCGTCGAGTGTGTCGACGGCATCTTCGAGTGCGGCCATGGATTCGGCATTTAGCACGGTGACGACTCGTGGTAGCACAGCCTCAGCTCCGTGTACCATGAAGAACGGTGTGTAGCCGGTGGAGCTGTTTGGTGTAGTTCGTAAGCTCCACAGGATAGACGGTAGCTCTTTCGTCCAGTTGCTAGCTTTGTGTTCGAGTGAGCTCATGAGGCGTTTCTTGATGCCAGCGCCGATTAGGCCGTTGGCCTTTTTCCAGTTGCCCGTTTGTTTGCGGGTGCGCCACTGAGGCGTACGTGATATTGACCCCGAGGCCTTCGCAGAAGTCCTGAAATTCTTCTGAGATGAAGTTCGATCCGTTGTCGGTGATGATGCTGTGTGGTACGCCAAATCGGTAGACAATGGATTCGAAGAACTTGACGGCGGTTTTGCCCTTCTGATTGGTGACTGGCATGGCCTCGATCCACTTGGTGAATTTGTCGACTGCGACCAAGAGGAAGACGTGTCCTCCCTTCGAGGATTTTGGCAGTTTGCCGATCATGTCAAGGCCCCATTGAGCAAAAGGCCAAGCTATGGGTATGGGTCGAAGTTCGGACCCAGGTGCGTGCGGTTTGTCGGCGAACCATTGGCACCCGTTGCATCTTCGGACGATGTCCTTTGCGTCGCTCATGGCCGTTGGCCAATAGAATCCTGCTCGTAGAGCTTTGGCGACAAGGGAGCGGTTGCCTGCGTGGTGGCCGCAGATGCCCTCGTGGATATCTTGGAGTATGGTCTTGCCATCGCTGATGGTGACGCACCGTTGTAGGACGCCTGTAATGCTGCGTTTGTACAGTTCGCCATTGATGATGGTGAAGGCTTTTGACCGACGAGATATGCGCCGGGCGTCTGTCGGGTTGTCTGGTAAGTTTCCGTTTAGCGAGGCTGGAGGTATGGGCGTGTCGAGGTTTCTTCGGCCATGACCTGCATCAGGTTGACCATGGCGACTTCGGTATCCAACTTTTCGGGTCCTTCATGACCTTCGGGTAGCGTAGCCCCCGAGTGTTCTGCTTCTTCGGGTGATCCCTTGGGGAATTTCCGCTTGATGGATGGCACGCAGATCTGTTCGAGGAACACACCTGGTGGTACTTTTGCACAAGTGGAGCCGATGTTGGCGAGTCTATCAGCCTCCTCGTTGCTCTCTCTTCCGACGTGCCGAAGTTCGCAGCCGTCGAATTCTCCTTCGAGTGCGTTGTATAGTGCGCGGTACGCGATCATGTTTTCGGCGTGTGCGTCGCACTCATTCATCGTCTGCTGGACGACAAGGTTGGAGTCACCGTAGATGACCAGGCGCGTTGCGCCGCATATTTTTGCCATCCGCATGCCATGGATGAGGGCCTCGTATTCGGCCTCGTTGTTGGAGGCTCTGAATTTCATCCGAAGGACGTACTTCATCTTGTCACCTTGCGGGGAGGTCAGTATGACTCCTGCCCCTGCTCCGGCTTCACGTTTGGAGCCGTCAAAATGCATTGTCCAGGACTGCGACATGTCTGGGGTGTCAGGCAGCTGCAGCTCCATCCAGTGCACCAGAAAGTCCGGAAGGACTTGAGATTTGATTGCGTGTCGCTTCTCATAGATGATGTCCAGTGGTGATAGTTCGATGCCCCACAGGGCCACGCGTCCTGTGGCCTCTGGATTGTTCAGGATGCTGTTTAGGGGTGCCTCGTTGACGACCATCACCTGATGCTCCTGGAAGTAGTGGCTCAGTCGTCGAGCTGTCATGAACACGCCGTGGTAACCAGTAGTGCGGGTACCGCTGTTTTGTTGGAGTGAGAACCTCGCTGAGGTAGTAAATTGGGCGTTGTACCCCATGGGTCTTGCCTTCTTCGGGTCGTTCGACCACAAGTACTGTGCTGACCACCTGGTGTGTGGCTGCTATGTACAGCAACAGGGGCTCGCGCTCTTTTGGCGTGACCAAAACGGGCGAGGTGGAGAGGAGCCGCTTGAGGTTTTCGAATGCGTCGTTGGCTTCTGGTGTCCACTCGAACTTGTCTGCTTTGCACATCAGTTGGTAAAACGGTAGGGCCTTCTCGCCCATGCGGCTGATGAACCTGCTTAGTGCCGCTACTCGCCCTGCGAGCTGCTGAACGCCCTTGAGGTTTTTCGGCTTCTCCATTGTCATGATAGCTTTGATTTTCTTCGGGTTCGCTTCGATCCCTCGTTGAGAGATGAAGTATCCGAGCAGCTGACCTGAGGGGACGCCGAAGGCGCACTTTTCTGGATTGAGCTTGATCCTGTAGCGATCAAGGTTGTCGAACGTCTCGCGGAGATCGTCGATAAGTGTTCTTGCCTCCTTGGTTTTGATGACTATGTCGTCGACATAGACTTGGACGTTGCGACCGATCTGGTCCTTGAGGCAGGCCTGCATGCATCGCGTTCTTTAGCCCGAAAGGCATTGTGTTGTAGCAGTATACTCGAGCGGTGTGATGAGCGCCGTTTTCTCTTGATCTTGACCTTGAGTCGAATCTGGTTATCTTTGAGTAGGCGTCGAGGAAGGAGAGTTTCTCACAACCTGCAGTCGAATCGATGATCTGGTCGATCCGAGGGAGAGGGAAGTGGTCCTTAGGGCAGTGTTTGTTCAGTGACGTGAAGTCTACGCACATCCGCAGGATGTCCGTGTCCTTCTTCGGGACCATCACTGTGTTTGCCAGCCACTCGCTTTCCTTGATTTCCCGGATGAAGTCTGCTGCGAGTAATCTGTTGATCTCTTTGCCGATAGCTTCGGCTCGTGGCTCCGACAGTCTTCGGATGGACTGTTTGACTGGCTTGGTGTCTGGGAAGACATTGAGTGCGTGCTCGGCGAATTCCCTGGGAACTCCTGGCATGTCCGCAGGACACCAGGCGAAGATTTCCCAGCGCTCACGGAGGAATTCGACGAGCGCGCTTTCCTATGCGGTGTTGAGGTCGTTGGCGATTAGCGCCGTCTTGGAGGCATCCGTTGGATGGATCTGCACTTTCTTGGTGTTGACGGTGGAGTCGAAGGACATGTCAGGTGCGTTCTGCTTTGTGACTGGGGGTAGCCCATTGTCCGTCACCTCGCGGAGCCTTACAAGCTCGTCTTGCATGCCGAAAGATTGGGAGATTTTGTTGAAATCCCTGTCGCATTGGTCCGATCGGGTGAAGCTCCCGTGGACTGTGATGACGCCCCTTGGTCCTGGCATCTTGAGTAGTAGGTATGCGTAGTGTGGGACGGCCAGGAACCTTGCGAATGCTACGCGTCCCAGGATGGCGTGGTATTGCGACGGCCAGTCCACCACTTCGAATTCTAGGCGCTCCTGCCGAAAGTTGTCCGGTGTCCCGAAGATGACGTCGAGCCCTATTTTTCCCAGGGGGAAGATGCCCTTCCCTGGGACAATGCCGTGGAACGTTGTGTCTGATTGTTCCAGGCTGCATTGCGGGATCCGCATAGCTGCTAGAGTGCTTGCGAACATTAGGTTGATGCCGCTGCCACCGTCCATGAAGACGCGACTCATCTCGAAGCCTCCGATCTGCGCCTCCAGCACCAGGGCAGCATGACCTGGGCGAGGGATCTGAATAGGGTGATCCGCGCGAGTGAATGTGATGCAGGACTCCGATCCGCTGAGGTACTCAGGGATTGCAGGTGGAGTTGTCACGGCCATATTGATTTGTCGGGTGATCTTCTTCTGTACCCTGTTGGTTGGGCGTCCCTTCTGTATCATATTGAGTGCTCCTTTTGGTGGGGGGTATGCGACCCCGGCGTTGTTTTGCGCTGGTGCGACTGGTTGATGTGGGCCTCCGATAGGCGGCGGTGGAGGAGCTCCGTGTGCTATTTCGCCTGGCGCAGGCGCGTTTGAACGAGGATTGGAGCTTGTTGCCTCATCTGCATCATGCCTTCGCTGAGTTTCTGGAACTCGCGGCAGTCCTTGAGCATGTGGCTAGCTTTCTTTTTGCCATCTTGTTTGTCGATGTAGAAGTGGATGGTGCATGGACCCGAAAGTTTGTCGAATGCTGAAGGTCCGTTGTCGCGGTCGCGGCGTTGCCACGACTGCGTTGGTCGTCCGTTGTCGCGGAAGTTTCCGCTGCGGTATCCTCCGCTGTTGCGGCTGATGTCGTTACGGCGGTCGGCGTAGCCGGCTGCGACCATATCGGGTCCATCGCGGTCCTCGTAGACGCGCGGTCTCCTCTTGCTGCGGCGTTGCGTCTTGCCGTAGTCGTCCTCTTCATCGATTGCGCCCTGGATGCAATCTTCGCCCGTCTTAATGTTGGCAATTTCCATGAGTTGGTCGAGTGTCTTGGGCTTTACGCGTCCAAGTTTCTCCTTGAAGTCTGGGCGTTTGACGCCGTCCCTGAAGGCGTCGATGGCCCGTTCTTCGGAGATGTGTGCTGCGGAGTTCTTGGTCGTAGACCAGCGTAGTATGTATGAGCGAATAGCCCGTTCTCTGAGTGCAGGCTCGCAACTCTTCGATTGAGGCGGGCCTTTTGCTGGTGCCTTTGAAATTTCGGATGAAGCTATAAGCGAGCTCCTTCCAGCTTCGGATGGATCCTGATGATAGGCTGCTGAGCGACTTCGCGCCCTTGTCAGCTGCAGCTGAAGGCATTGCATGGCGGTTTCTTTGTTGCCTCCGTGAAGCTTGACGGATGACAGATGGTCGCTGAGCCAGGACTTTGGATCTTGCGTGCCGTTGAACTTCGGAGTATCCGAAGGAAGCTTGAAGTTGCGTGGCATCTGTGTTCGCCGGACGGATCTGCTGAAGCATCGAGCCCCGCAGAGCTCTCCTTCGTCTTCATCCATCTCAGATTCGGATGAGCATGCGCGTTTTGCGCGTGCTTTGTCGATCTTGCGCTGTGTAAGCCTGTCTCTGGCGTCGTAGTCGTGTTTATGGCGGTGTGAGCTCTTCTTCCTTCGAGGAAGATCGTGTTCCTCTTCATCTTCGGATGAGGGGGTGGGGCTCCGGTCGCGCCTGGCCGGAGCTTTCTTCTTCGGCTCCGTAGGAGCGTCTTCATGGAGCGCAGCTCCGATTAGTCCTAGTCCGGTGAGTGCGGACCTATGCATGTCCCTTTTCGGGTCCCCCTCCGGAGGTGGGTGAGCCGCGATCTGATGGCTGCCATGATCGCAGCTTGTGGCGTCTTCGGAGTGATGTTGCCGTCGGCGTCCATATCCATGAACGATGTGTGGAGGGTTCGGGTCACGTCACGCCGTTCCTTCGGGTCCAGGTTTTCCACCCGAGAGCGGTGCTTGTTTCCTTGGTTTCCGTTTGTGCTAGAGCCGGGTCCCATGGCGGAGAGCGCAGCTCGTCGCGCACTGGACTCAGAGGCTGCTTTCTTGCGTTTGTCGAGCGTCTCCTGCATCTTGACTTGCTTCTTGTGCTCCTTGATGAGGAGGTAGTGGTACACCATCAGCAGATCACGTGGGGAGTCCAGAGGTAGGACTATTTCGCCTGCGACGGCGCGGCGTGCTTCGGCCCATCCTTCTTTGCTAAGTTGGATGAGGTGGCCCCTGTTTTCCCCGTCTTCGCCGTTTCTGTCCTGCGGGTTGGGGTTGGGCGGCGGGTTAGGCGTTTCCTCGTCGGTTTGGATGATCGCGGCGCACAGATAGCGCCTGCAGATTGGTTGGCTGCTGCCGCAGCTTTCGGATCCGGAACCATAGGTCCCTTCATCTGAAGGTGGATCGCACAGATCGGAGTTGCAGCTGCTGCTGTCGAAAAACTCATCTATTGATGGTGACGTGCGTAGCACAGGGTGTGGAGCCCACGAAGCGGGCCTGATTGATGGCACGGGCACCCGCTCAGGGAGGCGGAGGTGCGGTTGTCCCACAGGCGAAGCTCGAACAGAATTTGAGTCCATCGCCTCTGGGTTGAAATCCTTCATGGTGGCCGGCGAGTGGGCGGTGAAGTCGAAAGCGCCGAAGAGGAGGTGATTCTCCGTCGCCGAGGAGTTGTAGATCGATCGGGTCGGAACCGTCACGACCGCACAATCAGCACCCCCGATTCCCACAGACGACGCCAATTGACGAGGTTTGATCTCGTCAATGCCCATTGTTATGGACTTGGGTTTTGGAGAAGATGGGGATGCTGGAGATCGTGGCATGGTTAACAGACAAGCAACCAGGGGACACGAGATTTACCCAGGTTCAGGCCCCCGGAGGGAAAACCCTACCCCTGCTTGTCTGCTCTTTGATTACGGCGGAACCGAAGGTTACAGGGGTGCGCAGATTAGATCTGGCGTGGAGGTGTGTATGTCGTAATCTAGTAGCTGCCCTCTCGTTGGACCCTCCTAGCCTTTATATATGGGGAGGCTAGGTCTCGGGTGCCGATACGAGTAGGTTACAAGCTGTATTCAAACTCTAGTCTTGTTCTCCAAGGACTCGAAGGCGTCATGGGCCTGGCCCACCCGAAAATCTTCATGGGCCAGCGTATATTTGCCGTGGGCCTTCCTTGGGCTGGACCGGGTATGCTGAAGTTACGTACCCGTAGGGTATAACCATGTCAACAGACGACACTCGTTTCGTCCGTTGAACGGACGAAGGCAGCGTGTCGTCCGTTGAACGGACGAAGGCAGCGTGTCGGACGAAGACAGTGTTTCGTCCGTTGAACGGACGAAGGCAGTGTTTCGTCTGTTGAACGGCCGACCGACCAACAGATTTGCAATTTGTCCATTTTATGTATTATTTGTGAAATTGAATAAAAAATGTATTATTTAAAAAAAATTAGCGCGATTGAGATCATGCCTCATTGAACGGATAAAAGTTTGAAGGGGTAAGAACTGGCATAAGTTTCCCTAAATGGGGTAAATGGGAGTATTTTTTGTTAAATGGGGTAAATATTGTCAAAAATGTGAAAATAGGGGATAAAAAATGGAATTCACTCTACTTTTTAAGTCGACATATATCGTGTCCAACAGGTTATGTAACTAATTATCTTCCGTTAAATCCTAACCATAAATTTTAGATCTAACCATCAAGATTAATTTAGATGATGTGAATTAACGTGGTGCCTCGAAACAGGCCCTTATATTGCTTTTAGTATATAACTAGCACGGTGGCCCTCGCAAATACGAGAGCATCATATTTAATTATTTTAAATAAGCTAATAACTATTATTTGTATGCATATCCATGTTACGCATTGGAAAATAAGCAACTCTGACATTGTGGTGGGCCTTTATGATTGAGCGGGATTTCATAGGATTTTATTAGAGGATTAGGATTCTTAGAATCTATTTTATGTAAGGCTATTTTATTTACAATATATCACTATTAGTATATCTTCCTCGGGCTTAAAGCGCATGAATTGGAAAAAATCGTTGGATTAGGTGTGGCATGTCCCCTTGAACCATATTTATTCAAAATCTTTAGAATTTTTAATAAAATATGTTTTTCATATGAAAAAGAAAGGAATTGTAAAAAGAGTTTTTGGTTGATGGAACTTTCATCCAAAATAGAATAGAAAAATGAATAGTTACAAACTTTTTATGGATACGAAACATGAATAAAAGGACCTATGTAGAATAAATATCTAAGCACCCAAATGATCCAAAAACAGTAAGAAATTTCACTGAATCAAGGAAGCCCAATCCTTTGCATTTCATACTTCCCTGTTTTTATTTTCTTATTATTGTCACCAAACTTTAATCCAATAATCTATGTTTTTATAACATGTATTTTTCATGTCATGTAACATGGCTACGCCATCAGAAATGACGAAATTTTAGCATATTAATTATTTGCTAAATTTTCGACTTGTTCTATCAAAATTTTAAAGGATGAAAAATAATGGTAAATTATAATAAAATATGTGATTGCGCAATTGTGAAAATATTGAACTCATGACCATAGATATTTTTTGAAAAGGTTGTACTCAAAGAAACTTTGGGTCCCGAATTAAGTGTATAGAAAAACTTCTAGGATCTATAATGCTAAGAATTAATTCAGTCTAATTAAAAAATTGCAAAGATTCTAGGATTTCTACAACGTCTTTGAAATTCTTGTGAAAAAGGGGTGTCGTGTTGTGGATACCAAAGTAGGACATCTTCTATTGGAAATAATCTGATTTGATGGTATTTAAATAATAGTAGTATGATATTCATGCACATGCGTAAATTAACTACCACTAAGCTTGATACCTGAAGAACATCTTGTGCCATATCTCTCATGTTTGTTCGGCACTAATTTTCTCCGTACCAATTATGGGTGATTGCGCCATTGATCTCAAATTCAATTAGGAAACTATATATGTCCGACTTTACATCATGAGATTAACTCGTAAGATCATGGAGAGAATTCCATCGTAAAGGATTCCATGCTTTATGTATTATAGGGTTTGGGCTGACACTTCTGCTCCTCTTACCTAATAGGCAAAGATTTATCACTATAGAAAAAACGGTTCATTTAAATTGGAATATAAAAAGAAACATAAATTTAACTAATCAATGATCAAGCTCAAGCCTTCAACATTATCAAGCATTGCTCCTCGCATACTCCTCCAGAGATTCTCATGTGCTTGCTTCACGAACCACCAGTGCATTAATATAATAAGGTAGACGATATGCATGTACCAATTCTTGAATACATTGATTGGCATCTATAGTGGGGCTTAACATGTTTAAATCGGGTGTAACACATTCTTTTTTTAGGGTTTTACACTCTAATAAATATTTAGTGTGGTTTCGGTACACTGCAGATCGATCAATTTCAGAGTTGAACCCTGAGTCAATACATATTTTACATGACTCTATCCGATTTGATCTACTCCCTTCGACCCATATTAGTTGACTTGGATTTGTTAAAATTTGGATAAACCTATATACTAAATAGTGTCTAGATTCATTCAAATATAGACAAATCCAAGTCAACTAATATGGGTCGGAGGAAGTATCTGTTGAAGGGTAGAGGGAGAGAGAGATTGCGGAATATGATGGTTGTATTATTGAGCCTCTCGGGCGAGTATATATAGACGTACAGGGACCAACTTGGAGTACAAGACAAGTAACCTACTTGGAGTACAAGACAAGTAACCTAGTCTATCCCTAACAGATACGTATACTCTAACATCCCCCCGCAGTCGTAGCGGTAGCAGCGTGAACAACTGGAACGTCGCGAACGGTCAGACTGGAGAGCCGAAGTAGACCAGTGCGCTGACATCCCCCCACAGTGGTAGCGGGAACGTCGTGGACGGTGTCACGGCGCAGAAGCTTGGACCGGAGGATGCTGGTGAGGAGCTCATGCGAGGTGGTAGCCCTTGTGCCGGTGTCGAGTGAGCCGAGAGCGGTGGGTGCTGCAACCTTGGTCGAGGTAGCCGCGCAAGGGGTCGCCGTGGTCGATGTCGTGGTCGGGGTTGCCGGTGTCGAGGTAGCCGCATAGTAAGCCGCGTGCGCATAGTGCAGCCAGGAGAAGGACGGAGACGCGTCAGGGCAGTCGTCGGAGAGAGCGATGCCGAAGCCGATGCAGTCCGAGCCGTCGAGGACGAGGTGCGGCCATGGCTTTGCCAAAACCAGGCGCACGTCGGGGACGAAGGCATACTCTGGTTGTGCCAAAACCGAGTATGCAAAGACGAAGTCGGTATGACGCAGTCGAGGCAGACGTAGAGGAGGTAGTCGATGCCGATGAAGACCTTGTCGATGAAGACGAGGCGCTACAACCGAGCTTGCCAGACTCGGGAACGCGTCGGGGACGAAGGCACGCACCGGTGTTGCCAGTACCGGGCATGCGAAGAACGGGACCAGTAGAAACAACTTCACGCCATGTCAGAGAGGAGACTAGCAGAGGAGGACTCTACGACGGTTGCGTTGCGCAGATCGGCGAGGTGCCGATGCAGGCCGCGGTAGTCGGAGTAGACGAGTAGGTGTGGTCGAGGACGAGGCGATGGCGGCGATTTAAGTCGTGCTGGACGAAGACGTAGAAGGCGGCGAACCAGCGACGACCAGGAGTGGTCAGACTGGATGCCTAGACGGAGGGGTAGTCGGCGGGACCTACGACAGCCAGGAGTGGCCATGCAGGCTACCTGTGGAGATGCGGCGGCGGTGCTCGAAGTAGGCGAGGAAGAACCCGGCGACGTGACGAAGACCATGCGCGGACGGCGGCGACCCGCGCCGAGGGAGGTGGCGCGGCGGAAGCCTGCGACGTCCTTGCGGGGTGACGGCGATGACCGCGTGCAGCGATGCTACTGCCCGATGGGGCGGCGTAGCTGCAGGGCGCGAGTCGGTGCAGCGGTGTGAGAACCACCAGCGACGGACACGCCTGAGAAGGCGCGTTGGTAGCCGGCGGCGGGGACCAAAGGCGGCGACGCTACGGCCCGAAGGGGCGACGCAGCGGCAGCCCGATGCTCGATCGGTGGTAGGCGCGTGCTCGGGGACGTACTCGGCGTAGACGAGCGCCAGATCGGTTGATCAGACCGACGGCGGCGCGCGTACGCGCCAAGTCCGTGACGACGGCAGATCGGAATCTGCGGCGTCGTTGTCGGTGCAATCCCGGACGATGACGGCGAAGACAATCCGAGGGGGGGTCGGCCGCGGCAGCCTCCCGAGGAAGCCGCAGCAGCCGGCCGCGGTGCGCGGCAGCCTGTCATGAGGCCGCGACAGCCTACCGAGGAAGGCATAGCGGCGCAAGTGACAGGCGCACGGGCGCGGTGTAGATCGTCGATGCCGATGGTCGGAGTAGAGGCGCGGCGATGACGACGGCGATGGGCGACGCAATCCGATCTAAGATCGGTAAACCAAAAAAGAAAACCGATCAAGAGATCGGAAAAAAAAACTTGCAGGGCAGCCGATCACGGATCAGCGGACGAACCCTGCGTACGGGTTGCGCGGCCCCGACGGAGATCATGGAGATCGACCTCCTCGGGGGCGGCGTGGCGGAAGCGGAGGCGACGGCTAGGTCAAGGGCCGTGCCGCTCTGATACCATGTTGAATGGTAGAGGGAGAGAGAGATTGCGGAATATGATGGTTGTATTATTGAGCCTCTTGGGCGAGTATATATAGACGTACATGGACCAACTTGGAGTACAAGACAAGTAACCTACTTGGAGTACAAGACAAGTAACCTAGTCTATCCCTAACAGATACGTATACTCTAACAGTATCAACTTCAGAGTTGAGCTCCAGGTCCGTATGTATTCTATGCAGACTTTGTCTACATGCATCCTAGTGGAATGAAACTATACATACATACGATCCCCTTATTTGTGAATGCAAAAAGTAGGACATGTCAAATAGTGTGCAGATGGTTTAGGAGGCAATGGGACGTTGGTAGCTTTGAACCAAACGTATATATCGAATGGCCGGAGTTGATGACGGCAGCAGGTGAGAGCACACTCCTGAGTTACCGTAGAGAGAAGAAGTAGCCTATTTTTAATCAGAGTCAGAGTCCTATCGGTATACTCCTTGACATGCTAACGAATTTTTCCGGAGTAGGAAAATTAGTACTGCTAGTCTGCTACAAACTATCAATCAATTTTTGCATGTCGTACTACTATGTGGTTCTCTAGTTTTTATTCAGAGGAGGCCGCTGGAGTTGTGTCAGTATACGACTTGTGCCATCCTAATGTGAGGTCTTTTAAATAAATGAAAAACTCTATATCATGTTTTGTTACATATGACGTGGTGTGTGACGTGGTACCGAAGCCTCTCCCATATGGACGTGCCAGAACGGACTACACAATTGCGTTACTACTAATATTTTATTAAATCCTAACCATTAATTTAAGATCTAACCATCAAAATAATTCGAGTGATGTGGATCAATGTGGTGCCTCGAAACAACCCCTTATATTGTCCTAACCATTAATTTAAGATCTAACCATCAAAATAATTCGAGTGATGTGGATCAATGTGGTGCCTCGAAACAACCCCTTATATTGCTTTTAGTATATAATAGACGAGTGATGTGGATCAATGTGGTGCCTCGAAACAACCCCTTATATTGCTTTTAGTATATAATAGATAGATAGATAGATAGATAGATGTATCGATAGCTTACCATCTCCACTCTAATTTGGGCAAAATTTTGTACGTATAGAGTTTAGCATAAGAATATGGTTGACTTTAACACCTTTTTATTTGCGTGCAGCTCAAACCACTGACCAGGTGGGTAGCATCAAGATTGAAATGTGCATATGTCCAGAGCTGGCACCAAAGCTTTATTGTTGCTCACATTTTAAAGAGAAAGGACGTTGCTTTGATAGCAGGCCACTCTGCATAACAGGTTGTGGCTGCCAACTACCCCCACCAGATGCAGCCTCCCGCCATGCTCTTCCATAGGCTTGAGGCGGTGATGCATACTCCTTGTAATGAAAAATAATGTCACCAACGCTCTTGTCTCTTCATTTTCTCGACTTGCCGTGATCCTCCTTATTTTTCGTGTTCATTCCTTGGTATGAGAGTTGTTGTCTTGTTTGCATAAATATATACACATGTCGATGTGTGATAAGTAGAATATAATAAAATACATAGAAATACACATCTGGGTTGGGGCGGGTTTCGCGCGGTGTGGTCATTTTTTGGAGGTAGGGTGGTGGGGTGGGGCATGTAGGAGGGCGGTGGCGGCTGTGGTGGCTCTGCAGCAGCGTGGCATGGGGATTTTACGGGCCCTTTCCGGGCCCAGGCGGGCCAGAGGGCCTGGTGTGCCCCTGCTACCACGTCCGGACGGCAACCACCACTAGCGGTGGAGGTTGGTCTCCTTCGAGCGGCTGTGCTGCTCCGACATCCGGTATCAACAATTCCTACCCCCTTCGCCTCGTAGGTCACACAATGAGCCTGGTCAGGGGAGGAGGGTCCGTAGATGCCGGGGCAGCGACCCCAGAAGGTGGTCTGCAAGGGCGTCCCTTTGCCGGAGGCGGCTTCGGGAGGCGTCTTGCGATGGCGATCCTCAGACCGGCGGAGGTCCGGCTAGCTCGGGTGCACTCGGGAGCGACGGAGCCATTGCTTGGCGACTGGGATTCACCGAGGTGGTGGATCCCCTAGTGGACGATGGAGTTGGCCCTAGTGCTAGGGGTGGTGTGTACGGTGACACCCTTGCTGCAATGCGGCGACGAAACTTCATGAGCCTAGTTGGGCTCGGCCGGGCCAGAGGGCCTGGTCTGTCTTGCTGCTACATACGGTCGGCTACTGCCTTCTGGCGGTGGAGATAATTCCCTCCCGCGTGTTGAGGTCACGCCGATCCCCCTAGCCAAAGTTTCTGCTCTCTCGGTCTTACCAGCCTCGCTCCATGGCACATGGTGGGACGGCAATTGCGACTTCAAGACCGTGGTGGCACAAGCACGTGGGAGGCGAGCTTGGTGGAGCACAGTGGCGGAGCTTGTCCGTTCATGGAGCCTGGGCAAAGCCTTAGTGCACCCGGATTTATTAACATTTTCCCAAAGGAACAATTCGGTTGAACTAGCTATTTTGCACTAAACTTAAAAGGAGACGGAGCAGCTGAGCTCGGGCAGCCGCCCAGGGTCGCCGGGTGCTGGCTCCGCCACTGGTGGAGCATTGCAAAGAGTCCGAGAGTGTGTGTCTATTGGGAGGCCGGGAGAAATCCTTGTCATTTTGACTCCGACGCGGTGATGCCTTCGGGTATCGCTGTCCTTCTTGAAGGGCACCGGGTGTATCTGTCGGCCACCTCCTGTGGCGTACCGAGGGAAACCCTAGGACGACCTTTTTCGGGCAGCAGTGTCGTTATCGTCACTCCCCTTTTTGGAGATGATGCTTGGTATACAGCGCTTTAGCATGCTAGACGTGCGGTGGTACTTCTTCGGAGGATGCACCGGTGACAAGTTACCTTTTTTCTCGTCGCACGGCCGATGTTGGCTCTATTTTCTTTTCCTTCTTGTTTTTTTTGTTTGGGCTAGGCTTGTACTGTTCTACCCTAGCATTGTTCGGAATGTTGTTTCGGTGGTTGATATATTAATATAGCAGGGCGTAAAACCCGTTTCGAGGAGTGCATCCATAAACTAACACATATGGTGTTAGAAGAAAAATATTCGTCGTCAATTTCTCTCAAATGATTCATGTCTTGTACCTTTTCTCTCCAAGGCCGAGAAAAGGTACCATTCACTCTATCGCGTAGATCCGTCGTCTCGTACATATATGTGTTGCGGTAACTTGAGATTTGATAATGATGGTGGCAGATTAATCTAGTTTAATCGAAGTCTTCCTAAAGATATATGCATGATTGTATTATTATTACATAACTAAACAGATAACGCAAGACTACGCCCTGGACTCTGGTCACTTAATTTACTTTATCTATAAACGTATACCACCAATGAGTATTAGGCCTTTTCAGTGTAGCCGGTGCCAAATTGATCAAAAAGGTGCTACATCACCACCGATGCATAAGAAAAACTTATGGCACCATCCTCACAATGGAGGGCACCACTATGCAGAAAAGTTAGGACCCCACAACGATAATAAACTCAGTTAGTAAAATATAAACAATAGCCTTGTTCTCAGATTCACGGTGGTTGAAGGATTGAATGGCTGCCATAGAGCTAATTGTTTACTGCAATTTGGTTTGTGGCATCGGAGCAAGTTTTGTTCCGGTGCCCAAAAATCTTTTTTTGCACCAGCTCTGCAGCATGAGAGCACCGGTCTATTGATGCCAAAACTTGATTGGGCACCGCTGAAAACGTACGTTGTGGAAGGCCTTACTGTCTATTTCTTTTAAACAAGCATGTTGTTCAGAATTTCTAGGCAAATTGGAAGATACTTTCTCTATTTTAAAATATAAGATATTTTAGCTTTGTGAAAATAGTGTATCTAAACTTTTCTAGTGTTTAGATTTGGTGCTCTTTTCATAAAACTAAAACATCTTATATTTCAAAACAAAGAGAGTAGATAAAAAAGACTAAGTACAAATTATCGACATGATCTAACAAACTCACATGCGTCCGTTGGTCCTCTCTGCCAGACCCTAAGAAAAATCAACCATCCCTATATCGTGGTTCCTAAAATGGAAAAGGAAATATCCACGTGGTCTCATGGGAAGCAAACTGGTCACATCTCTTTCATATCATCACACATGAAAAGGAGAAAGTCACTCCATAGCCCACATGGCATGCAATGCTTATATTGCGATTTTCTCCAAAATCTTTACTTTCTGAATTAAGTGTTGGAATTATGAGTCATTTTCACTTTTGGATTACTTGTGATGAGATATTCACAAGTAATTCCCGCTTGAATATGTTTCGTTCAATATTTTTAAAATGCAACTTTTGTACAGGAGAAAGCAACTTTGTATTACTAGTTATTTTTTACCATTACTAGACTGACTACCACTATATTGGTGCCCAGATACCTAAATTGTTATCAAATTGCCACCTATTGTGGCTAACTTGTCTAGCTAGGAAACCAAGAGTATTGTAGGCAACTATTAGAGCATCTCTAGCACAAAAAAAAACGCCAGATCTAGAAAATTCCGGTGGTTTTCGGGTCGGGCCGTAAAATCTGACCCGAGCAGACATCGTAAACACGGCCCGACCAGGGAAAATTTTTCGGGTCCCTAGGAATCGACCCTCTTGGCCCATAAAATCCCAGTTCCGAGCTCGATTCCCAGGTCTCGAACCTTTTCTTCGCCACCGCCCCCTCGACGCCTCCGTCGCGCACCACCAGTCAAATCGCCGAGCACAGGCGAGAAATTTCTCGCCGACGACAGCAGATCTGCCCGATCCAGTACACGATGGACCGGCGGAGGAGGAGTGCGGAGGCGAGGGGACCGTCGACGCCGTGCTTCCGTTGCCTCACCGATGCGGAGGAGGAGGAGCACCGCCGGTGCATGCGCTCGAACGGGGCGCGCAAGTGTGCCGCCCTCCACTACACGAGGTGTGGCACGCCGGTGCCGGCCGCGCTCCTCCGACGCGAGACGGCAGAGTTCGACGCTCGCATCCGCGCCCGCCGGGGGGGGGGGGCAGGGGAGATCCTCGCGTGCGCCGAGGACTCCACCGCCGCCAGTGAAGAAGGAGGAGGAGCTCCCAGAGGGCCACGTCGTCATGGAGGCCGACTACACCCTCGACGACGCCTCCTTCGACCGCTGGGTCAAGGTCATCCAGCACTGGAGCATCGCCGAGGCAGAGGCAAAGGGCCGTCGAGCTCAGCGCGACGAGCTCATCGACGGCATCCTCCTCGAGCAGGGGCTCGCCATCGACCGCGAATTGCACGGGAAGGAGGTGGAGATCGTCGACCTCGTCTCCGACAACAGCTCCGGTCTATGGCCTTCGACTTCTCCTACGAGGAGTAAAGCCCGCCGCCGGAAGCGTCGCCGCCGTTACCTGGGCTCCGGTGAGCCCGATTTTGTGTACATGCTAGGGTAGCGGCGGAGACAACCGATCCCTCGTAGTATTTAGGTTGAACTCGTGTTTTGTATATATGGTCGCGTCTACTATGTGTGAACAATGCTCGCGTTTTGAAATCTCCCGTGAATGTTCAAAAAAATCTCGTGTTTACAGTTCGAATTTGTGGTTTCTGTTCTGGCCATCGTCTTCTTCGAGCAAAAACTAGCTCGAACATGACATGAGAACGAGTTTTCGGTTCGCATTTTTTCGGTGTCTGCTAGAGATGCTCTTAGTACAAAGTTGCTTGTTCGAACACTACAATTACCTGCTGTTATTCCTAAATTAAAGTTGTCCACCGCCACAAATCAGTTACCACATACTCAAGAAGTATTGTGTGTGCTAGAAATCTAAGTTTCTTCCAAATATGAAATATCTAATTTGTCAATAATTGACCTTAACTTGCTTAATGTTGATTCTCAATTTGCTAATGAGCTATGAATTTGCCCGACCATCATTTTTACGTTGGCTATCTAGGAAATTAAAGTGCATACATTATTTTTATATATTCTAGACAATTTAGTAACAGTGAAAAAACCCTAGTATAACAAAGTCGCCTTTTCCTGAAAAAATGGTTGGTACTTAACCATTAGAGATTTGGTTTTGAAGATCTTGTTGCCTTCTATTGGTGCTCAGTTACCTGCATTATTACGAAGTTGTCAACCCTTGTTGATATATTGCTTACTTAAAAAACTAAGTTGCTTACATTGCTGGAAAGTATTATACCTGACTTTCAACAATGGAAAGCAACTAGTAGAACACAGTCGCTTGTTTCAATATGAACATTGTTTTTCTAGAAAAATGTCTAAATATAACCATACGAGATATAGTTTCAAAGTTATGGCTGCGAAGCCCATAAAGGTGAAAACGTATCATTTTTAGGGTGTATGGTTTGGAAATTATAGATTTCAACATCTTTAAAAGATACATATAATATCACATACCAGTGGTTATCAGGGTTTGTGGGGAAGAAGAGAGGTCAAAATAACATGTTATATTGACACACACGGAACCGGTATGGACCTAGAGAGAGGCTCTCCCAAGAGGAGGTGGCAAAACCCATCTAGGGTTCCTTACCACTGCCGGCGACGCCACCGGTCCATCGCGTCTCCGGCGGCTTAGGGCCTTGGAGGCGTGGCGGACCATGGCCCCTCGTCGGCGGGAGGTCTCAGTGTTTTGTTTAGACTATTTTTAGTGTCTTTTTTAGGATGTTGAGGCGGCGGCTACGTCCTGAAGTTAGAATAAGGTACTCCCCGTCCTATCCTCGCTTCCCTGGTGCGTCTAGAATCGACGGAGGGCGTATGGAGTCGTGTGTCCGGCAGATCCCTCGAGATCTAGTCGTTTTTCGTTGGTGCGTTTTGAGGTCAATCTCTTCCGATCTACGTTGGTCATCTTTGGCGATGGTTGCTGCTCTGGTACGCTGGTCCTTTGGGGCCTTAACACGACGAATTCCCGTCTGTCTACTACAACAAGCTCTACTATGACAAGCTTTGCCCGGCTCCGGTGATGGAGGGGCGAGGACGGCGGCGCGCCTTCGGCTCGTGCCAGTGTTTGTAGTCGTCGCTAGGTGGTCCATTATGTTGGAGATATGCCCTAGAGGCAATAATAAAAGTGTTTATTACTATATCTTTGTGTTTATGATAAATGTTTACATTCATGCTATAATAGTATTAACCGGAAACATTAATACTTGTGTGATTTGTAAACTAAATTAGAGTCCCTAGTAAAGCCTCTTTGTAATACTAGCTTGTTGGTTGATAGATGATCGTGGTTTCCCGATCATGAACATTGAGATGTTATTAACAACAAGATCATATCATTAGGAGAATGGTGTGATAGACATACTCCTATAGATAACGTAGCATAAAGATCAAGTCATTTCAATAGTTTGTTTGCTATAAGCTTTCTGATACATAGTAACCTAATTCCTTCGACCATGAGATCATGTTAATCACCATCATCGGAAGGATACTTTGATGACATCAAACACCACACCGTAAGTGGGTGGTTATAAAGGTGGCATTGAGTGTTCGGAAAGTATGTGTTGAGGCACATGGATCAAGAGTGGGATTTGTCCATCCATATGACAGATAGATATACTCTGGGCCCTCTCGGTGGAATGTCATCCAATTAGCTTGCAAGCATGTGACTGGCTCACAAGGGATCACATATCACGGGAACGAGAAAAGAGTACTTATCGGTAACGAGGTTGAACTAGGTATGCAGAGATACCGACGATCAAACCTCGGATAAGTAAACTATCGCGAGAAAAAGGAAAATTGGTATCGTATGTAAGTGGTTTGTTCAATCGCAAAGTGTAACATCCCAAAAATATTAAACTAGAATCATCAAACTCTAATCATCCAATTTAGGGTTAACAAAAACTTTTCAAATTAAAAATATGAAAGCATTCATATGTGTGTGCATTAAAATTTGGATTCTTTTTAATTGCCATGATTATGTGTTTATTTGCATGTAAAATGATTCTTAGGTGAAATAAACATCATCTAAATAATCCCCAAACTTTTCCCAAAGACAAACAAATTAAGTGAATGGTCACTTTGGCCAATTTAACTCCCATGCCTACTTTGGCTATCTCTAACTTTCAGAACTTAACAGAAACATGTATGGATCTTTGAACCCCTTGATAGTACTCATAATAAGGTACCAAGGCCCACTTTGTGATCATCGAGAAACATTCAAATGCTTAGTTTAAATGACAGTTTAAAATTGAATCTATTTCATATGGAAAGATCCCACTATTTCAAAAACCACTCAAACAAGCTCAATTTTCAAAACCCAAGCATCCATAGTATCACCAGCACATGCCTAGCACACCCACCAAAAATCTTTTAAAAATTCAAAACTTGAGTTCATGCGGCCATTTCATCAAACAGCTTGCAGATGCAAATCAAACAAAATCAAAACACTATGTTGAGCAGTGTTTTGGGCCTAACTTGTTCCCTCTCTGGACACCACTAGCCATAGTAGATCATCTAACAACCATAACTAATCTCTAGCACTACTGTAAGCTCGCCAATGTCATCAATGGTGAACAGGCCGAGAGCACCCATGTCACCCCAGTGTGGACAACAAGCTAGGAGAGGAACTAGCCATGCCAACCTTGTCTGGAAGGTAGCCCATGCCTCACCGCCCCCTCTCGACCAGCTCTGCCTCGTAGACAGCAACCAGAACCGCCAGGAACGCCGCGCCCGCGCCGCTGTCGACCATGCCGACATGCACCGCAGAGCACGCGTCGTTCCCACGCAGCCCGACCACCTCGAGCTCTCGCCGCCCGCCAGCATGCACCCCACCGTCCCAGGAGACCGCCAGACATGCCCATTTCACCGGCTTTACCCCGCAGCCACCGCTCGCCGCAGAGTTCGCCGCCTCTGCCTCGCAGAGCACCGCGCGTTCCCGACCGTTTGCCACCGCCCCTACACGCGCATTTAAACCTTAGAGCATCGCCAGGAGACCACCGATCGATCGCCACCCTCGGCCATGCCTCTAGCAGCCCATAGTCGTGTCGCCACTATCGCCTGCCCATCCCTCCCGGTCTCACCATCGAGCCTATAAAAGGAGGCCATCCCCAGCCCATTGAAGCACACCATCTCACTCCCCTCACCTCACTGATCGTTCCACCCCGTAGCCGGAGCAAGGCGAGCAGCGCATCGCCGGAATTGCGCCGGAGCAGGCCGCCTCTGGAGAAGAAGGGTGTCGTCGATTTCTTCCACCCCAGGAGCTGCCGCGACCACCCCTGAGTTCGCCGTCGTCGACTTTGTCGTTCGCCCGCATCGCCGACCTTCGCCTGAGCCCCGGTGAGCCTCCCACGACCCCCACTGAGCCGCTAGGGTTCGAGCTCGCCGGTGACTAGTTCATCGTCAACGACGACCCTCAGCCGTCGATCTTCATTCTAATCCAACGCACCACATCGCCCCGTACCGCTTCGCGTTTAAAGAGTCACTGACCAGTAGACCCGCCATGTCAGTTGCGCCCCGTGCCGTGGAGTGACACTGGGCCGGCCCGTTAACCTTTCCCGCGCAGCCCACTCGTTTGAATTTAGATTTTTCTATTTAGATTCAACTTCAGTTCTGTACCTAGTTTCAAAATCAACCCAACTCGATTCAGTGAACCAAATTGAATGAAACCAATTTTGTTAGAAAGATATTGAAATGCTTAATCCAAGCCCGTTGGATTCAAATCATTTGAATCTATAGATCAACCTTGGTAAAAATAACAAGGCAGAAACTTTTCTGCATTCAAACATTTTTCAAATTTAAACTATAATAGCTTTTGAGTTGATTCCAACTCTCAAAAATCACATTTGATCATACCTTTCAGAATATATAAAAATATATGGGTTTACTTACAAAAATAATGTTCAAGTAATAACAGAATGCCACATAGGCATTTCTAGTCACTTTATTTTATTTAAAATAAAAGGTTAAACCTTATTAAATTGTGACACCACTTTAAATCACATTCTCATGTACTGAAATATGTGGTGATGACATGTGTCAACATGATCCCATGTTTGGTTTGGAGAATATTAAATCTTAAGTAGTTTTTCAATGAGTAGAAATTACTTTTCTAAAAATAAATAAATAATGCAAGTGCTTTAATCTTGAATGTTAGTGATGATGCTAGATCATCTATAGAACCCTTGTGTGTGATGATTGAAAGTAGTTAAGTATTGTTTGGTGATTGTGTACCTCGTATTTATTCATAGACGCTAGTACCGACCAAGGATACGAGGAGGAAGGAGGATACTACGAAGAAGAAGCCGAGGAGAACTTCAACCACTGCTCTGCACAAGGCAAGCCAATACTTGCAAGCCTAATACTACTAGTTGAATGTGCACGCCTTATTAATCAAGTTGACCTATGCAAGTTAACACTTGCAAGATACTATACTTATACAAGCCTATACTGATACTGATGCAAGCAAATACTTTCTTGTTACCATGCCAACTATATGCCTTAAGCATATGTGATCCTACCCACTTGATAACCCAATCCTAGTTTTACTTGCAAGATTTCTACTTTATTTATTTATCAAAGCTATTACTTAGAGCTTACTTAAGTGAATTGTAGATTCTAGAAAGATAATTGAAGGTTGCATAAAGAGCATAAAATTTGGCCTAAGCTAGATAATCTTGATGTCATCCTAAGGCATGAGATTGAACTTAGCTAAACTCCACTAGTTTACCACCCCTCATTAGTACTTACCCCCACTTGTAGATGCTAGTGCTAAGCATAAAACTTGATCAACTTTAGATGGGAATACTTGGTGGAAAATGGTTATGAAAACCATGGAATGATGGATCATTCTATTGAGATGTTTTGACATGTGTTTCCGGACACCAAATGATTTGGTGATGAAAATGTTAAGGCATGAGCCTTAGCCCTTTATAAAACTGATGGTTGTCTGGATGCGATACCATTCCAATTTTATCGTACAACCACAATACCCGAAAATTGGGTAGGGCTTGACTGGAAACTTATATACCTTAGTATGGGTTCCCTCACGGCCAAGGTCTGAGCTGAGGCTACCTTGTGAAGATTGTCCACCTGTGCAGTACCCAAGATGACAATTGGTCATGGTTGCACTACTAGGAAAACGGCTATAGGTAATCAGCACATCCGTGGCTCACATGGTTGAAGTGCCCCATGGCTAAAACAGGCGTGGCTCACCGGTGGGCAGTGCCCTACTAATAACTAGAACAACCGTGGCGCACATGACTATAGTGCGCCACAGATGTGTGTGGGCCAGGGCCCTGTTGGCCACACGCCAAACATCTGTAGCGCACTATAGTCATGTGCGCCACGGTTGTTAGGGTCATCTGTGGCGCACGTGTGCCTGGTGCGCTACGCCTAAGCGCATTCCACCCTCTGCTCTGAAACGGCCACAAACTTCTGTGGCGCACTCGGCCTAGTGCGCCACAGGGACTAGGAGCATCTGTGGCGCACTCGGCCTAGTGCGCCACAGGGACTAGGAGCATCTGTGGCGCACTCGGCCTAGTGCGCCACAGAAGGTTGTACTCCCTGTGGCGCACGAGGGCAGCGCCACGGATGTGTCGATTCTTTTAGGACAGCACTTTATGTGCACATGTGTGCCCACACATCCACCACCCACACTTCACTTTCCCCTTCTTCTTCCTCCTTAGATCTAGTCGAGATCTTCTCCTTCCCACCTCAATTTCTCCATACATTCACCATTTTTAGCATGTAAAACTTGCTTTGGATGTTACATAAGTAATAGAGGAGGTCTCCGTTCTCTCATCTATCCGTCTCCGGTCGACGCGCGCACCTCTCCTTTCCATCTTTCTCGCGATCGGTCTCTCATCTCGGTAAGTTGTCCATGTAAGGATGTGTTCATGTGTATATGGATGATGCATGTGCTCATATGTATGTAGATGATCGATGCTCATGATGCATGTGTGTATGTGTGGAGAGGATCGATGGTCATATGTGTGTGTATATGGAGAGTATCGATGATGCTCATGCATGTGTGTATGGAGAGGATAATGATATGTTCATGTGTGTATGGATCGGTCTCTCTCTCTTGTGTTTGTATGTGAACAAGTTGCCATTTGTTTTGCCAAAATGTTGATTCATTTCCATTTTGGCAAGACTTTGGCATTTCGCAAAGGTCCTAATTTTAGGATAGGTCATGCCGAAATTTTCTATCGACCATTGCATGCATGCATTCATTATGTGGTTCTAATAGACTTCAAAATTGTACCGTGTACATCGTGCAGGCAAAAATGGTCCGCATAATGAGCGAAGGCATTGTGGCTAGATTTTTGAAATGTGCGACGGCCGACATGATACGAAATAACAAGACAGATATAAGATGTCCGTGCAGAAGATGCAAACTCAACTGGGTGATCGACCCAGATTCCGGGAATCTGCAGGCGCACCTGCTCCGCCATGGTTTCATGGATGGATACACTCGTTGGATAAGCGATGACGTAGATGATGGAGACGGTGAAGAAGGTGGCCAACATGACGATGATCATCATCACGGCGAACGGGCGAGATGATGAAGAGGCTCTGGAGATGGTGAAGGTGCGAAGGCATCCGGGATGATGATGATCTAGATGGGAGGAGCGTACGACGATGGAACAATGTCAGGCTGGGTGCGGGACCCTTATGTGCAAGAGCTGCTTCTCAAGCAGACGCGTAACGCCAGGGCTGCCGCTAGAGAGAAAGCCAAGCTTGCGCAACTTGAGAAAGACGCGGTTACTCCATTGTATGAAGGATGCAGGCCCGATGATACCCGGTTGAATGTAACGCTCAAGGCTATGGAGATGAAGGCAAAGCACAAATTGTGCGACGCAAACTTCGACGATATGATGGCATTCGCACGATCGTCTCCGGAGGGGAACACATGTCCAACTAGTATCGAGGATGCCAAGAAAATCGATCATCCTCTCGATCTACCGCACGTTAGATATCACGTATGCATCAACGATTGCATCATTTATCGGGGCGAGGACACGGAGAAAACCACATGTCCGGTGTGCGGCGTGAGTCGATACAAGAAAGGGAAGAAAGCACCTCGAAAAGTGGTATGGTACTTTCCTATCACCCCTCGTCTGCAGCGCTATTTCGCGGACCCTAAGGAAGCGAAGCTCATGCGATGGCATGTGGAAAGGAAGAAGCCAGGAGATGATGATGACCCCGAAAAGGATGAGCTGCTGACGCACCCTTCAGATGCTAGCCAGTGGAAAGCATTGGACCTCGAATTCCCAGAATTCGGTGGAGATTCGAGGAACATCAGGCTTGGTGCGAGCACCGATGGACTCAATCCGTTCGGTAGCGAGCACGCACAAGACTTGGCCCGTGTTTGTATGGATG
Organism: Avena insularis; assembly: GCA_023614405.1. NCBI lineage: Eukaryota > Viridiplantae > Streptophyta > Magnoliopsida > Poales > Poaceae > Avena > Avena insularis. The sequence goes on from CM042691.1 coordinate 279,072,525, forward strand.
TACAACCTCCCTCCATGGTTGTGCATGAAGAAGTACATACAAATGAGTATGCTAATTCAAGGTCAAACAACTGGTGCACCGACATCAATCAGATCTCGGGCTGTTGAAAGAGGAGCTAGCCACGTTATGGGAATCGAGCCAATACTTACGACGCGCCGTCGCACAAGATTATTTCACTATGAGAGCCGTTGGTCACTACGGTGCAAGACTATCCAGGTTATGGGGTATATCTCGGGCAGGTTATCCAAGGATTCGCGCATGCGTTAGGTGCATGGATAACACAAGCTATCTCCAACTAGAGAAAGATCCAGGTCATCGAAACCGTGTTCATGGCGCACCGGAGGTGGCTCGGCAAGAATGATCCATGGAGAAAACGTGGAGACCTGTTCGATGGCAAATCGAGACCGAGGAATCCCGAGGCGTGGGAGCAGCGAAGAAGTGGAAGAGTTGCTGAAAACTGGAAAGATTGTCCTAAGCACGGAAAGAAGCGAAAGAGGCAGCAACAAGACAAGCCGGATGAAGGTATGGAAAACAAGGTCTTTTCGGGAGTTGCCATCTTTGGAAGTTTCTCCGCACGCCTCATAGCCTCGACATCATGCATATCACGAAAAAGCGTGCGAGAGTCCGGTCGCCACCATAATCAACATGCCGATAGGACGAAAGATGGTCCGAAAGCAAGGCACGACCTGATATGCTTGGGTATCGGAAGGAGCTTCACGGAGGACCTTTTCTCGATGATCGGAAGATGACGATGATCATGAGTCGGAGACGACACAAGGTCGTCGGAAGGGTAAAATGTTCAAGAAGAACGAATATTACTGCCCTCCTTCTTGCTTCACTCTAAGCCGGATGAGATCAAACAGTTTTTCAAGTGCCTTCTAGAGTCAAATTTCCTTACGGCCACGCGGGCAAGATAAGCGAATACCTAGACGAGGCGAAGCGGAGGTTCAGTGGCATGAAGTCTCACGACTGTGCCGTGCTAATGATGCAGGTACTTCCAGTTGCACTAAGAGGGATAATGGACGAGCACGTCCATGAAAAGTTATTTGGCCTCTGCAAGTTTTTCACGTCATCTCTAGGAAGTCGATTGGCTTGAATCAGCTCGGAAGGCTGAGGAGGAGATCGTGGTGATACTATGTGAGCTTGAGGTCTACTTCCCACCCGCATTCTTCGACATTATGGTGCATCTGCTGGTCCATGTCGTGGAGGACATCGTACAACTCGGGCCGATGTTCCTCCGCAGCATGATGGCGTTTGAAAGAATGAACGGACACATCAAAGGATACGTCATAACAGGTCCCGTCCCAGATGGAAGCATAGCCAAGGGCTTTCGGCGAAGAGTGCATCTCTTTACGCGAATTATCTAGACATCGAGAACCTGCCGGTCTTCCGTCAGCGACACCTTGGCAAGCTCGACGGATCTGGTCACCGAGAGGGTCGTGCATCGCATGCCGATTTCGATTGACGCCAGACTTTGATCGAGCAAACCACGTCGCGCTGCAGCATTTAGAACTGTTCGATCCTTGGGTACAAAAGCACAAAAGGTTAATCGAGAAGAAGTACAGTGACTGGAGCATACAGAGGACGCAGGGAGAAATAATCAAAGAGCACAACTCAGATTTCACGCGTTGGTTTAGGCGACGCCTTGATAATCCCAGCGCCGCATTCTTCCGACACGGAAAGATCATATTCACCTTGTCGCAGGGACCGATGCAAAACCTGGTGACCTATCAGGCGTATGATATCAACGGCTACACATTCTACACGGAGGAAAAGGACAACAAGTGTGATTATCAGAACTCAGGCGTAACGTCGGAATTCTACACCGATGACAACATGAAGGAAAGATTCTACGGAAGAATCGAGGAGATCTGGGAGCTCGACTACTGTGGAGAAAAGGTGCCGATGTTCCGTGTCAGATGGGCAAAGAGCGTCGAAAGAGAAGACCGGTATTTCACAACCATGGTTATACCCGGCAGCAAATCCAAGGTCACGGTGCGAACGTGGCCGCGAAAAATGAACAGTGGGTACTAGCTACCAAAGTGGACCAATGTTTTTTCATTACCGACCAGACAAAGCCTAGCCGTGTTGTTGTGAGGAGAGGAAAAAGAAACATCATCGGAATGGATGGAGTCGCCAACGAGCAAGACTTTGACCAGTAGGGCGATCCAAAGGTTGAAGATGACGACGACTACGATGCAGCAACATACATCACAAGAAGAAAAAGGACAACCCTACCCAAAAAAGGTAGCCGTTCAAATAAGAAACATTAAAGTGCCGGGCTAAATTATTCAACCGACAAAGAAGGGAAAAAAGATTGTAAAACGCTAGCTCAAAAAATATTGTAAAACGCGTGGTCGAAAAAGATTGTAATATTCATGGACAAAGTATTATGAAATTTAGTTATACTTTGAATCATATTTGTAACACTTTTATGACATATATTATCACTTTTGGGCATTTTTGGAATATTTAAAAGTATTTTAAAAACAAAACAAAATTTGTATGGCATGTATCACCACTTTTGGACATTTTTTGGAACATTTAAAAGTATTTTTAAAATAAAAATAAAAAAGTGGAGCACCAGGATTCGAACCTGGGTGCTCATAGTTTAGAATAGAGCTAAGGGGCAGAACCAGTTTGCTATGACAGTACTAGTGCTAACAGAAGGGGTGGTCGCCCTCTTATCTGGTAGTCCAACACACATAGGCGTAGCGCACCCTGGCCAAGTAGCGCACTTGGCGAGGGTGCGCCTGTGTGTTGACGCTAATCAGTCAACCGCGTCGGCCGCTCCATCTCACAGACACGCACCACACGCACCGCTGCATCTCACAGAACTTGCTCTCGAGGCTGCACCGCCACCGCCGCCGCCACCGCCGCCACTGCCGCGCTGCGCTGCGCTCTCGAGGAGGAGGAGGAGGCCCGCCACCGCGCTGCGCTCTCGAGGAGGAGGAGGCCCGCGCTTGTGGAGGAGGAGGCCGCTGCCGATCCGTGGAGGAGGAGGAGGCCCGCCGCTTGTGGAGGAGGAGGATCGCGCCGCCGCCCGTCGTCGTCCGCCTGTCAGAGGTATCCCCTCCCTCTCTCCCTCTCTCCCTCCCCTGTCTCTCCCTCTCTCCCTCTCTGCTTCAAGATTCAGTTAGCGATAAACTAGAATTGGAAATAATTCATTAGCGATAAACAAGATTCAAGATTCAGTTAGCAGTAAACAAGATTCAGTTAGCAGTAAAAGACCTGAAATAATTCTGTTTTTATGCAAGTTTTATTCAGTTAGCAGTAAACCTGAAATATTTGCTGCAATGATCTTAGAGAGAAAAAAATTGGCTCCTAAATGAATTTTTTAGGAAAGTGACTAATGTATTTGGCTTATGGTGACTTTCATAAGATGGATTAATGATAGACAGATGATTTTTATAGATGTTATACTGTTTATTCCTGGAACTAGATGATTTTTATAAGGAGGAGGAGGAGGCCCTGGAACTCCTGGAACTATAGCTCCTCCTCCTGGTTATTCCTTGAATCGAACACACATAGTACATGGTCTTAGCTGCTAGTATTTGTGTTTGTTGCCTCTGAAAACTGAACAACACATGATTGCTACTGTCAAAAAAGATAAACTGAACAACACATGATTGCTACTGTCAATCTCAGAGGTGAGCTCTGCCCCTCCCCTCTATCCTTCTCCCCCTCTCTCTCCTCAGAGGTGAGCTCAGTAGATTATCCACTTGTTGACTACTAGCAAGTTGCACCTGATTTTCACAAGAGCTGGGAGCAGTGCTTGCTATATTTAATGACTGAATCATAGTCACCTTTTCAGAAATGTTCTGCTGCAATTCATTTTCTTCCTGAATCCATTGCATCTGGTTAGGGTTAGGCTATTGTACTTTGGTGTTTGCAGAATGTTAGACAAAAATGTGCTAGTGCTTGCAGAATGTTAGACAAAAATGTAGTTTGGTGCTTGCAGGCTGCCTCGAGAAAGCATCTGTAATTATTGACAAAGATGGCATGTATATCTTTCTATATACATACTGCTAGTGACCTGATGAGCGATGCTAGTTAAGTGAAGATGGCATGTATATCTTTGTATGTGTAAGACAGAGAAACCAAATGGACCGTTGATACTGTAACAGTCCCATTTTTCCTTAGCCTAGCTTGGAATATCTAGGTTTAGTATTGCCCCTATCTCATAACTTGAGATAGTTGTTGAGTAAGTGACAGATGTAAAATATTTTGCGGCTAATATTATCTGTACTTGGAAGTATTGTTCGTTTTGGGCCCCTACTCTCACCTTCATGAATCTGGAATCATAATAGAGGTATCATGGATAGCAGCGGGTTGTTCAGTGATCACTAATTTAATCTGTACTTGCAAGTATTACTTGCTTGTTTAAGTCTTTGCTCTCGGCTTCACAAATCTGGATTGTTAATAGATTGTTCAGTGATCATTCTTGTGGTTACCATTTATGCTTGATGTATTGTTTGTGTGTTGGCCATTTATTCTAGTTGTGCTCCATTTTTGCATGAAACAGATTTATTGTGTGCTGGTTGTGCAGTTGTGCTGGCTATAGGTTGCTCTGGCTACTACTATCTGTGGTTGTGCTGGCCTTATATCCATCCTAGTGTTGCTCTGGCTACTACTACGTGGTGCTACTCATGTGCTTCTACTACTATACGTCTTTGTGGGACAACAGCACCTTGAAATTGTGCTTGTGTATATGAAGCACTTTATTATGTGTGTGCAGGTTCTTGTATGAAATGAGTCCTGATTTTGCGGAATGTTGATTAACTTCCGTTTGGCATCGGGCACTCTAGTTTAAGAAAATTAGCAAAGGTCATGCGGATTTTTCGCTATGAAGCAGCGGAAAACAGAAGAAGGAAGCCTACTACACTCCATCACATGAGGCGTTCCTACTTGACCAGCAGAATTCTCTGTTGCGGATCATCTCAAACAGTGGGCGAAGCAAAGGCCAAGATCAATGATTTGGATATTAGACAAGAGATGTATTGCATCCAGCAGTTTGGGGCAATCATCTTCGTGATGTCATGACTTGGGGATCTTCTACGGAGGAAATATCGAATAACCGTGACATAGAAGATCGCCTAGAGATGCGGGGTGACTATAGGAAGTTCATGGCGAGACAGGCGTCCTCCGTTCCCTAAGCCGAGCCGTAAGGCTTGATGTTGGCCTAGTTGTAGTTGCAAACTATAGATGACCTTTGTGTGTGTGTGTGGACGACAAGTGTACTTATCTTATTAGGTTTATGAATCACTTACTTATTTTGCTTATTATTATTATATATCAATCAATGCTTGGTTTTTGCTTACTCTTTGGTTTTTGCTTACTCTTTGGTTCTCGGACGACAAGTGTGAGTTATTTTTGTCTTTTCGAGAATATGCCGATGATTGAAATGTCGTGGCACAATATATATGTGAATGTGCTATGGCGGGATTATTAGCCTTGTGATATGCACAAGTCCGAGAATTGTGCATCCTACTTGGCTAACAGTCCGTCATAAGCATATTCTGTGTCCAACAACCTAGTTATATATGAGGCATGCTTTTGAGTTATTTTTGTCTTTTCGAGAATATGCCGATGATTGAAATGTCGTGGCACAATATATATGTGAATGTGCTATGGCGGGATTGTTAGCCTTGTGATATGCACAAGTCCGTGAATTGTGCATCCTACTTGGCTATGGTCCCGTCATAAGCATATTCTGTGTCCAACAACCTAGTTATATATGAGGAATTATTTTTGATTTTGCTATTTTTGATTTAATAGTACTTTCTATAAGTGTATCTTCATATGCGACTTTAATTATACATGATTTTTCAATCACCGGTTAGTTATTATTGTAAACTTGTAGATGACGTGGTACGCCGTGTACAAGACGGAGTTCGAGTCTCGATGATTGGGAAGACTGCGGAGACAGTGCACCGTTTCAGCAATAGCTACAAAGGGTACAACACTATGGCGGGCGGAAGCTAGATACACGCTATCTAGCGGTAGTTAGGACAAGGAACCGGATGAAGACCTACACCTTCGTCACGGCGGTGATTATGCTTATCTTCTTTGGTTATTTATCCCGCGTTTGTGTCTAGCTAGCTAGTTTAGATGTCTAGGCGAGCTTAGAGCTCTAACTTTCGATCGACACATGTATTCATGTCACCTACTACTTTGTAACATGATCAAAACAATGTAACTTGGACTATGTATTCATGTATGAGACTTATCTATATGTATTTGTTTCAATCTTGTTTTTCATATTGAGTATTTATATATATAATTGTATATCTTGTATACGTATGTGTGTATATCTGCTGTAATATTGTATATAATCTGTATTGCATATAATCTGCTTGGAAATTAAAAAAAAATACATCTGTGGCGCACATGGTCTACCTTACGTGGCGACTACACCTAAAGCGCACCATGGATGTTTAGTGGCGCACTAGGTAGTGCCACGGAAGATCCAAGGTAGCGCACCGCCAAACTTCGTGGCGCACTAGGGGTGCGCTTCGCCTATCTCTACACAACCGTGGCACACTAGGCGGTGCGCCACGGCTGCAGGTGCGCCACAGATGATGGTTTCAGGTGCGCCACTAAAGGCCGTTTTCCTAGTAGTGTTGGGAGGCCAAACTCACAGGAGAGGTGCCTATACTAGGGCTTGTAATTGAAAGGTTAGGATTGATTATCCGCATACTGAGTATGGTGAATTCAGGATTTGTTCCTGACAGATGTATCGAATGTTGTGGTGAAAGTGTACAATCTCTGCAGAGTGTCAAACTATTCGAATAGCCGCGTCTGTGGTTATGGACAGTTGGAGTGGCCATACTGTTCCCCCGTCAGATGTTTTCAAAATGACTTGTGAAATGGAGTGATAATTTGACTTGACCACAACAGAGTTGTGATATGAAATACAAGTTCCCACTTAGGTGTTAAAAAATTTCAACTAGCTTTTCTTGCTTCTGAACTTAGTAGAGGTAAATCTGGATTTTAGCAAAACAACCATAGAGCTTAGTGTCCTATTATAAAAACCCCCTTCACTTGTTAGTATTAGTTTGCGAGTACTTAAAGAGTACTCATGGCTTTGTCCCTGGCTATTCCCGTGACCAGACTATGAAGAGGAGTACCAGGAGGAAGGACCCCAGGAAGGTTACGACAACTAGGATCATCTCCCATCGTCAGCATTGCCTGTGACCCCGAAGATGGAGCTTCGCCTACGCTACCGTTATTATTACGTATTCCGCTGCTTGAAGTTGTATTAAGAACTGGATCATGAGATCCTTATTTGTGTAAGAACTTGTGTACGGTTTGTAATGGATGATGTACTATGGTATGCAATTCTGTTATGTCTCGCAAAAATGGTAATCCTGGAATTGTGATGTATGGCATAACAGGCATCTAGGATTAAAAATCCGGGTGTTGACACTCTCTTAATGGTGCCTAAAGGTAGAAGGCGGAGACTCAAATAATGGTGGAAGAAAGGCCTTTTTTGTAAAGGAAGCAGGGATTACAACTCTCAAGTTACGACAACTAGGATCATCTCCCATCGTCAGCATTGCCTATGACCCCGAAGATGGAGCTTCGCCTATGCTACCTTTGTTATTATGTATTTCCGCTGCTTGAGTTGTATTAAGAACTGGATCATGAGATCCTTATTTGTGTAAGACCTTATGTATGGTTTGTAATGGATGATGTACTATGGTATCCAATTCTGTTATGTCTCGCAAAATTGGTAATCCTAGGATTGCGATGTATGGCATAACAGGCATCTGGGATTAAAAATCCGGGTGTTGACACAAAGTAATCGCAGAAATATGTGGGAGCCATATGAATTTCCAGATTCCTCTATTGGTTATTGATCAGAGAATTGTATCGGTCATGTCCGCATAATTCACGAACCATAGAGAGACACACTTAAGGATTCGATGTTGTTTAGTAGATATGGAATGTAAATAGGGAGACCGAATGTTGTTCGGAGTCTCGAATGGGATCCGGGATATCACAAGGAGATCTGAAATGGTCCGGAGAATAAGATTCATATAAGGAAAGTCCGATTCCGGAGTTTGGGAATAATTCCGATGTTTTCATCGGAGAGGTTCTAGAAGGGTCTAGAAGGTTCACCGAACCGGAAGGGGAATGGTTCATGAATGTGTCATGGATAAGTGGAATGATTGGATCATGTCCTAGGTCACTTGGTTGGACATTGGCGAGAGAGAAATAAAGCTCTAAATTGAAAGTCAAAAGGCAGGTTTAAAAAGTCAAACTGGAACAATGGTTTCCTAGTGGAAGAAGGAAAGAATCCTTTTTTCTCTCCAACTTGGGTTTGGGGAAGGATTCAAACTCCCCTCTCCCAAGCTGCCCTCCCTCTCATAAATAGAGGGAGGGGCTGCCCCAAAGCACCACAACCAGCCCTCCCCACCTCCAAGCCGCCGCTGCCAGCCGCCGCCGCCGGCCCGTCGCCATCGCCCTAGCTGCCGCCGACTCCTCCTCCTCCTCTCCGGCCTTCTAAACCTAGATTGCCAGAAACCCTAGATCCACCATAACTCACACCAGCTTAGGCGAAGCCCTGCGGGATCTTCCCTCTCCTTCCGACACCACGCCGTCGTGCTGCCGGAATCACGAGGGGAGAACTACAACCTCCGCTGCCTGCCGGAACAAGGGAGAGGAAGGTCTTCATCGAGTACTGAACGTGTGACCGACTGCAGAAGCTCTGCCGAAACGCGGCGCCGGAAGGATCGTCTACGCAATCTTGAGATCGATAAGTGTACGACTACATCATCCACGAGAATCTGCTCTCGTTAACCGCTTTGGAATCTTCGAGGGTGAATACTCTAATCGACTCGTTGCTACAATTTAATAGATAGATCTTGGCTTGTTTGTGTTCATGCGGTAGAAATTTTTGTTTTCCATGCTATGAACCCCTACAGTGGTATCAGAGCCATGTCTATATGTAGATCTGTTGCACGAGTAGAACACAATGGTCATTATGGGCGTTGATGCTTTTGTTGTCGATAGCTTCTTGTGTACTTTGCATCTTGCGGTATGGTGGGATGAAGTGGCCCGGGCTAACCTTACATGACATCGTTCATGAGACTTGCTCCACGCTTGACATGCAACTTGTATTGCATAAGTGGCTTTGCGGGTGCCTGTTTCTCCCAACATAGTTAATATTCAATTTACAACGGGTGATTGACAATACTAGTATCAACGTTGTGGTTCTTGTTCGTAAGTTAGAACGACACTTATTGAAAGCCCCAAACCACGTAAAACATGCAAAGAAAATTAGAGGCGTCTAACTTTGTTTTGCAGGGGTGTGCTGTGTTGTGATATGGCCATGATTGTGATTATATATGATGTATGCAATGTTCCTTATTGTAAGTAGGCAACCGGCAGGAGCCATATGGTTGTCTTTTAATTTCGTTAAAACCTATGTGTCTATTATTCAAAGTAGTTGTAATAGTTAATGTTGGTGAAAGACAATCATGGAGCGGTGCCATTGACCTTGACGCCTGATACGTCGGAAACATATCTATAATTTTTGATGCTCCATGCTTGTTTAGTATCTACTTTGCTTTGCTTGTCTACACTTTCAGGTGCTTTTTACATGTTTTCTGGTACTAACCTATTAACAAGTTGCAACAGTGCCAGATGCCTGTTTTCTGTTGTTTTTGGTTTTAGAGAAGTTAGTAAAGAAATATTCTCGGAATTGGACAGGACAAAGGACAAAGTCAATAACTTTCTGTGGGGAACAAGAAGTCCAGAGGAGAGACGAGGAGGCGTGCCAGGGAGGCTAAACCCCCTAGGCACGGGTGGGCCCTACCCCGCGCCTGGGTAGGGTTTGCCCCATCTGGTCGCCGCCTAGGTCTCCCCCTTCGCCTATAATAAGCCCCCGATGCAGAAACTCTGAGTACCCGATCAAAAATCCATGAAACCGTCGGTAGCCGCCGCCACCATCGTCCCTAGATCGAGGGGATCTGAAGCTCTTCCCGGCACCCTGCCGGAGGGGAGATCATCCCGGAGGCCTTCTCCCCGGTATGATTCGTGAGTAGTTCCACCTTGAACTATGGGTCCATGTAGTAGCTAGATGGTTATATCTCCTCATTTGTGCTTTCATATATAGATCTTGTGAGCTCCATTCATGATCAAGATCTAATCTATTTGTAATCATGCATGTTGTGTTTGCGGGGATCCGATGGATATTGAGATTATAATGTTGGTTTGATTAATGGTTTTGTCTTTATGATTATATCATGTCTGTGTTGTATGTGATGTTGCATGCTCTCCGTTGCTAGTGGTTATCTTGGCCAAGTAGTTGCTAGTGACTCCAAGAGGGAGTAGTTATGCTCGATAGTGGGTTTGTAACATCCCAGCATTAGAGCTTAGAAATAAGCAGAACCCAGGTGTGTGCATTGCATTCATGCATAGAAAATCTGAATATTTTTTGCGCTTTTAAACAAAACTTGTCAAAGTGATTGAAGCTTCTCTCAACCTGATGGAATTGAAGTAGATCATCAAGTTGACTGCAATAAGTTTCAATATGACCTTTGCTAAAACCTTATTTGGGTAAACATGATTTGATCTAAGGGTAGATCAAATATAATAAAATGTTACTCATAATGCATTGCTTAAATGATTAATATCTGATCCTTAAGGGATCATATCATAACATTCATCACAACAACTCATAAATGCCAAGTTGAGATTACAACTTAAGTAATAAGAATGTAATGACTAATCCTGACCTATCTTATTCTTATCTATTCTTACTATGAGTATCATGGTAATACCTAACCTTAACTCTTTAGTGAGTTTGAGTAGGAAAGAAACCAAGTCAAGATCATTCACCATATATCTTTCTTTCCATATCAATCCTTATGGAACCCTATCTTATTATCTGTTGTTCATCAATGTTGAGTAATCAACTATTGATTCACAAATTCTTAATCTATCAACTCTTGACCATATCATAGCATACATTTAAGTGCCTGTAAAGAAACAACTAAGAAGAGGTGAATAGTAATGCTAATTTTAGATATCATCTATAGAAGTAATGTTAGTGATGAATGATTAAGGAAGAGTATGAATGAAGTTAGAAGTAACCACTTTTGGAATTGGAGATTATTAGTAGTAGAATGGTTGATATAACCAAGTCTGGATAAGTGAAGATTATGAAGAAATTTAGAGTCAAACTCATTGGATTCATCAATGAGTTTAAAAGAATAAAAGGTGGATAAGAATATTCTTATAAATCAAAGCTCATCATGTTAGCACATGATGATGGATATGAAGGAGTAGAATATCTGGGTAAGGAATTCCTTAATCAGGAGTCTAGAATTGTGAATTATGGAAGATAGGAATTCTTGGTAAACAACCAACTCTAAATCTAAAACCAAACATCATATCCATTTCATGTTATTGATCCATTATCTTGTCTCCATACCACTTTACAGGAACATTTTCCCATAGCAAATCACATAAGCACATCTTTATCATTTCCAATTGTCTTAACCATATGTGTTTAGGAGATATTTTTATCAATTATTTTCCATAAAACATTTTAGATGTAACTTTCTATTTTAAAAGGTGATATCATTAAATATCACAAACAGTAGACAATATGCTTAGTCATTAAATCTTTACTCACATCAACAAAAGAATAGAAGTAAATTAAGGACCCTAAACTCTAGGGTAAGAACTTACAATTCAAACCCTAACTTCTATGTTAATCTTAATAGAATATATACATTGCCATTTTCTAAATTAATGGGAGTAATATTAACCATATTAATTTCCTTTGTACATCATGCATCAAATAATGATCTAGGATCATTATATAAAAAATTCTATTCAAACTATGAGCTAACCAGAGTTAAGTGTTATAAATAAATGAGGAAATATCATATAATTAAGCCATGGTTTAGTATAGAAATAAAATTAATAATAAGGCTTCTACAAAATATTAAAAGATATTCATATAAAGAAAATAAAGAAATATAAAATATTTATCATTAAGATTTACAAAATAAATCTCAATCAAAATAAATTGTTGCTGCAAATATTCAGCAAGTAAACTATGTTAGAAAAGTTCAAATTATAGATTAAATACAAATCTGAAAAGCAAAACAAAAAATATAAGGAAAACAAATAAAAAACATTTCCTGGCAGTGGCCCAACTTCCCTCTTCTTATCTGTTGCCCACATGCATTACAAAGGCCCAACGGCCATTGATTCGTCCTCTTCATGGTTGTGGGTGGGACCAAAGAAGGATCGCGGGTTGAGAGGAAAGAAGTGCTAGGGGGTTTTCTGCAAAACGGTTGTCGTCGTCTTCCTCGCCTACTGGAAGCAGCTCGCTGGCCGGAGCTCCGCCGACGATCAACCGCCGCGTTGCGATGCGTGCCGCCACTCCTAGAGGAGGGGATAAGAACGCCACAGCGACGTCCCCGATCGTCCTCATCCCTATTTCCCCCTTTGAAGCTCTATATCTCTCGATTTCTTCCTCAGAGCCGAAACCCTAGCTCGCCTCGCCGTCGTGCCGCACCTCCCCACTCTCTTCCAAGTATCCATGGAGATGCCCCGTCCTCCGTAGATCCTCTAGGTGGAATCTTGCATCAAGGGAAGCATTGGAGAGGGCGAATTTTGCCGTTCCTCTTTGCGGCAGTTCGTCGGAATCCTCGTCGGAGAGATCGCCTCCGACCGCACCAGTCCTCGCCGACACCACCACTGCAACCAGGGTGAGCCACTGGATCTTCTAGTGCCTTTTACTCTCTGTATTTCGTTCTCGCTCGTTCATACCACGAGCACCCAACACTGCCGCCGTTGTCCACCGTCGTAGACCATCCTCCGACGACCATTTGCTAGAGGCGCCACCACTCCTAGACTCCTCGCATCGTCCTCTTTCCAACAAGCCTCACTGCAGCCCCGCGCACGCATCAAATCACCTGATCCATCATCGATCTGAGAGGATCAAGCTCCGATGACGTCATGCCAACGTCACCCTCGGCCTAGTCAGTCGGTTTGACCCAGTCTCTGCCTCGCGTGGCTAATGATGTGGCCATAGGCCCACTGGTCAGTGACCTTGGGTAGGTTTAACCTCGGTACAAAAAGTATTCTCTGTTCAGGAAATTAATAAAACAATATAAATTCAAATATCAATATTCCAAAAATGAAATAAATGATTAAATCTTGTTTAATTAATAACTTTTGTTTTGTAATTCAGAAAAATGTGTATAACATATGAAAAAAATTATAAAAATAAAATCTATAACATTAAACTTTTATCAAATATTATTGTTATAATTATTATTGAATAAAGATCTTAAAAGTAATAAAACTTTGATAATTCTTATTTTAATAATGGTAAATGTTAAAATATAAATAAAATACCAAAAATCTTGGAAAAATAAAAACAATACTTTAAAACTATAATCATACATTATTATTTCACTTAAATAAGTATTTATTATTTATTAAGTATTTATAAAATAATAAACCTTATAAAAATCATATCTTATTATTTTTAAATCACAAAAATAAATGTAATATACCAAAATGATCACAAAAATAACATCTACATGTTAAAAATGTAATATTCCACTTTTGAGGTAATTAAAAATTTAAATAATTTAATAACTTGAATTTAAACCTATTTCCCGAGTTGTTAATCCATATAAGGGTAAATAAAATTTGTCAATATTTCTAAAATTACCAATTTAGGTCTAATAAGTAATTCTAGTCTTAAATATTGATAGTATAAAGCCATAATGATTCAAAACATTATAAATACAAGTTTATTAAATTATCCTTCAAACTATATGTGTAATTTATTTTCTAAAAAGGATTCTTATTCATTATAAAATCCTTACAGAATAATTATGACTAAATTAAATCTTTTCCATTACTTTAACCCTAAATTTATCAACATACCAAAACACTATAAGTGAACTCATAAGCAATTAAGTAACATTACTACATGATTTATAAACTATAATCACTCATCTATAAAAGGGTAAATGATACTATTCCATTATAAAATAAAGAGACCACTACTTAAATAAGAGAATAATCATTCTTAAGTAACTTTAAAGAAACCTTACAAGGTACACAAGGTACAAATATCATAAGCATTACACTTTCAAACCATCCATGTTTTTTAAAGTTAACTTTAGTCTACAAGGCTTTAAATATAATGCTAAAAAACTTATTACATGTTTTATAGTTAACTTTGGTATATTATCATTAAGTTATAAAGAATCTCAAGTCCAAACTATTCAAACACAAACAACATCGATCACACTTGATTAAACCACAAAGATTGTTTAGACCTTAGAAAAGAACTCTCTTCTTCAAATGTTATTCTTTTTGCCACTTCAAATAACAAATCTTAAGATAACATTCCCAAGTCTTAACAACTAAACTCAAAGACTCTCATCATAGTCAACAGATGACAATTAACCATAATCACATTGCTTTAAACCCTACTTGTATATCAGGCGTATTAATACCTAGAGTTCCTTATAAATGCTTATACTAGTAAAGTCAAATTTGAAAATAAGACAATTCCTATATAAGTAATCTTTAAATAGCATTCCACAACTTTGTATCTTATTGTTTTATGATATTATAATTACCTATTATTTCACATACACTCACAAGCCTTAATAAGAAGAACAAGTGTGAAGCTTATCTAAAAGTACAACACATTCTAAAATACCATTACCAGTATCCACACCCTAGGACAACGTTATCACAGCGATTCGCGTTTATAAAGTGCATTACATTACTTATGCATAAAAGCATACTGCTTCTTTAAACATTAGTCCTTACCGGACCAATGATGTTGATTTCAGATATTGGATCTTATATTGTCTTGAAGACCATGAGTGCATAATCTTGCAATCACAAAAGGCAAGTTCACACTTGCTCATGTCCTTTGGTTATTTTTATAAAGTATTTTGCAAATCCAGTGTTGTCATCACCTGCATTTGAAAAAGGTCAAAACACACTATTTTCATAATAAAATGATTATAGGATATTTACCATGAGGTAATAACCTACTATGAAAGTTCCGGTGGTAAAGGAACATATTATCTAGGACTTAACAACCAATGTCGACAGTGATTCTTGCGCCGGATATTACGTGTTAACCATGAGATTTGGAATGGGACGGAGAAGTCAGTTGTAACCTTTTCCTCTCGTATGGAGGCAAGACGACCTTAACGTGATGTTGTGATTCCTTGTGCGGATCCAACATATGGGTGGGCACCCTTATGCCCCACACTTTTGGTGTCTAGATTATCTATGGATGGTGCTTAGTTGATGGACCATTTAATATGGCACTTGCGAGGGCAGCACCAGGTCATAGAGTCTTCGGGAACTCATCATGGTTTTAGCCTTCCCGATAGGGGCTTAACGGAGGTGAGCCGGCCCCGAAGGATCACGCAGACATATGAGGTCACGAAGAGGGTCGTGATTGGCTTGGATCATCTACTAGGCCCCACAACATGGAATTGTGGACGGGTAAGCTGCCCGGTTGTGCAACAAGGAGTTGATATCTCATGGGTAAAGTAACGCACCTCTGCAGAGTGTAAGAACTGTAACTTGTTACTCCCTGTTCCGGGAAGGAGTTGCGAACGCCGCGGGAAAGGAACTCCATGAAAGTTCTGGTAAACCCGTGAAGGCTGACGGACATAGCTTTTCAGAATAAAAGCAACCTTTGAAGAAATGTTTACGAAAACCTGCATTGCCTACGACCTATGGTCTCTCGCTGTAGATATAGTGCATTAAACACTCCTTTTCTAGTGAACTTGCTGAGTACGCTCGTACTCAACGTATCTTCTTAACCCTTGCTAGATTCTGAAGCCATTAAGACGACGTCTACATCAAGTTATGCTCCAGGAATCATCGCCAAAGGCTAAATTTATTCAATAAAGGCAAGAAAGTCAACATCCACATCAACTCAAGTAAAGACGAAGTTACTGATATATAGGAATATAATCTCTAACCATAGAACCTAATTCTGTAGTGTATTGCGATAGTAGCAATACCCGACCATTAGTTAAAATACTAGTCTTAATAGTATGATAGTTTTTGAGTTGTTTATTTCTGATTCTTCTTTGTAAGAAGTTTCTTTCTCTCTCTTTAACCTAGAGAGTTCTCTGGATCTTATGTAAAGAGTTGAGTTGTAACCTATAGTCATGTCTTGGACCTACTGTGTTTCTGTTGTACCACTCTGAGGGATGTAATACTAGTGAACGGTGTTTCATTGGTGTTATGTCAACGACTATAGTGTACTACATCATGCAGTGGTATGCTTGGTCACCGCAGAGTTCATGCCTCTAGTTTCCAAGGGAAGTGACAATAATCTATTCGGTTTTAGATGTGTTGTTGCTACTAAGGAGAAAATAACAGTCTCTTGTTCGTGGAACATGTGGACTGTTTACCTTACACACTTTGCTTAAAGAAGTTGTCTGTTGCTTGCAACTTAATAATGGAGGGGGTTCGGATGATAACCTGAAGGTGGACTTCTAGTCATAGATGCAGTTGGATGGCGGTCTATGTATATTGTTGTATTGCCCAATCAACCTCATGGGATCTTTCTGACTAGTAATTGCATTGTTATGCCTTGCTCAGTTCCTGTCAATTGCCTCGCTGTAATTTGTTTACCCTTCATGCCATGTTTTTATCTAAGGAGAGCACCTCTAGTGAACTATGGACCCCGGTCCAATCTTTACCATTGATACATCTTCCATTGTTACTGTTTACTTGCTACAAACCATTACCTTCCACACCATACGTTTAATCCTTTGTTACAGCAAACCGGTGAGTTTGACAACCTCAGTGATTCATTGGGGCAAAGTCTTGAGTTTGTGTTGTGCAGGTCTCTGCGTTGCTTGCAACACCTGTGTGACGTTTCCTTCCTCCTTATGGTTCGATAACCTCGGTCTCTACTGAGGGAAGACGTGCCGATGTGATCTTCACACCTTGCTCTTGGGGTTCCCAACAAGACTCCACATCAAGCACCAAGTTCTCTGGCGCCACCAAGGAGTCATCAATAAGTTTTCTGGCGCCGTTGCCGGGGAGGCTAAGGACGTCTTCACAAGGGGAGTCCTTCACTTCCTTTCTCTTTACTTTGTTTTTAGTTTGCTTTGTTTCTCTTGCTTGGTTTTGTTTGCCTCTTTAAAAAAACCCAATTTTTTTGTCTAGTTTGGTTTGCTTTCTTTATTCAAAAACACAAAAAATTACTTCCAGCTCTACCCGCCGCTGCTGTTCTTGGCTTGCCCACCTTTACCAAAATGAATTCCGCTGAGAACACCAAGTTGTGTGACTTCACTAGCACAAACAACAATGATTTCCTTAGCACACCTATTACCCCACCTACTCCTGATGCTACCTTTTATGAAATTAAGCCTTCTTTTTTGAATCTTGTGATGAGAGAGCAATTTTCTGGTGCTAGTTCTGATGATCCTGCTGCCCATCTCAATAGCTTTGTTGAACTCTGTGAAATGCAAAAGTATAAGGATATATATGGAGATGTTATTAAGCTCAAGATTTTTTCCTTTCTCCTTGAGAGGAAAAGCTAAACAATGGTTGCTTTCTTTGCCTAAAAATAGTATTGATTCTTGGACTAAGTGCAAAGATGCTTTTATTGGAAAGTACTATCCTCCTGCTAAGATTATTGCTATGAGAAGTGACATTATGAAATTTAAATAGCTTGATAGTGAACATGTTGCTCTAGCTTGGGAAAGAATGAAATCTTTGGTTAAAAATTGCCCTACTCATGGACTCACTACTTGGATGATTATCCAGACTTTTTATGCAGGTTTGAACTTCTCCTCAAGAAACCTGTTGGATTCTGCTGCTGAAGGCACCTTCATGGGCCTCACTTTGGGTGTTGCAACAAGGCTCCTTGACAATATGATGCTAAACTACTCTGAATGGCATGTTGAGAGAGCTCCACATGGTAAGAAGGTAAATTCTTTTGAGGAAACTTCCTCCTTGAGTGAAAAGATTGATGTTATTATGGATATGCTTGTTAATGGGAAAGCTCCTCTAGATCCTAATAGTGTTCCCTTAGCCTCTTTGGTTGCTCAAGAAGAGCAAGCTGATGTGAACTTCATTAGAAACAACAATTTCAACAACAATGCCTATAGGAATAATGGCAATTCCTATGGAAGCTCCTACAATAATGCTAAAAGTTCCTCATCTGAACTTGAAGTCATGCTCAAAGACTTTATTAGTAAACAAACCACTTTCAATAAGACTATAGAGGAAAAGCTTTTAACTGTTGAGAAAAACATATCCTCTTTGTCTAAAGCTCAGTTCCTCCTTGATTAATAAAATGACTGCTAAACCTGAAACTATGGAAAACACCTTTGCTACTGCTCATGCCATACAAGTAACTATTGATGAAAATGTTAGGTTGTTAGCTCAACTCCATGCTAAGTGGGAAAGGGAAGCTGAAATTGATAGAAACAATAGTGTGTGCGCTATCACCACTAAACCACAAGTAGTTCCTATTCCTCCTCCTACTATGCCTAAGCCTATTGATCCTACTACTAGTGATGCTAAGTTTGATTTTGATATTAATGGTTGCAATATTTCTGAAGTGATTGTGTTCCTACAAAGGCTTGCTAGAAGTGCTGATGCTAGTGATATGCATGTTGCCTTTACCAAACACATTATAGATGCTCCTGTTAAGATTAAGGAAGAGAAGCTAAAACACAAAGCTTCTATTCCTAGGAAAGTAGAAGATAGTTGAGAACCCATTATTAATATGCAAATGAATGACTTTGATCTCAAAGCTTCATGTGATCTTGGTTCTAGTGTCAACTCCCAAAATTTTCCAAATTTTGAAATGTGAAAAATAAATAAACAAAATAAATAATTATTGAAATTTAGGGTGAAAAGAAACTTTTTGCTTTTAAATGGAAACATCAAAACCCATCTTGAACAAACTTTGAACAAAAAGTATTCCAACAAAAATCCAAATCAAGGTAAATGCATTCATCAAGAATGAATCTTGAAATTTAAACACTTGGAAAAGTTAAACCAAAACTCTAAAACCCTAATGGAAGAAAATCATTCCAAGATTACTCTAAGACTATGGATTTGTTCCATATAAAATTTATCAACAAACATTTATAAACGATCAAAAATGATAAACAAAAATATTATAAAACCATAGAAATTGATATCATTCAATTTGGAACCATGGATAAAATCTTATGAATTTAATAAGATGAAAGAAAATAAATTTCTAAAGCTAATAAAGCTCCTATCTAAAATCCATACCTAATGGTGAGCAAATAATCCTAAAGAGATGTAAAAGTAAAAACAAATATTAAATAAAATTATACAAATTGGAATCACCAAATTTGGATCTATAAATAAAAAGATAGGGATTTTGTAAGACAAATAAAGAAATAAATAAATAAGGAATACTTAAAAGCCAAACTAAATCTTGGCCAAATCCATAAGCAAATGAGATAAACTTAATCCAAATCTAAATGAAATAAAGGCATAAATAATAAACAAATAAAAGTATATGGGATTAAACCCTATTCTAATTAAATTTAATAAAAACAAAATCCCTAATAGAAATGATTAATTAAATCATGGGAAAATAATAAATGTAATTTTCCCAAGTGGAATAAAAGTTATTTAATTAACTTAAATGAAATAAAAGAAGCATTTAAATAAAATTATATGGAATTAAAACCATATTTGATTTTATTTGAGTAAAGACAATTGCCCAATTTAAATGATTAATAAATCATATTAAAAATATTTCAAATTATTCAAAGTGAACTAATTAACACCCTATTAAATGAATAAAACCTACTGAAAAGGATTTGGAAAAATTTGGAATTTAAATAGAAGTTGGAAAACATAATTAAAATCCTATTTAAATGAAGACAAAAGGACCATTTTAAATAAATAATTAAACCATGTGGGAATAAAAGAAATATTCCAAAATTATCTTTAAAATACATGTTTGAACAGAATAGAAAATTACTGAAAGTTTGGTAAAAGATTTGAATTCAAATGGTTGTTGAAATTGTTTGAACAAATTCAAAACAGAATTAAAAGAAAGAGAAAAAGAAAAATAAACAGAGAAGAAAAGAAGGGAAAGAAGCTAGCCCAACCTAGCTAGCCCACTAAGCCCAGCGAGCCCACCTCCTCTCCCCCCCCCCCGAATCGTTTTCTCTCACTCACAGACACACCCACTCATCCGCTGACGAGAAGACCCCACCATACCCCCTCCCCACTCACTGACGTCGTTGCCCCACTTGTCAGTCGTCGTTTCAACCCGCCACGACCTGTTCTTCCTTTCCCCGTCGCTGATTCCTGTCAATCAAACCTCGAGTAATTCGTATCAATGCAGGGTTGATTCCGCCCAGTGACCGTACCCTCTTAATTGCCTAGATCTCCTCTTCCTTTCCCCTCATTCGCCCACGCCAAAACGCCACAGGGCTGCTCGAATTTCCTCTCGCTCCGCCACTGCTCTGACGAGCATCTCCAGCCAATTCCGACCAGACACCGACTCCCCTTGCTCCCTGGACTCCACGAGGACACTCCCTAGCCTCTTGCACATCTCCCAGTACCGCTCGTTTAGCCGCGCGTGCCCTGTAACGTCGGTAACCTCGACGGCAGAGCAACGCTGCCGTCTACCTCCTCTCCGATGACGTCCCCAGGTAAAGTTCGACCGCGCCTTCCCCTCTTCTGAATGCACCCGTACTCACCGCTTCTGTGCGCAGCTAACGCAACCATTTTCGTGCCTTGGCATTGCATGTACCCTCGCCAGCGAAGAAGAACAGAGTGTGCCCGACGCCGTTGCGGACTCTAGTGAGCAATCCACGACAACCTCGAGCGCCCCTCGGCCAAAGGATACTACGTTGAGCATCAGCACGAACCAGTGAACCCGGTGAGCTTATTCCCCATCCCCCTTGCTTCCTGTATTAGCCGGAACACCACCGCCTGAGCGCACCGTCGCCACTCGCCGTCGCCAGCGCCACCCAATCTTGACCATCTCGTCTCTGTCCGTTAGATCTCGATCCATTGGATGCGATAGAATCACTTAAAACGAAAGGGTATGCTAGATCAGAGCCGAACAATTCCCTTTAGATCCAACGCTCCACGTAGCGTGATCCTCATGAACTGGTACCACCCGATGAGGTTGTGACGCGTGGCCTGTAGTTTGTTTTAAAAATAGAAATATGTCTATTAGATGTTTGAATTTATAAATTGCATAAGTTTAAATCTACACGTCCAAATTTTACAACATTTATATCAATGGAATCAACAAAAAGAATTCTATCCAACCCTGTACTTTTTTTAGTAAATTGCTTCTGTAAACTTAGCTGTTTTTGTAGAAACTTGTGTAGGCATAATTTGAATATAAAAATTATTCTAGAAATATTTTTAAGGTAAAATCTTTGGTAAATGTTTTTTTAACCTACTGACCATAGAAACCAATTTATGGATTTAAAAGTGTATTTTTTGAAGCTAAAGAATAAATCTTTGAATAAAAGCAATTCTAGCTAAATAAAAATATTGAATATGGTTTAAAAATGCTTTTTGAGTAAAACCTTTTGAAAATGGTTTGAATTAAACTCTCTGACCCTAAACACCATGTTTTGGATTTAAAAATGTATTTGATTAACTCTAGATAATTATTGATTTGTTTAAAGGCATTTCCAAAAAAATAAAATGTTGCTTTGATTTAAAAATGGATTTTGGATGAAACCCTTTGCAAATGGAATTGTTTTAAAACATTATGACCATAAGCATTAATATTAGTGTTTAAATTTTTTTTGGCTAACACTAGAAATTAATACTTTGATTTAAATCAATTCTAGCAAAACAAAAATGATTTAAGGTGGCCATTTTCACTAACTTAATATCACATGGTTTTGCCACTTTTATAAATGACCCATAGGTGTTTTAAAATGTTTATAACCTATTAGAAACCACTTTTACAAATAAAACAATCCTTGGCATGCTTGCATGCATTGCTTTGTTTTTATTATTCTATGTGATGAATTGCTTGAATGGTAGATTGAATTTGTGCCTTGATTGAATTGTAGTGAAATTTGAAGAGTGTGACTATTGCAAGATCAAGGAGTGAACTTATATTCTCTACCAAAAAGGCAAGTGGTGATTCATACTTTTGTCCCATTATTTTCACTATGCATTAGTGATATTTCTAAGTAAGACTTGCATGGAATTTTTTCTAAGTATGCTATGCCATGGGAAATCCTAGTAGATGATGCCTTAGTAGAATTTCCTAAGTTAAGATTCCTACTACTATCATGCTTATCCTAGCTAGTAGAAACCAAGGATGGATTATATTAATGCTATGAAATATTTTAAAGTCAAGGACTTGTGTTTTGTTTAATAAAACAACTAAGTGAATGAATCACCTGGGTGGGATGGTATTGCTTGGATGGATTTTTGTTGAGTGGTTACACAAGGCCAGGGGACTGGTGAACCTTGTGTATCTCACTTGTGGAATGCCACCCAGGAACAAAGATATTTGAGATGTCAAATGTTGAAAAGCTTCAAGTGCAGCCATTTGGCATTATGGGCTCTACCTGGATCATATAGGTTGCAATAACTTAGCCAAATGGACAGTTGGTGGTAGGGGATGATAGGTTTGGGAACGCGTCCATTCTGGTCTAAGGGAAGGCTTCTGAAAGATCTTGTCTCGATGCATGCCGAGTCTTGTGGGGAAAGTGCACCACCTCTCGAGAGAGTAAAATCTAAGTACTTAGCCGTGTCCCTGGCAATGGACAATTTGAGCATCAAGACATGGAAGCTATCAAGAATCTCCTCATCCCAATTTCTAAGTTAAAAACTTGTGGTTGAACAAGGGTTAAAGGATCTTCAATCTTTGATTGGTAGATGCCTTGGGTGATTTTGACAAACAAAAACTTAGTGTTTTCAAATGATAAGGAAAATATATTTTGAGCAAAGCAAGCCTAATCTCCACTTAGCCAAATGCATATAGATGATAGTTACCACTATACTACCATAGTATCACTTGCCAATACAATTCAAATGTATTGACCCTTGTGGCTGTAACTTATTATGTTGCAGGTTTGTTTGATGTTAGTGAAGTGTGTTGATTAGGATTACAAGTCTACAACCAACATGATTGCCTATGGCACTTTGAAAATGAAGTACTCCATGCTATATAGTTATTTCTGCTGCATTGTAATGAGATAGCCAAATGAGCTATGTAAGATGTAATGAATTATTTTATTCCTGGTTGTAAAGTTGTATTATGACCTTTGTTTCTTGATATTACATCTTAACTGTGGATGCTAGCTATTGATCCAGGGACTAGCATTGCAATCACAGGGACCTTTACCTTTATAAAGGTGGGGTCTTACAGATGGTATCAGAGCACTGTGTTGCCTGTAGGATTGTAACCCTAGGATTGGACAAAAACCCTTAGATAAATAGGAGTTGTATTTGTTCCAAAACTTATTTACAAACAATCTTGTAAACTCTTTCCTCAACCTTTTTGGTTTTGATTCTACATCTCTTCTATTCCAACTTGATGGACAAAACCTCAACATGAACAAAGACTTCAACATGAGCAAAGGACTTCACCAACTCAAATGATTTCAACTTCAACATCATCAAAGACTTCAACTTTAGTTTCACCAAGGACTTCAACTTGGAAATCACTAAAGACTACAAGTGAGACAAGGAATATTACTCAAGACTTGAAGAATAAGGAAACACAACCTAGAAGGAACCATCATCACTTTTGAAGCTTTGTGACCAAGATACAAGAATTTTTCCAAGGAAGCCATGATCTCAAGAATCAACTAAGAAGGATGGAATGATATCAAATGAACCATATAGTTGGACCACCATATTTAGTTTAGATCAAACCCACCAACTTGTGTGGTGTAGCAAAATATTCTGTTGCCTAAAATGTGCTTGAACCTTCTTGTTTGAGTGGAATGTTTGTTTGTCATTGCTTGCACATTGCTTGTGTGAATTGTGACGTGTGTGATTAGACTTCTTCATTAGAAATCTTTTGCCTATTCTAATCCCAATCCAACTGTAACATCCCTAATTTCATATTCCAAAACTCATTCATATCATCCTTGTATCCATTATCATTTAGGGTTTTTCTCAAAATCATTTCAGAAACAGGAGCATTTGTGGCTCATTATTTTATGTGGGAAAACCCTAGCCTTTGTGCTACTTGTTGTTGAGAAAAGTACTACTTATCCTTCAATATTGTTTAGAATCCAAACACAAGTGATTTCAAAAACTTGAGCAAAGTATCAAAGCAAAATATGAATTAGAACAAATTATATGCCTATTATCACACCTCATAAAGGCATGGTTTTAATTTATTTCCAAAAGACCCAAGTGTTCTGAAGTGTTCACATGTGTTTGACACTTATTTAAGAACAAGATTTATTGTACAAAAGTCCTGTAAAGCTTTGGATTCAAACAGATTTGAATTTGGGTTTGAAAACCATTTCTAGAAATTCAATCAGAAAAAGAAAAGGAATAAAGAGGAAAAAAATAGCCAAACCAGCCAATCTGGCCAACACAGCCCAACACGGCCCAGCTAGCCCAGCAGCTCTCACCCCCGCGAACCGTTTTCTTTACCCACCCCCGCACCCACCGAGCGACTAACAGGAAGGACCCACTTCCACTCCCCTCTCTCGCTGACAACCGCGGCCCACTCGAGCATCGTCGTCTCCACCCCACGACCAGTTCATCCCCAAATTAGCGCGGCCGTTTCCTGTTTGATTCGCAGCTTCAATTCGTATCAATGCCCGAGTAAATCTCGCTCACGACCAGGCTATTTAAACCTCCTCTGTCCCCTCTTCCTTCTCCCCCAAATCCCAAGCCCAGAGCGCCCCCAGGCTGCACGAATTGCTCTCTGCAACCCCGCCGTCTCCGACGAGCTGCAGCCGCGATTCCGGCCAACTCCGACCACCCCTCTGTCTCTACTTCATGCGAGTGGACTCCGCTTGACCTCACGCATCTCCTAGTACTCCTGGTTCGCCCGCGCGTGACCCAGAACATCGGCTACGCAAACGTCTGACCGCCACCGCCTCCAGCTTCAACTCCGACGAGCTCCAGTGGTAAGTCCAGACCGCCCCAAGCCTTGTCTTTCACACACGCATTTACTCCGTGACCTTCTGCATCTGACCACACCCCCCGTTTGCCTCCTAGTGATCTACAACATCGCCTTCGACCTCGAACGGAACCACCTGTCGCCAGACTCAACTCCGACGAGGAATCATCGTCGTGTCAGCACGCCCCTTCGCAAACCGACGCTACCTTGAGCTTCAGCAGCTTCTTGCGAATCTGGTATGACCCTTCTCCCTCTCGCGGACGACCTGGAACGCTAGCGCTGCTGTAGACTGAGCGCTCCGCCGCTCGCTGACGCCGCGCGCCGCCAGGACATGGTCGCTTGCTCGCGCGCCGTTGGATCTTGATCCAAGCGTTAGGATAGATTCATTTATCGGCGAAGAGGTGCGCGATCTGGAACGTGCGATCTGTTTAGATCCTGCGGCTGTAGAGCTCGATCCGGTCGAACAGTGCGCGCCCGATCTGTATGACGTGGCTAGGAATAGATCTAAAAACAGATTTCAAATCAGAATTTGATCCAAATTTCAAATGCTTATAACTTTTGATTTCCACGTTGGAATTTTGCAAACTTTATACCGTTGGATTCAGTGAAACAAGACCTTTCTGAATATCCGATGTGTTTAACAAATAGTAACTGTTAAAATGACTTTATTTGTAGAAACATGTTTAAGGCTATTTTGAGTATAGATTTAGTTTAGTAAATTGTTTTAGTGCCAAATAAGTTTGATTTGGAAAACTTTGTGTCTTGTTATGTTTCATTATCATGCACTTGCTTGGTAGAGTTTTCAAAATTCATCATTTAGTAATTCTTGCATGCATGCATTCATAATTATGTTTGTATTTAAATTGTGTGTAATTGTGTGTAGATTTTGCTAGTGATTGTGACTGTGAAGAGTGCTACTCTCCCCATTACCAAGGCAAGTGATATCATCATGATTATTTCATTCCTATGTTTTACTAGCATTAGATATTTTGCCAAGTATTGCATGCTACTTTTTGCCAAATGAAAGGTTGGGAAATCCTAAGTAGTTTAGAATGATAGAATTGCTAGGGAATTTTCCTAAGTTAAGATATCATGCCATGCTTAGCCTAGCTATTAGCAAACAAGGGTTGGTGAAAATCTATACTTACTATGATGAAAATATTTCTAAGTCATGAGGCTTATGCTTTCCTAATAAAACAACTAAGTCAAATGAACCTCCTGGGTGGAATGGAAAGATTGGGTTGTGTTGAGTGGTTACACAAGTCCATGGATTTGGCTTGTGTATCACACTTGTGGAATGCCACCCAGGCACAAAGGGATTTGGAGGCCAAGTGTGGAGAAGCTTATAGTGCAGCCACTTGGCAAAATGGGCTCTGCCTTGATCATATAGGTAGCTAGAACTTAGTCTCATGGACAGTTGGTGGTAGTGGGATTGATAGGTTGGAACGCGTCCATTTGACTAAGGAAAGGCTTCTGAAAGGTCCTGTCTTGGGAAACCAAGTCTGGTGGGGAAAGTGCACAACCTCTGCAGATGGAAAAACCTAAGTACTTAGCCAAGTCCATGGCAATGGACAACTTGAGCATCAAGACATGGAAGCTACAAGAATCTCATCACTTCAACTTCTAAGTAAAACTTGTGGGTGAACAAGGGTAAAGGACCCAATGTCTATTGGAGGTTCCTTGGGAAAGTTTATGACAAAGAAAACTTAGTGATTTCAACTGATAGGAAAAACTTATTTTGAAGCAAAGCAAGCCAAGCTACACTTAGCCAAATTGCATATAGTATTATAGTCCACTTAAAAGTTTACCAAGGTATCACTTGCCAATACTATTCCAAAGTATTGACCCACTTGGCTGTAACTTGTGATGTTGCAGGTTATTCAGATGATGAATAGGTGTCATGAGTCTACACTCAACATGCTTGCCTGTGGCACATGAAGATGAAGACTTGAGTTTATTTGCTTATTCCAAAAACTCTTGTAATAGGCCTGTGGCCTTATATTGTAAGAGACTATGTTTTATCTCTGGAATGAATGTAATAATTGACCTTTGTATCTGTGTACTTCATCTTAAACTGTGGATGCTAGCAATGATCCAGGGACTAGCATTGCAATCACAGGGATCCTTTTCCTTTACAAAGGAGGGGTCTAACAGATGGTATCAGAGCACTGTGTTGCCTGTAGGATTATGACCCTAGAATTGAAAACCACTAAGGAAAATTTTACAACCACTTCTACACTTGTCTATTCTTCTCGTAAACTTTTCTAATCCTCTCATTCTCATCTCTATTTGTAGATGAACTCCATCAACGAAGCCGTGAAGAAAGGACCACTCATGACCATGACCTTGGAGTGTGAAACTGAGTTTCCCAAAATTCTCAAGGACCTCATGGTGGCAATGGAAGCACATGGTGCAGCTATATACAAAGGCTTCCCAGTAATGGATGATGGAGTGGAGTATTGGTGGGTGCAACTTCACTTGTACAAAAACAAGGAAGACAACCACAAAGAAAGAGGGTTCTGCATGTACACCAACACTGTGCTACACACCACATTCTTTGAGTCAGCCAGAGAAGCAGCTTGGAGGACTATCAAAGAATTAAGTGCAAGAGTCAAGTGCAGAATGCTCAACCTCCAGAGAGACTTAGAGAAAGAGAGGGAACTTACCCAAGAGTTGGAAGCCACCAACCAGGAATTAAGGGGAGATATTATAGACTTAGTGATGGAATCAAGTGAACAAGATAGGTGGGTTGTCTCTAGGAACATTGTGTTAGTCAATAGATCTAGTGAGATAGGATTGTAAGCACACTTCGTTAGTTGGACCACCATCTATCACCTTATTTTCCAAAAATGTTGTCTTAGAATAAGAGTGAACCTTGATTGATGTAATGACTTGATGAATGCATGACTTGTGTGTTTTGTTTCCATGACTATGTATGTAGTGTTTTGTCTTGTATTTATCTTAAATAGTGTTGTTCTAACATTTCTATCTTATAAATAGATGCCTATTACTGTCAGCACTGTTGAGGAGTTCCGGGCTACTCGCTTTGGTCCTCGTATCGTTGAGCTTACTACTTTGCTCAATCTCCCTCTTCCCACCATCATGGTGCACCCACTCACCAAGTTCGAGAGGAAGGACCTTTGGGGCTTCAAGGTGAATCAGCCAGGACGCCAGACAGAGCCTACTACGGAGGTCATCGTCTTCAAGCTTATGCACGATGACAGGGAGAGAGGCATGGAGGTCGTCATGCAGGACCTGATAGGACGACTGTTAGGCCGTCACTCTCGACAGGTTAGAGGCACTCACTTCCACGCCTTCGGAAGGCGTGACGATGACGGAGAGTCCATTGACTTTGAGGACGACTCGAGGGACGCAGCAGAGCCGATACGCCTGTACCTCCAGGACTTAGAGACTCTTATTAGGCACGTGGATACTGACAGGACCAATGTCATGCTCAGTAATGACGAGCTCAGTGCAGCAGCGAGAAGGACAAGCTCTTCGCAGCAGAGATTGTCAAGGAGATGGAGCGAAGTTCGAGACCCAGACGAAGTTCAAGAGTCGGGAGAAGCGTGTCGGAAAGGAACAAGAGGATCCGGGATATGACCGAGGAACTGCAGTCCAAGGACTTCGAGTTAGAGCAGCAGCAGACAGTGATTGAGAGACTTCGTTCCCAGAAGAGGGCTCTCAAAGCCAATATTGACTCCTTGACCACTACCATTGAGGAGAACAAGACCGCGATGGAGAACGCAGGTCTTACCTTTGTCGAGGAGGAGATTGATGCTGACGAGTAGACTTGACTACTCAGTTATCTTTATTTATCGTACTTGTTATTTGTGAACTTGTTATTGGACCATCCGACATGTGGATGGCTTGCCACTTGTGTGTTTTACTTTGAGACTTTGATATTTTGTTGATGAGCTTTTATCCTTATGTTGCATGCTATGTGTTTGCTTATGTGATGTATTGTGCATAAAACATCTATGGGTATCTCATTCTTACCTCTATTTGATTAAACCACAGATGCCTCCCCGTCGCGCAAACCCCAACCCCAACAACATTACCCCGGAAATGCAACAAATGATGAATGCGCAAACACAGCTTATGCAAATGATGACGACATTCATCCAAAACCAGAACAACAACAACAACAACCCCAATAACAACAACAACAACAACAACAACCCTCCGGGCTTTGACATGCTCACTAGATTTCTGCGTCTGAGACCAGCAAAGTTCTCAGGGTCGACTGATCCCATGGTGGCCAATGATTGGCTACGTTCTGTGAATAAGGACTTAGTGACCGTGGGCTGCACGGATGCTGAAAATGTCAGGTTCGCAGCTCATCTGTTGGAAGGGCCAGCCGCCACTTGGTGGGACAACTTCCAAATCACCACTCCTATTGATGAGGTGACATGGGCTATCTTTGAAGATGGCTTTCGCACTGCTCATATCTCATCAGGAATGATGAGTCTGAAAAAGAATGAGTTTCACAACCTGAGGCAGCGCCACCGTAGCGTGGCTGAATACATAGAGGAGTTCAACAGTCTGGCGCGTTATGCACCGGATGAAGTTGACACTGATGCCAAAAGAAAGGAGAAGTTCCTTGACGGGTTGAATGATGAGCTAAACCTACAGTTTTCTGTGGCATATGTTCCAACTTATCAGTCTCTGTGTGACAAGGCTGCTATTTTGGAGAACAAAATGAAACAAGTGGAGAGTCGAAAGAGAAAGCACACCGACAAGCACAGCTCGGGATCGTCTCACAAACGATCTCATATTGATGACAGTGGAAGCTCAGGATCCCATAAGCATGGGAAATTCAACAAGCACCACAACCACAACCGTCATGACAACAAGCACCATCGCAGTCATGACAATGATAAGTACAAGAACCACAAGAGTGGACATAAGAGCCACCACAGTGGAAGTGGAAGTGGAAGCCAGCCTAAAAAGGACATCAGTCAGGTTGAATGCTTCAAATGCAAGAAGCTGGGGCATTATGCAAATGAGTGCCCTGAAAAGAAAGTTGAAGGACCTAACAAGCCCAATCCTTTTCAGAAAGGACAGGTTAACCACATCAATGTGGAAGAGGTCTATGAGGAGAACTGTGTTATTCTTTGGTAAGTTCAGACTCAATTCAATTCCAGCATTTGTACTCTTTGATACCGGTGCATCTCATTCATTCATATCGAAAGCATTTGTTGAAAGAAATGAACTACCGGTAGAGACTATTGGGTGTCCCATAAGAGTAAGTTCTCCTGGTGGAGAAATGATAGTGAATTCAGGATGTCATGGCTTAGACATGGAGTTTGGAAAACATAAGTTTCTAGTGAACCTAATAATCCTAAATTCCCAAGGATTGGATGTGATTTTGGGAATGGATTGGATGGCTAAGTATGAGGGAGTACTAGATTGTGCCAATCGTACAGTTACACTCACAACCCCTGAAGGAAAGCGGATAAAATTCAAGTCCAACTTTGAATCTAAAGGAAGTAAGCTGAATTCTCTTAAGGGGGTTAGCATGGACACTGTGCCAATCGTGTGTGAGTATCCGGATGTGTTTCCGGAAGAGTTACCGGGAATGCCACCTGATAGAGATGTGGAATTCATAATAGATTTGGTACCAGGTTCTGGACCAGGAGCAAAGAGGCCTTATAAAATGTCAGTTGACGAACTTAAGGAACTCAAGAAGCAACTTGGAGAACAATTGCAGAAAGGATTCATCCAGCCAAGTTCTTCATCTTGGGGAGCTCCAGTGTTGTTCGTAGAAAAGAAAGATAGAACTCAAAGATTATGCATAGATTACCGTTCCCTCAACGAGGTAACTATCAAGAACAAATATCCTTTGCCAAGAATCAACGACTTGTTCGATCAGCTAGAGGGGGCATGCGTATTCTCGAAGATTGATCTTTGATCCGGTTATTTTCAACTCAAGATAAGAGAGCAAGACATACCTAAAATAGCATTCACCACAAGGTATGGATTGTATGAATACACTGTGATGCCTTTTGGTTTAACCAATGCTCCAGCATATTTCATGAATATGATGAACAAAGTGTTCACGGAATTTCTTGACAAGTTTGTTGTCGTTTTCATCGATGACATCTTAGTCTACTCCAAGAGCAAGGAAGAACATGAAAGACACTTACGCTTGATACTTGAGAAACTGAGGGAACATAAACTTTATGCCAAATTCAGCAAGTGTGAGTTTTGGTTAGAAGAAGTTGGTTTCCTTGGTCATGTTATGACGAAGGACGGAGTAGCAGTGGATCCTGCTAAAGTTTCAGCTATGACTGAATGGGAACCTCCTAAGAATGTGAAAGAAGTTCGTAGTTTCCTTGGCTTGGCAGGTTACTACAGAAGGTTCATAGAGAATTTCTCAAAGGTTGCTAAGCCAATGACAGAATTGTTAAAGAAAGACAAGAAGTTTGCTTGGTCTGAAGGTTGTGAACTCAGCTTTCAAGAATTAAAGAAAAGACTTGTGTCAGCACACTTTTAATGCTGCACGATCGATTACCATGCTGCCGGTTTGGAGAAGGATTTCCAAGTATATTGTGATGCTTCGCATCAAGGGTTAAATCATTGATACTTATGCAAGGCGGAAAAGTTGTGGCTTATGCCTCGAGACAACTCAAAACTCATGAAGTAAACTATCCTACTCATGATTTGGAGTTAGCTGCTGTTGTCCATGCACTCAAAACATGGAGACACTACCTTTTGGGAAAGCATTGTGAAGTATTCACCGATCACAAGAGTCTAAAGTATATCTTCACCCAGAAGGAAATCAATATGAGACAAAGGAGATGGCTAGAACTTATCAAGGATTACGACTTAAGTTTGCAATACCACCCCGGTAAAGCAAATGTTGTAGCAGATGCTCTAAGTCGTAAGGCGTTTGTAAATGGCCTTACCAAAGGTGAATTGCCAGATGACTTGTGTAAGCAATTCAAAGATCTCAGATTGGAGATTGTGCCAGAAGGACATCTCATGTCTTTGGATGTTCAACCTACTCTGTTGGATAAGATCAAAGAAGCCCAAAAGACGGATAAAGAAATCGAAGAGATTAAGGAAAGGATTAGCCAAGGGAAAGCTAAAAGTTTCCATATAGACGAACAAGGTACTTTATGGCACGGGAAACGTATCTGTGTTCCACAAGATCCGGAGTTGAGGAAACTGATTCTACAAGAAGCCCACAACTCTCCGTATTCTATTCACCCGGGAAACACCAAAATGTATATGGATATGAAAGAAAGATTTTGGTGGAACAATCTCAAAAGGGACATCGCCGAACACATTGCTTTGTGTGATGTGTGTAGTAGAGTGAAAGCGGAGCATCAGAAACCAACAGGTTTGCTTCAACCACTGCCTATTCCTGAATGGAAGTGGGAAAATATTGGTATGGATTTCATTACCGGATTACCAAGGACCAGGTCAGGGTATGATTCCATATGGGTAGTAGTGGATCGCCTAACTAAAGTGGCTCATTTTATACCCGTGAAGACAACTTATACGAGTGCCAAGTTAGCCAAAATCTACATGAGCAGAATTGTATGCCTTCACGGTGTGCCTAAGAGTATTGTGTCAGATAGAGGAACCCGGTTCACTTCTCACTTTTGGAGACAGCTTCATGAATCTTTGGGAACGAGGTTGGAATTCAGTACTGCCTTTCATCCTCAAACGGATGGACAAACGGAAAGGACTAACCAAATTCTTGAAGACATGTTGAGGGCATGTGCTCTAGACTATGGAGCAAGTTGGGATGAAAGTCGCCTTCTGTGAGTTCTCTTACAATAACAGTTACCAATCTAGCATTGGGATGGCACCATTTGAGTTTCTCTACGTAAGGAAGTGTACCACCCCATTGCTATGGAATGGTGTGGGAGAAAGAAGTCTGTTTGGACCTGATCTTATCAAAGACGCTGAAGAGAAAGTCAAATTGGTTAAGGACAGGTTAAAGATAGCACAGTCCCGACAGAAAAGCTACGCGGATTCTAAGCGTAGAGAAGTCACCTATAAAGTTGGGGATAGAGCTTACCTTAGAGTATCGCCACTTCGTGGAGTGAAAAGATTTGGAGTCAAAGGAAAGTTGGCACCAAGATATGTTGGACCATTCAAAATTTTAAGTCGCAAGGGAGAAGTTGCGTATGAAGTCGAATTGCCCGAATCTCTGTCAGCTGTCCATAATGTGTTTCATGTGAGTCAACTCAAGAAATGTCACCAAGAGATGGAAGAATCTTCTTTGAAAGATACCATACCTTTGGAAGAAGTTCAACTAGAAAGTGACCTCACCTATGAAGAAAAGCCTGTCAAGATTCTTGAGACCGCAGAAAGAGTCACAAGGACAAAAACTATCAAGTTTTGCAAAGTACAATGGAATCATCATTCCGAAGAGGAAGCAACATGGGAGAGAGAAGATGATCTTCGGAAAGACCACCCTCACCTATTTGCTAGCCAATCCGAATCTCGAGGGCGAGATTCATCTTAAGGGGTTAGATTTGTAACATCCCTAATTTCATATTCCAAAACTCATTCATATCATCCTTGTATCCATTATCATTTAGGGTTTTTCTCAAAATCATTTCAGAAACAGGAGCATTTGTGGCTCATTATTTTATGTGGGAAAACCCTAGCCTTTGTGCTACTTGTTGTTGAGAAAAGTACTACTTATCCTTCAATATTGTTTAGAATCCAAACACAAGTGATTTCAAAACTTGAGCAAAGTATCAAAGCAAAATATGAATTAAAACAAATTATATGCCTATTATCACACCTCATAAAGGCATGGTTTTAATTTATTTCCAAAAGACCCAAGTGTTCTAAAGTGTTCAGATGTGTTTGACACTTATTTAAGAACAAGATTTATTGTACAAAAGTCCTGTAAAGCTTTGGATTCAAACAGATTTGAATTTGGGTTTGAAAACCATTTCTAGAAATTCAATCAAAAAAAGAAAAGGAATAAAGAGGAAAAAAATAGCCAAACCAGCCAATCTGGCCAACCCAGCCCAACACGGCCCAGCTAGCCCAGCAGCTCTCACCCCCACAAACTGTTTTCTTTACCCACCCCCGCACCCACCGAGCGACTGACAGGAAGAACCCACTTCCACTCCCCTCTCTCGCTGACAACCGCGGCCCACTCGAGCATCGTCGTCTCCACCCCCACGACCAGTTCATCCCCAAATTAGCGTGGCCGTTTCCTGTTTGATTCGCAGCTTCAATTCATATCAAGGCCCGAGTAAATCTCGCTCACGACCAGGCTATTTAAACCTCCTCTGTCCCCTCTTCCTTCTCCCCCAAATCCCAAGCCCAGAGCGCCCCCAGGCTGCACGAATTGCTCTCTGCAACCCCGCCGTCTCCGACGAGCTGCAGCCGCGATTCCGGCCAACTCCGACCACCCCTCTGTCTCTACTTCACGCGAGTGGACTCCACTTGACCTCACGCATCTCCTAGTACTCCTGGTTCGCCCGCGCGTGACCCAGAACATCGGCTACGCAAACGTCTGACCGCCACCGCCTCCAGCTTCAACTCCGACGAGCTCCAGTGGTAAGTCCAGACCGCCCCAAGCCTTGTCTTTCACACACGCGTTTACTCCATGACCTTCTGCATCTGACCACATCCCCCGTTTGCCTCCTAGTGATCTACAACGTCGCCTTCGACCTCGAACGGAACCACCT
Organism: Avena insularis; assembly: GCA_023614405.1. Lineage (NCBI taxonomy): Eukaryota > Viridiplantae > Streptophyta > Magnoliopsida > Poales > Poaceae > Avena > Avena insularis. The sequence goes on from CM042691.1 coordinate 279,107,313, forward strand.
GTCGCCAGACTCAACTCCGACGAGGAATCATCGCCGTGTCAGCACGCCCCTTCGCAAACCGACGCTACCTTGAGCTTCAGCAGCTTCTTGCGAATCTGGTATGACCCTTCTCCCTCTCGCGGACGACCTGGAACGCTAGCGCGCCGTAAGTGGCGCTCTGCTCGTGATGCCGCCCGCCGCCAGACATGGTCGCTTGCTTTCATGTATTGTTGGATCTTGATCCAAGCGTTAGGATAGATTCATTTATCGTCGAAGAGGTACGCGATCTGGAACGTGCGATCTGTTTAGATCCTGCGGCTGCAGAGCTCGATCCGGTGCAAACCGTGCGCGCCGATCTGGCAGCGACGTGGCTAGGAATAGATCTAAAAACAGATTTCAAATCGGAATTTGATCCAAATTTCAAATGCTTATAACTTTTGATTTCCACGTTGGAATTTTGCAAACTTTATACCGTTGGATTCAGTGAAACAAGACCTTTCTGAATATCCAATGTGTTTAACAAATAGTAACTGTTAAAATGACTTTATTTGTAGAAACATGTTTAAGGCTATTTTGAGTATAGATTTAGTTTAGTAAATTGTTTTAGTGCCAAATAAGTTTGATTTGGCAAACTTTGTGTCTTGTTATGTTTCAGTATCATGCACTTGCTTGGTAGAGTTTTCAAAATTCATCATTTAGTAATTCTTGCATGCATGCATTCATAATTATGTTTGTATTTAAATTGTGTGTAATTGTGTGTAGATTTTGCTAGTGATTGTATTTGTGAAGAGTGCTACTCTCCCCATTACCAAGGCAAGTGATATCATCATGATTATTTCATTCCTATGTTTTACTAGCATTAGATATTTTGCCAAGTATTGCATGCTACTTTTTGCCAAATGAAAGGTTGGGAAATCCTAAGTAGTTTAGAATGATAGAATTGCTAGGGAATTTTCCTAAGTTAAGATATCATGCCATGCTTAGCCTAGCTATTAGCAAACAAGGGTTGGTGAAAATCTATACTTACTATGATGAAAATATTTCTAAGTCATGAGGCTTATGCTTTCCTAATAAAACAACTAAGTCAAATGAACCTCCTGGGTGGAATGGAAAGATTGGGTTGTGTTGAGTGGTTACACAAGTCCATGGATTTGGCTTGTGTATCACACTTGTGGAATGCCACCCAGGCACAAAGGGATTTGGAGGCCAAGTGTGGAGAAGCTTATAGTGCAGCCACTTGGCAAAATGGGCTCTGCCTTGATCATATAGGTAGCTAGAACTTAGTCTCATGGACAGTTGGTGGTAGTGGGATTGATAGGTTGGAACGCGTCCATTTTACTAAGGAAAGGCTTCTGAAAGGTCCTGTCTTGGGAAACCAAGTCTGGTGGGGAAAGTGCACAACCTCTGCAGATGTTAAAACCTAAGTACTTAGCCAAGTCCATGGCAATGGACAACTTGAGCATCAAGATATGGAAGCTACAAGAATCTCATCACTCCAACTTCTAAGTAAAACTTGTGGGTGAACAAGGGTAAAGGACCCAATGTCTATTGGAGGTTCCTTGGGAAAGTTTATGACAAAGAAAACTTAGTGATTTCAACTGATAGGAAAAACTTATTTTGAAGCAAAGCAAGCCAAGCTACACTTAGCCAAATTGCATATAGTATTATAGTCCACTTAAAAGTTTACCAAGGTATCACTTGCCAATACTATTCCAAAGTATTGACCCACTTGGCTGTAACTTGTGATGTTGCAGGTTATTCAGATGATGAATAGGTGTCATGAGTCTACACTCAACATGCTTGCCTGTGGCACATGAAGATGAAGACTTGATTTTATTTGCTTATTCCAAAAACTCTTGTAATAGGCATGTGGCCTTATATTGTAAGAGACTATGTTTTATCTCTGGAATGAATGTAATAATTGACCTTTGTATCTGTGTACTTCATCTTAAACTGTGGATGCTAGCAATGATCCAGGGACTAGCATTGCAATCACAGGGATCCTTTTCCTTTACAAAGGAGGGGTCTAACACCAACCCAAACAGATGACTACTCCAAGAAACTCCAACATCAAGAATGGTGACAACAACCAAGAGATGCACATGAGAGAACAACTACTAGCAAACCAAAACCAGTTGAATCAGATGACAACTCAGTTTTTAGCCAACAACAATGAGTTAGACCCAACCATGCAAAAGTTTTTGGAAATCCAATCCCAATTGTTGCAAGGGATGACCACTCAAATGATCAACATGAAAGACAACCTTTCCCAAGGAGTTTGTGACAAAAATGATGTCAAGGATGATATTATAGAAGGAACTCAATCTTGCAATATTTGTGGAGACATGGATCACACTTCCAAAGAGCATGAACATTAATGCCCTAATTGTGAAGAGAAACATCCAACTAAACAATGCCCCACATCTCAAGTTACTTGTTTCCTATGTGAAGGAAATAATCATGTCCCTATCGAATGCCCCATCTATCCTATAGTTCAACAAAGGAAAGAAGGTGGAGTGCATCAAAAGTTTGGAAACCCCCATGAGGAAACAACTTCTATCATGAAGGATGAAGACAAAGGCGAATCGCAGATTGCGCCTCCATACATTAAGAATCACCTTGATGGACAAAAGAGGAAACATAGGTATTATCCAAGGAATCGATTAAGGAACCGAGGAGACTTTCCCACATTTGAGGTGAGATATGAAGAGCATGAACTAGAGGAACTCCTAGATTTGTAGAAACCCAAGAAGAAGAAGAAGAAGAAGAAGAAGAAGAAGAATAAGGAAATTAGCCAAGTGTGGTGCAACAACTGCAAAGAGCTAGGCCATTATATATCAACTTGTCCAGAGAAGATACGTGAAGAACTCAACCTTGTCACATGTTATAAGTGTGGTGACCAAGGACATTATGCAAGCAATTGTCCAGAAAAGATGAAGTATAAGACAAGCAAGCCTATGAGGGATCTCAGCCTTGTCACATGTTTCAAGTGTGGAAACAAAGGACACTATGCAGATGTCTGTCTAGAAAAGTTTCATCAAGATCCAAAGTAAGCCAAGATGTAATCTAGTTGAAAACTTTTTAAGGGTGGTAGTACCCTAGTTGTTTTGAAGCCACCTTGTAACCTCTAGCTTTCCCAAATCTCGGGACGAGATTTCTTTTAAGGGTGGTAGCCTGTCACATCCCAAATTTTTCCAAATTTTGAAATGTGAAAAATAAATAAACAAAATAAATAATTATTGAAATTTAGGGTGAAAAGAAACTTTTTGCTTTTAAATGGAAATATCAAAACCCATCTTGAAAAAACTTTTAACAAAAAGGATTCCAACAAAAATCCAAATCAAGTTAAGTGCATTCATCAAGAATGAATCTTGAAATTTAAACACTTGGAAAACTTAAACCAAAACTCTAAAACCCTAATGGAAGAAAATCATTCCAAGATTACTCTAAGACTATGGATTTGTTCCATACAAACATTTATAAATAATCAAAAATGATAAACAAAAATATTATAAAACCATAGAAATTGATATCATTCAATTTGGAACCATGGATAAAATCTTCTGAATTTAATAAGATGAAAGAAAATAAATTTATAAAGCTAATAAAGCTCATATCTAAAATCCATACCTAATGGTGAGAAAATAATCCTAAAGAGATTTAAAAGGATAAACAAATATTAAATAAAATTATACAAATTGGAATCACCAAATTTGGATCTATAAATAAAAAGATATGGATTTTGTAAGACAGATAAAGAAATAAATAAGGAATACTTAAAAGCCAAATTAAATCTTGGCCAAATCCATAAGCAAATGAGATAAACTTAATCCAAATCCAAATGAAATAAAGGGATGAAGAATAAACAGATAAAAGTATATGGGATTAAACCCTATTCTAATTAAATTTAATAAAAACAAAATCCCTAATAGAAATGATTAATTAAATCATGGGAAAATAATAAATGTAATTTCCCCAAGTGGAATAAAAGTTATTTAATTAACTTAAATGAAATAAAAGAAGCATTTAAATAAAATTATATGGAATTAAAACCATATTTGATTTTATTTGAATAAAGACAATTGCCCAATTTAAATGATTAATAAATCATATTAAAAATATTTCAAATTATTCAAAGTGAACTAATTAACACCCTATTAAATGAATAAAACCTACTGAAAAGGATTTGGAAAAATTTGGAATTTAAATAGAAGTTGGACAACATAATTAAAATCCTATTTAAATGAAGACAAAATGACCATTTTAAATAAATAATTAAACCATGTGGGAATAAAATAAATATTCCAAAATTATCTTTAAAATACATGTTTGAACAGAATAGAAAATTACTGAAAGTTTGGTAAAAGATTTGAATTCAAATGGTTGTTGAAATTGTTTGAACAAATTCAAAACAGAATTAAAAGAAAGAGAAAAAGAAAAATAAACAGAGAAGAAAAGAAGGGAAAGAAGCCAGCCCAACCCAGCTAGCCCAGCGAGCCCACCTCCTCTCCCCCCCCCCCGAATCGTTTTCTCTCACTCACACACACACCCACTCAGCCGCTGACGAGACGACCCCACCATAACCCCTCCCCACTCACTGACGTCGTTGCCCCACTTGTCAGTCGTCGTTTCAACCCGCCACGACCTGTTCTTCCTTTCCCCGTTGCTGATTCCTGTCAATCAAACCTCGAGTAATACGTATCAATGCAGGATTGATTCCGCCCAGTGACTGTACCCTCTTAATCGCCCAATCTCCTCCTCCTTCCCCTCATTCGCCCACGCCAAAACGCCACAGGGCTGCTCAAATTTCCTCTCGCTCCGCCACTGCTCTGACAAGCATCTCCAGCCAATTCTGGCCAGACACCGTCGCCCCTTGCTCCCTGGCCTCCACGAGGACACTCCCTAGCCTCTTGCATATCTCACAGTGCCGCTCATTTAGCCGCGCGTGCCCTGTAACGTCGGTAAGCTCGACGGCAGAGCGACGCTGCCGTCTGTCTCCTCTCCGACGACGTCCCCAGGTAAAGTTCGACCGTGCCTTCCCCTCTTCTGAATGCACCTGTACTCGCCGCTTCTGTGCGCAGCTAACGCAACCATTTTCGTGCCTTGGAATTGCATGTACCCTCGCCAGCAAAGACGAACAGAGCGTGCCCGACGCCGTTGCAGACTCCGGTGAGCAATCCACGGCAACCTCGAGCGCCCCTCGGCCAAAGGAGACTACGTTGAGCATCAGCACGAACCAGTGAACCCGGTTAGCTTATTCCCCATCCCCCTTGCTTCCTGTATTAGCCGGAACACCGCCGCCAGAACGCACCGTCGCCACTCGCCGTCGCCAGCGCCACCCAATCTTGACCATCTCGTCTCTATCCGTTAGATCTTGATCCGTTGGCTATGATAGAATCACTTAAAACGAAAGGGTACGCTAGATCAGAGCCGCATGATTCCCATTAGATCCAACGCTCCACATAGCGCGATCCTCACGAACTGGTATCAGCCAATGAGGTTGTGACACGTGGCCTATAGTTTGTTTTAAAAACAGAAATATGTCTATTAGATGTTTGAATTTTTAAATTGTATAACTTTAAACCTACACGTCCAAATTTTACAAACTTTATATCAATGGAATCAACAAAAAGAATTCTATCCAACCATGTACTTTGTTTAGTAAATTGCTTCTGTAAACCTAGTTGTTTTTGTAGAAACTTGTGTAGGAATAATTTGAATATATAAATTATTCTAGAAATATTTTTAAGGTAAAATCTTTGGTAAATGGTTTTTTTTAACCTACTGACCATAGAAACCAATTTATGGATTTAAAAGTGTATTCTGTGAAGCTAAAGAATAAATCTTTGAGTAAAAGAAATTCTAGCTAAATAAAAATATTGAATATGGTTTAAAAAAATGCTTTTTGAGTAAAACCTTTTGAAAATGGTTTGGATTAAACTCTCTGACCCTAAAAACCATGTTTTGGATTTAAAAATGTATTTGATTTACTCTAGAGAATTATTGCTTTGTTTAAAGGCATTTCCAATAAAATAAAATGTTGCTTTGATTTAAAAATGGATTTTGGATGAAACCCTTTGCAAATGGAATTGTTTTAAAACATTATGACCATAAGCATTAATATTAGTGTTTAAAAACATTTTGGCTAACACTAGAAATTAATACTTTGATTTAAATCAATTCTAGCAAAACAAAAATGATTTAAGGTGGCCATTTTGACTAACTTAATATCAAATGGTTTTTCCACTTTTATAAATGACCAATATGTGTTTTAAAATGTTTATAACCTATTAGAAACCACTTTTCCAAATAAAACAATCCTTGGAATGCTTGCATGCATTGCTTTGTTTTTATTATTCTATGTGATGAATTGCTTGAATGGTAGATTGAATTTGTGCCTTGATTGAATTGTAGTGAAATTTGAAGAGTGTGACTATTGCACGATCAAGGAGTGAACTTATATTCTCTACCAAAAAGGCAAGTGGTGCTTCATACTTTTGTCCCATTATTTTCACTATGCATTAGTGATATTTCTAAGTAAGACTTGCATGGAATTTTTATTAAGTATGCTATGCCATGGGAAATCCTAGTAGATGATGCCTTAGTAGAATTTCCTAAGTTAAGATTCCTACTACTATCATGCTTAGCCTAGCTAGTAGAAAACAAGGGTGGATTATATTCATGCTATGGAATATTTCAAAGTCAAGGACTTGTGTTTTGTTTAATAAAACAACTAAGTGAATGAATCACCTGGGTGGAATGGTATTGCTTGGATGGATTTTTGTTGAGTGGTTACACAAGGCCAGGGGACTGGTGAACCTTGTGTATCTCACTTGTGGAATGCCACCCAGGAACAAAGAGATTTGAGATGTCAAATGTTGAGAAGCTTCAAGTGCAGCCACTTGGCATTATGGGCTCTGTCTGGATCATATAGGTTGCAATAACTTAGCCAAATGGACATTCTGGTCTAAGGGAAGGCTTCTGAAAGATCTTGTCTCGATGCATGTCGAGTCTTGTGGGGAAAGTGCACCACCTCTCGAGAGAGTAAAATCTAAGTACTTAGCCGAGTCCCCGGCAATGTACAATTTGAGCATCAAGACATGGAAGCTATCAAGAATCTCCTCATCTCAATTTCTAAGTTAAAAACTTGTGGTTGAACAAGGGTTAAAGGATCTTCAATCTTTGATTGGTGGATGCCTTGGGTGATTTTGACAAACAAAAACATAGTGTTTTCAAATGATAAGGAAAATATATTTTGAGCAAAGCAAGCCTAATCTCCACTTAGCCAAATGCATATAGATGATAGTTACCACTATACTACCATAGTATCACTTGCCAATACAATTCAAATGTATTGACCCTTGTGGCTGTAACTTATTATGTTGCAGGTTTGTTTGATGTTAGTGAAGTGTGTTGGTTAGGATTACAAGTCTACAACCAACATGATTGCCTGTGGCACTTTGAAGATGAAGGACTCCATGCTATATAGTTATTTCCGCTTCATTGTAATGAGATAGCCAAATGAGCTATGTAAGATGTAATGAATTATTTTATTCCTGGTTGTAAAGTTGTATTATGACCTTTGTTTCTTGATATTACATCTTAACTATGGATGCTAGCTATTGATACAGGGACTAGCATTGCAATCACAGGGACCTTTAACTTTATAAAGGTGGGGTTTTACATCTAGTATCTCTATTATGCCTAGGAAGATTTATGAAATGCTTGATTTTCCACCATTAGAAGATTGTTATTTGGATGTCCCACTCAATCATAATGCTAAAAAGAAACTCATGGGGAGTATTAATGATGTTCTAATTATGGTTAATAATGCTTATTTCCTTGTGGATTTCTATGTTTTGGATGTTGAATACAATGCTTCTTGTCATATCAATTTGGGAAGACCTTTTCTTAGAACAGTTGGTGCCATCATTGATATGAAAGAAGGCACCATCAAATATCAATTTCCATTCAAGAAAGGTGTAGAGGGAATGTCCCAACCTTTAATAAGGTAGAGTCCCCTGTGTTTATAATGCTAGTCCCTGGATCAATAGCTCGCATCCACGGTTAAGATGTAATATCAAGAAACAAGGGTCATAATACAACTTTATAACCAGGAATAACATAATTTTATTACATCTTACATAGCTCATTTGGCTATTACATTACATTGCAGCAGAAAAATCTATAAGCATGGGGTCCTTCATCTTCAAAGTGCCACAGGCAAACATGTTGGTTGTAGACTTGTAATCCTAATCAATCAACTTCACTAATATCAATCAAACCTGCAACATAACAAGTTACAGCCACAAGGGTCAATACATTTGAATTGTATTGGCAAGTTTCACTACTATGTGGAATATATGTGGATCCTAACATTACATGCATATTTGTCTAAGTAGGGTTCAAGGCTCATTAGCAGAAGGCAATAATTTATCCTATCTTTTCAAAACAGTTTTGATCTTTTGTCAAATTTTTCTGAACTCCTTGGTAAATCCCCAAGTGTTCCAAGTCTTGTCAAAATATCTTGAGCTCCTTGGTAAATCCCCAAGTGCTTCAAGTTTTTATCCAAATCTATTGAGCTCCTTGGTAAAACCCCAAGTGCTTCAAGTTTTTATCCAAATCTCTTGAGCTCCTTGGTAAAACCCCAAGTGCTTCAAGTTTTTATCCAAATCTCTTGAGCTCCTTGGTAGAACCCCAAGTGCTTCAAGTTTTTATCCAAATCTCTTGAGCTCCTTGGTAAAACCCCAAGTGCTTCAAGTTTTTATCCAAATCTCTTGAGCTCCTTAGTAAAACCCCAAGTGCTTCAAGTCTTTTGTTGGTACTTTAAAGTTTTGCTTTTAGAAATTGGAATGTCGAGATTTCCCATAGCTTCAAGCTTTAGTTGCTCAGTATTGTCCATAACCGGGGACACGACTAAGTACTTAGAATTTTTATCTTCTGCAGAAGTTGTACACTTTACCCACATGACACAATCTCATCTTGTTGCCACCAGTGGCCGCTGGATAGGTACTCACCAGGATGGAGTACTGGCAGATTGAGAATGTGACGAAGTCTTTCCAGAGGGTCCTCCCATACACCATTGCTAGCTTGTCTTTAGGCACCCATGTAGGGTTTCGAGTTCCCTCATTTTCAGTAACCTGAAGACAATGCATGGGTCTTCCCAATGTAGTTGACTAAGCCAGAGCCATAATAGCATGTGGCTGTACACGAAAGCCACAGTTGGAGAAACATGTTCAATCTCTAAGTTCCTGGGTGGTTTTCTTTTGGTGCACAACACAAAGAGATTGCCATAGACATGGTTCCTTTTGTTGCCACCTTGTCCAAAAAAACTCAAAGTATCCTTGTCCACCCAGGTGGTTCATTGAGTACTTGTTTTATTATATAAAACATAAGTCTTTTCTCAACTTCATAAAATCTCAACATGTATCTCTTCTCAAAATATGTAGCTTGGCTAAGCATTTTACAACTACATTGTTTTCACTAAGGAATATATAAGGGTATCCTATTAGGATTTAGCATAGCATAAGTATAGAAATCCTTTTCATGCATGTTTCAAAAATCCACTAAGTATAATGAAAATAGTAGGAGTTTAGATGATAGTGTCACTTGCCTTTTTGGTAGGGAATGTTGGTTCACTTCTTGATCTTGCTAGTTTCACACTTTTCTAACTTCACTACAAATCAATCAAGCAAACACAATATCAACTAGCTTTCCAACCAATATTCAAACAAACAAAACACACATAAAATAGTAGGAACTAAGTCATGCATGCAAGCATGCAAAATATAGTTTTATTTGCAAAGGTGGTTCCTACTAGGCTCTAAACATTGTAAGGTTCAAAGTGGTCATTTTCTAAAGTGGTAAAGTCATTTGCAAAAGGTTTTACCTATAAACCATTTTTTAAAATCCAACCATTATTTTATGTGTTTGAAAAAATGTTTTTAGCAAAGCAACCATTTTATATGGTTCACCAATAAGTTGTTAGTTCACAAAACTTGGTGTTTTAGGGTCAGTAGGTTTGGTTCAAATCATTTTCCCAAAGTTTTTACTCCAAAATCATTTTCATAGTAAAAACAATATTTTTATTTGACTAATAAATGGGCTAATTCAATTAGTCAATTCTAATCTTCACCAAATACACTTTTAAATCCACAAGATGGTTCCTAGGGTCAGTAAGTTCACCACAAACTAATTTGCAAAGATTTCAACCCAAAAATCATTTTGGAACAATTTTATAACTTAAACAAGCATACAAATGTTTCTGTGAAAACCAACATTTTAACAGAAGCTTTTTACTAAACAAATGGCATGGTTGGCTAGGTCTTGTTCCACTGATTCCATTGATATAAAGTTTGCAAATTTTGAACGTGTGGATCAAAAGTTACAAGGGTTTCAAATTTGCAAATCAATCTGATTTCAAATTCTGTTTTAGAACAACTGGTGCCACGTGTCGCGTTTTTATTGGGCGGTACCGGTTCGCGCGGATTGCCTCTGCGAGGCGTTGGATCTTAATTCAATCGCACGGCTCAGGTCCACTCGTACCCCTTCGACTTGATTCTAATCCTACGCGTCTGATTCAGATCTAATGGCTCTTACGCAATGACCAAAACGCAGCGGCACTGGCGGTGGCTGGCGACCTTGATCGGTGATGTGAATCTTGGCGATGCAAGAAGCAAGGAGAGAGGGGGAGGTGCTCACCGTGTTCGCAGAAGCCTCGGGAAGCTCAAGGTGTTCTCGAGGAGTCAAGGGGCGCACGGAGTTTCACGGCTATTGCTCACCGGAGTTCTTGCTGGCGTCGGGTGCACGCGGTCGTGGTCGAGGGTGAGGCTGCAGATCGTCCCGAAGCAAAGTAAGTGCACGGTTAGATGCGGGCGAGTGCGGTGAGTGCAGGAGTGTCATCGGGAAGGAGAGGGGCGGTCAGATACTACCTGGAGGACTCGCCGGAGTAGCAAGCAGACGGTGGCGATGCTTGGAGTCATCGCTGTCGAGGCTCAGAGGCGCCCGCGCGTGAATGGAAGGCACAGGGAGAAGCGCCTAGGTCTGGGGAACGTGATCGTGTGCTCGGGGAGGCAAGGGGTGGCGAGGTTCGGCCGGAATCGAGGAGGAAGCTCGTCGGAGACAGAGGTGCTCGGAGAGGAATTAGGGCAGCCTAGGGGCGTGGCAAGGTGGGGTGACTGAGGGGAAATGGAGAGGGGGCGTGGACGTTTAAGCGTGCGTGATCACTGTGAGTAATGGTGGTCGCGTTAAGACGAATTTAAGCCGCGGAATCAAAGCCGAGAAGCTGACGAGGAGGGAGAAGAGGTCAGCGAGACGATGAGTGAGGTGGCGGTGGGGTCCTTTAAATGATGGGGAGAGAGAGAGGAGAGGGCCACCGGTCATGTCTCTGTGAGTTAGTTAACAGGTGCGAAACGTTTTCCTCGGGCGAGAGGGAGTGGGCTGGTTTGTTGGGCTTATTGGGCTGGCCGGCTGGGCTGTGTCCACTTCTATTTTTTTTCTTCCTGAATGTTTTATTCTTTTCCAATACTGTTTTCTGTTTTGAATTTCAAACAACAAAACAAACACTCAAATCAAATCAAACTTTCACCAAACTTTGTATTGAGTTTTGGTTCTGTTTAACAACATAAACCAAAGTCCCAAACAAAATAATATTTTTATTTTAGGGTCCATTATTTAATTAAATAAATAGACCTTGTTTATTAAGTCAAAATAGGATTTGATTTATTTAAAATCTCCATTTGAAATCTAAATATTTTCAAAACCAAATCAGTAGGTTTTATTTGAAAATAAGGAATACTTGAAAAACTTGTTTAAAATAGATTTAATAAGTTTTTAATGTTTTAATTAAAATGGAAAAGCCTTTACTTAAATAAAATTGGATATTAAATCCTTATTATTTTATTTAAATAAACCTTTACTATTTTTATCAATTAGTAATATTTTATTTCAAAGGTTTGGCCAAGTTTTAATTTGGCTCTTTAAAATAATCTTTATTTATAATTCTATCTTTGCTTTTGAAACCAAATCTTTTTAATAAAAGAAACAAAATAGTAATTCCAAAATATTTAAAACTTTCTTTTATTAATTGTTTATCTCTTTTAAATCCCTTTAGGATTTATTAGATCAAAATAGGTTGGAAGGTTCCCTTTTGAATTCAAAAAAATTTCTTCTCACCCTGAAAATCAACAAAGTTTTATTTTATTCATTTATTTTTCACATTACAAGATTTGGAAAATCTTGGGATGTGACAGGCTACCACCCTTAAAATAAATCTCGTCCCGAGATTTGGGAAGGCTAGGGTTACAAGTTGGCTCAAAGCATCTAGGGTACTACCACCCTTAAAATTTTCCAACTAGACTACATCTTGTCCTGATTGGGCTCTTGGGGAATCTTCTCTGGACAAATCTCTGCATAGTGTCCTTTGTTTCCACACTTGAAACATATGATGAGGCTGAGATCTTTCATAGGCTTGTTCATCTTGTGCTTCATCTTATCTGGACAATTACTTGCATAATGTCCTTGGTTACCACAATTGAAACATGTGATAAGTTTAAGTTCTTCACGCATCTCTTGTGGACAGGTTGCTGCATAATGGCCTAGCTCTTTGCAGTTGTTGCACCATACTTGGCCAATCACTTTATACTTATTCTTCTCTGGACATTCACTGTCATAGTGTACCATTTCTTTACAATGATTACATTGTATATGGCTTTTGTCCTTCTTTTTCTTGGGTTTTTCCAAAGCTAGGAGTGCATCTAGTTCATGTTGTTCATATGTTATCTGGTAGGTAGGAATGTCTACATGTTTCTTGGACCTTCTATTGCTCCTTGGAAAATTCATATGCCTCTTCTTTGGTCCTTTGAATTGGGTTGTATTGCATGGAGGTATAAGTAGAGCTTTTCCTTTGTCCTCATTCTTCTTGGTAGACTTGGATCCTTCTTGATTGTTTGCAATCATTTGTGGCACTCCACCTTGTTTCCTTTGTTCCACTATGGAGTAGATAGGGCATTGGATAGGGACATGATTGTTTCCTTCACATAGGTAACAAGTAGCTTGAGAGGTGGGACATTGGCCTACTGGATGTTTCTCTTCACAATTGGGGCATTGATCTCCATGCTCCTTGGAAGTGTGGTCCTTGTCTCCACAAATATTGCAAGATTTGGTTCCTTTTAGAATAACATTCTTGTCATCCTTGAAGTTGCTTTCCATGTTGAGCATTTGATCTGTCACCTTATGCAACATTTGGGCTTGGTCTTCCAAAAATCCTTGCAGGGTTGGATCTTCTCCACTGGTGTTGGCTATGAATGTAGCTGTCATTTGGTTAAACTGGTTTTGGGTTCCTATGAGTTCTCTCATGTTTTCCTCTAGGTTGTTGTTGGTGTCATCAACCTTGATGTTGGAGTTTCTTGGGGTAGTCATATGTTTGGGTTAGAGGGAGATTAGAATAGGCAAAATATTTCTAAGGAAATAATTATAATCACACACAAATCACACAAGCAATGTGCAAGCAATTTCAAACAAATATTCCACTCAAACAACAAGTTTTCAAGCATATACTTAGGCAGCCAAAAATATTTTTGTTACACCACATAAGTTGGTGGGTTTGACTTTAACTAAAAATATGGTGGTCCATCTATATGGTTCACTTGTGGTCTTTCTATCCTTCTTGGTTGATTCTTCTTGCTTGATATCATGGTTTCCTTGGGAAAACTTTTGGTCACAAAACTTCAAAGGTGATGAGGGTTCTTTCTAAGTTGTGTTTCCTTAGTCTCCAAATCTTGTGTAAGATTTCTTGTCTCACTTGTAGTCCTTAGTGATATCCAAGGTTGAAGTCCTTGGTGAATATGTTGAAGATGTTGAAGTCATTTGAGTTGAAGATGTTGAATTCATTAGAGTTGAAGATGTTGAAGTCATTAGAGTTGAAGAAGTCCTTTGTACATGATGAAGTCTTTGGCCATGGGGTAGGTTTTTCCATCAGGTTGAATTAGAAGAGATGTAGAGTCAAAAACCAAAATGGTTGAGGAAAGAGTTTACAAGATTGTTTGTAAATAAGTTTTTGGAACAAATATAACTCCTATTTTTCAAAGGGGTTTTTGTCCAATCCTAGGGTTGCAAATCCTACAGGCAACACAATGCTCTGATACCATCTGTAGAGGGAATGTCCCAACCTTTAATAAGGTAGAGTCCCCTGTGTTTACAATGCTAGTCCCTGGATCAATAGCTAGCATCCACAGTTAAGATGTAATATCAAGAAACAAGGGTCATAATACAACTTTATAACCAGGAATAACATAATTTTATTACATCTTACATAGCTCATTTGGCTATTACATTACATTGCAGCAGAAAAATCTATAAGCATGGGGTCCTTCATCTTCAAAGTGCCACAGGCAAACATGTTGGTTGTAGACTTGTAATCCTAATCAATCAACTTCACTAATATCAATCAAACCTGCAACATAACAAGTTACAGCCACAAGGGTCAATACATTTGAATTGTATTGGCAAGTTTCACTACTATGTGGAATATATGTGGATCCTAACATTACATGCATATTTGGCTAAGTAGGGTTCAAGGCTCATTAGCAGAAGGCAATAATTTATCCTATCTTTTCAAAACAATTTTGATCTTTTGTCAAATTTTTCTAAACTCCTTGGTAAATCCCCAAGTGTTCCAAGTCTTGTCAAAATCTCTTGAGATCCTTGGTAAATCCCCAAGTGCTTCAAGTTTTTATCCAAATCTCTTGAGCTCCTTGGTAAAACCCCAAGTGCTTCAAGTTTTTATCCAAATCTCTTGAGCTCCTTGGTAAAACCCCAAGTGCTTCAAGTTTTTATCCAAATCTCTTGAGCTCCTTGGTAGAACCCCAAGTGCTTCAAGTTTTTATCCAAATCTCTTGAGCTCCTTGGTAAAACCCCAAGTGCTTCAAGTTTTTATCCAAATCTCTTGAGCTCCTTGGTAAAACCCCAAGTGCTTCAAGTCTTTTGTTGGTACTTTAAAGTTTTGCTTTTAGAAATTGGAATGTCGAGATTTCCCATAGCTTCAAGCTTTAGTTGCTCAGTATTGTCCATAACCGGGGACACGACTAAGTACTTAGAATTTTTATCTTCTGCAGAAGTTGTACACTTTACCCACATGACACAATCTCATCTTGTTGCCACCAGTGGCCGCTGGATAGGTACTCACCAGGATGGAGTACTGGCAGATTGAGAATGTGACGAAGTCTTTCCAGAGGGTCCTCTGTAGGGTTTCGCGGCATAGTAAATCAAAATTTTCTACGGAAGCAAACAGAGGGAAGCCAAGATCTAATCTAGGAGGTGCAAACAACGAGAGAGATTGGATTAGATCTTCATACCCTTGAAGATTCGCACAGCGGAACGTTCGTCGGAACGTGGGTGATGTAGTCGTACTCGCTTCTCCTCCTCGCGATCCGATCCAATCTAGCACCACAAGTGGCGATGCCTCCGTGAGATGCACACGTGTAGCACCTCGACGTCTCCTACTTCCTTGGTCCAGCAAGTATGGTGGAGAGATGGGTTGGATCTACAACACGATGGCGCGGTGCAATTGGTGAAGAATTTCTGCAGCAGGGCTTCGCCTACAAGCAGTCGGGAGGGAGAGAGGAGGGCAGCAGGGCGGCTAGGGTTGGAGGGGAAGGTGTGGGGGGGTGCGCCCCCAGACCTCTATATATAGAGGGGTGGGCGCAGCCCTAACCCCTCCCCCAAGCCCTAGGCCGGCGGCCAAAGGAGGAGGAGTGGGGGGGAAGGAAACCCCCCCTTCTAGAAGGTCCAATTAGGGTTTCCCCTTGATTGGCCAGCTGGGCCCTATGGGGCCTTGTGCCCCTGGCCCAAAGCGGCCAGGGAACTCCCTCATAGGCCCATTCCCCCTCCTGGAAGGTGGGGCCACGTTGGTCCCCTTCCGGAAGGTTCTAGAAGCTTTCGGTACAATACCAATTAACCCGGAACAATTCCGAACTCCAAAAACCGCACTGCCTTATATGAATCTTATTCTCCGGACCATTCCGGAACCTCTCGTGATGTCCCGGATCCCATCCGAGACTCCGAACAAAAACTCATAAACCAATTATCTAATCTATCCTAGCGTCGAGACACGTTAAGTGTGTGAGCCTGCGGGTTCGAGAATATGCGGACATGATCTTCTATCAATAATCAACAGCGGGGTATGGAAACCCATATTGACTCCCACACATTCATCGATGATCATATCGGATGAACCACGATGCCAGGATTCATTCAATCCCATATATATTCCCTTCGTCTCGCGATATTTTACTTGCCCGAGATTCGATCGTCGGTACCGTCATACCTAGTTCAATCTCGTTCACAGCAAGTACTTTACTCGTTCCGTAATCCGATATCACTTTGTGATTAACTCCTTAACCACATGCTTGCAAGCGGTGTTGATATCGATTACCGAGTGGGCCCGAAGTATATCTCTCCGACTTGGGAGGGACAAATCCCATCTCGATACATACAACCCAACAGGTACTTTCCGATCACCTGAGAGACACCTTTATGATCACCCTCTCATAGGATGACGTTTGATGACCTCAAAGCTTTCTTCCGATACCAGGGAGTTGTATTATCTCATGGTCTCAGTGTTGGAGATATGCCCTAGAGGCAATAATAAATATTGTTATTATTATATCTTTGTGTTTATGATAAATGTTTACATTCATGTTATAATAGTATTAACAAGGAAACATTAATACTTGTCTGATTTGTAAACTTAAATTGAAGTCCCTAGTATAGCCTCTATACATCACTAGCTTGTTGGTTAATAAATGATTGTGGTTTCCCTATCATGAACATTGAGATGTTATTAACAACAAGATCATGTCATTAGGAGAATGATATGGTGGACATACTCCTATAGATAAGCGTAGCATAAAGATCAAGTCATTTTAATAGTTCAATTGCTATATGCTTTCTGATACATAGTAACCTAATTCCTTCGATCATGAGATCATGCATATCACCTTTACCGGATGGATGCTTTGATGACATCAAACACCACACCGTAACTGGGTGGCTATAAATGTGGCATTGAGTGTTCGGAAAGTATTGGTTGAGACACATGGATCAAGAGTGGGATTTGTCCATCCATATGACGGATAGATATACTCTGGGCCCTCTCAGTGAAATGTGTAGGGGTTCGTAGCATGGAAAACAAAAAAAATTCTACCGCATGAACACACAATCAAGATCTAATCTATGATCAAGCCAAGATCTATCTACTAGATTGTGGCAACGAGTCGATAGAGGAACTCACCCTCGAAGATTCCAAAGTGGTTAACGAGAGCAGATTCTCGTGGGTGATGTAGTCGTACACTTGTCGATCTCAAGATCGCGTGAGCGATCCTTCCCAAGGCCAAGGCTCCAGCGTGATCGGTCACACGTTTGGTACTCGATCAAGACCTTCCTCTCCCTTGTTCCAGCAGGAAGCGGAGGTTGTAGCACTCTCCTCGCGATTCCGGCAGCACAACGGCGTGGTACCGGAAGTAGAGGGGAGATCTCGCAGGGCTTCGCCTTAAGCCGGAGCGAGTATGGTGGAGTATGAGAGAGCTTTGGTGATCTAGGGATTAGACACACCAATTATAAGGCTCTAAACCGGAGGCTAGGGCAATTAGAAGCTCTAACTTGACGGCTTGGGAGAAATCCCTAGGCTGTGGCTAGGGTTTAGGTTTAGAGGAGAGGGACTTGTCTCCTAGGAGGGGCAGCCCTGCCCCTCCCTTTTATAGGTGGGAGGCGCGGCCAAGGGGAGGGGAGTCCCTCCCCAACTCGGCTTGGAGGTGGGCCGGTATTTGGAGGAGGGAATCCCTCCCCAACTCGGTTTCCCACTCCTCCTCCTCTTTCCAAAACTTGTCGTTTGACTTTCAAACTAGCCGTTTGACTTTTCAAATTAGGATTTGAATAAACCATTTATTTTGGACAGCAAAGACACCTAGTACATGATGCAATCATTCCAACATACAATGACACATTCATGTACCCTTCCCCCCCGGAGTGCCGGACATTCCGGAACCTTCTAGAATGTTCCGGATGAAAACACCGGAATCATTCCCCGACTCCGAAACGGGACTTTCCTTATATGAATCTTATTCTCCGGACCATTCCGGATCTCCTCGTGATATCCCGAATCCCATTTGAGACTCCGAACAACATTCGGTCTCTTTCTCATCATTCCATAACTACTCAACAACATCGAATCCTTAAGTGTGTCTCCCTACGGTTCGTGAATTATGCGGACATGATCGAGACACTTCTCCGATCAATAACCAATAGAGGAATCTGGAAATTCATATGGCTCCCACATATTTCTACGATTACTTTGCGATCGAATGAACCACTTACATACGATACCAATTTCCCTTTGTCTCACGATATTTTACTTATCCGAGGTTATGATCGTCGGTATCTCTGCATACCTAGTTCAACCTCGTTACTGATAAGTACTCTTTTCTCGTTCACGTGGTATGTGATCCCTTGTGAGCCAGTCACATGCTTGCAAGCTAATTGGATGACATTCCACCGAGAGGGCCCAGAGTATATCTATCCGTCATATGGATGGACAAATCCCACTCTTGATCCATGTGCCTCAACCAATACTTTCCGAACACTCAATGCCACCTTTATAGCCACCCTGTTACGGTGTGGTGTTTGATGTCATCAAAGCATCCATCCGGCAAAGGTGATATGCATGATCTCATGGTCGAAGGAATTCGATTACTATGTATCAGAAATCATATAGCAATTGAACTATTAAAATGACTTGATCTTTATGCTATGCTTATCTATAGGAGTATGTCCATCACATCATTCTCCTAATGATATGACCCTGTTGTTAATAACATCTCTATGTTCATGATCAGGAAACCATGATCATATATTAACCAACAAGCTAGTTTAACAAGAGGCTTTACTAGGGACTCTTTTATGTTTACAAATCACACAAGTATTAATGTTTCCGTTTAATACAATTATAGCATGGTATGTAAACATTTATCATAAGTATGAAGATATGATAATAACCACTTTATTATTGCCTCTTGGGCATATCTCCAACAGTCTCCCACTTGCACTAGAGTCAATAATCTAGTTTCAAACCTTTGTGTATTCAACACCTATGGCTTTCTGGTGTTGTATGTACACGATTGCTAGTGGTCAACTGATCTCCGGATCTGACACTTCCAGGTCCGTGTGTAATTGCATGTCTTTGCGTCTCTACGCATCACTCATTCTCTAATGAGATGGCTTTGTATAATTTTGGTCCTTTGGTGAGACCTTTAGTTCTTTGGGGTTAAAACATTTTGATAATATTGTCGTACAATATATCTTCATAGTATTATCCCGCTGTGAACTACACCTAGTTTGATAACAAACTACTTGACACAAATGCCCTCTTTAACTGCTATTATAGCAGTCATATACTTAGCCTTTTGTTGTAGTATCTGTCACAATGTCTTAACTTTGGAACTCATCCAAATCCATTATGGAACTTACTTTCCATTATATTGTGCCACCCTTAGTTTAAGATTGAGATAAACTTGATTTGTACTTTGTGACAAAACTAGTATCAATGTAGTACTTTTACAATGAACTAACCATCTATTTGTCACTTCTACAAATAATATACTCTTTAGTTCTTTCCAAAAGATCATAAGAATATCCTTACTATTGTCCAATGATCATCTTATGAATCATTCTGGTATATGCTCATAACATTTAGAGTATAGGACATATCTGGATTTGTACATATCACAGTATGATTGATATAAATACTCTTTGTGATTTCATACATCAAGTATCAATCTATACTTGAATCTTTGTTTCACTTACCAAGTGTCAATACACTTGAATATATCATCAATATTGAACTCATTCAATCCTTTCTGTGTGACAAGAACCGTTCTTGTATTTTCTATATTGAACTCATTCAATACATCATCTATGTACTTTCGGCACAACCATATTAGCGTCTATTGATGCCAAATATTTGGGTTTTGCCTAAGTCTTTCATCAGGATGAAATTCTTAATATGTGTTAATAAAAGATACATCATTTCTAATCAACAATATGTCCTCCACATAATGTATTAGAAATATGTCTTAGCGCTCCCACTTAATTTCTTGCAAATGCAAGCATCTTCATTGTCTCCGATGAAATTAAACTCTTTTAACAGTTTCATCATAGTGAAGATTCCAACTCTGCTATGCTTACTTCAACCATTGAAGTTTGCATATGCATTTAGCATCCTTTAATAAAACCCTTTGGACCGTGTCATGCACACGTCCTAGGTAACCCTTCTATTAGAAGAACTTGTTTTGTTTATTCAACTACCTCATAACAAAATTATATGTAGTGGTTGCTACATTAATCCGTTTAGACTAAATATCACTATGAAAGATCAAATCTTGTCATAGTCAACCTTTGAACATTTTGTGAACTCTTTCCCAACATGTCGACTATCTCATAGATGTGAAAACATCCATGTCTATTTCTTTATAGATCCAAACACAACTGTAAGGTCTTACACCTTTCTCGAGGGTTCTTCAAGTTCAAAACTTGATTTCTCGTGTATGGAACTATCACGGATTTTATGGCTTCAAGCCATTTGACGGAGTCAGGGCTCATCATCGCTTCTTTGCATGTAGTCCGTTCATTATTCTCAAATAATGATTCAACCCTCAAATCTTGGTATTTGATTGTTTACTCGACCTACTTGGTTCAATAGAAACTTAGACCTCCGTGGCCGCAACCTTTGAGGCACGTGATCCATGAGCATTGTTGCTGCCTCCGGAACACTTTTCGGCACTGCGCAACTTTGCACATATAGCTAAGGTTCCTTTAACCTTATCAAAGTTCTATTGTCCTCCCACTTATCTTTTCACGAAAAATTCCTTCTCAAAGAAACTTGACGTTCCAAGCAACAAATACTTTTGTCTCCGGTGTTTATGGAGGAATACTTAACAGTAATACAAAGACAGTTTCATCCGACTTTGGTTGCAAACATCTTTATTATGCATAGCATACCAATGTTTAAGAAAGGACTACTTGGGTTTTATCCCAAACCATAACTTTATATGGTGTCATTTCAGCGGATTATGATGGAGCTCTTTTCAGTGGAAAACGGTAGTCTCTAAAGCTTTTAATCTTTAAAATATAATGGCAGTTCTATGAATTACACCTTTGATCTTACCATGTCAAACAAGGTTTTAATTACATATCTCGAACGCTCCATACTCTTATGGTGTTTCGGGAAATGCAAATCCACAGAACGATTCCTTAAATCTTAGGTATTATGCTAAACTTGTAACTCAAATATCTTCCTTTATGATCTTTATCATAAACTATTTATATTCTTATTACAATGATTTTTCACTTCATCTTGAAAGACTTTGAACTTTTTCAAATGTTTCATACTTCATCCTTATTAAGTAAATATTCATATATTCACTCAAATTTTCGGAGAAAGTATATGAAGTTGAAATCCATCGCTCTTGACTACATATAATGGATTTCATACAACAATATGTACAAGTTCCAATAAGCTAGCCATTCGTTCCCTTTTGGCCTATGAACGAAGTTTTAATTATCTCTAGGAAAGTTTCACAAGCGTCATGTGATCAAAAATCAAAAGACTCCAAAATTCCATCCACATGGAGTTTCTTCATGTTTTCTTTCCAATATAATTTAAACGGCGATGTCACTTCCTAAGTGATCTTTCAATCAATTTGTCTTTCGACATTTTTAGCACTAGTTTTATGGATGTGATTTATCCAACGAGATTTGTAAATCATCCATCTTTTATGGATTACGGCAATTATTTGAACAACCCTTTTGTTCTCATAATACCTGATAAAACAAATCTTGAATGCAAGCTTTGATGTTTAACGAGCAACACAATAACCCTTTATTTGTTCTTGATGAACATCATCACATATTCTTTTGCTAGTTACTTAGGCCATTGTAGTTCATGAATTGTGTTGTTTCGTATGACGATTCACACCAACAAATTCAGTATCAAATACTTAAGAACCACATTGTTTAATAAGCAAAGAATATATCCATAACATGTATATCATCTATATACTTAAGCTGAACAATTCTAGTCTTTTATTTTCTGCCATATACTTATGAGATTCTCTTTCAGTATTTCCTGTTCTATTTGAAAGAATCTATCAACATCAATAGTGGAGTCATACATATGACACATAGTCCAAAGCGTGTATAATTAAATACCAATGTCTTTGGACTTGCACTTTGAAATAGATCACCATCATCAAATGTTTGGTGTTCTTTCAAATTCCTTTCTTTAGTAATCTATTGGTGTAGTAAACACTTTACCTACATCAAATATTCACCCTTATCATGGAATTATCCATGATCAAGCTACTTTTAGCTTATAACGGTGAACTGTGAGTATAATGTTGTTCTCCAAAACATTTTGGAGGATTAGGACAACTAGTGTCTTCAACCTTTTGCAAATTCTCATTAAAGACGAGAACATGACTTTTGCCATATTATACTCTATCATGTTGCAACCAAAACTTCGTTTCGGATATCACAATATCTTCCACACATCATGGTTTCTGAAACAACTCTTTTAGATCCTAGATAACCTTGATATTAAGACAATCCTTTGAATATCAAGAATCATGGAGATAAACATGATACTCATACACTAACACTTGGAATTGTCACTCTTGATTTAATACCAATTATTAAACTTCATGGAGTAGGAACTTCTTGAAAGTTTGCAATAGGACTTTTAAACTTTAGATTAACACTTCAAAACAATACGATACCAGTTCGTAAAGTAACTAACCAGAATTCTATAGTTCTATCATCTCAATTAAAACTAAGCGCAAGGTGGTAAACGGATGCCAATGACTACAACAACTATGCAAATTCACTTTGATTTAATTTATGATAAATTGAGTTCTAATTAATAACTAAATTAATCTAGGTGAACTCCCACTCAAAACAACATCCCTCACATTGTTTTAGTGATCACACGAACCAAATCCACCACATCAAAACCGATCATCACGAGAGTTGATGTAGCTTCAATGGCGAACAATCAACATGTTCATCATATCTACTATATGACTCATGCTTTACCTTTCGGTGATTCGTGTTCCTGAGACCATGTCTGTACATGCTAGGCTCATCAAGATCAAACCTTAGCTACCGCATAAGCAAATCTGGCTTGCTTACGTTGTATACACTTGCGGAATCTAACACACCCGATCATCACGTGGTGCTTTGAAACAACAAGCTTTAGCAATGGTGCATACTAAGGGTGAACACTTTAGAACTTGAAATTGTGTGCTTGAGGGATCATCTTATAATGCTACCGTCGTCTACTAAGCAATACAAGATGCATAAAGGATTAACATCACATGCAATTCATAATATGTGATATGATATGGCCTTTCTTCTTTGTGCTTCCGATCTCCATCTTCAAGCACGCACATGATCTCCATCATCACCGGCATTGCATCAAGGTCAATGACGCTTCTCCATGGTTGTCGTCCACCAGCTTCAACTATTACAACTACTTTGAATAGACACGTGGGTCTTAACAGAAATTAAAGACAACCATATGGCTCCTGCCAGTTGCCGACTTACAATAAGGAACATTGCATACATCATATATAATCACAATCATGGCCATATCATATCACTGCACACCCCTGCAAAACAAAGTTAGACACCTCTACTTTCTTTGCATATTTTACTTGGTTTGGGGCTGTTAATAAGTGTCGTTCTAACTTACGAACATGAACCACAACATTGATACTAGTATTGTTAATCACCCGTTGTAAATTGCATCTTAACTATGCTAGGAGAAACAGGCACCCGCAAAGCCACTTATGCAATACAAGTTGCATGTCAAGCGTGGAGCAAGTCTCATGAACGATGTCATGTAAGGTTAGCCCGGGCCGCTTCATCCCAACATACCACAAGATGCAAAGTACACAAGAAGCAATCGACAATAAAAGCATCAATGCCCACAATGACCATTGTGTTCTACTCGTGCAACAGATCTACATATAGACACGGCTCTGATACCACTTTAGGGGTTCGTAGCATGGAAAACAAAAAAAATTCTACCGCATGAACACACAATCAAGATCTAATCTATGATCAAGACAAGATCTATCTACTAGATTGTGGCAACGAGTCGATAGAGGAACTCACCCTCGAAGATTCCAAAGTGGTTAACGAGAGCAGATTCTCGTGGGTGATGTAGTCGTACACTTGTCGATCTCAAGATCGCGTAGACGATCCTTCCGGCGCTGCGTTCCGGCAGCGCTCCCGCAGTCGGTCACACGTTCGGTACTCGATGAAGACCTTCCTCTCCCTTGTTCCAGCAGGCAGCGGAGGTTGTAGCACTCTCCTCGCGATTCCGGCAGCACAACGGCGTGGTACCGGAAGTAGAGGGGAGATCTCGCAGGGCTTCGCCTTAAGCCGGAGCGAGTATGGTGGAGTATGAGAGAGCTTTGGTGATCTAGGGATTAGACACACCAATTAGAAGGCTCTAAACCGGAGGCTAGGGCAATTAGAATCTCTAACTTGACGGCTTGGGAGAAATCCCTAGGCTGTGGCTAGGGTTTAGGTTTAGAGGAGAGGGACTTGTGTACTAGGAGGGGCAGCCCTGCCCCTCCCTTTTATAGGTGGGAGGCGCGGCCAAGGGGAGGGGAGTCCCTCCCCAACTCGGCTTGGAGGTGGGCCGGCGGTTGGAGGAGGGAATCCCTCCCCAACTCGGTTTCCCACTCCTCCTCCTCTTTCCAAAACTTGCCGTTTGACTTTCAAACTAGCCGTTTGACTTTTCAAATTAGGATTTGAATAAACCCTTTATTTTGGACAGCAAAGACACCTAGTACATGATGCAATCATTCCAACATACAATGACACATTCATGTACCCTTCCCCCCTGTAACTACCTCGGTGAATTACGCTCCTAGTACAAGCCTGGATGGTCAGAAATGGTTGAAATAGTACGGTGGGGCCCAAATGCCACTCACAGGTAGACCTTTCGGCCGTCCCAACCATTTCCAAACATCGGGACAAGAGCAGGGCGTAATCGGCAGGCGAAGGGATCAACTACATACACAAATGAGTATGTATGCAAGCCACCATACAATAGTACATCAGAGCCATTCCATCTAAAAAGAAAGGAAATATAGCAACGCCATACAGCAAGATCGAAATATCCTAGATAGATATAATAGTTTAGGATATCTCCTCATACATCAATCAACAGAGTATCAAGCGGAAGCGGAAGACAAAATCCGAGTACGGATAAGAAGCAAATCGGCATAAGATGCCCCATAAATAAGCACATCCCGCCCACAGATCTCACGGATCCCCGTTCCCGGAATCTCTACACCGAATGATCGTTGCCCACATCGTCCGTCTCTTCCTCCCAGTATCCATCTTGCGAGTGTACCTGTTCATCTGAACCAATAATTTATCGTGTGAGACCCTAGGGGTACTCAGCAAGTCTTTATGCCTCTAAAGGGGACACAACCTGGGGTGACGCAATTGCAGCAAAAGATAAACCCTAGCAATTCTATAGGTACTCGCTAACCATCCGCCTAACCAGAGATAGACGGATGTCTGTGAATTAATAACAACAGTTATAACAGTTAAAACGGTAATATCCACAGATCCATCCTCCTCCTCGCTTACCGACGAGGAAGCGGACGAACGACCCCCCATCCGTTGGCAGTTTTATTATCCATTCCATAAGCGTTGCACTATTTACTAGTCCGGTACCTAGTCTAGTCAAATTAGAAGCGGTACTTTAGTTATGCTTGTATATGATCGAGAAACTGTGCTCCAAGTCGTCCATAATCATGACACGGCTTTGAAAGTTTTACCTGAGGGTGCACAAATAGCAACACACTCGATATGCCTCGGAAAAACCAAATCAAAACCCAACGAGACAGTCACGACAAAGCAATTACAGGATTCAGAAATATTTCAGGGGGCCACCCCATTAAGCTACCCGCAACGAAGCTGGCCGGCTACGAGACGGACTCAAGGTTTGTGGCGGTCAGTAAACGATTTGGGAACCGAAAGTGTGACTGGGCTTGTCGACACAGCGAAAATGGGTCACGGACCTAACAAAGAAAGGTGCAAAGACCTCGACAATTTAAATAAAGCAGTAAAGCATGGCATAAGTACAGGATAGTAAATAAAACCTCAAACTAGTTTGTGGCCCCAAGAAATAAGAATGAATCAAGCTCTGTCTCAGGGGGGTTCATAAGCCTCCCGGATGTGGATAGCGCGAATATTCAAGGAACAGGAATCAAGTACTCGGGGTCCTACGGGACACAAGTGAGCCTGAAAAACCAAATAGCGAATATGGATCACCGATGCCACTTTCATTAGTTATCCCATTACTACTCAGGTTAAGTTGTTTAGGTACCTCGTTATTCATCTGACACTCACAAACCCTACACATGCTGTTCTACGACTCGCATGGCTCAAACAACTCCTGTAGTAATGGCTCATGGGATGGAGGAACAAGTTTCGGTGGGGTTTGAAAGTAAAGGCTATGCAATACTTGGGATTCAGATTAATGCAATCGCGACTCAATGATGCAAGAATAAGATAGAGGCAATAGGTACTATATGTATGCAAGCATGTGGTAGTGCTTGCCTGGCAGCTCAGTTGAAGCAAGGGATGGATCTGGGTAGTGCTCCTGGTTCTCTTGATATATCCCCTGCTCAGCGTCTATTCGAAGAAGAACCAAACAAACAAGGGCCAACATAAATAAAGTGCACAAGCATATGAATAACTGCATCAAGCAAACAATCATGCCATGATGAATGATGCACAATTTGCATGGCAATAAAGTAGCATGGCATGGGTGAGATGTGGAATACAAGAATAAACCATTTTATTGAGTTTTGGCCTTATTTTATACTCAAATTAGTTGCTGTATACTTTATATTTATATGATGCATGCTTCAAAACAAACCATGGATTGCATAAACAGAAAGGTCTCGTCGAGCTAATCATTTTAGACATATTATTTGTTGAATTTGGAGTTATAAAACAAAAGTTATTAATTAATCAAAGGAAAGGGGCATTTTAATGTAATTAAACCAACTTGGAATTTTAAAGTGTTTAAAATATATTTTGGATGGCATATTTGAATTCCTCATATTTTTCTGATTCGAAAACATATATTATTTGTATTAATTGGATTTGTATTTTAAAAGTTATATTAAAACAGATTTAAATTTGAATTTGAAATAATTTTGAAAAAGTTTGAATTTAAACAGATTACAGAAAAGTTTTTGTTACTCAGCCCAGGGCTAGCCACAGACGCTGACCAGTGGGGTCATGCTGACTGGACAACGCAGGCGCACAGAAAACTTCATCATCATGGCTAGCCAACCCACAGAGGACAGGTGGGGCCAGAGCCATGAGACCCACATGTCGTGAAAGGGCCGAAGTGCAGAGGGTTGTTAAACACAGATTGCAGGTGCCTTTTTGCAAAACGGAACCGACACCGACTAGTGGGCCTGGCTGGATCGCGGGTTAGGAGTAAAAAGAAGCAGGGGGTTTAACGTAAAACCACGTCGCGACGCACTGTGCTTCTTCTCGCGGACAGATCGGTGCTCGCGCGCGGTGCAGAGCGGGGTGGGGATTCGATCCTGGCTGCGGCTATGGGCGGAGCTACCGCGGTGGACGGGGTTCTTTGGTAGGGAAGCGGCGAGGCCTAGATAGGGCTATCGCGACGCTTCTGAGGCGGACCGGCCGACAGCCAGCGCCAGAGCGTGCCTGACAAACGTCCGGCGGATCTAGGGCGGCTGGCGAGCACGGAGGTGTCAGGAGATTCAGGCTCACCGAGGTGCGTCGGTGTAGGTGGATCGGCAGTATGATGGATCGGCGTTGAGGCAGACGTACTGGCGGCTAGGGTTTGCGTCGGGGCGACGGTGTGCAGCTTGGCCTGGGGATCCTCCTCCGCGTCGGCGCGTCCAGGGCGAAGCAGGGGACGGCCTCGGGCCTTCCAGACCACCTCCACGACGTGTGGAACGGCTGGAGCATCGAGGGACAGAAGGTAGACGGTGGCCGGCTAGAGAGGGTGATCGGCGGTGGAGAAGAAGGAAGGAGGGAGGCAGTACAGGGTGGATCTGGGGTAGCTGGGCGAGGCAGAGAGGCAGGGGAAAAAGCAGAGGGAGGGAGAGGGTGCCGTGGGGGAGTGGTTGGAGGTAAAAGGTGGCTCGGCCACCTTTCCTTCCTCCACCCTCACGTGCTCGGGCAGGGGTATGGCAGGTAGGGGGTGGCTAACAGGTGGGTCCAGAGGGCGAGGCCAAGGGCAGGGCAGGCTCGGGCTGGGGGGCCCCTATGGCAGAGAGAGCAAGAGAGAGGGAGGAGCTCGGGTTGGGGCTAGGGTAGGATCTAGGCTCGGTTAGGGTTTAGGTTTGGTGGGGTAGCTAGGTGGGCCGAGGTGATCAGGTGGCCAAGTGGGGCCAGCTAGATAGGGAGAAGAGAAAGGGAGGCCGAGAGAGAGGGGTAGCTTAGGGTTTAGGTTTGGAGAGGGGGTATGGAAGATTATGGGTAAGGTAGGATTAGGGGAGATGATGGGGAGGATCTAGGATAGATGATTAGAGAGAGGGGTGATGGATTAGGGCTTAAGGAGCTTGCATGCTCCACACTTGAACAAGCAAGAAAGGTGGTAAAAGAGAAAGAGAGGGATGTGGTAAGGTGGTTTAAGCATGATCAAATAAGATCAAGCCAAAAGAAAAGATAGAGGTAGAGATGATCCACTCCAAGAACAAATAAAATCCAAAAGACAGCAAAAGGTGGCACTTGCATGGGCCATGCAAAATATTTAATGCCATGTTGATACTTGTGAAAACAATGTTATTTCATGGCATTATTATTATGCATCCCAAAATATGGAGTAAGGCCCAAGCAAAGGAATTTAGAAAGAATTCCAAGTGGAGTATATGGAGATGATCACATTGGATTATATTTGGGACTTGCTAGTGTGTATATGCCACTAGGTATTTAATAAGCCCACAAAATATCCCAACATGATGATAACCCCAAAAACACATATATGGAAGCTAGGAAAAAGGTTCCACTCACAAGGCATGCAAAGGTGGCCATGTGGCTCTCATGTCTCAATATTGTGAAAACAACATGATGCTAAGATGAGAGCATGGGGAAAGAATTGGATCCATCCCAACCCACATGAGCTAGAGGTAAAACCAATAAGTGCCAAGCTCATATTTAGTTGGATGGTGGAATTATAAGGTGGTGAAAGAAAGGTGGTGGAGTTAATAAGAGATATGCCCCCAACTCAACTTGGGCATTAAACAATATATCAAGAACCAAATACAATATCAAGAAGCAAATACAATTACTAATGCATATGAGATAAGAACCAAAGCAAAAAGGGTTTTATATGATGCTCAAATGCAAGGTGGCATGATGACATGAGCATGATATAATGATGATGCAACAATTATATGTTTGAAGGTAGCATCTATATAGACTAGGCTAGTAGCATTGCAATTGTTAGACAATTGGGATGCTACAACTCTCCCCCACTAAACAAGAATCTCGCCCCGAGATTCCTAGGAAAAAGAAAAACAACACCAGGATAGGCGGGTGTTCGGAACGAAGGTGACCCTCACGTTCCCAAGATGGTGAAGAACGGAATGGTGCGACCACTACACCTTGCAAAACTTGCTAGACTTGTTGCGAGTCTTGCGTTTTGCTTGAGAACCAACGGGTTAGAAGAGTTGAAGGATTGTCGTGAGACAAGAAGGATAGGATGGACATAGCTCCGGTTTTCTCAAGAACATGATAAAAGAATAGAACCACTTGTGAAAGAAAGGTCAAGATGATGTATCATGGATAAAGAAAGACACACCATTAAGATTAACGATTTACTGATACTAGAGAGGATGAACCTTTGTCTCGCCGGAAGAAAAGAGCTAGATTGGAGAAGTTTTGAACCACTATGACAATAGCATCGTATCTTCTCTCGGATTGGAGAAATGAAGCACGGAAACAATATTGCCTTCAAACAATAGAGTCCCTTGATATCAACAGCAAGATTTATCTAGACATCGTCGGATTAGATTCTTCTTGCGCCGGTGAGAACCAAAGGATCACGCAATTGAGGTGCGCGGATATAACTTCTAGAGACGGATGTGTAGACAGATCATGGTGGAATGCTGAGAAGCAAAGAACATAGAGGATCTGGAATTTATTGTAGAGATACTTATTGCTTTCTTTAGCCTTGAGGCTAACGCAATAGATTTGCGGGTGATGGCATCAACCATAATTGGCTTTACCACCGGAAAAGAATTGATGAAACACAGAGAGAGATAGATTCCTTCCATCTTGTTTATGGATGTTGAGCACCGGTAAAAACGAGGATAGAAAAAGAGTTTGCGTTTGTTTCCACCAGATGATTGAAGATTTTGCTCCGTGTAGAAAGGGCGAGATCACCAACAAGAGATTATTGATTACTTTCTTCGAGAGAGCACTCCGGAAAGACAAGGACGGAAGTAAAAGTATCAAGGGATAAAGGCCACTTCTAACTTCCGTGGAATGAGTGAAATCACATTAATTCACCTATTCATTGTACAAGAGCTAATGATAAGAGTAGTGGTATGGTAGCTACTCCATCCCGCACTCAAAGCATTACTCCGCACATGAACAAGAAACCATGCAACCCAACTACCGAAACAAACTGAAGGTATTGACAAGAAGAGCTCATGGAACTCCGTAAGGAAACAAAGATTGATGCAAATGATTCACCGGATCCAAGATAGATAAGGATGATGATGTTGTCGTCATGTCGGAAGTACCAAGCCACCGGAAAGATAAGAAGGAAGATCATGGAGACACTGCACAATTCCACAGATAAAGAAAAAGATAGCACCACTTGCACATAAGGGTAACAAAGGATCTGAAAAATCTTCATGGCCTCCGGTGGATTGAGCATAGACGATAGAGCGAGAGGGTTTCAAGAGATTACTTAACGAGAACGAGGTGAAAGAACTCCATGTTCTTCTTGAAATGATTGAGAGAGATTTAGCAGTCTTGAGGGAAATCTTTAGCGGAACGACGATGATAACTTGCCAACAAGGAACAACTCCGGATTGGTTGAAGATGGAGGATGGAATTAACAATGGACTTGCTAGTTCCAGAAATGAAGCAAAGTATTTAGCAGAAGAACGTGGCCGAGATAGGTGACTTCAAAAAGTCAGGATTCTCACTTTGAGACTTTGCACACAGGCAGTGCTCACGAAGATTGAGAGAAAGAGACACAGATGATCTTCCATGTCCTTCCATTGATATGGAATAGGCAAGCATATTATCAACATATACCACCATGGATTAACAAGATATTCCCAGAATATCAAGTTCAAGAGGTGGAAGAAACAAACAAATGCTCGAAACACTTTCTGAACTCAACGCTCTTTTGAAAGATCAACATTAAGAGCACGGGTTCGTGTTGAAGAAGATGCACTGGCAGAATAGATTATATGGTCCTTCGGAAGAAGAAGAGATGTCACCCGGTTCACATTGTCGATCGGAACACCGGTTACAAAGATAAAGAGATCTTGGATAAGAACCGATGATATAGCTTTGCTTATGGTATGAGCTATCAGAGACGAAAAAGATGTGCAGATATGGAGTTCAAAAAGATGTGCAGCATGATGAACAGATGATAGACCGCCGTAGTGCTTTGAGAAACTCCGGATTGCCAAAGATGCTTGAATATGCATAGATATGATCACGGTGTACCTGCGTTGATAGCATTGTCCATATTCCAATCGACACTTATCATGAGTGGAATATAGCTATGCCGAGAACCAAATTACAATCACCAGCATCGGATCGACACAGGTTATGTAATTAGCCCCAGAGAATTGGAGATGAAAAGAAACTCCAGGATTAAGCGCCGGTGACAAAAGATTGAGTTGGCATGAACATGCCGATAAGGAAGGTAGATAATGTTTCACACACGACTGGAAAGGAGTGTGGAAACACAGATGTATCAAAGAAAAAAAAATCCGCAATTTTCGGCATTAAAATACCAATAGATGCGCAAAATCACTTAGCAGATAGGGATTAGCAACTGATGCTTGCTGGAAGGAAGAACACCCTTTAAGAAGATGGCACCGGTCAACAAGGAGTCAGATAGATCGCGCCAGTTTTCAAAAGCCTGTCAATATGGAATGTACCAACAGTTGATAACCAAAGGCAGATTGTGATAACAAAAGGATGCAACAGATAGACAAGGAATTACACACACACACACACACTTTCTATGGTACTACGGAAACCCAGAACACGTGAATCCTAGTTTGAATTTTAAGAAGAGGATTGAAAAGCGTTACACTTCCTTACCGTAAAAGGTGTGGTGGGTAAGAAGAAAAGTGGAAGCAGTCCTACTCGCTTTTGTTTTTCCCTAGTATACATAGCTACCAAAAATATTTGCTAGACCGACAACGACCATTTGGCTGAGACCACAAGGGCGGGATGGCTCGATACCAATTGTAACTACCTCGGTGAATTACGCCCTAGTACAAGCCTGGATGGTCGAAATGGTTGAAATAGTACTGGGGCCCAAATGCCACTCATGTGTAGACCTTTCGGTCCCAACCATTTCCAAACATCGGGACAAGAACGGGCGAATCGGCAAAGTAAGGGATCAACTACATACACAAATGAGTATGTATGCAAGCCACCATACAATAGTACATCGAGCCATTCCATCTAAAAAGAAAGGAATATAGCAACGCCATACGGCAAGATCCAAATATCCTAGATAGATATAATAGTTTAGGATATCTCCTCATACATCAATCAATGAGTATCAAGCGAAGCGGAAGACAAAATCCGAGTACGGATAAGAAGCAAATCGGCATAAGATGCCCCATAAATAAGCACATCCCGCCCACAGATCTCACGGATCCTCGCTCCCGGAATCTCTACAATCAATGATCGTTGCCCACATCGTCTGTCTCTTCCACCCAGATCCATCTTGCGAGTGTACCTGTTCATCCGAACCAATAATTTATCGTGTGAGACCCTAGGGTACTCAAAGCAAGTCTTTATGCCTCTAAAGGGACACAACCTGGGTGACGAATTGCAGCAAAAGATAAACCCTAGCAATTCTATAGGTATTGCTAACCATCCGCCTAACCAGAGATAGACGGATGTCCGTGAATTAATAACAACAGTTATAACAGTTAAAACGGTAATATCCACAAATCCATCCTCCTCCTCGCTTACCGACGAGGAAGCGGACGAACGACCCCCCATCCGTTGGCAGTTTTATTATCCATTCCATAAGCGTTGCACTATTTACTAGTCCGGTACCTAGTCTAGTCAAATTAGAAGCGGTACTTTAGTTATGCTTGTCTATGATCGAGAAACTGTGCTCCAAGTCGTCCATAACCCATGACACGGCTTTCAGAAAGTTTTACCGCAGGGTGCACAAATATCAACACACACTCGATATGCCTCGAAAAACCAAATCAAAACCCAACGAGACAACACGACAAAGCAATTACAGGATTCAGAATATTTCAGGGGCCACCCCATTAAGCTACCCAAGAACGGTTGGCCACGCTGAGACGGACTCAAGGTTTAGTGGTCATCAGAAACGATCGGGAACCCGAAAGTGTGACTGGGCTTGTCGACATTCTGAAAACGGGTCACGGACCTAACAAAGACAAAGTGCGATACCTCGCACAATTTAAATAAAGCAAGAAAGCATGGCATAAGTACAGATAGTAAATAAAACCTCAAACTAGTTTGTGGCCCCAAGAAATAAGAATGAATCAAGCTCGCTCAGGGGGTTCATAAGCCTCCGGATGTGGATAGCGAATATTCAAGGAACAGGAATCAAGTACTCGGGGTCCCACGGACACAAGTGAGCCTGAAAACCAAATAGCGAATATGGCTCACCGATGCCACTTTCATTAGTTATCCCATTACTACTCAGGTTAAGTTGTTTAGGTACCTCGTTATTCATCTGACACTCACAAACCCTACACATGCTGTTCTACGACTCGCATGGCTCAAACAACTCCTGTAGTAATGGCTCATGGGATGGAGGAACAAGTTTCGGTGGGGTTTGAAAGTAAAGGCTATGCAATACTTGGGATTCAGATTAATGCAATCGCGACTCAATGATGCAAGAATAAGATAGAGGCAATAGGTACTATATGTATGCAAGCATGTGGTAGTGCTTGCCTGGCAGCTCAGTTGAAGCAAGGGATGGATCTGGTAGTGCTCTGGTTCTCTTGATATATCCCCTGCTTAGCGTCTATTCGAAGAAGAACCAAACAAACAAGGGCCAACATAAATAAAGTGCACAAGCATATGAATAACTGCATCAAGCAAACAATCATGCCATGATGAATGATGCACAATTTGCATGGCAATAAAGTAGCATGGCATGGGTGAGATGTGGAATACAAGAATAAACCATTTTATTGAGTTTTGGCCTTATTTTATACTCAAATTAGTTGCTGTATACTTTATATTTATATGATGCATGCTTCAAAACAAACCATGGATTGCATAAACAGAAAGGTCTCGTCGAGCTAATCATTTTAGACATATTATTTGTTGAATTTGGAGTTATAAAACAAAAGTTATTAATTAATCAAAGGAAAGGGGCATTTTAATGTAATTAAACCAACTTGGAATTTTAAAGTGTTTAAAATATATTTTGGATGGCATATTTGAATTTCTCATATTTTTCTGATTCGAAAACATATATTATTTGTATTAATTGGATTTGTATTTTAAAAGTTATATTAAAACAGATTTAAATTTGAATTTGAAATAATTTTGAAAAAGTTTGAATTTAAACAGATTACAGAAAAGTTTTTGTTACTCAGCCCAGGGCTAGCCACAGACGCTGACCAGTGGGGTCATGCTGACTGGACAACGCAGGCGCACAGAAAACTTCTGTCACCGCGGGCTAAGCCAGCCACAGAGGCCGACAGGTGGGGCCAGAGCCCAAGCAGACCCACATGTCAGCGAACGGGCGCGCGGGGCTGCCAGGCGGGGCCGAGCGGGGGTGCGGGTTGTTAAACACAGATTGCAGGTGCCTTTTTGCAAAACGGAACCGACACCGACTAGTGGGCCTGGCTGGATCGCGGGTTAGGAGTAAAAAGAAGCAGGGGGTTTAACATAAAACCACGTCGTGACGCACTGTGCTTCTTCTCGCGGACAGATCGGTGCTCGCGCGCGGTGCAGAGCGGGGTGGGGATTCGATCCTGGGCTGCGGGGGTGCGCGCTGCGGGGCGGAGCCACTGCGGTGGACGGGGGTTGCTGGTAGGGAAGCGGGCGAGGCCTAGATAGGGCTACTGCGACGCTACAGCGAGGCGGACCGAGCGCGACGACGGCACACAGAGCATGCACGATGAAACGTCCGGCGGATCTAGGGCGGCACGGCGAGCACGGAGGTGTCAGGGAGATTCAGGGGCTCACCGAGGGTGCGTCGGTGTAGGTGGATCGGCCAGGGGCGCAGTGGATCGGCGTTGAGGCAGACGTACTGGCGGCTAGGGTTTGCGTCGGGGCGACGATGTGCAACTTGGCCTGGGGATCCTCCTCCACATCGGCGCGTCCAGGGCGAAGCAGGGGACGGCCTCGGGCCTTCCAGACCACCTCCACGACGTGTGGAACGGCTGGAGCATCGAGGGACAGAAGGTAGACGGTGGCCGGCTAGAGAGGGTGATCGGCGGTGGAGAAGAAGGAAGGAGGGGAGGGCAGGTACCTGGGGTGGATCTGGGGTAGCTGGGCGAGGCAGAGAGGCAGGGGAGAGGGTGCCGTGGGGGAGTGGTTGGAGGTAAAAGGTGGCTCGGCAACCTTTCCTTCCTCCACCCTCACGTGCTCGGGCAGGGGTATGGCAGGTAGGGGGTGGCTAACAGGTGGGTCCAGAGGGCGAGGCCAAGGGCAGGGCAGGCTCCGGCTGGGGGGCCCCTATGGCAGAGAGAGAGAGCAAGAGAGAGGGAGGAGCTCGGGTTGGGTCTAGGGTAGGAGCTAGGCTCGGTTAGGGTTTAGGTTTGGTGGGGTAGCTAGGTGGGCCGAGGTGATCAGGTGGCCAAGTGGGGCCAGCTAGATAGGGAGAAGAGAGAGGGAGGCCGAGAGAGAGGGTAGCTTAGGGTTTAGGTTTGGAGAGGGGGTATGGAAGATTATGGGTAAGGTAGGATTAGGGTAGGTGATGGGGAGGATCTAGGATAGATGATTAGAGAGAGGGGTGATGGATTAGGGCTTAAGGAGCTTGCATGCTCCACACTTGAACAAGCAAGAAAGGTGGTAAAAGAGAAAGAGAGGGATGTGGTAAGGTGGTTTAAGCATGATCAAATAAGATCAAGCCAAAAGAAAAGATAGAGGTAGAGATGATCCACTCCAAGAACAAATAAAATCCAAAAGACAGCAAAAGGTGGCACTTGCATGGGCCATGCAAAATATTTAATGCCATGTTGATACTTGTGAAAACAATGTTATTTCATGGCATTATTATTATGCATCCCAAAATATGGAGTAAGGCCCAAGCAAAGGAATTTAGAAAGAATTCCAAGTGGAGTATATGGAGATGATCACATTGGATTATATTTGGGACTTGCTAGTGTGTATATGCCACTAGGTATTTAATAAGCCCACAAAATATCCCAACATGATGATAACCCCAAAAACACATATATGGAAGCTAGGAAAAAGGTTCCACTCACAAGGCATGCAAAGGTGGCCATGTGGCTCTCATGTCTCAATATTGTGAAAACAACATGATGCTAAGATGAGAGCATGGGGAAAGAATTGGATCCATCCCAACCCACATGAGCTAGAGGTAAAACCAATAAGTGCCAAGCTCATATTTAGTTGGATGGTGGAATTATAAGGTGGTGAAAGAAAGGTGGTGGAGTTAATAAGAGATATGCCCCCAACTCAACTTGGGCATTAAACAATATATCAAGAACCAAATACAATATCAAGAAGCAAATACAATTACTAATGCATATGAGATAAGAACCAAAGCAAAAAGGGTTTTATATGATGCTCAAATGCAAGGTGGCATGATGACATGAGCATGATATAATGATGATGCAACAATTATATGTTTGAAGGTAGCATCTATATAGACTAGGCTAGTAGCATTGCAATTGTTAGACAATTGGGATGCTACACCCCCCCCCCCCCCCCGGAGTGCCGGACATTCCGGAACCTTCTAGAATGTTCCCGATGAAAACACCGGAATCATTCCCCGACTCCGAAACGGGACTTTCCTTATATGAATCTTATTCTCCGGACCATTCCGGATCTCCTCGTGATATCCCGAATCCCATTCGAGACTCCGAACAACATTAGGTCTCTTTCTCATCATTCCATAACTACTCAACAACATCGAATCCTTAAGTGTGTCTCCCTACGGTTCGTGAATTATGCGGACATGATCGAGACACTTCTCCGATCAATAACCAATAGAGGAATCTGGAAATTCATATGGCTCCCACATATTTCTACGATTACTTTGCGATCGAATGAACCACTTACATACGATACCAATTTCCCTTTGTCTCACGATATTTTACTTATCTGAGGTTATGATCGTCGGTATCTCTGCATACCTAGTTCAACCTCGTTACTGATAAGTACTCTTTTCTCGTTCCCGTGGTATGTGATCCCTTGTGAGCCAGTCACATGCTTGCAAGCTAATTGGATGACATTCCACCGAGAGGGCCCAGAGTATATCTATCCGTCATATGGATGGACAAATCCCACTCTTGATCCATGTGTCTCAACCAATACTTTCCGAACACTCAATGCCACCTTTATAGCCACCCTGTTACGGTGTGGTGTTTGATGTCATCAAAGCATCCATCCAGCAAAGGTGATATGCATGATCTCATGGTCGAAGGAATTCGATTACTATGTATCAGAAAGCATATAGCAATTGAACTATTAAAATGACTTGATCTTTATGCTATGCTTATCTATAGGAGTATGTCCATCACATCATTCTCCTAATGATATGACCCTGTTGTTAATAACATCTCTATGTTCATGATCAGGAAACCATGATCATATATTAACCAACAAGCCAGTTTAACAAGAGGCTTTACTAGGGACTCTTTTATGTTTACAAATCACACAAGTATTAATGTTTCCGTTTAATACAATTATAGCATGGTATGTAAACATTTATCATAAGTATGAAGATATGATAATAACCACTTTATTATTGCCTCTTGGGCATATCTCCAACAAAATGTCATCCAATTAGCTTGCAAGCATGTGACTGTCTCACAAGGGATCACATATCACAGGAACGAGAAAAGAGTACTTATCAGTAACGAGGTTGAACTAGGTATGCAGAGATATCGACGATCATAACCTCGGATAAGTAAACTATCATGAGACAAAGGGAAATTGGTATCATATGTAAGTGGTTCATTCGATTGCAAAGTAATCATAGAAATATGTGGGAGCCATATGAATTTCCAGATTCCTCTATTGGTTATTGATCGGAGAAGTGTCTCGATCATCTCCGCATAATTCACGAACCGTAGGGAGACACACTTAAGGATTCGACGTTGTTTGAGTAGTTATGGAATGATGAGAAAGAGACCGAATGTTGTTCGGAGTCTCGGATGGGATCCGGGATATCACGAGGAGATCCGGAATGGTCCGGAGAATAAGATTCATATAAGGAAAGTCTCGTTTCGGAGTTGGGGAATGGTTCCGGTGTTTTCATCGGGAATGTTCTAGAAGGTTCCGGAATGTCCGACGCTCCGGGGGGGAAGGGTACATGAATGTGTTATATCAAGTTGGTATGATTTCATCATGTACTAAGTGTCATCGCTGAACAAAATAGAGGGATTAATCAAATCCTAGTTTGAAAAGTCAAACGGCTAGTTTGAAAGTCAAACGGCAATTTTTGGGAAGTGGGAAAGGAGGAGGAAACCGAGTTGGGGAGGAGTCCCTCCTCCCCAAGCCGGCGCACCACCCAAGCCGAGTTGGGGAGGGACTCCTCTCCCTCCCCTTGGCCGGCCGGCCCCTCCACCTA
Organism: Avena insularis; assembly: GCA_023614405.1. Lineage (NCBI taxonomy): Eukaryota > Viridiplantae > Streptophyta > Magnoliopsida > Poales > Poaceae > Avena > Avena insularis. Next base: position 279,146,395 of record CM042691.1, read on the forward strand.
TATAAGGAGGGGCAGGGCTCCCTCCTAGAGACACACAAGATCCTCTCCTCCAAACCCTAGCACCAAGCCGCCGCCGCCTCCATAGCCGCCGCCGGCCCTAGGGCAAACCCTAGCCGCCGTCTAGCTAAACCCTAGCCGCCGACTTGCCCCCTCCTTGGTGTGTCTAAACCCTAGAACACCGAGGACTCTCTCATACTCCACCATACTCGCTCCGGCTTAAGGGGAAGCCCTGCGAGATCTCCCCTCTACTTCCGGTACCACGCCGTTATGCTACCGGAATCACGAGGAGAGTGCTACAACCTCCGCTGCCTGCTGGAACAAGGGAGAGGAAGGTATTCGTCGAAATCAACGATGTGACCGATCATGGAGCGCCACCGAACGCAGCGCCGGAAGGATCGTCTACGCGATCTTGAGATCGAGAAGAGTACGACTACATCACCCACGAGAATCCGCTCTCGTTAAACACTTTGGAATCTTCGAGGGTGAGTTATTCCATCGACTCGTTGCTACAATCTAGTAGATAGATCTTGGCTTGTTTGTTTGTATGCGATAGAATTTTTTTGTTTTCCATGCTACAAAACCCTACAGTGGTATCAGAGCCGTGTCTATATGTAGATCTGTTGCACGAGTAGAACACAATGGTCATTGTGGGCGTTGATTTTTTTATTGTCGATTGCTTCTTGTGTACTTTGCATCTTGCGGGATGTTGGGATGAAGCGTCCCAGGCTAACCTTACATGACATCGTTCATGAGACTTGCTCCACGCTTGACATGCAACTTGTATTGCATAAGTGGCTTTGCGGGTGCCTGTTTCTCCTAGCATAGTTAAGATCCAATTTACAACGAGTGATTAACAATACTAGTATCAATGTTGGGGTTCATGTTCGTAAGTTAGAACGACACTTATTGAAAGCCCCAAACCACGTAAAACATGCAAAGAAAGTAGAGGCGTCTAACTTTGTTTTGCAGGGGTGTGCCGTGAAGTGATATGGCCATGATTGTGATTATATTTGATGTATGCAATGTTCCTTATTGTAAGTTGGCAACCGGCAGGAGCCATATGGTTGTCTTTAATTTATGTTAAGACCCGCGTGTCTATTCAAAGTAGTTGTAATAGTTGAAGCCGGTGGACGACAACCATGGAGAAGCGTCATTGACCTTAATGCAATGCCAATGATGATGGAGATCATGTTCGTGCTTGAAGATGGAGATCGGAAGCACAAAGAAGAAAGGCCATATCATATCACATATTATGAATTGCATGTGATGTTAATCCTTTATGCATCTTGTATTGCTTAGTAGACGACGGTAGCATTATAAGATGATCCCTCATGCACATGAATTTCAAATCATAAAGTGTTCACCCTTAGTTAGCACCGTTGCTAAAGCTTGTTGTTTCGAAGCACCACATGATGATCGGGTGTGTTAGATTCCGCAAGTGTATACAACGTGAGCAAGCCAGATTTGCTCATGCGGAAACTAAGGTTTGATCTTGACGAGCCTAGCATGTACAGACATGGTCTCGGAACACGGATCACCGAAAGGTAAAGCATGAATCATATAGTAGATATGATGAACATGTCGATTGTTCGCCATTGAAACTATATCAACTCTCGTGATGATCGGTGTTGATGTGGTGGATTTGGTTCGTGTGATCACTAAAACAATGTGAGGGATATTGTTTTGAGTGGGAGTTCACCTAGATTAATTTTATTATTAATATGAACTCAATTTGTCATAAACTTAGTCTAAACTATTGTAAATATGTTGTAGATCAATGGCAGCCCCTACCATCAATTTTAATGCGTTCCTAGAGAAAGAAAAGTTGAAAAACAATGGAAGCAACTTCGCGGATTGGTTCCGCAATTTGAGGATTGTCCTCACAGCTGGTAATTTGACCTATGTGCTGGATGCACCGCTGGGTGACCCACCTGCAGCTACTGCTACCGATGAAGTAAAGAATGTTTACCTCACTCGGAAGACACAGTACTCCATAGTTCAGTGTGCTATCTTGTATGGTTTAGAATCGGAGCTTCAGAAAAGGTTTGAGAATTCAGACCCACATGATATTGTCCGTGATCTCAAATTGATCTTTGAGACTCATGCGGCAATTGAGAGCTATGAGGCTTCTGAAAAGTTCTTTAACTGCAAGATGGAAGAGGGCAGCTCTGTCAGTGAGCATGTGCTTAAGATGTCTGGGCACGCAAACAAACTTCAAAGCTTGGGCATAGTGATTCCTAATGCTTTGGGGATTTACCGTGTCCTCCAATCACTACCACCAAGTTACAAGAACTTTGTGATGAACTACAACATGCAGAACATGAACAAGACGTTGCCAGAACTCTTTGCCATGTTGAAATCTGCAGAAGTGGAGATCAAGAAAGAGCACCTAGTGTTGTTGGTCAATAAGACAACCAAATTCAAGAAAGGCAAGTCTAAGCAAAAGGGACACTTCAAGAAGGGTGGTAAGAAAGATACCACGCCGACGAAGAAGACCAAGGCTGGACCTAAGCCTGATACTGAGTGCTTTTACTGCAAGGGAGAAGGTCACTGGAAGCGGAATTGCCCAAAGTACTTGGCAGATTTAAAGAACGGCAACATCAAGAAGAAAGGTATATTTGATATACATGTTATTGATGTGTATCTCACTAGTACTCATAGTAGTGCCTGGGTATTTGATACTGGTTCGGTTGCTCATATTTGTAACTCGAAGCAGGTGCTGCAGAATAAACGGAAGCTAGCGAAGAACGAGGTGACGATGCGCGTTGGAAATGGATCAAAGGTTGATGTGATCGCGGTCGGCACGCTACCCCTTCATCTACCATCGGGATTAGTTTTATACTTAAATAATTGTTATTTGGTGCCTGCGTTGAGCATGAACATTATATCGGGATCTTGTTTATTGCGAGACGGTTACTTGTTTAAATCCGAGAATAATGGTTGTTCGATTTATATGAGTAATATGTTTTATGCACATGCACCTTTGATAGATGGTCTATTCTTGTTGAATCTCGATAGTGGAAATACACATATTAATAACATTGAGGCTAAGCGTTTGAAATCGAGCGATAACTCGACCTATATGTGGCAATCGCTGTCTTGGTCACATTGGAGTGAAGCGTATGAAGAAACTCCATTCCGATGGACTTCTTGAATCACTTGATTTCGAATCACTTGATAGATGCGAAGCATGTCTGATGGGTAAAATGACTAAGACTCCATTTTCTGGTATGATGGAGCGAGCTACGGACTTATTGGAAATCATACATACCGATGTATGTGGTCAAATGAGTGTAGCATCGCGCGGTGGTTATCGTTATGTTCTTACCTTCACGGATGATTTGAGTAGATATGGGTATATCTATTTCATGAAACATAAGTCCGAAACTTTCGAGAAGTTTAAGGAATTTCAAAGTGAGGTAGAGAATCAAGGTAACAAGAAGATTAAATTTCTACGTTCTGATCGTGGAGGTGAATATCTAAGTTACGAGTTTGGCGAGCATTTGAAGAAATGCGGAATACTTTCACAATTGACACCGCCGGGAACACCACAGCGTAATGGTGTGTCCGAACGTCGTAATCGAACTCTCTTAGATATGGTTCGTTCTATGATGTCACTTACAGATTTACCGCTGTCATTTTGGGGTTATGAATTAGAAACAGCCGCATTCACTTTAAATAGGGCACCATCTAAATCCGTTGAAACGACACCGTATGAATTATGGTTTGGGAAGAAACCTAAATTGTCGTTCCTTAAAGTTTGGGGATGCGAAGCCTATGTAAAGAAGTTACAAATGACAAGCTTGAACCCAAAGCGTAAAAATGCGTCTTCATAGGATACCCGAAGGAAACTATTGGGTATACCTTCTATCATAGATCCGAAGGCAAAATCTTTGTTGCCAAGAATGGATCCTTTCTAGAGAAGGAATTTCTCTCGAAAGAAGTGACTGGAAGGAAAGTAGAACTTGACGAGGTTGTCGAACCTTCTCTCGAACTTACGAGTAGCACAGCACAGGAAGTAGTTCCTGTGACACCTGCACCAGTAAGAGAGGAAGCTAATGATGATGATCATGAAACTTCGGTTGCAGTTGCTACAGAGCCTCGCAGGTCAACGAGAACTCGTACCACTCCAGATTGGTATGATCCCGTTATGAATGTCATGTTGGTGGATAACACCGATGACCCTGAGACATATGAGGAAGCGATGATGAGCCCATATTCCAATAAATGGCAAGAAGCCATGAAATCCGAGATTGGATCCATGTACGAAAACCAAGTATGGACTTTGGTGGACTTACCGGATGGCCGGAAGGCCGTCGAGAATAAATGGATTTTCAAGAAGAAAAGATCTTGATGGTAATGTTACTGTCTATAAAGCTCGACTTGTCGCAAAAGGGTTTCGACAAATTCAAGGAGTTGACTACGATGAGACTTTCTCACCGGTAGCGAAGCTAAAGTCTGTGAGGATTATGTTAGCAATCGCTGCATATTATGATTATGAGATATGGCAGATGGATGTCAAAGCAGCATTCCTCAATGGAGACATTGATGACGAGTTGTATATGATGCAACCTAAAGGTTTTGTCGATCCTAAAGATGCTAACAAGGTATGCAAACTTCAACGATCCATCTATGGATTGAAGCAAGCATCCCGAAGTTGGAATCAACGTTTTGATAAGGTGATCAAAAGTTTTGGTTTTATACAAACTTATGGAGAAGCTTGTATTTACAAGAAAGTGAGTGGGAGCTCTGTAGCGTTCTTAATACTGTATGTAGATGACATATTGTTGCTTGGGAATGATGTAGACCTTCTTAATAGTGTCAAGGAATATTTGAATAATAGTTTTTCAATGAAGGATCTTGGCGAAGCAGCTTACATATTAGGCATAAAGATTTATAGAGATAGATCGAGACGCCTAATATCATTGTCACAAAGTACATATTTGGACAAAGTTCTAAAAAGGTTTGGAATGGAAGATAGCAAGAAAGGGTTCTTGCCCATGTTGTCCAATACGACCTTGAGTAAAACTCAAAGTCCGACAACGGCAGAAGATAGAGAAAGGATGAGTAAGACTCCCTATGCCTCGGCCATAGGATCTCTAATGTATGCCATGCTATGTACTAGACCCGACATTGCATATGCTGTTAGTTTAACTAGCAGATATCAAAGTGATCCAGGAGTGGATCATTGGACAGCGGTCAAAAACATCCTTAAGTACTTAAGAAGAACTAAGGATATGGTTCTTTCTTATGGAGGTGATGAACAGCTTGTTGTTAATGGTTACACCGATGCTAGTTGGAACACCGATCCGGATGATTCTAAATCACAATCTGGATACATATTTATTTTGAATGGTGCAGCAGTTAGCTGGAGGAGTGCAAAGCAAAGCGTTGTGGCGAGATCTTTAACTGAATCGGAATACATGGATGATTGGGAGGCTTCACAAGAAGCGATATGGATGAAAGAGTTCATTACAGAGCTGGGTGTGGTTCCTAGTGCGCTGGACCCAATGTCTATCTACTGTGATAACATGGGTGCCATAGACAATGCGCAAGAACCAAGGTCACACAAGAAGCTGAAGCACATCAAGCTACGTTTTCACGCTATTCGAGAACATATCCAAGATGGGGATATAAAGATTTGCAAAGTACACACAGATCTGAATGTGGCGGATCCGTTGACTAATCCTCTCCCGAGGGCAAAACATGACCAGCACCAAACTGCCATGGGTGTTCGGTATATTACCATGTAATCTAGATTAGATGACTCTAGTGCAAGTGGGAGACTGTTGGAGATATGCCCTAGAGGCAATAATAAATATAGTTATGATTATATCTTTGTGTTTATGATAAATGTTTACATTCATGCTATAATAGTATTAACAAGGAAACATTAATACTTGTGTGATTTGTAAACTTAAATTGAAGTCCCTAGTATAGCCTCTATACATCACTAGCTTGTTGGTTAATAAATGATTGTGGTTTCCCTATCATGAACATTTAGATGTTATTAACAACAAGATCATGTCATTAGGAGAATGATATGGTGGACATACTCCTATAGATAAGCGTAGCATAAAGATCAAGTCATTTTAATAGTTCAATTGCTATATGCTTTCTGTTACATAGTAACCTAATTCCTTCGACCATGAGATCATGCATATCACCTTCACCGGAAGGACGCTTTTATGACATCAAACACCACACCGTAACTGGGTGGCTATAAAGGTTGCATTGAGTGTTCGGAAAGTATTGGTTGAGACACATGGATCAAGAGTGGGATTTGTCCATCCATATGACGGATAGATATACTCTAGGCCCTCTCGGTGAAATATCATCCAATTAGCTTGCAAGCATGTGACTGGCTCACAAGGGATCACATATCACAGGAACAAGAAAAGAGTACTTATCAGTAACGAGGTTGAACTAGGTATGCAAAGATACCGACGATCATAACCTCGGATAAGTAAACTATCATGAGACAAAGGGAAATTGGTATCATATGTAAGTGGTTCATTCGATTGCAAAGTAATCATAGAAATATGTGGGACCCATATGAATTTCCAGATTCCTCTATTGGTTATTGATCGGAGAAGTGTCTCGATCATCTCCGCATAATTCACGAACCGTAGGGAGACACACTTAAGGATTCGACGTTGTTTGAGTAGTTATGGAATGATGAGAAAGAGACCGAATGTTGTTTGGAGTCTCGGATGGGATCCGGGATATCACGAGGAGATCCGGAATGGTCCGGAGAATAAGATTCATATAAGGAAAGTCTCGTTTCGGAGTTGGGGAATGGTTCCGGTGTTTTCATCGGGAATGTTCTAGAAGGTTCCGGAATGTCCGACGCTCCGGGGGGGAAGGGTACATGAATGTGTTATATCAAGTTGGTATGATTGCATCATGTACTAAGTGTCATCGCTGAACAAAATAGAGGGATTAATCAAATCCTAGTTTGAAAAGTCAAACGGCTAGTTTGAAAGTCAAACGGCAATTTTTGGGAAGTGGGAAAGGAGGAGGAAACCGAGTTGGGGAGGAGTCCCTCCTCCCCAAGCCGGCGCACCACCCAAGCCAAGTTGGGGAGGGACTCCTCTCCCTCCCCTTGGCCGGACAGCCCCTCCACCTATATAAGGAGGGGCAGGGCTCCCTCCTAGAGACACACAAGATCCTCTCCTCCAAACCCTAGCACCAAGCCGCCGCCGCCTCCATAGCCGCCGCCGGCCCTAGGGCAAACCCTAGCCGCCGTCTAGCTAAACCCTAGCCGCCGACTTGCCCCTCCTTGGTGTGTCTAAACCCTAGAACACCGAGGACATCACCCACGAGAATCCGCTCTCGTTAAACACTTTGGAATCTTCGAGGGTGAGTTATTCCATCGACTCGTTGCTACAATCTAGTAGATAGATCTTGGCTTGTTTGTTTGTATGCGATAGAAAATTTTTGTTTTCCATGCTACGAAACCCTACACTAAGGAATACAATATTTGACATAAGAAAAGCTTCGCAAAGATGAACACGATGACACGATCTAATTGCTTCGCTTAGTTTGGGTATGTCCATCACATCATTCTCCCAATGATATGATCTCATTATTAATCGACAACTCATGTCCATGGTTAGGAAACCTTAACCATCATTAATCAATGAGCTAGTCCATAGAGGCATACTAGGGACACGGTGTTGTTTACAAAACACACAAGTATTAATGTTTTCGCTTATTACAATTCTAGCATGGAATATAAACTTTATCATGAACAAGAATTATAATAATAACATCTTTATTATTGCCTCTAGGGCATAATTCCAACAGTCTCCCACTTGCACTAGAGTCAATAATCTAGTTTACATTTGGCAACAATCTCACACCCATGGCACTGAGGTGCTGATCATGTTTTACACGTGGAAGAGGTTTAGTCAACGGATCTGCGACATTCAGATCTGTATGTACTTTGCTAATCTTCAGATCTCCATCTGCTATATAATCTCGGATTATATGAAACTTGTGGTTGATATGCTTGGTCTTTGGATGATATCTTGGTTCCTTAGCGAGTGCTATGGCGCCAGTGTTGTCACACAATATCTCCAGTGGGTCCAATGCACTTGGAACCACGCCAAGCTCAGTGATGAAGTTTCTGATCCAAACTCCTTCACTTGACGCTCGCAGCAGCCATGTATTCCGCTTCTCATGTAGATCCCGCGATCACGCTTTGCTTGCAGCTTCTCCACTCACAGCCTCCATTCAAAATATAAACGATCCTCTCGAGATTTAGAATCATCCTTGTCGGTGTCAAAACTAGCGTCGACGTAACCCTTTACGACGAGCTGTTCATCACCTCCATAGACTAAGAACATTTCTTTAGTCCTATTTAGGTACTTTAGGATGTTCTTCACGGCTGTCCAATGTTCCACTCCTGGATCACTTTGATACCTGCTCGTCAAACTAAGAGAATTGGAAAAATATGGACTAGTACACAGCATGTCATACATGATAGAACCTATGGCCGAGTCATAAGGCACCTTGCTCATAGCTTCCCTATCATTTATCAGAATGGACACCGAGCCTTGCTCAATATCTTACCCGACAACATAGGCCTTGAACCTTTCTTTGCCTTATCCATTCGAACCTTTTCAGAACTTTGTCTAGGTATGTACCGCTTAAAGCTATCAAAGCGCCTTTGTCTATCTCTATAGATTTTGATGCCCAATATATAAGCAGCTTCACCTAGGTCTTTCATTGAAAAACACTTGTTCAAATAACTCTTCACATCGTTAAGCATGTTAATATCATTTCCAATAATCAATATGTCATCCACATATAGTACCAGAAATGTCACCGAGCTCCCACTCACTTTCTTGTAGATACAAGCTTCGTAGCAATTTGGAACAAATCCAAAGCTCTTGATCACTTGATCAAAACGAAGGTTCCAACTCCGAGATGCTTGCTTCAGTCCATAAATGGAACGCTGAAGTTTGCACACTTTATCAGCATCCTTAGGATCGACAAAACCTTCGGGATGCATCATATATAACTCTTCATCAATGTTGCCATTGAGGAACACAGTCTTGACATCCATCTGCCATATTTCATAATCATGAAATGCAGCAATTGCTAATAAAATCCGAATGGACTTAAACATCGCTACGGGAGAGAAAGTCTCATCGTAGTCAACACCTTGAACTTGTCGAAAACCTTTCGCGACAAGCCGTGCTTTATAGACGGTAACATTACCATCCGCGTCCGTTTTCTTCTTGAAGATCCATTTGCACTCAACGGCCTTTCGGTCGCTAGGAGGGTCCACCAAAGTCCATACTTGGTTTTCGCTCATGGATCCCAATTCGGATTTCATGGCTTCTAGCCATTTCTCAGAGTCTGGGCTCATCATCGCTTCCTCATAGTTCATAGGTTCACTGTCTTCTACCAACAAGACAATCAAGACATGGTTGCCGTACCACTCAGGAGGGGCACGTGACCTTGTCAACCTGCAACGTTCAGTAGCAGCATCGTCCGAAGCTTCATGATCCTTGTCATTAGCTTCCTCTATTGTTGGTGCGGTGACCGAACAATTTCAGGTGCTGCGCTACTCTCCAACTCAAGAGAAGGTTCAACAACCTCGTCTAGCTCTACTTTCCTCCCACTCACTTCTTTCGAGAGAAACTCCTTCTCAAGAAAGGAACCGTTCTTTGCGACAAACACTTTGCCTTCGGTTCTGTGATAGAAGGTATACCCAATAGTTTCCTTAGGGTATCCTATGAAGACGCATTTCTCCGCTTTGGGTTCGAGCTTGTCCGGCATCAACTTCTTGACGTAAGCTTCGCATCCCCAAACTTTAAGAAACGACAACTTAGGTTTAGCACCAAACCACAGTTCATACGGTGTCGTCTCAACGGATTTAGATGGTGCCCTATTTAAAGTGAATGCAGCGGTTTCTAATGCATAACCCCAAAATGATAACGACAAATCTGTAAGAGACATCATTGATCGCACCATATCTAATAAAGTTCGATTCCGGCGTTCAGACACACCATTGCGCTGTGGTGTTCCGGGTGGCGTGAGTTGCGAAACGATTCCGCTTGCTTTAAGATGCGTGAGAAAATCATAACTCAAATATTCACCTCCACGATCGGATCGTAGAAACTTAATCTTTCTGTTACGATGGTTCTCCACTTCATTCTGAAATTCCTTGAACTTTTCAAATGTTTCAGATTTATGTTTCATTAAATAGATATACCCATATCTACTTAAGTCATCAGGAAAAGTGAGAAAATACCGATAACCACCGCGCGTCGAAACACTCATCGGTCCGCATACATCGGTATGTATGATTTCCAACAAGTCTGTTGCTCGCTCCATCATTCCGGAGAACGGGGTTTTGATCATCTTGCCCATGAGGCATGGTTCACATGTGTCAAATGATTCAAAATCAAGAGACTCCAAAAGTCCATCAGAATGGAGTTTCTTCATGCGCTTTACACCAATATGACCTAGACGACAGTGCCACAAATAAGTAGTATTATCACTATCTACTTTGCATCTCTTAGCCTCAATGTTATGGATGTGTGTTTCACCCCTTTCGAGATTCAGAAGAAATAAACCATTCATAGCAGGTGCATGACCATAAAAGATGTTACTCATATAAATAGAATAACCATTATTCTCCGATTTAAATGAATAACCGTCTTGCAATAAACACGATCCAGAAATAATGTTCATGCTCAACGCAGGCACATAATAACATTTATTAAGGTTTAAAACTAATCCCGAAGGTAAAACTAAGGAGAGCGTGCCGACGGCCATCACATCAACTCTTGATCCGTTGCCAACGCGCATCGTCACCTCATCCCTCGCAAGCCGCCGTCTATTCCGTAGCTCCTGTTTCGAGTTACAAATATTAGCAACTGAACCAGTATCAAATACCCAGGCACTACAACAAGGGATAGTAAGGAAAACATCAATAACATGTATATCAAATATACCTTTGATGGTGCCAGCCTTCTTGTCCGCTAAGTACTTTGGACAGTTGCGCTTCCAGTGACCCTTGTCCTTGCAATAGAAGCACTAAGTGTCTGGCTTTGGACCAGACCTGAGCTTGTTCTCAGCAGGGGCAACGCGCTTGCCGCCGCCTTTCTTGAAGGGCTTCTTTGCACCTTTACCTTTCTTAAAGGAGGGCTTGTTGACCATCAACACATGATTATCCTTTTTGATGTCCACCTCCGCTACTTTCATCTTAGCGAAGAGCTCAGTGATCATATCAGTGGAACCAATCTGATTGTGAGCAACTACAAAACTTTTGTAGCTAGGAGGGAGTGACTGCAGAACTCTGTCAATCTTGAGCTCCTCTGGAATCTTGCAGTCCAGTTGCTCAAGGCGTTGAGTGTAGCCCGACATCTTTATGGCGTGCTCACTAACGGAACTCCCTTCCTCCATCTTGCAGTTAAAGAATCTCTCAGAGATCTCATATCTCTCAGAACGGCCTGAGTCTGAAACATGGTTTTCAGCTCCTCGAGAATCTCAAAGGGCCCGGGATAGTCTTCAAAACGATTTTGAAGGTCCGATTCCATAGCAAACAACATGGTGCTCTTAATCACACCATAATCATATTTATGCCGATCGATAGAGCTTTCTCATCGGCAAGTAGATTGTAGCTGGGGGGTTACCTAACGCTTTCTCAAGGACATAGTCCTTTTGACCGCCAGAGAGAATGATTCTCAGATTGCGGAACCATTTGGTGAAGTTAGACCCATTGTTTCTAAGCTTTTCTATCTCAGCAAAAACGTTGAAGTTGAAGTTGGACTTGGCCATTGGATCTACAGTATTTGCAAGTACAATTTAGACTATGTTCATGATAAATAGTTCAACTTAATCAAATTACTAGATGAACTCCCACTAAATTCAACATCCCTCAAGTTGTTTAGTGAACATGATCCAAATTCACCACACCTAATCCGATCTTCACGAGAAGAGATGTGGCTTCAATGGTGGACAACGAAGTGTCGATCATATCATTCATATGACTCATGCTTAACCTTTCGGTTCATGTGTTCCGAGTCCATGTCTGTACATGCTAGGCTCGTCAAGTCAAACCCAAGTATTTCCGCGTGTGCAAAACTGGCTTGCACCCGTTGTATGTGAGCGTAGAGTCTATAGCACCCGATCATCACGTGATGCTTGGACACCGATTTAACTCTCGCAACGGTGCATACTTGGGGAGAACACAGTTTTATCTTGATCTTTAAGTGAGGAATCATCTTATAATGCTACCGTCGCGATCTAAGCATAATAAGATACATAAAAGGATAAACATCACATGCATATAACTTTATGTGACATGGTATAGCCAATCTTCGCGCAATGATCTCCATCTTGTGCGTGCCGGCATGATCTCCATCACTCCACCATGATTGCCTCCACCATAAATAGCAACTACAACTATTGCTAACTACTTAGCGATAAAGTAAAGCTATTACATGGCGTATAAGAAGTTGACTCGCAGGTCATACACAATTATAAAGACAACCATATGGCTCCTGCCGGTTGTGTACTCATCGACATGCAAGTCGTGAAACATTACAAAACATGATCATCGCATACATTATACACATCACATCTTGGGTCATACCATATCACAGAAAACACTCCCTGCAAAAACAAGTTAGACGCCTCTACTTTGTTGTTGCATGTTTTACGTGGTTCATGGGAGTAGCAAGCTAAGAACGATTCTTTTCTACGGAAAGACACAACGGTGATATTATGGTTGCCAAACTCCGGTGTTAAACCCATGACAACTATAGTGAGAGAAACAGGCATCCACCAGCCGCATGTGTGGAACAAGCCACACGTCAAGTGCGGAGCCGGTCTCGCGAACGACGTCGCGTAAGGTTGGCCTGGACCGCTTCAATCTCACTATCCCGCGTCATAATAAGAACACAAACAAGAGGCTTGCAACAGAAAACATCAACGCCCGCAACAACCATGTTGCGTTCTACTCGTGAATCACATATACGGATAGATCTAGCTCTGATACCACTGAAGGGTTTCGCGGCATAGTAAATCAAAATTTTCTATAGATGCGAACAGAGGGAAGCCAAGATCTAATCTAGGAGATGCAAACAACGAGAGAGATTGGATTAAATCTTCATACCCTTGAAGATTCGCACAGCGGAACGTTCGTCGGAACGTGGGTGATGTAGTCGTACTCGCTTCTCCTCCTCGCGATCCGATCCGATCTAGCACCACAAGTGGCGATGCCTCCGTGAGATGCACACGTGCAGCACCTCGACGTCTCCTCCTTCCTTGGTCCAGCAAGTATGGTGGAGAGATGGGTTGGATCTACAACGCAACGGCGCGGTGCAATTGGTGAAGAATTTCTGCAGCAGGGCTTCGCCTACAAGCAGTCGGGAGGGAGAGAGGAGGGCAGCAGGGCGGCTAGGGTTGGAGGGGAAGGTGTGGGGGGTGGTGCGCCCCCAGCCCTCTATATATAGAGGGGTGGGCGCAGCCCTAACCCCTCCCCCAAGCCCTAGGCCGGCGGCCAAAGGAGGAGGAGTGGGGGGCAAGGAAACCCCCCCTTCTAGAAGGTCCAATTAGGGTTTCCCCTTGATTGGTCGGCTGGGCCCTATGGGGCCTTGTGCCCCTGGCCCAAAGCGGCCAGGGCACTCCCTCATAGGCCCATGCCCCCTCCCGGAAGGTGGGGCCACGTTGGTCCCCTTCCAGAAGGTTCTAGAAGCTTCCGGTACAATACCGATTAACCCGGAACAATTCCGAACTTCAAAAACTGCACTGCCTTATATGAATCTTATTCTCCGGACCATTCCGGAACCTCTCGTGATGTCTCAGATCCCATCCGAGACTCCGAACAAAAACTCATAAACAAATTATCCAATCTATCCTAGCGTCGAGACACGTTAAGTGTGTGACCCTGCGGGTTAGAGAATATGCGGACATGATCTTCTATCAATAATCAACAGCGAGGTCTGGAAACCCATATTGACTCCCACACATTCATCAATGATCATATCGGATGAACCACGATGCCAGTGTTCATTCAATCCCATATATATATTCCCTTCGTCTCGCGATATTTTACTTGCCCGAGATTCGATCGTCGGTACCGTCATACCTAGTTCAATCTCGTTCACAGCAAGTACTTTACTCGTTCCGTAATCCGATATCACTTTGTGATTAACTCCTTAACCACATGCTTGCAAGCGGTGTTGATATCGATTACCGAGTGGGCCCGAAGTATATCTCTCCGACTTGGGAGGGACAAATCCCATCTCGATACATACAACCCAACAGGTACTTTCCGATCACCTGAGAGACACCTTTATGATCACCCTCTCATAGTATGACGTTTGATGACCTCAAAGCTTTCTTCCGATACCAGGGAGTTGTATTATCTCATGGTCTAAGGAATACAATATTTGACATAAGAAAAGCTTCGCAAAGATGAACACGATGACATGATCTAATTGCTTCGCTTAGTTTGGGTCTGTCCATCACATCATTCTCCCAATGATATGATCTCATTATTAATCGACAACTCATGTCCATGGTTAGGAAACCTTAACCATCATTAATCAATGAGCTAGTCCATAGAGGTATACTAGGGACACGGTGTTGTTTACAAAACACACAAGTATTAATGTTTCCGCTTAATACAATTCTAGCATGGAATATAAACTTTATCGTGAACAAGAATTATAATAATAACATCTTTATTATTGCCTCTAAGGCATAATTCCAACATCCCATACACCATTGCTAGCTTGTCTTCAGGCACCCATGTAGGGTTTCGAGTTCCCTCATTTTCAGTAACCTGAAGACAATGCATGGGTCTTCCCAATGTAGTTGACTAAGCCAGAGCCATAATAGCATATGGCTGTACACGAAAGCCACAGTTGGAGAAACATGTTCAATCTCTAAGTTCCTGGGTGGTTTTATTTTGGTGCACAACACAAAGAGATTGCCATAGACATGGTTCCTTTTGTTGCCACCTTGTCCAAAAAACTCAAAGTATCCTTGTCCACCTAGGTGGTTCATTGAGTACTTGTTTTATTATATAAAACATAAGTCTTTTCTCAACTTCATAAAATCTCAACATGTATCTCTTCTAAAAATATGTAGCTTGGCTAAGCATTTTACAACTACATTGATTTCACTAAGGAATATATAAGGGTATCCTATTAGGATTTAGCATAGCATAAGTATAGAAATCCTTTTCATGCATGTTTCAAAAATCCACTAAGTATAATGAAAATAGTAGGACTTTAGATGATAGTGTCACTTGCCTTTTTGGTAGGGAATGTTGGTTCACTTCTTGATCTTGCTAGTTTCACACTTTTCTAACTTCACTACAAATCAATCAAGCAAACACAATATCAACTAGCTTTCCAACCAATATTCAAACAAACAAAACACACATAAAATAGTAGGAACTAAGTCATGCATGCAAGCATGCAAAATATAGTTTTATTTGCAAAGGTGGTTCCTACTAGGCTATAAACATTGTAAGGTTCAAAGTGGTCATTTTCTAAAGTGGTAAAGTCATTTGCAAAAGGTTTTACCTATAAACCATTTTTTAAAATCCAACCATTATTTTATGTGTTTGAAAAAATGTTTTTAGCAAAGCAACCATTTTATATGGTTCACCAATAAGTTGTTAGTTCACAAAACTTGGTGTTTTAGGGTCAGTAGGTTTGGTTCAAATCATTTTCCCAAAGTTTTTACTCCAAAATCATTTTCATAGTAAAAACAATATTTTTATTTGACTAATAAATGGGCTAATTCAATTAGTCAATTCTAATCTTCACCAAATACACTTTTAAATCCACAAGATGGTTCCTAGGGTCAGTAAGTTCACCACAAACTAATTTGCAAAGATTTCAACCCAAAAATCATTTTGGAACAATTTTATAACTTAAACAAGCATACAAATGTTTCTACGAAAACCAACATTTTAACAGAAGCTTTTTACTAAACAAATGGCATGGTTGGCTAGGTCTTGTTCCACTGATTCCATTGATATAAAGTTTGCAAATTTTGGACGTGTGTATCAAAAGTTACAAGGGTTTCAAATTTGCAAATCAATCTGATTTCAAATTCTGTTTTAGAACAACTGGTGCCACGCGTCGCGTTTTTATTGGGCGGTACCGGTTCGCGCGGATTGCCTCTGCGGGGCGTTGGATCTTAATTCAATCGCACGGCTCAGGTCCACTCGTACCCCTTCGACTTAATTCTAATCCTACGCGTCTGATTCAGATCTAACGGCTCTTACGCAATGACCAAAACGCAGCGGCGCTGGCGGTGGCTGGCGGCGGCGGGCGGTCAGGCGGTGATGGTACTGGCGATGCAAGAAGCAAGGAGAGAGGGGAGGTGCGCACCGTGTTCGCAGAAGCCTCGGGAAGCTCAAGGTGTTCTCGAGGAGTCAAGGGGCGCACGGAGTTTCACGGCTATTACTCACCGGAGTTCTTGCTGGCGTCGGGTGCACGCGGTTGTGGTCGAGGGCGAGGCTGCAGATTGTCCCGAAGCAAAGTAAGTTCACGGTTAGATGCGGGCGACTGCGGTGAGTGCAGGAGTGTCATCGGGAAGGAGAGGGGCGGTCAGATACTACCTGGAGGACTCGTCGGAGTAGCAAGCAGACGGTGGCGATGCTCGGAGTCATCGCTGTCGAGGATCAGAGGCGCCCGCGTGTGAATGGAAGGCACAGGGAGAAGCGCCTAGGTATGGGGAACGTGCTCGTGTGCTCGGGGAGGCAAGGGGTGGCGAGGTTCGGCCGGAATCGAGGAGGAAGCTCGTCAGAGACAGAGGTGCTCGGAGAGGAATTAGGGCGGCCTGGGGGCGTGGCAAGGTGGGGTGACTGAGGGGAAATGGAGAGGGGCGTGGGCGTTTAAGCGTGCGTGATCACTGCGAGTAATGGTGGCCGCGTTAAGACGAATTTAAGCCACGGAATCAAAGCCAGAAACGGCGACGAGGGGAGGGAGAAGAGATCGTCGCAGAGACGATGAGCTGAGGTGGCAGGTGGGGTCCTTTCGTCAGTGGGGGAGAGAAAGGGGGAGAGGGGCCACCGGTCAGTGTCTGCGCGGGTTATTTAATAGGTGCGAAACGTTTTCCTCGGGAGAGAGGGAGTGGGCTGGTTTGTTGGGCTTATTGGGCTTGCCGACTGGGCTGTGTCCACTTCTATTTTTTTCTTCCTGAATGTTTTATTCTTTTCCAATACTGTTTTCTATTTTGAATTTCAAACAACAAAACAAACACTCAAATCAAATCAAACTTTCACCAAACTTTGTATTGAGTTTTGGTTCTGTTTAACAACATAAACCAAAGTCCCAAACAAAATAATATTTTTATTTTAGGGTCCATTATTTAATTAAATAAATAGACCTTGTTTATTAAGTCAAAATAGGATTTGATTTATTTAAAATCTCCATTTGAAATCTAAATATTTTCAAAACCAAATCAGTAGGTTTTATTTGAAAATAAGGAATACTTGAAAAACTTGTTTAAAATAGATTTAATAAGTTTTTAATGTTTTAATTAAAATGGAAATGCCTTTACTTAAATAAAATTGGATATTAAATCCTTATTATTTTATTTAAATAAACCTTTACTATTTTATCAATTAGTAATATTTTATTTCAAAGGTTTGGCCAAGTTTTAATTTGGCTCTTTAAAATAATCTTTATTTATAATTCTATCTTTGCTTTTGAAACCAAATCTTTTTAATAAAAGAAACAAAATAGTAATTCCAAAATATTTAAAACTTTCTTTTATTAATTGTTTATCTCTTTTAAATCCCTTTAGGATTTATTAGATCAAAATAGGTTGGAAGGTTCCCTTTTGAATTCAAAAAAATTTCTTCTCACCCTGAAAATCAATAAAGTTTTATTTTATTCATTTATTTTTCACATTACAAGATTTGAAAAATCTTGGGATGTGACAAAAGGTATTGAACACTTCCCTATGAGGAGAGAGAAGTTGATTTTTGCTCATCCTTTGAAAGCAAGATTTGATGTTAATGCTTCCTCATTTGAAAATATTTGATTCTTCTTGCTTCTTGTGCCTAACTTAAAGGCGTTAAAGAAATGTACTTGTTGGGAGATAACCCAAGAGTTTCCTTGAGTCTTGGAATTTATTACTTTAGTAATGTACTCTCCTTATCCTTTTTATTTCCTTTTTGTGCCAATAATGACCTCTAATGAGAGGTAAGTAAGATTTGGGGAGTTGCTGTCCCGAAACAGATTTCTGTCCTCCACCAAAACATTCGTGAGGAGTCTCTGTAACTCGGATTGAGCTGAAAATTTACGAATAAATCCCCCAGTATGTTAGATAACTTTCGTTAGTTCAACACTTTTTGATTTGATCAACAGAAGATGGTCTAAAAAATCGGTTTCTACCTGCTGGTCTATTTTGATAGATTTCTGCCATTATTTGCATTTGCTTCTTATTGATTCCTTTTTGAGTTCTCTTCAGGTAAATTGAACTTTTTGAAGGAGTTGCTATAGTATCTTGTGTTTTTAATAAAAATTCTTGTTTTTCCAAAGCTTTGCCAGTGGTCTAATATCTTTTGATTAAACTAATGTTGCTAATGAAGATTGTGTGAAGTTTTGTATGAAGGAAAATTTTCAGGTGTAGAGAGAGAATGATGTAATGGGATGAAGAATGGACAAAAGCTCAAGCTTGGGGATTCCACCATGGTGTCACCCCAAGGAATATCCAAGAGGTATAAGCGTTAAAGCTTGGGGATGCCCAAGGCATCCCCTTCTTCATCAATAAAAAGCTCAGGTCTGTCTAGACACTTCACTTTTATTGTTTCATGCACAGTTGTGTTGTTCTTGGAGCGTCTTAGTTTTCGTTTGATTTGCTTAGGTTGTTTATTTTGCTTGAATAAGGTAAGTTTGGACCCCTGTTCTCGCTGTGTTGTTTTGCAAATAAGTTTCCTTGGTGTTGGAAAGGAGTAATAAGTTCATGCTTGAAGTGCAAGAGGAGCTTGCATTGACTGTGACTTAGACTTTAGCATGACATGCTAGGTGTTTTTTTGCATTGTGCTTAGTGATTATTGCTATAGCATGTCTTGTTCCAAACAATTGGGATTGCTTAGTGTGCCTTGAAGAAATTATGCATTGTTTTAGCATGTAAAAGCATAGTATTGTGGTATTCTCCTTTGATGCTTTGCTTGGGTTGACTTGGCACATGCTTACACCATGTTATGACTATGACAAGTCACCATTAGCCCCTATGATCATTTAGTCCTTGACTTGTAGTACCACTCTTTGCTTTGATTAGTATGCTTTGTTGCATTGCATGATTATGGCCATTATGCTCTCTTAGTTGGTTGCTCCCAGTCTTTTGCTAGCCTCCACTTGTATGAGTAAGTTCTACTCATGCTTCCAACTCCCAAGAAACCAAGTTATTCTAAAGTGTCCACTATAAACTCCTATGCATGGTGTGTTACACCATTCCAAGTATATTCTTGTTTTCAACTATCTTCCAATTAAAAACTATTTTGTTATGTGAAAACTTCGTGATTAAAGCCCTCACGAACTTGATGGCACATTTTATTCTTTGCCCCTAATAAAATTGAACCATTGAGACAACTTTGTTGTATATGCTTGCACTTATAAGTTGGGATTAGCAGAACCGTGCTGTCACAAGGAATGTTTTCAACATTGCACTTGTACTTTTGTAATCCGTTGATATCATGCTCTTTTGTCTATGGATGTTACCGGTGTGAAATGAAGTGGGAACTTGTAAGTCCATGGAGTTTGTATTCTGTGTTAGAGAAACGCCTAGGCCGCTAGCCTAAGCCATGCCTAATCATGGTGGAAACTTGCAGCATCACCATAGTGAGCTATCTATGAAGCATCCTCAATAAAAAGCTATGCATATGGTAAATAAAAAGATTGTTGAGATGCTCATTGTCTGCTTGCCTTGTCATTTTGGTTATGGGAAAGCTCTTGTACCATGTGCAAGGGGTACCCCATTGGCGGTTCTCAATGATATGCAAATACTTACAGTGACAAGAACTTGCCTGGGCCCTAAGTTGAGTATCCATGAGGTGTAGCCCTCGTATTCAAGGGACTTGAGATTACCAACTTATACTTTGTCAAGCATATACTCCAGCTTTGCCACTTTAACCTTAACCACTTCAAGATGCTTATGATAGGGGCAATGAGGGCTAAAAGCTAACAAGTACCATGATTTTTGGAAGATCTTTTTGAGACTTGTAATCCTTGCTTCCTTTACAAAAAAGGCCTTTCTTCCATCATTATTTGAGTCTCCGCCTTCTACCTTTAGGCACCATTAAGAGAGTGTCAACACCCGGATTTTTAATCCTAGATGCCTGTTATGCCATACATCGCAATCCCAGGATTACCATTTTTGCGACACATAACAGAATTGCATACCATAGTACATCATCCATTACAAACCGTACACAAGTTCTTACACAAATAAGTATGTCATGATCCAGTTCTTAATACAACTTCAAGCAGCAGAATACGTAATAATAACGGTAGCGTAGGCGAAGCTCCATCTTCGGGGTCACAAGCAATGCTAACGATGGGAGATGATCCTAGTTGTCGTAACCTTCCTGGGGTCCCTCCTCCAGGTACTCCTCTTCATAGTCTGGCCACGGGAATAGCCAGGGACAAAGCCATGAGTACTCTTTAAGTACTCGTAAACTAATACTAACAAGTAAAAGGGTTTTTGGATAGTAGGACACTAGGCTCTAGGGTTGTTTTGCAAAGGCCAGATTTATCTCTACTAAGTTCAGAAGCAAGAGAGCTAATTGATGTTTATAACACCTAAGTGGGAACTTGTATCTCATGTCACAACTCTGTTGTGGTCAAGTCAAAGTCTCAGTTTATTTCACAAGTCATTTTGAAAAGTCTGACGGGGGAATAATATGGCCACTCCAACTGTCCATCACAACATTCGATACATCCGATACATCCGTCAGGAACAAATCCTGAATTCACCATACACAGTATGCGGATAATCAATCCTAACCTTTCAATTACATGCCCTAGTATAAGCACCTCTCCTGTGAGTTTGGCCTCCCAACCATGACCAACTGTCATCTTGGGTACTGCACAGGTGGACAATCTTCACAAGGTAGCCTCAGCTCATACCTTGGCCATGAGGGAACTAATACTAAGGTATATAAGTTTCCAGTCAACCCCTACCCAATCTTCGGGTATTGTGGTTGTAAGATAAAATTGGAATGGTATCGCATCCAGACAGCCATAAGTTTTATAAAGGGCTAAGGCTCATGCCTCAACATTTTCATCACCAAACTCATCAGGTGTTCGGAAACACATGTCAAAACATCTCAGTAGAATGATCCATCATTCTAAGGTTTTCATAACCATTTTCACCAAGTATTCCCATCTAATGTTTATCAAGTTTTATGCTTAGCACTAGCATCTACAAGTGGGGGTAAGCACTAATGAGTGGTGGTAAACTATTGGGGTTTAACTGAGTCTAATCTCATGCCTTAGGATGACATCAAGATTATCTAGCTTAGGCCAAATTTTATGCTCTTTATGCAACCTTCAATTATCCTTCTAGTATCTACCATTTATTCCAGTAAACTCTAAGTAAGAGCTTTGATAAAGAAATAAAGTAATAAACTTGCAAGTAAAACTAGGATTGGTTATCAAGGGGTTATGATCATATATGCTTTAAGGCATATAGTGGGCATGGTAGCAAGTATTGGCTTGCAAGGTTAACTTGTATAGTAAGGCTTGCTAAGGTAGAGTATCTTGCAAGTGTTAGCTTGCATAGGTCAACTTGATTAGTAAAGCTTGCCTTGTGCAGAGCAGTTGTTGAAGTTCTCCTTGGCTTCCTCTTCGTAGTATCCTCCTTCCTCCTCGTATCCTTGGTCGGTACTAGCGTCTATAGATGTACTCAATCACCAAACAATACTTAACTACTTGCAATCATCACACCAAAGGGTCCTATAGATGATCTAGCATCATCACTAACATTACAAGATTAAAGCTTGGTTTAATTCCTTTTATTTTTAGAAAAGTAATATCTACTCATTGAAAAATTACTTAAGATTTAATATTCTCCAAACCAAATATGGTATCATGTTGACACATGTCATCTCCACATATTTTAGTCCATGGGAATGTGATTTAAAGTGGTGTCACAATTTAATAAGGTTTTACCCTTTTATTTTAATTAATTAAAATGGCTAGAAATTCCTATGTAGCATTCTTTTATTATTTGAACATTATTTCTGTAAGTAAACCTATATATTTTTATATATTCTGAAAGGTATGGTCAAATGTGATTTTTGAGAGTTGGAATCAACTCAAAAGCTATTATGGTTTTAATTTGAAAAATGTTTGAATGCAGAAAAGCTTCCGCCTTGTTATTTTTACCAAGGGTGATCTACAGATCCAAATGACTTGCATCCAACGGGCTTGGATTCATCATTTCAAGACCTTTCTAACAAAATTAGTTTCATTCAATTTGGTGCACTAAATCGATCTGGGTTGATTTTTGAAACTAGGTACAGAAGTGTGTTTGAAATAAAATGGAAAAGGTTTAATTCAAATAACTGGGTTGCGCGGGAAAGGTTAACGGGCCGGCCTGCTAAGCATAGCGCTTCCGCGGGCTGCGTAAGTGGTTGTCCCCATGCGTCAGTGAGACAGGGTTGCGAAGCGGTATGGGGCGATGTGGTGCGTTCGATCTGGTTCTAATCCAACGGCTGAGGGTCATCGTCGACGTTGGGCAACGCCGGCGAGACAAAAACCTAGCGCGGCCAGCGGGGGTCGTTGGGGGCTCACCAGGGTTCAGGCGAGGGTCGGCGAGGCGGGCGAACGACAAAGTCGACAACGACGAACCTCCTGGTACCGGCAGCTTCTCCTGGGGCGGCTCCAATCGCTGGCTCCCTTCTTCTCCAGCAGCGGAGGGCTCCGGTGAAATTCTGGCGCTGCGCTGCTCGCCTTGCTCCGGGAACGGGGTGGCACGATCAGTGAGGAGAGGGGAGTGAGATGGTGTGCTCAATTCGGCTGGGGTGGCCTCTATTTATAGTGGAGCGAGGGGACCGACGGGGCGCAAGGTGAGCTCGTCGTGGTCGTCGGTACAGACGGCTATCAGCATAGGCGATGGTAGGGGCGGTGCGGTGCTCCCTGGCGATGCTCAACGACACGGTGGCAAGACGTGGGGCGGTGCGGCTTGGTCAGAACGCGATGGTGCTCTGCGCGTGCCCCATGGAGAATTTAATGGCGCACAGCATGCATGGTCCGCACGGCGGTGAACGAGCGTGTCTGCGGGGTTGCTGGGACGGTGGTGATCACGTATGCACGGGGCGAGGGCGGCGCGCGGTCTGTGGGCATCGTTCGAGCGTGGCGCACGGGGCATGCTCTCGGCATGGTTGCTGGCGAGGTTGGCATGGTTCATGCGTGTGGTCCAGTGGCTGCCAATGTTCGAGCGCTAGACAGGGAGTGGCGGTGGGATGTTGGCTTGCTCCTAGACATGCTGGCTAGGCTGGTTTCTCCTCCTAGCTTGCTATCGGCATGGGGTGACAAGGGTGCATTCGTCCTGCTCACCATTGATGGCAATGCCAAGCTTACAGTGATGCTAAGGGTGTGCAATTGAGCTAGATGATCTACTAAAACCTAGTTGTAACCAGAGAGGGAACAAGTTAGGCTTGAATCACTGCTCACAATAGTGTTTGGATTTTGTTTGATTTATGTCTGCCAAGTGTTTGATGAAATGGCCGCAAGAACTCAAGTTTTGAATTTTGAAAAGATTTTTGGTGGGTGTGCTAGGTTGGTGCTGGTGAGTCTGCAGATGCTTGGGTTTTGAAAGTTGAGCTTGTTTGAGTGGTTTTTGAAAAAAGTGGGATCTTCTCATATGATAAAGATTCAATTTTGAATTGTCATTTAAACTATGCATTTGAAAGTTTCTGGATGATCACAAAGTGGGCCTTGATACTTTGTTATGAGTACAATCAAGGGGTGTAAAGATCCAAAAAAAGTTTCTGTTAAGTTCTGAAAGTTTGAGACAGCCAAAGTAGGCATGGGAGTTAAATTGGTCAAAATGAACATTCACTCATTTAGCTTTGTTTTGATTTATTTGTCTTTGAGAAAAGTTTGGTAATTGTTTAGATGATGTTTATTTCACCTAAGCATCCATTTACAAGCAAAGGAACACACAAACAAGTTGGTTCAAAAGAATTCCAAATGAAGTGCATACTCACATGCATGCTTCCATATTTTTATTTAGCAAAGTTTTTGTTAACCCTAAATTTGATGATTAGAGTTTTATGATCCAAGTTTAGTATTTTTGGGATGTTACAGAGAGCATAGTTGTCATTCTGTGTGCAGTGTTCCAAAGTTTATTAATTGATGCATATTGTGTTATTACTTGTTCTTGTGCTACTTGTTTCTAGTCACCCTTGTGAACTTTGAAGGTGTCCTATGCATCTTTATTGCTACTCTATGAGGGACAAGCTGACTTTCACTATGCTATTTTTTCTGTATGTGAAACAAACAAATGTTTTTCAATGCATGTTATTCATGATCCTTGTTTGTAGCTTGCCATGTTGCATGCATAGTTACTATGTCCTACTGTTAGAACTCCATTCTTTTATGTACATGTTTAGAGTTCTTTGATCCCAGCTTTCAATGCTTGCAAATGGTTGGATCTTTATTGTGAGGGTGCATGTTCACCTCAAAAATTATTCTCTTTATCACTTACCTACTCGAGGACGAGCAGAAGTTGAGCTTGGGGATGTTGATATGTCGGAAATGTATCTATAATTTTTGATGCTCCATGCTTGTTTAGTATCTACTTTGCTTTACTTGTCTACACTTTGAGGTGCTTTTTACATGTTTTCTGGTACTAACCTATTAACAAGCTGCAACAGTGCCAGATGTCTGTTTTCTGCTGTTTTTGGTTTCAGAGAAGTTAGTAAATAAATATTCTAGAAATTGGACGGGACAAAGGTCAAAGTAAATAACTTTCCGTGGGGAACAAGAAGTCCAGAGGAGAGTCGAGGAGGCATGCCAGGGAGGCTAAACCCCCCTAGGCGTGGGTGGGCCCTACCCCGCGCCTAGGTAGGGTTTGCCCCCTCTGGCCGCCGCCTCGGTCTTCCCCTTCGCCTATAAGAAGCCCCCGATGCAGAAACTCTGAGTACCCGATCAAAAATCCATGAAATCGTCTGTAGCCGCCGCCACCATCATCCTTAGATCGAGGGGATCTAAAGCTCTTCCCGGCACCCTGCCGGAGGGGAGATCATCCCGGAGGCCTTCTTCCGGTATGATTCGTGAGTAGTTCCACCTTGGACTATGGGTCCATGTAGTAGCTAGATGGTTGTATCTCCTCCTTTGTGCTTTCATATATAGATCTTGTGATCTCCGTTCATGATCAAGATCTAATCTATTTGTAATCATGCATGTTGTGTTTGCTGGAATCCGATGGATATTGAGATTATTATGTTGGTTTGATTAATGGTTTTGTCTTTATGATTCTATCATGTCTATGTTGTTTGTGATCTTGCATGCTCTCCGTTGCTAGTGGTTATCTTGGCCAAGTAGTTGCTAGTGACTCCAAGAGGGAGTATTTATGCTCGATAGTAGGTTCATGCCTCTAGTTTCCAAGGGAAGTGAAAATAATCTCTTCGGTTGTAGATGTGCTATTGCTACTAGGGAGAAAACAACGGTCTCTTGTTCATGGAACACGTGGACTGTTTACCTTACACACTTTGCTTAAAGAAGTTGTCTCTTGCTTGCAACTTAATACTGGAGGGGGTTCGGATGATAACCTGAAAGTGGACTTCTAGTCATAGATGCAGTTGGATGGCGGTATATGTATATTGTTGTATTGCCCAATCAACCTCATGAGATCTTTTTGACTAGTAATTGCATTGTTATGCCTTGCTCGATTCCTGTCAATTGCCCCGCTATAATTTGTTTTCCCTTCATGCCATGTTGTTTATCTAAGGAGAGCACCTCTAGTGAACTATGGACCCCGGTCCAATCTTTACCATGATACATCTTCCACTGTTACTGTTTACTTGCTACAAACCATTACCTTCCACACCATACGTTTAATCGTTTTTTACAACAAACCGGTGAGCTTGACAACCTCACTGATTCGTTGGGGCAAAGTCTTGAGTTTGTGTTGTGCAGGTATCCGCATTGCTTGCAACACATGTGTGGCGTTTCCTTCCTCCTTATGGTTCGATAACCTCGGTCTCAACTTAGGGAAGACTTGCTGTTGTGCTCTTCACACCTTGCTCTTGGGGTTCCCAACAAGACTCCCCATCAAGCATCAGGTTCTCTGGCGCCACCAAGGAGTCATCAACGCCACGCCGGTGATGATGGAGATCATGTTCGTTCTTGAAGATGGAGATCGGAAGCACACGAAGAAAGTCCATATCATATCACATATTATGAATTGCATGTGATGTTAATCCTTTTATGCATCTTGTATTGCTTAGTTCATGATGGTAGCATTATAAGATGACCCCTCTCACAAAATTTCAAGTTATAAAGTGTTCATCCTTAGTAAGCACCATTGCTAAAGCTCGTTGTTTCGAAGCACCACGTGATGATCGGGTGTGTTAGATTCTGCGAGTGTATACAACAGGAGCAAGATATATTTGCTCATGCGGAAGCTAAGGTTTGATCTTGACGAGCCTAGCATGTATACACATGGTCTCGGAACACGGATCACCAAAAAGGTAAAGCATGAGTCATATAGTAGATATGATGAACATGTTAATTGTTCGCCATTGAAGCTACATCAAATCTCGTGATGATCGGTTTTGATGTGGTGGATTTGGTTCGTGTAATCACTAAAACAATGTGAGGGATATTATTTTGAGTGGAAGTTCACCTAGATTAATTTAACTGTTAATTAGAACTCAATTTGTCATAAACTTAGTCTAAACTATTGAAAATATGTTGTAGATCAATGGAGGCCTCTACCATCAATTTTAATGTGTTCCTAGAGAAAGAAAAGTTGAAAAACAATGGAAGCAACTTCGCGGATTAGATCCGCAATTTCAGGATTGTCCTCAATGCTGGTAATTTGACCTATGTGCTGGATGCACCGCTGGGTGACTGATACGTTGGAAACGTATCTATAATTTTTGATGTTCCATGCTTGTTTAGTATCTACTTTGCTTTACTTGTCTACACTTTGAGGTGCTTTACTAACCTATTAACAAGCTGCAACAGTGCCAGATGCCTGTTTTTTGCTGTTTTTGGTATCAGAAAAGTTAGTAAAGAAATATTCTCGGAATTGGACAGGACAAACGTCAAAGTCAATAACTTTCCGTGGGGAACAAGAAGTCCAGAGGAGAGCCCGCTCCTGGATAGGGTTTGGCCTCCCTGGCGGCCTCCTCAGTCTCCCCCTTCGCCTATAAGAAGCCCCCGATGCATAAACTCTCAGGACCCGATCAATATTCCACAAAACCGTCTGTAGCCGCCGCCACCATTGTCCCTAGATCGGGAGGGATCTGAAGCTCTTCCTGGCACCCTGCCGGAGGGGAGATCATCCCAGAGGCCTTCTCTCTGGTATGATTCGTGAGTAGTTCAACCTTGGACTATGGGTCCATGTAGTAGCTGGATGGTTGTATCTCTTCCTTTGTGCTTTCATGTATAGATCTTGTGAGCTCCGTTCATGATCAAGATCTAATCTATTTGTAATAATGCATGTTGTGTTTGCGAGGATCCGATGGATATTGAGATTATTATGTTGGTTTGATTAATGGTTCTATCTTTATGATTCTATCATGTCTGTGTTGTTTGTGATCTTGCATGCTCTCCGTTGCTAGTGGTTATCTTGGCCAAGTAGTTGCTAGTGACTCCAAGAGGGAGTATTTATGATTGATAGTGGGTTCATGCCTCTAGTTTCCAAGGGAAGTGACAATAATCTCTTCGGTTGTATATGTGTTGTTGATACTAGGGAGAAAACAATGGTCTCTTGTTCATGGAACATGTGGACTGTTTACCTTACACACTTTGCTTAAAGCAGTTGTCTGTTGCTTGCAACTTAATACTGGAGGGGGTTCGGATGATAACCTGAAGGTGGACTTCTAGTCATAGATGTAGTTGGATTACGGTCTATGTATATTGTTGTATTGCCCAATCAACCTCATAGGATCTTTCTGGCTAGTAATTTCATTGTTATGCCTTGCTCAGTTCCTGTCAATTGCCCCGTTGTAATTTGTTTACCCTTCATGCCATGTTGTTTATCTAAGGAGAGCACCTCTAGTGAACTATGGACCCCGGTCCAATCTTTACCATTGATATATCTTCCACTGTTACTTTTTTACTTGCTACAAACCATTACCTTCCACACCATACGTTTAATCCTTTGTTACAATAAACCGGTGAGCTTGACAACCTCACTGATTCGTTGGGACAAAGTCTTGAGTTTGTGTTGTGCAGGTTCCACGTTGCTTGCAACACCTTTGAGACGTTTCCTTCCTCCTTCTAGTTCGATAACCTCGGTCTCAACTGAGGGAAAACTTGCCGTTTGCTCTTCACACCTTGCTCTTGGGGTTTCCAACAAAGTGCTCCACGTCAACACCAGACACACGCATCAGTGATCCACCTGCAGCTAATGCTACCGATGAGGTGAAGAATGTTTTCCTCACTCGGAAGAATCAGTACTCCACAGTTCATTGTGCTATATTGTATGGTTTGGAATCGGAGCTTCAGAAAAGGTTTGAGAACCATTACCCACATGATATTGTCCGTGAACTCAAAATTATATTTGAGGCTCACGCGGCAGTTGAGAGTTATGAGGCTTCTGAAAAGTTCTTTAACTGCAAGATGGAAGAGGGAAGCTTCGTCAGTGAGCACGTGCTTAAGATGTCTACGCACGCAAGCAAGCTTCAAAGCTTGGGTATAGTGATTCCTAATGCTTTGGGGATTCACCGTGTCCTCCAATCACTACCACCAAGTTACAAGAACTTTGTGATGAATTACAATATGCAAAACATGGACAAGTCGTTACCTGAACTCTTCTCCATGTTAAAATCTGCGGAAGTGGAGATCAAGAAAGAGCACCAAGTGTTGATGGTCAATAAGACCACCAAATTCAAGAAGCAAGGCAAGTCTAAGAAAAAGGGAAACTTCAAGAAGGGCGGTAAGAAAGTTACCAAGACCGAAGAAGACCAAGGCTGGCCTAAGCACGATCGAGTGCTTTTACTGCAAGGGAGAAGGTCACTGGAAGCGGAATTGTCCTAAGTACTTGGCGGATTTGAAGAACGGCAACATCAAAAAGAAAGGTATATCCGATATACATGTTATTGATGTGTATCTCACTAGTACTCGTAGTAGTGCCTGGGTATTTGATACTGGTTCGGTTGCTCATATTTTTAACTCGAAATAGGTGCTGCAGAATAGACGGAAACTAGCGAATAACAAGGTGACGATGCGTGTTGGAAATGGATCAAAGGTTGATGTGATCGCGGTCGGCACGCTACCTCTTTATCTACCATCGGGATTAGTTTTATACTTAAATAATTGTTATTTGGTGCCTGCGTTGAGCATGAACATTATATCCGGATCATGTTTATTGTGAGACGGTTACTTGTTTAAATCCGAGAATAATGGTTGTTTGATTTATATGAGTAATATGTTTTATGCACATGCACCTTTGATAGATGGTCTATTCTTATTGAATCTCGATTGTAGTGATACACATTATTAATAACATTGAAGCTAAACGTTTGAAATTGAGCGATAACTCGACCTATATGTGGCACTGTCGTCTTGGTCACATTGGAGTGAAGCGTATGAAGAAACTCCATTCCGATGGACTTCTTGAATCACTTGATTTTGAATCACTTAGATGCGAAGCATGTCTAATGGATAAAATGACTAAGACTCCATTTTCTGGTATGATGGAGCGAGCTACGGACTTATTGGAAATCATACATACCGATGTGTGTGTGGCCCAATGAGTGTAGCATCGCGCGGTGATTATCGTTATGTTCTTACTTTCACGAATGACTTGAGTAGATATGGGTATATCTATTTCATGAAACATAAGTCCGAAACTTTCGAGAAGTTTAAGGAATTTCAAAGTGAATTAGAGAATCAATATAACAAGAAGATTAAATTTCTATGATCTAATCGTGGAGGTGAGTATCTAAGTTACGAGTTTGGCGAGCATTTGAAGAAATGCGGAATACTTTCACAATTGACACCACCGGGAACACCACAACGTAATGGTGTGTCCGAACGTCGTAAACAAACTCTCTTAGATATGGTTCGTTCTATGATGTCACTTACAGATTTACCGCTATCATTTTGGGGTTATGCATTAGAAACAACCGCATTCACTTTAAATAGGGCACCATCTAAATCCGTTGAAACGACACCGTATGAATTATGGTTTGGGAAGAAACCTAAATTGTCGTTCCTTAAAGTTTGGGGTTGCGAAGCTTATGTAAAGAAGTTACAGCCTGACAAGCTTGAACCCAAAGCGGAAAAATGCGTCTTCATAGGATACCCGAAGGAAACTATTGGGTATACCTTCTATCATAGATCTGAGGGCAAAATCTTCGTTTCCAAGAATGGATCCTTTCTAGATAAGGAGTTTCTCTCGAAAGAAGTGACTGGAAGGAAAGTAGAACTCGACGAGGTTGTTGAACCTTCTCTCGGACTTGAGAGTAGCGTAGCACCAGAAGTAGTTCCTGTGGCGCCTACACCAATAAAAGAGGAAGATAATGATGTTGATCATGAAACTTTGGTTGAAGTTACTACGAAACCTCGCAGGTCAACGAGAACACGTACCACTCCTGATTGGTATGATCCCGTTATGAGTGTCATGTTGGTGGACAACACCGATGACCCTGCGACATATGAGGAAGCGTTGATGAGCCCAGATTCCAATAAATGGCAAGAATCCATGAAATCCGAGATTGGATCCATGTACGAAAACCAAGTATGGACTTTGGTGGACTTACCGGATGGCCAGAAGGCTGTCGAGAACAAATGGATTTTCAAGAAGAAAACAGATGCTGATGGTAATGTTACTGGCTATAAAGCTCGACTTGTCGCAAAAGGGTTTTGACAAATTCAAGGAGGTGACTACGATGAGACTTTCTCACCGGTAGCGAAGCTAAAGTCTGTGAGGATTTTGTTAGCAATCGCTGCATATTATGATTATGAGATATGGCAGATGGATGTCAAAACGGAGTTCCTCAATGGATACATTGATGAAGAGTTGTATATGGTACAACCCAAAGGTTTTGTTGATTCTAAAGATGCTAACAAGGTATGCAAACTTCAACGGTCCATTTATGGATTAAAGCAAGCATCCCGGAGTTAGAATCAACGTTTTGATAAGGTAATCAAAAGTTTTGGTTTTATACAAACTTATGGAGAAGCTTGTATTTATAAGAAAGTGAGTGGGAGCTCTGTAGCATTCCTAATACTATATGTAGATGACATATTGTTGATTGGGAATGATGTAGACCTTCTTAATAGTGTCAAGCAATATTTGAATAATAGTTTTTCAATGAAATATCTTGGCGAAACAGCTTACATATTAGGCATAAAGATTTATAGAGATAGATCGAGACGTCTAATATCATTGTCACATAGTACATATTTGGACAAAGTTCTAAAGAGGTTTGGAGTGGAAGATAGCAATAAAGGGTTCTTGCCCATGTTGCCCAATACGACCTTGAGTAAAACTCGAAGTCCTGCAACGACGGAAGATAGAGAAAGGATGAGTAAGACTACCTATGCCTCAGCCATAGGATCTCTTATGTATGCCATAAAGATCCCTCCTTTGTAAAGGAAAAGGATCCCTGTGATTGCAATGCTATTCCCTGGATCAATAGCTAGCATCCACAGTTAAGATGAAATATCAAGAAACAAAGGTCATAATACAACTTTATAACCAGGAATAACATAATTTTATTACATCTTACATAGCTCATTTGGCTATTACATTACATTGCAGCAGAATATTTATAAGCATGGGGTCCTTCATCTTCAAAGTGCCACAGGCAAACATATTGGTTGTAGACTTGTAATCCTAATCAATCAACTTCACTAAAATCAATCAAACCTGCAACATAACAAGTTACAGCCACAAGGGTCAATACATTTGAATTGTATTGGCAAGTTTCACTACTATGTGGAATATATGTGGATCCTATCTTTACATGCATATTTGGTTAAGTAGGGTTTCAGGCTCCTTTTGCAGAAAGCAATAATTTATCCTATCTTTTCAAAATGGTTTTAATCTTTTGTCAAATCTTTTTGAACTCCTTGGTAAATCCCCAAGGGTTTCAAGTCTTTGTCAAAATCTCTTGAGCTCCTTGGTAAATCCCCAAGTGCTTCAAGTTTTTCTCAAAATCTCTTGAGCTCCTTGGTAAATCCCCAAGTGCTTCAAGTTTTTCTCAAAATCTCTTGAGCTCCTTGGTACACCCCAAGTGCTGCAAGCCTTTTATTGTCACTTTAAAGTTTTTCTTTTAGAAATTGAAATGTCGAGATTTCCCATAGCTTCAAGCTTTAGTTGCTCAGTATTGTCCATAATCGGGGACACGGCTAAGTACTTAGAATTTTTATCTTCTCCAGAAGTTGTACACTTTACCCACATGACACACTCTCATCTTGTTGCCACCAGTGGCCGCTGGATAGGTACTCACCAAAATGGAGTACTGGCAGATTGAGAATGTGACGAAGTCTTTCTAGAGGGTCCTCCCATACACCATTGCTAGCTTGTCTTCAGGCACCCATGTAGGGTTTCGAGTTCCCTCATTTTCAGTAACCTGAAGAAAATGCATGGGTCTTCCCAATGTAGTTGACTAAGCCAGAGCCATAATAGCATGTGGCTGTACACGAAAGCCACAGTTGGAGAAACATGTTCCATCTCTAAGTTTCCTGGGTGGTTTTATTTTGGTGCACAACACAAAGAGATTGCCATAGACATGGTTCCTTTTGTTGCCACCTTGTCCAAAACTTGAGTAACCTTGTCCACCCAGGTGGTTCATTGAGTACTTGTTTTATTATATAAAACATAAGTCTTTTCTTAACTTCATAAAATCTCAACATGTATCTCTTCTCAAAATATTTAGCATGGCTAAGCATTTTACAACTACATTGTTTTCACTAAGGAATATATAAGGGTATCCTATTAGGATTTAGCATAGCATAAGTATAGAAATTCTTTTCATGCATGTTTCAAAATCCACTAAGTATAATGAAAATAGTAGGACTTTAGATGATAGTGTCACTTGCCTTTTTGGTAGGGAATGTTGGTTCACTTATTGATCTTGCTAGTTTCACACTTCTCTAATTTCACTACAAATCAATCAAGCAAACACAATATCAACTAGCATTCCAACCAATAATCAATCAAACAAAACATCACACATAGAATATTAGAAACTAAGTCATGCATGCAAGCATGCAAAAGATAGTTTTATTTGCAAAGGTGGTTTCTACTAGGCTCTACACATTATAAGGTTCCAAGTGGTCATTTCCTAAAGTGTCAAAGTCATTTGAAAAAGGGTTTTACCTATAATCCATTTCTAAATGAAATCATTATATCATGTGATGGAAAAATGTTTTTAGTAAATCAACAATTTTATATTGTTCACTCAATAAGTTGTTTAGTTCATAAAAACTTGGTGTTTAGGGTCAGTAGGTTTGATTCAAATCATTTTCTCAAAGTTTTTACTCCAAAATCATTTTCATAGCAAAAGCAATATTTTTATTTGACTAGAAATGGGCTAATTCAATTTTTCAATCCTAATCTTCACCAAATACATTTTTAAATCCATAAGTTGGTTCCTAGGGTCAGTAGGTTCACAACAAACCAATTTGCAATGATTTCAACCCCAAAAACATTTTGGAATAATTTTTATAACCTAAACAAGCATACAAATGTTTCTGCAAAAACAACCATTTTACCAGAAGCTTTTTACTAAACAAAAGGCATGGTTGGCTAGGGCTTGTTCCACTAATTCCATTGATATAAAGTTTGCAAATTTTGGACGTGTGGATCAAAAGTTACAAGGGTTTTAAATTTGCATCTAAATCAGATTCAAAATTTCTTTTAAACAGGACTAGTGCCACGCGACGCACAACTACTGGTCGATACCGGTTCGGGTGGATCGAGTGATGCTGGCCATAGGATTAAACTAACAACGCACGACACAGATAGATTGATACCCCTTCGGCTAAGATTCTATCGCGTGCGTACGATTAAGATCCAACGGCGCGCAGCACGCTTGCCATCTAGTGGCGGCGCTGGCGGCGGCGCTCTGGCGGCAGCGCTCAGACGAGGTCGTCGCCGGTGATACAGAACGCAAGGGAGAGGGTGAGGGTGCTTACAGTGATCGCGATGATGCTCTGATGCTCAAGATACGGTCAGCTCGTCGAGGGGCGCTCTGGAGCGGGAGTAATCGTTCGCCGGAGTCGTCGTCGACGTCAGATGGTTCTGTTCGTGGGGCATCTGAGCATGGTTAGATGCGCAAGGTCAAGGCGATGACGCGTGCGTGAAGGAAAGGTCTCGGGGTGGTCGGTTCTTACCAGGAAACTTCACCGGAGTAAGACGCAGACACGGCGGCGCTCAGTCAAGGTGGTTGCCGACGTTCTGGGGCGCCCGCGGGTGAACGGATGGCACAGGGGGAAACGCCGGAGGCTGGGGAGTGTGTGTGCTTGGTCGAGGAGGCGAGGGGCGGTGTCTGCTGGCCGGAATTGGCTGGAGAGGCTCGCCGGAGCAGTGGGGGTGCGGCTCGAAATTACGACGGCCTGGGGGCAGAGAGAGGGAGGAGCGTGAGGGAAAATGGAGAGGGGACGTGGGCGATTAAGAGGACGCATTTGCAGAGCGGAATCACTGCGGCGTTACAACGAATTAACGCGAGCATTCAACGGCAGGAACGGCCGGGCGTGGTCAGCGGCGGGTGGAAACGATGAATAGTGTTGTGGGGTCGGTTGGTCAGCGAGAAAGGAAGAGAGGGAGAGGGTCCACTGGTCAGCGTCTCTGTGGGCCAGTAAGTGAGTGCGAAACGTCTTCTGCGGGGAAGAAGAGAAGCTGGGCTAACTGGGCTTGTTGGGCTGGCCGGCTGGGCTATGTCCTTTACACATTTTTTTTCTTTCCAAATGCTTTTCTTTTTCTATTTCTATTTTCTGTTTTGAAATTCAAACAATCAATCAAGCATTCAATTCAAATCAAACTTTCACCAAACTTTGTATTGAGTTTTTGGTTCTGTTTAACATCATAAACCAAGGTTCCAAAAACAAAAATAATATTTTTATTTTAGGGTCCCTTATTAATTAGATAAATAGACCTTGTTTATTAAATCAAAATAGGATTTGATTTATTCAAAATCTCCATTTGAAATCTAAATATTTTCAAAACCAAATCAGTAGGTTTTATTTGGAAATAAAGAACACTTGGAAAACTTGTTTAAAATAGATTTAATAAGTTTTTAATGTTTTAATTATAATGGAAAAGCCTTTACTTAAATAAAATTGGATATTAAATCCTTATTATTTTATTTAAATAAACCTTTACTATTTTTATCAATTAGTAATATTTTATTTCAAAGGTTTGGCCAAGTTTTAATTTGGCTCTTTAAAATAATCTTTATTTATAATTCTATCTTTGCTTTTGAAACCAAATCTTTTTAATAAAAGAAACAAAATAGTAATTCCAAAATATTTAAAACTTTCTTTTATTAATTGTTTATCTCTTTTAAATCCCTTTAGGATTTATTAGATCAAAATAGGTTTGAAGGTTCCCTTTTGAATTCAAAAAGTTTCTTCTCACCCTGAAAATCAATAAAATTTTATTTTATTCATTTATTTTTCACATTACAAGATTTGAGAAAATCTTGGGATGTGACAGCCATGCTATGTACTAGACCCGACATTGCATATGCTGTTAGTTTGACTAGCAGATATCAAAGTGATCCAAGAGTGGATCATTGCACAGCGGTCAAAAACATCCATAAGTACTTAAGAAGAACTAAGGATATGGTTCTTTCTTATGGAGGTGATGAACAACTCGTTGTTAATGGTTACACTGATGCTAGTTGGAACACCGATCCAGATGATTCTAAATCTCAATCTGGATACGTATTTACTTTGAATGGTGCGGCAGTTAGCTGGAGGAGTGCAAAGCAAAGCGTTGTGGCGAGATCTTCAACTGAATCGGAATACATAGCTGCTTCGGAGGCTTCACAAGAGGCGATATGGATGAAGGAGTTCATTACAGAGCTCGGTGTGGTTCCAAGTGCGCTGGACCCAATGTCTATCTACTGTGATAACATGGGCGCCATAGCCAATGCGTAAGAACCAAGTTCACACAAGAAGCTGAAGCATATCAAGCTACATTTTCACGCTATTCGAGAGCATGTCCAAGATGGTGACATCAAGATTTGCAAAGTACAGACATATCTGAATGTGGCAGATCCGTTGACTAAACCTCTCACGAGGGCAAAGTATGACCAGCACTAGACCGCCATGGGTGTTCGATATATTACCATGTAATCTAGATTAGTTGACTCTAGTGCAAGTGGGAGACTATTGGAGATATGCCCTAGAGGAAATAATAAAAGTGTTTCTTATTATATTTTTGTGTTTATGATAAATGTTTACATTCATGCATAATAGTATTAACCGGAAACATTAATACTTGTGTGATTTGTAAACTAAATTATAGTCCCTAGTAAAGCCTCTTTGTAATACTAGCTTGTTGGTTGATAGATGATCATGGTTTCCCGATCATGAACATTGAGATGTTATTAACAACAAGATCATATCATTAGGAGAATGGTGTGATGGACATACTCCTATAGATAAGCGTAGCATAAAGATCAAGTCATTTCAATAGTTTGTTTGCTATAAGCTTTCTGATACATAGTAACCTAATTCCTTCGACCATGAGATCATGTTAATCACCATCACCGGAATGATACTTTTATGACATCAAACACCACACCGTAACTGGGTGGTTATAAAGATGGCATTGAGTGTTCGGAAAGTATGTGTTGAGGCACATGGATCAAGAGTGGGATTTGTCCATCCATATGACGGATAGATATACTCTAGGCCCTCTCGGTGGAATGTCATCCAATTAGCTTGCAAGAATGTGACTGGCTCACAAGGGATCACATATCATGGGAACAAGAAAAGAGTACTTATCGGTAATGAGGTTGAACTAGGTATGTAGAGATACCACGATCAAACCTCGGATAAGTAAACTATCGCGAGACAAAGGGAAATTGGTATGTAAGTGGTTCATTCGATCGCAAAGTAATCGTAGAAATATGTGGGAGCCATATGAATTTCCAGATTCCTCTATTGGTTATTGATTGGAGAAGTGTCTCGGTCATGTCCGCATAATTCACGAACCGTAGGGAGAAACACTTAAGGATTCGATGTTGTTTAGTAGATATGGAATGTAAATAGGGAGACTGAATGTTGTTCGGAGTCTCAGATGGGATCTGGGATATCACGAGGAGATCCGGAATGGTCCGGAGAATAAGATTCATATAAGGAAAGTCCGATTCCGGAGTTCGGAAATAATTCCGATGTTTTCATCGGAGAGGTTCTAGAAGGGTCTAGAAGGTTCACCGGACCGAAAGGGGAATGATTCATGAATGTGTCATGGATAAGTGGAATGATTGGATCATGTCCTAGGTCACTTGGTTGGGCATTGGCGAGAGAGAAATAAAGCTCTAAATTGAAAGTCAAAAGACAGGTTTGAAAAGTCAAACTGGAACAATAGTTTCCTAGTGAAAGAAGGAAAGAGTCCTTCTTTCTCTCCAACTTGGGTTTGGGGAAGGATTCAAACTCCCCTCTCCCAAGCTTCCCTTCCTCTCATAAATAGAGGGGAGGGGCTGCCCCAAAGCACCACAACCAGCCCTCCCCACCTCCAAGCCGCCGCCGCCTCACGCAGCCACCGGCCTGTCGTCGTCTCCCTAGCCGCCGCCGACTCCTCCTCCTCCTCTCCGGCCTTCTAAACCTAGATTGCCAGAAACCCTAGATCCACCATAACTCGCATCGGCTTAGGCGAAACCCTTTGGGATATTCCCTTTACTTCCGACACCACGCCGTCGTGCTGCCGGAATCACGAGGGAGAACTACAACCTCCGCTGCCTGTCGGAACAAGGGAAAGGAAGGTCTTCATCGAATACCGAACGTGTACCGACTGCGGAAGCGCTGCCAGAACGCAACGCTGGAAGGATCGTCTACGCAATCTTGAGATCGACAAGTGTACGGCTACATCACCCACGAGAATCTGCTCTCGTTAACCGCGTTGGAATCTTTGAGGGTGAGTACTCTAATCGACTCGTTGCTACAATCTAGTAGATAGATCTTGGCTTGTTTGTGTACATGTGGTAGAATTTTTTTGTTTTCCATGCTACCAACCCCTACACATTGACCTATCTGTAATTTTTATTACTTTTAGAACTCTTTGTACTGCTGTTGATGATTATTCATAGATCGGAGGAATTTCGCAAAAAAAAGAACATGTTATATTTCCTTAATACAAAGGAAAATGATTGCCCCCTCCGGGCGATCCATCATCGGTGCCAACTCACGCGTGCGCCCGCCTCTATCACATGCTATGTGATGTTGGGCCCCGCACATTAAAACCTTATTCCCAAATTTCTTCCAACCAATCATTTCTCTTGCCGATTTCTTCTATATGTCTGCATGTCTGAACCGCTCTTGTCGACAAGCGGCTCCTCCCGGAGCGGCTCCCATGCTCCCCCACCACGCCGCCCATCAAGCATGCTTCTATCATCGCCTTTGTTCCTCTCCACCACCCCCATCACCGGCGCAACCTCTCGTTGGAGCCGACACCGCCGAGGATGTATCCCGGGCAACACAACAACCTACAAGGCCAGACAACTGGTGATCCGACAACATGTTATCGTTCCTACAAGCTGCAACCACCGTTGCTGCAAAGGCGTGGCGACGGTGCTACCAGCAGGGTTGATGATTCTTCAATTGTCGGTGCAGCTATGGGACGGTGCTGCCATTTTCTAGGATTTGTTAAACATTTTTATATTTATTTTGTTACATTGGTGGGGAAATTGTTGCAATCATGCTACAATAGTACATTCTTTTGCTACAATCGTTCCATGATTTTTTATAATAGTACATATTTTTTACTATGAGGTCTTCAACAAAGTTGAGTTTGCTACGGTAGCATAACCTTTTTTTACAAAGTCTCCGACAAAACCTCCATCTTCTTCTATAGTATCTTTTTTATTTACTTTTTGTGTATTTTTTTATATAGTAAAACAGAGAGAGGGTTTGCTGCATAGTGGCAAAAGCAGGATTTTGGACAAAAAGTAAAAGTACACATGTCAGTTTGTCGACCCAGAAGATAGCGCATGTGAGCATGTCTTTACCCGAGGATCAGGATTTTTGACGCCAGGGCATATAACGCTGTCCTAATAAAAAATATCATGTGGCCAAACTTCCTGTATGTTGGTGAGCGCAATATAGCTGCTTTAATCTTTGTGAATAAAAAGCATCTTCAATTAAGTGGCGGATTTAGAGGTAGGACATCTTTGTGACCATTATACTAAATAGTATCTAGATTTATTTAAATTTTGACAAATTTAAGACATCTAATTTAAAGTGAGGAGAGTATATGGAGGGAGTATAAATAAACGGAAGGAGTACGGTATATCGTTTCCTTCTACAGAACGAATCATCTCACCAATACATAAGTTCGAGTCGAATCAGAACCCAAACTCCCCTCTCGGCTCTCGAGTGGCCTTTTTTAGCTTCATTAAATCCACGCGGCGCTGGACTGACTTCAGCCTAAACAGCCAGCCAAATCGCGATCCACTCAAAAAAAAAAAAGGCAGCCAAATCGCGAAAAAAGCAGGACACGGAAGCCGGAGGTGCCAAACCTCCCCCCGAAGCCTTTCCGGAAAAACCCTCGTCCCCCCTTCTTCCCCTCAGCACCCCGCCGGCCGCGATCAAACTCCCACCGGCCACCATGGCCAGCGAAGAAGAAGAATTCTTCTACTGCGAGGACGAATACGGCGAAGAGGAGGAGGAGGCGGCGGCGGACTGGGACGGACTGGCGGTGGAGGCGGACGAGGACGACCTCGGCCTGCTCGAGGAGGACCCGCCGCTGCGGGAGCGCCGCGCCGATTGCTGGGTGAGTATTCCGGCCAGAAGACTCCCTCCCTGCCATTCGATTGATTTCTGCGGCCTCCGCCTCGGCGAGATCGGGGGATTTCAGCATCCCCGTGCTCCCGGTCCTCCGCCAGGCTTGGCTGAATTCTGCGCCCCCTTTTTCCCACCTAAGACTAATTACGCGTCTCTGCACTCTGCTCTGGGAGTCTCCGCCGTCTCCTTTCTGCAATGTGCTGCTTCCGCGAAGCAGCCGTCAGTCAGGTCCCTTCAGCTCCTTACCGGATCGGCTTCCGCTAGGATGGGGTTTGTGTCAGTTAATGCCTTCTGGTACATAATTCCAGTGCGAAACAATATTTTGGGTCACTTTGAATCTCCGGTTTAGGTGTGAAACCACATAGCTATCTCGGTTTGGAATCTCCGGTTTAGTGTAGGAACTTTTATTAGTTCAACCTTGCAGAAGGTTAATCGTTTTCGTACAACTTCCCAGTTTCGCCCAAAATAACTACAATAAAAACCTGTACCACGATATGCATTTTCTTCAATTTTTCATTTAGTAAAAAAATAAATCGCACTTTATATAGAACAAGCTAGTATGGCATGCACAGCTTCCCTTCTTGAATGTATAGTTCTTTTTACTATACTCCCTCCTTCACGGTTTGCAGGGCGCCTAATCAAATTTGGGTATTTCCAAAACTACAATGTTCCTAGGCACATAAGAATTAATTATTGATTAATGTGGCAGCTTTCCTTCCAACTTTCTATGCATGCAACAGTCTCTCACCAATGCATGCGCCTTAACCGCTCATTAATAGGCCTAATTTTCAGCCAATACGTTTACGCCTAGATTCGTGAGATTTTTATAGAGCGTCCTGCAAACCGTGAAGGAGGTAGTATGTAACTTTAAGCACCATACAAGTAAGGTATAACTGCAAGGCAAAGGCATCAAGTATATTATGGATACAGTACTTGGTTTGCTAATACTTACTATGTTATGCCCCACCTACACTCTCGATTGGAACTTACATTATAGTGGGATTCAGAGTACCAAAGCTAGTTTGGAGACATACAAGGGGAAAAGTAGGACAAGTTTGAGAGAAAAGTTCAGAGAGAGAAAGTCGGGTTCAGAGATTTCATCCTCCTCGTTTCCCTCTGTATCGTTGATATCTGATGCGCTGGGTCCAGCCCGGTGATTAGTTGGCGTACACACGGTCGTGACATTACCCCCATCTTCAGTTCCGGCTTGTCCCCAAGCCAGTGCTCGAAACAGCTTGGAATCTTGAGCTGTTTGTCGGAACTGGAGACCTGGATCCCATGGAGTG
The DNA here is from genome assembly GCA_023614405.1 of Avena insularis. Taxonomy (NCBI): domain Eukaryota; kingdom Viridiplantae; phylum Streptophyta; class Magnoliopsida; order Poales; family Poaceae; genus Avena; species Avena insularis. The sequence goes on from CM042691.1 coordinate 279,187,823, forward strand.
CACTTGGAGATCATATCCAACTCTCCATGACAAAATTTCTTTATGTGCAATGTAGCAAAACTCGACTGGCGAACCAAGAGTTCCTGAAATTCTTCCCGATAGAGTTCCATTTTGTAGTTATGTGCTATCTGGTGCATGCAAAGCAATTGTACTGTAACGTTGTCTTGATGTTCCATTCTGCCACGCATAGCATACTCCCATGACAAGGCCTTGCATGCAATCTTTTGAATTAACGTGCCTTCTTGGAGCAAACAATGGTCAGAATTGCTGCATAATTTACTTGCCCTCACAGTATCAACCAAAGTCGTTGTAACCAACTCAGATAATACCCCTTCACCAATCAGCTGGCTGTGAACGCCTGGATCCCAAGGTAAATTGATGGATATAAGCTGAGTATAGACTGCACTTCATTACCTGCAGAGTATCGTTGTCTCTTGGACTTAGCTACTGTGCCTCCGGGACTGAATCCACCATACCTCCATGGTGCCAAAAATGTAAAAATACCAGGCATATTGTGGTCATGCCAATGCTGATGGAGCTGAAGGAACTCAGACTGTCAGAAATCACTTCCTCTAATACTAGGTGCACTTGCGTAGTTCTGCACCACTGGCACAAAGTCTGGCGATGGATATGCTCAAGCATAGAGCTGCAGATGGCATTTTGAAGCCAGGGAACAAGTCTTGGAGGATTGCCACAGAGAGCACATTCACCAAGGCAAGACTGTATGGCGTGTCGGTCTTGCATATGCCTACACTCAGGCGGTCTGGGAGTGTCTCAATGGCTGTTGTCCATGTCTGAGAAGCTGATTCCAGCACCTGTTCAGCAGGAGGCATCAATGCGTGCCACGGTGAGGTAGATGATCTGCACACACCCTTCTTCCCTCCCAGATTTTCACCTTGGCCATAAGCCATAGTGCCAGCAGCAGCCAGAGCAGGGGGTGGTGCTCCTGTTTAGTTCTGGTAGATGAAGGTGAGGTTGTTGTTGAAGCTTCTAGTGGGCACGACGGCACTGGCAGCATCCATGTCGTTCCATGTAATGTGCATGGCATGAACGGCACCTTCCACGGAGGCCATGGCAGCGGACGGTCCAGCGGTAGTCTGGGCTGATCCGGAGGGTACACTGGCACACCAACAATCAAGGAAGACCATGCCCAGATTGATGTAGACGACGTCGTGCTCACCCATAGCCGCGGAAAGTCACAAACATGGATGTAGTTGATGCCTTGGTGCAGATCAACTGGTTCTAACTTGGTGGGTGCTGCTGAGTCGCCGATGCTGCTCGCAACAATAACAGCAGTGCCGGTCGGCACGAGTATTTCGGCGAGCACCTCGTGTGAAGGAAAGAGCCCCAGTGCATCCGGCTGGAGGGTGTCACTCGGCTGCACGAACAGGGATATCGAGACTCCCGCAGGCACTGGAATGGTCATGGACACAATGCAGCCTCAGTCTGCTTGTCGTCCTTGTTAATGACGAAACACCACATCGAGCACCTGGTGAGCAAGGTGGGGTGGAGGTTGCTGGGATAATCAACACGGTTGGCGCCGAGCTTGCTGACACTGGGTGATGACCAAGGGGAGCAGATCAAGTGCTCAGTGTAGCCATACACTGCTGGCACTCGAGCGTGCCTCGCCATTCTGTCCCAACCGCTGGATCAACCGAGGCGGGGACAAAGCCACGACCTCTATGCCATCGATGGTGGGTCTAGAGCCAACCATCGACCTGGTGGGCGCCACCTCGACTAGGCTTCTGGTGTCGTTGACACGGCTGCCCACAATCTCCTGGTCGGCGTCCGTTTCCTCACTGACGTTGGGGCTCAAACCCAGCGTCGAACACTTGGCGGGCACTGTCTATGCTGCTGGTGGCATTGTCGCAGTCGCCCGCGAGCTTCTTGAAGATGCCCTGCAAATCATCGAGGGTGATCTTCACTGCCTGCACCAACGCTGCCAGCTTGCTCATCGCCGCCACCAAATCACCATCGTCTCCGCTCGGTCTTCCCCGATCTGAACCTTGCTCTTGATACCAAATGTTATGCCCTTCCTACACTTTCGATTGGAACGCAGATTATAGTGGGATTCAGAGTAGCAAAGCTAGTTGGGAGAGATACAAGGGGAAAAGTAGGACAAGTTTGAGAGAAAATATCAGAGAGAGAGAGAGAGAGAGAGAGTCGGGTTCAGAGATTTCATCCTCCTCCTTGTTGCCATCTGTATTGTTGATATTTAAAGGCCTCGATGCGCTGGGTCCAGCCCCGCGTACACATGGTCATGACATACTAGTTCAGTTCCTGTCTGTTACCAGAGCTTTGATCTTTACAGTAAAATATTCAGGATTTGCTCAAAGTGATCTTCTTTAAAATTATTTGTACATTTTTTTGCATTTTCTGGGAGTTATGCCTCAAGATTAGCAAACTGTGCTAGAATATTTATATAGAAGATTCTTATTTCTTATGATTGTTAAAGATTTTAACATATATAACTTTACTTTTAGGCCATTACAGAAGACTCCCTTTCTGCTGCACAGGTAACGGGCTGTGCTGGCCATTTCTTATGATTACATAGTTCAGATTCTGCCCGTCCTACACATATTCGAGGTTCACCAAAAGCTTTCTTTATCTGCTCTACCTACACAGCAAGAAGACTTGTCAACGGTGATGAATTTGCTCAACATAAAGCAGCACCATGCGCGTGCTCTCTTCATCTTCCACCGGTGGCAGATAGATCGCATCTATGACTATTTTGACAGGAAGGGGCGAGACCGTATGCTCAAGGAAGCAGACATTGTGCTGCAGGAGAAGAGTAGCATAAAACCCTCAAGAAGTGTCAAATGCAATGTCTGCTTTGACGATGACTTGTCCCTAACTGATGTATCAACTATGGACTGTGGACACTACTTCTGCAATGACTGTGAGTTCACACCTGCTCCTTAGAAATTATCTTCTGGTTGTACCTGTTATTTTAAGTTATGCAGTTATTCTGATTTGTATAATTACTGATCATTTTCATTTATGCCACTTAGCAGCAACCCTGTTTCATAGTTTTCCCTCACTTCTTTTTTGCATGTTAGATTTTGCCGCTATTCCATCAGAGTGTTATCTTGGTTCTGCCATTTTCTCTGTTACTGTGCAGTCATTGTGGTTTGACCAGATCAATCATGTCAGCTCTTCTCAAAACATGGCGACGCGTCCATATCTTCCTCCCTTGGATCATCTTCGTCCCTTAGCCCTTGCTGTGGCAGATAAGAAGGGTGTGGAGATAGGAGTTACCCGTCATGTGGGCATTTTGGATTTCTTGAACCACACTATATTATAAAACAAACTGTGTCGAAATCATAATTTACGAAAAAATAAGGGAAAGTACAAAAACAGGGTCGACATATAACAAGCATAAATGCAAAATAAAAAGAACCTACATTAGTTCCTTTTTTATTACTTGTTAGCATTCATCAATTAATGATACTCCCTCTGTATCGTAATATAAGATGTTATTGCAAGCAATATAGGAGTTAGTAGGTTGCAATAACATCTTATATTATGGACGGAGGGAGTATCATCAAACTTCCTAAGCTTTCAAAAGATGCAGAAGATTGGAAGACCTTTGTCTGCAAAACACATGTACATTTTCTTACCGTGATACTTTAATTCTTTGTTCAGGTTGGACAGAGCACTTCAATGCAGCCATAGACAGTGGCAAGAAGCAGATTCGTTGCATGGAGGTGAAGTGCTTTGCCATTTGCGAGGAGGGCATTGTGCGGCGCCTACTTGGCCAGAAGTACCCTGATGCAGCCAGGCGCTTTGATCGCTTCCTTCTCGAGTCTTATCTCGAGAACAATGACTTTGTGAAGTGGTGCCCCAGCGTCCCGCACTGTGGCCGTGCAATCCGCGTGGGCACTGGTGATCGTGACTGCGAGGTGAAGTGCCCCTGCGGTGTCAGCTTCTGCTTCAACTGCATGGAGCAGGAACACTCACCATGCCCATGCACCCTATGGAAGAAATGGAGCATCAAGAACCAGGGCGAATCAGAGAACATCAAGTGGATCGTCAAAAACACCAAGAGCTGCCCCAAGTGCTTCAAGCCGATTCAGAAGCGTGACGGTTGCAACCTGGTCGTGTGCACATGTGGCCAGAGTTTGTGGTAAGCTCTTTTACATGTCGGATACTGGCAGGTGGGCATACCAGGTGATAACTACTAGAACATATTTTGGTGAAAACATGTGAGGTCGACTGCATTTGGGAACTGCCCCCTACAGTGTGCCTTTGGGATAACTTCCATTCCTTCATTCTTGTCCATGCTTGTTGCAGTGGCTCAACCGGCTAACTCAAAGTTCTCTGAAGGATGTTTTTATGTTACCTCACTAGTTTTTTTTTATATAAATGCAGTTACCTATGTGGTGGACCCACAGGGCGCACGCACACATGGACAAGCATTGAAGGCCACAGCTGCAACCGCTTCAAGGAGAGCGATCAGAGCGTGGACACCGGCAGGCGGCAGCTAGAGCGGTACACGCACTACTGCAACCGGTTCAAGATCCATGAGGACTCGTACAAGGAGCAGCAGCAGAAGCTGGGGCCGGCTGTCCAAGAACAAGTGAAACGGCTGGAGTCGAATCGCGTGCGACCAAGGACGCTCAGGGACGGTGACTGGCTCATCGAGGCGCACCAGCGTCTCCTGCGGTCACGTCAGGTAGTGTCACGGTCATACGCGTTTGCCTATTACATGTTCGGCGGCGAGCTGAAAGCACACCCGTCAGAGAAGCGCAGCTTGGCTCCGGCGCAGAATCTGTTCGAGAACCAGCAGGAGCAGCTGGAACGCCACGTGGAGCAGCTGTCGAAGGTGCTCGTGACGAACATCTCGGCGCTTCCCGACGAGGAGATTGTGCGGATGAAGCAGGAGGTGGTCAACGTGGCCAAGATCCTCGAGACGCTCTGCGGGGAGATGTACAGCTGCATCCAGGACGAGCTGCTGCCGCTGCTCATAGAACCCATGAACATCGCCATGTACATGCCGGATGGCCCCGAAAAGGCCAAGCTGTTCTCGGCGTGACTGACTGACTGACGGGCTCCACTTGGTTGCTGCGCACGCCGGACAGTCAGTGTGGCAGCAACTGGAGAGTGAAGACCACCTTGACATGCTTTGATGCAGATGCAGATGCAGATGTGCACGTACAGCAGGAAATGGTTTTAGGCTGATCCGAGTTTAAGAAGGCCCTCGCACTAAGAAGACCCTAAACTAAGTAAAATAGTAGATTTGTTTTGCAAGTCAAGCACGTAGAGGTTAATCTAGGCAGGTGTTTATGGTGCCTGTAAAAAGCGTTCTTATAGAATTACATTTGGGATGGGAAAAAAGCAACTACTGATTCAGTGCATATATCCCATGAACCTTCGATTGACATTGGTGTTAAACATGTGACTCGTCTGGCTGGATCTCTTATAGTATATGAATGGACTTTGGGTGCTTGGCTAGCTATTCTGTTTTTCATTAGGTTGTACATACCCAGATACATGCTTTTGTTCCAAAGGACTGATTCTTCTATAACAGAGGTACAACATTTAACTTAAAATCAATCAAATTTACTCAAAGAGTGATGATGTTGACTCTTGAGAGAGTTTCTTTTAGGCAGAAGCATTTGGTACAGCACTACATGCCGGAACGCCCTCAAGAGGCCAAGCTGTTCTCGACCGACGGGCTCCACTTGGTTGCTGCACACGCCGGATAGTCAGTGTAGCAGCAACGGAAGAGTGAAGACCACCTTGACACTCATTGACGCAAATGTGCACGTACATGAGGAATGATTCAGTCTAGTCTGAGGCTAAGAAGTCCTCGCAGTACGATGACCTAACCTAATAAGTGCAGTAGATTTGTTTGCAAGTGAAGCACGCACGGGTTCATCAAGGTGTTTATGGTGTCCACAAAACATTTTTCTAGAAGAGAAAAACGCCACTTTGTGTAATACTACATGAAATTGCTACCAACGAGCGTATTGATCATGAAACTGTATTTCGTCAAAAAAAAAAACGGGTCGGGATCATCCGAGCAGTCAAAGCACGAGAGGAAACAACAATCCAAATATTGGGCCGGCCCATATTGACTTCGCTCGAGGCGGCGCCAGTTGCACGCGCGCAAAACGCATCCTACTGGACTCCAAGCCCAATCCGACTCCGTCACGCAATTAACACCGCCTCCCTGGAGCCTCTATAAGTCCGCGAGTGTAGGCCGCCGAGGAAGAGAACCCAACAATACGTCGATCTTCTTCTGCGAACGATAGATCGATCGCCAAGGGGTTAGCTAGGGAGCGATAGATCGTGGCGATATGGACCTGTTGCCGGCCGACCAGCTCGCCGACGTGCTCGGCCGCCTCCCGCCGCCAAGCCTCGCGGCGTGCCGGTGCGTCTCCAAGGAGTGGCGCGACTTCGTCAACAGCCGCGACAGCCTCCGCTTGCGCCTACTCCCGGGCAAGGTCGCCGGCATGTTCCTTTTCCTGAACTCCGCCCCCGTGTCGGAGTTTTTCGCCCGCCCCACGGCGGGTCCGGCGGTCCCCCGCAGCCTCGAGTACCTGCCTGAAGCTCGACACTATGTGGGCACAGTGAACAGCCACTGCAACGGCGTCCTCGTGTTCCACGCATGCGTGGTGGCTAACCCGGCGACCCGGCAGTGGACGCGCCTCCCTCCGCCTCCTCCGCCTGCAGGCCCGGAGATTGACCCCACGCTCTTTCGCGAGCACATTGCGTTCGACCCCACTGTATCACGGCACTACGAGGTGTTGTTGATCCCCGTGGTTCCTCCAGCGACCCAGCCGTGGACGCGCTACCCGACCTTGTTCATCCCGCAGACAGCGGAGTGGCCGCCTCCGCGCTTCTCCCTACGCGTCTTCTCCTCCAAGACATGGCGGTGGGAGGAGAGGGCCTTCCTTCGCCAAGGCGACAGCGCCGGGACCGTGGCGGACATGCGGCTCCTACAATCGAACATCATGGAAGGTTTAGGCAAGCTCCACCAGTCTGTTTATTGGGGTGGATCACTCTATACATCTGGCGGGGGAAATTTCTTTATAAGGTACTACTACTGTACAACTCGATCTCGCCTCTCTTCCACGATTAATTTTGTTGTTGTTTCGAATTTGATTTTTCTTCCCTTTCTTTCTCTTTTTCAGAATATCAGTGTCGGGTGGTGAGTACCAAGTGATCAAGCCGCCGGTAGGCATAGACCAACTCACCAACTATCCTCTACTTCATTTGGGGAGGTCCATGGGGGAAGTCTGCTGTGCACTAATACATGATAGAAACCGACTCCAAACGTGGTTTCTCAAGGAGTCATCATCATCTGGCCAAGGCCAAGTGATGGAGTGGGTGCTGAAGCATCAGGTGGACTTTGGATACGAGCTAGCACAATGCCAGAACAGCAGCCAAACTCATGGGCCCTGGATGGTATACGACGAAGATTTCACCTGCCAGGTAGCAGTACAAGAGAAATTTTCCGTGCATGGATCATCACGGGATTCTGTTTACCGTGGAGAAAACTACGAAGAAGAAGAAGAAGAAGAAGAAGAAGAAGAAGAAGAAGAAGAGGAGGAAGAGGAAGAGGAAGAGGAAGAAGAAGAAGAAGAAGAAGAAGACTGCCAAGTGCCACTGCCATTTGAATGGGATTCCGACAACGATAACATCATCAACAGTAAAGACAAGGTTAACATGCGCTGCACAGATGCTGTTACCTTTCTCGGGTTCCATCCTAGTAAAGAGGCCGTGTTCCTGGACGTATCATCCAGTAGAGGAGTGGTCTATCATTTCAATGGAGCAAAAGTTCAAGATCTGGGCGGAATGCAGTTTTTGGAATATGATTTCGTGCGAGAGTGTTTTTTGTACACGCCCTGTCGAATGGAACTTCCAGTTCCATAAACACGATTGTATTATATATATAAGCTCTCGTGTCTAGGAGTAGTAAACAAGTAGTATTCGAATCCAAGGCCAATTCATGATGTAATCATTCTTACATTTTTTTCTCTAATTACTATGTACTACATTGTAATCTAAGTTACTTGGCGAGTGCTTGTAGAAACATACCCGCTGAAGATTATTCAAGATTTTGCCCAGTTCGGTATTTGTCCTGATCGGTTGCAAAATTTGCTTTATTCTGGATGGCTCTTGCATTGTAGCTTGTCCACAAACAAGGAGATCATCTGCAAGAAGGAGCTGAGTGGATTGGGGGGCATTTTGGTCCTAGAGTTATTCTTGCAAAATAGTTAGCAGACATGGCTTCATGCAAAGCAATAGATAATTTATTTATTCCCTCCGGCCCATATTAATTGACTCACATTTGTCTAGATTCAGATGAATCTAGACAATATTTAGTATATAGGTTTATTCAAATTTTGATATATTCAAGTCAATTAATATGGGTCGGAGGGAGTATGAAAAGAACAAAAAGATATGACGATATGGGACATCCTTGTCTGATGCCTCTGTCTGCTCGAAATTTCGCAAAATGTTGGCTATTAATGACCATAGAGAAGGTCGGTAAGGAGACACAAGCATGGATGAGGTTAATGAAATGACCATTCAATCCTTTATAAGAAAGAGCTGCAACAATGAAATTCCATTCAAGCCTATCAACCCTTTTGCAAGATCAACTTTAAGCATGAAAGCTTTATTTTTCCAGGAGCTAAGAGCAAATGAATGAGTAATTTCTTGTGCAATGATGATGTTACTACTAATTCACTTGCCTTTAACAAAAGCTTGTTTTCTTTAACCTGGGTATCAATTATATAGAAACATCAACCATTTTCATACAATCTTGTCTCATCGTCTCCACCACACACGATGGAGCCAGAACCAGCAAGACAAACTCACTCAACACACTATGTCCTAGGCTAGCTAAACCATCGGCAACTCTGTTTGCTGTTCTGCTAACCTTTGAGAAAACAATATCTTGGAACAGGGCATATCTTATGTCCTGAGTAATACCTGCGATACTTGATTTATTAAGTATAGCCTGCTTCAGCTCATTTATAAGAAAAGAATTGTCACTTTCAACTTGAAGTGGCCCAGCGTACGGCCGTACACCTTTAGGATGACTTTAACACCATTTAGCATGCCCAGAGCTTCCGATGTCACTGCATATTGACACCGAGGGATCGGGCCCCAAGCCGTCAGTAGCACCTCTCCCATGTCATTCCTCATAATAGCTCCTCATGAACCTGTACCATTATTTTCATAAAAGGAAGCGTCAGTGTTTAATTTAGCCCAACCTGGTAGAGGCTTCTTCCAGCTTTCAACTGGAGCATTTATCTTGATCTCTTTCAAACAGGTTAGATCGTTGGCAGGACATTTGCCTTTTATATCTGGTGGTTCCTTTTCTCCCTTTATATTCTGGAAAGCATCATGGTACGATAGCAGGTAGAGTGCGGATTGTTCTACTCTGCATTTGCCATCACCGAAAATTGCATTGTTTCGCAAGTGCCGGGCTCTCCACCCAAGAAACAAAAGCTTTGTTCTGGTTGGTTCATCAAGTTGACTGAGTAAAACCAGAGCCCAATCCTTAGCAGTGTATTGGAATTTGTCTTCTTCAGGTAAATCCCACGACTCTCTCAGTCTATGCCGTAGAGCTTTAGCCTTAGTACAGTCCACCATGGTGTGATGACTTGTTTCATCCGCCATTCCACAAATACAGCAAGTTGCTACCACGTCCATGTTCATTTCACACCGAGTAACTTGAACGCCAAGGGAATTTGAGGCTAGCTTCCAACCAAACACACAAATTTTAGGGGAAACTTCAGCCTTCCAGATAATGTTCCACATATCTCTCTATCTCTCTAGCAGGTTTGTTACTAGTCCCCGTTCCATTGCCATTATCCTTTAGCTCCAGCGCCAACCTATAAGCACTTTTAACCGAGAATAAACCTAACTGATCGTGGTGCCAAGCTAGCCAATCTTCAGCCTCAGTCGCTGGAAGATTTATTTGTAGCACAGTTTCAACATCTGGTGGGTGAAACACCTTTCTCACTAGGTCTTCCTTCCATGTTTTTATTGATGGTTCAATTAAATCTGAAACCCACTTTATCCTTAGTTTGCTAGCATTGGCCATTGGTTTCAGATTACCCCTTGGAAGCCAATTGTCCCTCCAGACCCTAATTTTAGATCCTGAATTTATCCTCCAGATCATACCATGTTTAAGAAGTTCCAAACCGTTAGAGATCCCTTGCCAACAAGGAGAAGCGTTTTGGGGAAAGACCGTGTCCAAAAGCTCACCAGAATGATAATACTTCGCTTGTAGGAGCCTAGCACAAAGACTGTCAGGGAATTCAAGCAATATCCAAGCTTTTCTAGCTAGGAGAGCTTGATTGAATAATCCTAGGTCTCTGAACCCCATCCCCCGTGTGATTTTGGTCTTGTCATCTTGTCCCATCCTAACCAATGGACTTTCCTTCTTTCAAATTCATCTCCCCACCAGAAGTTCCTTATAATTTGGGATAACTCGTCACACATCCCGGCAGAGAACTTGAAGACACTCATGGCATAAGTAGAGATTGCTTGGGCCACAGATTTTATAAGAGTCTCTTTTGCATCTCCCGACATATATTTTTCATTATAGTCTGAGCATCTTTTCTGCAATCTCTCTTTTCTGGGTTGGAATTTGTCATCTTTCATGCGACCTTTAGGGATCGGCAGACCAAGATATTTTTCATCGAACGTAGTGTTCTCCAAAGAAGTGAGCCTAGCTCACTTGGTTAGGGGAGTAGATGTACGACCCAGCCACCCAAGTTCAATTCCTCACGGATGCAAAACTGGGTTCTTATTACTTCACAAACCAATCTCGCTGTGGGGGTTTCCCTCACCGCTTTCCTTTCAAAAAAAACGTAGTGTTCTCCACTTTCAAGATTTGAGCCACAGCTTCCCTATCATTTTCCAAGCAATATTGGCCAAGCATTAGAGAACATTTAGCCGGGCTAAGACGTTGTCCAGTGCTAGATTGATATCTTCTCAGAATCATGTTTATATTGGTTGCTTGATCTGGATTTTCCTTGAAAAAAAGCAGGCAGTCATCCGCAAAAAGGAGGTGAGAGATTCCTGGACTTCTTCTACAAATTTGCAATTCCTGAATATTACCAATGTTTAATGAAAGCTTGTTGCAGGGTGGATATAATCTGGCAAGTGAGGCTTAAGTCTATTGGCAATACATTTTGCAATAATTTGTTAGATAACATTGCAAAGTCTAATGGATCTATAATCAGCCGGAACTAAGGGAACAAAGCTTTATGGGAATAATGGAAATATGATTATCATTGATATGTGCTGGCATAATACATGTTTGAAAGAAGTTCATCACCAACTATGTGACATCCTGCCATATCCACTCCCATGTAGCAATGTAGAACTCTACATTAAAGCCATCGGGAATGCATTAAGTGTAATCCTACATATCTTGAGGTATATGTGTATCTTAAGGTATATGTGTGTGGATGAAGGGTCTGCCATTGTTAGTTTAACTGGAAGTAAAGATAGATCTGAAGTACTTCCTCCGATCCGGTTTATTAGGCACACACGTAGTTTAAGAACAATTTTGACTATTAATTTTGGTCAACAAATTTTAGATAATATGTCACAAAAATTATACCATTGGATTCATCTTTAAAAGTAGTTTTCAATGATATATTTTTTGGCACATATATTGCATATTTTATTGGTTAAAATTGATGGTTAAAGATTTTCTTAAACTACGTGTGTGCCTAATAAACCGGACCGGAGGAAGTAGTTAACAAAAGTATTGGTAACTCTGTTTGGCATGTAATGTAAAATATTATTCTTCTCTTTGACAGAAACTATAGTATTTCTTCTTCTCCTTTTAACAATGGCATGTCTCCGTATCTGATCCACTGCTTTTTAGCTCTTTGCATATAAGAATATGTCATTGTTGGAGATATGCCCTAGAGGCAATAATAAATATAGTTATTATTATATCTTTGTGTTTATGATAAATGTTTACATTCATGCTATAATAGTATTAACAAGGAAACATTAATACTTGTGTGATTTGTAAACTGAAATAGAGTCCCTAGTAAAAGCCTCTTTATAATACTAGCTTGTTGGTTAATAAATGATTGTGGTTTCTCTATCATGAACATTGAGATGTTATTAACAACAAGATCATATCGTTAGGAGAATGATATGGTGGACATACTCCTATAGATAAGCGTAGCATAAAGATCAAGTCATTTTAATAGTTCAATTGCTATATGCTTTCTGATACATAGTAACCTAATTCCTTCGACCATGAGATCATGCATATCACCTTCACCGGAAGGATGCTTTGATGACATCAAACACCACACCGTAACTGGGTGGCTATAAAGGTGGCATTGAGTGTTCGGAAAGTATTGGTTGAGACACATGGATCAAGAGTGGGATTTGTCCATCCATATGACGGATAGATATACTCTGGGCCCTCTCGGTGGAATGTCATCCAATTAGCTTGCAAGCATGTGACTGGCTCACAAGGGATCACATATCACGGGAACGAGAAAAGAGTACTTATCAGTAACGAGGTTGAACTAGGTATGCAGAGATACCGACGATCATAACCTCGGATAAGTAAACTATCGTGAGACAAAGGGAAATTGGTATCGTATGTAAGTGGTTCATTCGATCACAAAGTAATCGTAGAAATATGTGGGAGCCATATGAATTTCCAGATTCCTCTATTGGTTATTGTTCGGAGAAGTGTCTCGATCATGTCTGCATAATTCACGAACCGTAGGGAGACACACTTAAGGATTCGACGTTGTTTGAGTAGTTATGGAATGATGAGTAAGAGACCGAATGTTGTTCGGAGTCTCGTATGGGATCTGGGATATCACGAGGAGATCCGGAATGGTCCGGAGAATAAGATTCATATAAGGAAAGTCCTATTTCGGGGTTGGAGAATGGTTCGGGTGTTTTCATCGGGAATGTTCTAGAAGGTTCCGGAATGTCCGACACTCCGGAGGGGAAGGGTACATGAATGTGTCATACCAAGTTGGAATGATTACATCATGTACTAGGTGTCATCGCTGAACAAAATAAAGGGTTTAATCAAATCCTAGTTTGAAAAGTCAAACGCCAATTTGAAAAGTCAAACGGCTATTTTGGAAGGTGGAGAGGAAGTAGGAAACCTACTTGGGGAGGAGTTCCTCCCCTCCACCGCCGGCCCACTTGGGATCCGAGTTGGGGAGGGACTCCCCTTCCCTTGGCCGGCGCCTCCCACCTATATAAGGAGGGGCAGGGCTGCCCCTCCTAGCACACAAGTTGCCCCCTTCTAAACCCTAACCCTAGCCGCTGCCCTCCATAGCCGCCGCCTAGGGACAACTCGCCGCCGCCTAGGGAAAACCCTAGCCGCCGGCATTGCCTCCTCCTTGGTGTGTCTAAACCCTAGATCACCGAGGATCTCTCTCATAGTCCACCATACTCGCTCCGGCTTAAGGCGAAGCCCTGCGAGATATCCCCTCTACTTCCGGTACCACGCCGTTGTCTTTGCGGAATCGCGAGAGTGCTACAACCTCCGCTGCTGCTGGAACAAGGAGAGGAAGGTCTTCGTCAGTACCGAACGATGTGACCGACATTGCGGAAGCGCCTTACGAAAAGGATCGCTCGTCTACGCGATCTTGAGATCGGGAAGAGTACGACTACATCCCCCACGAGAATCCGCTCTCGTTAAACACTTTGGAATCTTCGAGGGTGAGTTATTCCATCGACTCGTTGCTACAATCTAGTAGATAGATCTTGGCTTGTTTGTTTGTATGCGGTAGAAATTTTTTGTTTTCCATGCTACGAAACCCTACAGTGGTATCAGAGCCGTGTCTATATGTAGATCTGTTGCACGAGTAGAAACACAATGGTCATTGTGGGCGTTGATGCTTTTATTGTCGATTGCTTCTTGTGTACTTTGCATCTTGCGGGATGTTGGGATGAAGCGGCCCGGTCTAACCTTACATGACATCGTTCATGAGACTTGCTACACGCTTGATATGCAACTTGTATTGCATAAGTGGCTTTGCGGGTGCCTGTTTCTCCCAGCATAGTTAAGATTCAATTTACAACGGGTGATTAACAATACTAGTATCAATGTTGTGGTTCTTGTTCGTAAGTTATAACGACACTTATTGAAAGCCCCAAACCACGTAAAACATGCAAAGAAAGTAGAGGCGTCTAACTTTGTTTTGCAGGGGTGTGCTGTGATGTGATATGGCCATGATTGTGATTATATTTGATGTATGCAATGTTCCTTATTGTAAGTTGGCAACGGCGAATATATGGTTGTCTTTAATTTCTGTTAAGACCCGCGTGTCTATTCAAAGTAGTTGTAATAGTTGAAGCTGGTGGACGACAACCATGGAGCAGCGTCATTGACCTTGATGCAATGCCAGTGATGATGGAGATCATGTTCGTGCTTGAAGATGGAGATCGGAAGCACAAAGAAGAAAGGCCATATCATATCACATATTATGAATTGCATGTGATGTTAATCCTTTATGCATCTTGTATTGCTTAGTTAACGACGGTAGCATTATAAGATGATCCCTCATGCACATGAATTTCAAGTTCTAAAGTGTTCACCCTTAGTAAGCACCGTTGCTAAAGCTTGTTGTTTCGAAGCACCACGTGATGATCGGGTGTGTTAGATTCTGCAAGTGTATACAACGTGGGCAAGCCAGATTTGCTCATGCGGAAGCTAAGGTTTGATCTTGACGATCCTAGCATGTACAGACATGGTCTCGGAACACGGATCACCGAAAGGTAAAGCATGAATCATATAGTAGATATGATGAACATGTCGATTGTTCGCCATTGAAGCTACATCAACTCTCGTGATGATCGGTGTTGATGTGGTGGATTTGGTTCGTGTGATCACTAAAACAATGTGAGGGATATTGTTTTGAGTGGGAGTTCACCTAGATTAATTTAACTATTAATTAGAACTCAATTTGTCATAAACTTAGTCTAAACTATTGCAAATATGTTGTAGATCAATGGCGGTCCCTACCATCAATTTTAATGCGTTCCTAGAGAAAGAAAAGTTGAAAAACAATGGAAGCAACTTCGCGGATTGGTTCCGCAATTTGAGGATTGTCCTCACAGCTGGTAATTTGACCTATGTGCTGGATGCACCGCTAGGTGACCCACCTGCAGCTACTGCTACCGATGAAGTAAAGAATGTTTACCTCGCTCGGAAGATTCAGTACTCCACAGTTCAGTGTGCTATCTTGTATGGTTTAGAATCGGAGCTTCAGAAAAGGTTTGAGAATTCAGACCCACATGATATTGTCCGTGATCTCAAATTGATCTTTGAGACTCACGCGGCAATTGAGAGCTATGAGGCTTCTGAAAATTTCTTTAACTGCAAGATGGAAGAGGGCAGCTCCGTCAGTGAGCATGTGCTTAAGATGCAGCACGCAAACAAACTTCAAAGCTTGGGTATAGTGATTCCTAATGCTTTGGGGATTTATCGTGTCCTCCAATCACTACCACCAAGTTACAAGAACTTTGTGATGAACTACAACATGCAAAACATGAACAAACAGTTGCGAGAACTCTTTGCCATGTTGAAATCTGCAGAAGTGGAGATCAAGAAAGAGCACCAAGTGTTGATGGTCAATAAGACCACCAAATTCAAGAAAGGCAAGTCTAAGCAAAAGGGACACTTCAAGAAGGGTGGTAAGAAAGTTACCGCTACCGAAGAAGACCAAGGCTGGACCTAAGCCGATCTTGAGTGCTTTTACTGCAAGGGAGAAGGTCACTGGAAGTGGAATTGCCCAAAGTACTTGGCGGATTTGAAGAACGGCAACATCAAGAAGAAAGGTATATCCTATATACATATTATTGATGTGTATCTCACTAGTACTCGTAGTAGTACCTGGGTATTTGATATTGGTTCGGTTGCTCATATTTGTAACTCGAAACAGGTGTTGCAGAATAAACGGAAGCTAGCGAAGAACGAGGTGACGATGCGCGTTGGAAACGGATCAAAGGTTGATGTGATCGCGGTCGGCATGCTACCCCTTCATCTACCATCGGGATTAGTTTTATACTTAAATAATTGTTATTTGGTGCCTGCGTTAAGCATGAACATTATATCGGGATCTTGTTTATTGCGAGACGGTTACTTGTTTAAATCCGAGAATAATGGTTGTTTGATTTATATGAGTAATATGTTTTATGCACATGCACCTTTGATAGATGGACTATTCTTGTTGAATCTCGACAGTGGAAATACACATATTAATAACATTGAGGCTAAATGTTTGAAATCGAGCGATAACTCGACCTATATGTGGCACTGTCGTCTTGGTCACATTGGAGTGAAGCGTATGAAGAAACTCCATTCCGATGGACTTCTTGAATCACTTGATTTCGAATCACTTGATAGATGCGAAGCATGTCTGATGGGTAAAATGACTAAGACTCCATTTTCTGGTATGATGGAGCGAGCTATAGACTTATTGGAAATCATACATACCGATGTGTGTGGTCCAATGAGTGTAGCATCACGTGGTGGTTATCGTTATGTTCTTACCTTCACGGATGACTTGAGTAGATATGGGTATATCTATTTCATGAAACATAAGTCCAAAACTTTCGAGAAATTTAAGGAATTTCAAAGTGAGGTTGAGAATCAACGTAACAAGAAGATTAAAATTCTATGTTCTGATCGTGGAGGTGAATATATCAGTTACGAGTTGGCCGAGCATTTGAAGAAATGCGGAATACTTTCACAATTGACACCGCCGGGAACACCACAGCGTAATGGTGTGTCCGAACGTCGTAATCGAACTCTCTTAGATATGGTTCATTCTATGATGTCACTTACAGATTTACCGCTATTATTTTGGGGTTATGCATTAGAAATAGCCGGATTCACTTTAAATAGGGCACCATCTAAATCCGTTGAAACGACACTGTATGAATTATGGTTTGGGAAGAAACCTAAATTGTCGTTCCTTAAAGTTTAGGGTTGCGAAGCCTATGTAAAGAAGTTACAGCCGGACAAGCTTGAACCCAAAGCGGAAAAATGCGTCTTCATAGGATACCTGAAGGAAACTATCGGGTATACCTTCTATCATAAATCCGAAGGCAAAATCTTCGTTGCTAAGAATGGATCCTTTCTAGAGAAGGAATTTCTCTCGAAAGAAGTGACTGGAAGGAAAGTAGAACTCGACGAGGTTGTTGAACCTTCTCTCGAACTTGCGAGTAGCGCAGCACCGGAAGTAGTTCTGTGCGCTTTGCACAAGAAGAGAGGAAGCTAATGATGATGATCATGAAACTTCGGTTGTAGTTGCTACAGAGCCTCGCAGGTCAACGAGAACTTGTATCACTCCTGATTGGTATGATCCCGTTATGAGTGTCTTGTTGGTGGACAACACCGATGACCCTGCGACATATGAGGAAGCAATGATGAGCCCAGATTCCAATAAATGGCAAGAAGCCATGAAATCCGAGATTGGATCCATGTACGAAAACCAAGTATGGACTTTGGTGGACTTACCGGATGGCCGGAAGGCTGTCGAGAGCAAATGGATTTTCAAGAAGAAAACAGATCTTGATGGTAATGTTGCATCTATAAAGCTCGACTTGTCGCAAAGGGTTTTGACAAATTCAAGGAGTTGACTACGATGAGACTTTCTCACGATGGCGAAGCTAAAGTCTGTGAGGATTATGTTAGCAATCGCTGCATATTATGATTATGAGATATGGCAGATGGATGTCAAAACAGCATTCCTCAATGGAGACATTGATGAAGAGTTGTATATGATGCAACCCAAAGGTTTTGACGATCCTAAATATGCTAACAAGGTATGCAAACTTCAACGGTCCATCTATGGATTGAAGCAAGCATCCCGAAGTTGGAATCAACGTTTTGATAAGGTGATCAAAAGTTTTGGTTTTATACAAACTTATGGAGAAGCTTGTATTTACAAGAAAGTGAGTGGGAGCTCTGTAGCATTCTTAATACTATATGTAGATGACATATTGTTGATTGGGAATGATGTATACCTTCTTAATAGTGTCAAGGAATATTTGAATAATAGTTTTCAATGAAAGATCTTGGTGAAGCAGCTTACATATTAGGCATAAAGATTTATAGAGATAGATCGAGACGCCTAATATCATTGTCACAAAGTACATATTTGGACAAAGTTCTAAAGAGGTTTGGAATGGAAGATAGAAAGAAAGGGTTCTTGCCCATGTTGCCCAATACGACCTTGAGTAAAACTCAAAGTCCGACAACGGCAGAAGATAGAGAAAGGATGAGTAAGACTCCCTATGCCTCAGCCATAGGATCTCTAATGTATGCCATGCTATGTACTAGACCCGACATTGCATATCTTTATTAGTTTAACTAGCAGATATCAAAGTGATCCAGGAGTGGATCATTGGACAGCGGTCAAAAACATCCTTAAGTACTTGAGAAGAACTAAGGATATGGTTCTTTCTTATGGAGGTGATGAACAACTCGTTGTTAATGGTTACACCGATCTAGTTGGAACACCGATCCGAATGATTCTAAATCACAATCTGGATACGTATTTACTTTGAATGGTGCAGCAGTTAGCTGGAGGAGTGCAAAGCAAAGCGTTGTGGCGAGATCTTCAACTGAATCGGAATACATGGCTGCTTTGGAGGCTTCACGAGAAGCGATATGGATGAAAGAGTTCATTCTGAGCTGGGTGTGGTTCCAAGTGCTATTGGACCCAATGTCTATCTACTGTGATAACATGGGCGCCATAGCCAATGCGCAAGAACCAAGGTCACACAAGAAGCTGAAGCATATCAAGCTACGTTTTCACGCTATTCGAGAACATGTCCAAGATGGGGACATAAAGATTTGCAAAGTACACACAGATCTGAATGTGGCGGATCCGTTGACTAAACCTCTCCCGAGGGCAAAACATGACCAACACCAAACTGCTATGGGTGTTCGGTATATTACCATGTAATCTAGATTAGATGACTCTAGTGCAAGTGGGAGACTGTTGGAGATATACCCTAGAGGCAATAATAAATATAGTTATTATTATATCTTTGTGTTTATGATAAATGTTTACATTCATGCTATAATAGTATTAACAAGGAAACATTAATACTTGTGTGATTTGTAAACTGAAATAGAGTCCCTAGTAAAAGCCTCTTTATAATACTAGCTTGTTGGTTAATAAATGATTGTGGTTTCCCTATCATGAACATTGAGATGTTATTAACAACAAGATCATATCGTTAGGAGAATGATATGGTGGACATACTCCTATAGATAAGCGTAGCATAAAGATCAAGTCATTTTAATAGTTCAATTGCTATATGCTTTCTAATACATAGTAAGCTAATTCCTTCGACCATGAGATCATGCATATCACCTTCACCGGAAGGATGCTTTGATGACATCAAACACCACATCGTAACTGGGTGGCTATAAATGTGGCATTGAGTGTTCGGAAAGTATTGGTTGAGACACATGGATCAAGAGTGGGATTTGTCCATCCATATGACGGATAGATATACTCTAGGCCCTCTCGGTGGAATGTCATCCAATTAGCTTGCAAGCATGTGACTGGCTCACAAGGGATCACATATCATGGGAACGAGAAAAGAGTACTTATCAGTAACGAGGTTGAACTAGGTATGCAGAGATACCGACGATCATAACCTCGGATAAGTAAGCTATCATGAGACAAAGGGAAATTGGTATCGTATGTAAGTGGTTCATTCGATCGCAAAGTAATCGTAGAAATATGTGGGAGCCATATGAATTTCCAGATTCCTCTATTGGTTATTGTTCGGAGAAGTGTCTCGATCATGTCCGCATAATTCACGAACCGTAGGGAGACACACTTAAGGATTCGACGTTGTTTGAGTAGTTATGGAATGATGAGTAAGAGACCGAATGTTGTTCGAAGTCTCGGATGGGATCCGGGATATCACGAGGAGATCCGGAATGGTCCGGAGAATAAGATTCATATAAGGAAAGTCCTATTTCGGGGTTGGAGAATGGTTCCGGTGTTTTCATCGGGAATGTTCTAGAAGGTTCCGGAATGTCCGACACTCTGGAGGGGAAGGGTACATGAATGTGTCATACCAAGTTGGAATGATTGCATCATGTACTAGGTGTCATCGCTGAACAAAATAAAGGGTTTAATCAAATCCTAGTTTGAAAAGTCAAACGCCAATTTGAAAAGTCAAACGGCTATTTTGGAAGGTGGAGGGGAAGTAGGAAACCTACTTGGGGAGGAGTTCCTCCCCTCCACCGCCGGCCCACTTGGGATCCGAGTTGGGAAGGGACTTCCCTTCCCTTGGTCGGCGCCTCCAACCTATATTAGGAGGGGCAGGGCTGCCCCTGCTAGCACACAAGTTGCCCCCTCTAAACCCTAACCCTAGCCGCCGCCCTCCATAGCCGCCGCCTAGGGCCAACTCGCCGCCGCCTAGGGAAAACCCTAGCCACCGGCATTTCCTCCTCCTTGGTGTGTCTAAACCCTAGATCGCCGAGGATCTCTCTCATAGTCCACCATACTCGCTCCGGCTTAAGGCGAAGCCCTGCGAGATCTCCCCTCTACTTCCACGCCACAGTGCCTTAGGAATCGCGAGGAGAGTGCTACAACCTCCGCTGCCTGCTGGAACAAGGGAGAGGAAGGTCTTCGTCGAGTACCGAACATGTGACCGACTGTGGAAGCGCTGCCGGAACGCAGCGCTGGAAGGATCGTCTACGCGATCTTGAGATCAGGAAGAGTACGACTACATCACCCATGAGAATCCGCTCTCGTTAAACACTTTGGAATCTTCGAGGGTGAGTTATTCCATCAACTCGTTGCTACAATCTAGTAGATAGATCTTGGCTTGTTTGTTTATATGCGATAGAAATTTTTTGTTTTCCATGCTACGAAACCCTACAGTCATACCTTTGTAGTAAAGAAGATTCCACGGTATGACCTTGTTGATTCCGAGGTTTCATTTGGATTTGTTTGATTTGATCTTCAAGATTATTTAAATTCTGCCGCAAAGGTTTCTTCTTTCTGCACCACACTTTAAGAGAACTTGCAAGGTGGTTAGCTCTATTCGAGAAAGATTTATTTCTCGAGGCAATCCATACAGATTTTGCATGATCTTGAAAACCTCGCTCTCTTAGTCACCGGTTCTCAAATCTGAATGGTTTTTTTAATTCTACGGACATGACCATCCGTGGAAAGAAGGATGGAAGCATGATCGCTAAAACTATGGATAAGAGGCATGTTATAAAGATTGAAAATGGGATAATAATCACACCACTCAGCATTAACTAAGCATATATCTAGTCTTTCTAAAGTGGGTTTAGAGGAGAACCGTTTGTTAGTCCAAGTATGTCGGTCCACTAAAACCCAAATCAAACAAACCACAACTTTTAACAAAGAGTGATTTATATTAGGGGGAACTCTTGTCACTATCATACAAAAGTTCATTCATATCCCCCACTACAGGAAAGAACTAAGGCGCCGACGGCTGGCCGGCTACACCGACGACCAAATGTCGCCAAGATAGCTACCTTCCTAGCCGGTGACCAGGGATGGCCGTCGGCATAGATGACGGTGCCGAGGGTAGCCGTCGGCGTAGCGTGGCCGTCGGCGTAGTAGAGAGGTATGTGTCGACGGTGGCCCTCGGCGTAGGTACAGCCCCAATTTTGTTTGGTCTGTGACGACGGCTAGGCCTCAAGATTTTTTTCCTTTTATCTCATTATTTGTTGAAAAATCATAACTAAATAATTCTAATTCAGAAAAATACAAATAATATATCAAAATTTGCAGAAAAATAAGATCTATCTATCTACACTCAAGTATTACACATTTATAAAAAATTAAGTGAAACATAAAACATTATATATAGTTTAAAACGGGCATTATAAATTCAAAAACGATCCAAACAACATGAAACCCTTGCGTGGTGTCATATTATGTGACATAGTTGAAAGGAAAAATATCAAACTTGATATGTTGATTATGTCTCAAAAAAACCTTCACAAAATGACCTATCTCATTCGAGGTTTCTTGGCTTTCTGGTCAAATGACCAATGTTATGGCTAGAATGAAGGCATAGTTTGTGATAATATGTCCATATTGTGCATAAGTGTGCATCATGGGATGGAGAACAATGTTTCACGAGGAAGTTTTCCTTTTCGTCACACCAAAAAACCGTTTTTCATTTACCGAGTGCAAAAAATGGACGGTTTTGTGAAGCAACCACCGAATGGCTAATTCAAAATACTACCGTCATATTTTTCAAAAATACTAGACCACCTTATATGGATAATGTCATAACAAGGGGATCTCAAACATTTCCGTCTAACCCTGGTGAAAAAGACAAATTCCTGTCGAATCGGTAGGAAGTGGGTCAGATATAAACTACAGGTACATGATCGGATGCTCATGATTTTTTACAAAAATCATTTTTAGGTTCAAAATATGTTGTTTCATCATAGATCCACTTCAAGTTTAGCGAGTCTCAGCCCCGAGCTAAGAATCTTCATGCCCGCCCTTCGACAAAGTTTAACGATAGTTTAAAACGGGCATCATAAATTCAAAAACGATCCAAACAACGTGAAACCTTCGCGTGGTGTCATATTATGTGACATAGTTAGAAGGAAAAAAATCAAACTTGGTATATTGATTATGTCTCAAAAAACTTCACAAAATGACCTATCTCGTTTAAGGTTTCTTGGCTTTCAGGTCAAGTGACCAAGGTTATGGTTAGAATGAAGGCATAGTTTGTGATAATGTGTTCATATTGTGCATAAGTGTGCATCATGGGATGGCGAACAATGTTTCAGGGGGAAGTTTTCCTTTTCGTCGCACCAAAAAGCCGTTTTCCATTTACTGAGTGCAAAAAACGGACGGTTTTGTGAAGCAACCACCAAATGGCTAATTCAAAATAGTACCATCACATTTTTCAAAAATACTAGACCACCTTATATGGATAATGTCATAACAGGGGGATCTCAAACATTTCCTTCTATCCCTGGTGAAAAAGACAAATTCCTGTCGAATCGGTAGGAAGTGGGTCAGATATGAACTACAGGTACATGATCGGATGCTCATGATTTTTTACAAAAATCATTTTTAGGTTCAAAATATGTTGTTTCATCATAGATCCACTTCAAGTTTAGCGAGTCTCAGCCTCGAGCTAAGAATCTTTATGCGTGCCATTTTAAACGGGCAAATGAAATTATGATAAGAATCACAGCATAATTTGTGATAAGTTGATATTGATATCATATTTGGATTCCTCTCATTTTTATAATCAATTTAGACACCTTATTTGCCGAATTCCGATTTACAGATTTAAAGATATTAATTATTCCATATTAAATAAAAATACAAAAAAAATCATTATATTTTAATTTGAATTCAATAATATTTTACTTATTCATTGTTGTTTACATAAATAATTGCTTGTAATTTCAAAAAATACAACCATGTGACAGGATGATATAAGAATTAATAGGAATGATATCATAGTATTGACAACAATGTGTAAATTGCTTTGCGGGAACAGATTCTGAAGGAACGAGGAAGTTAAGCGTGCTTGAGCTGGAGTAGTTCTAGGATGGGTAACCGAACGGGAACTTTGACTAAGACTACAATTTAATCAATTATTAACTATAAATAGTGTTAAAATGATTAAAACGAGAGATTAAGGAGTTAAACAATTCAAAGATTAAAAATAAATAAATAAATTTAGGATATGCCGAAGGCCTGGCCGTCGGCGTAGCTCCAGGCTGGACCGTTATCAAAGATGGTCGTTGATCGACACCTTGGGACCATTTGGAAGACGCTATGCCGAGGGAGGGCTTAACCGACGTGCGTCAGGGAGCTCTGCCGACGAAATGCCGGCCGTCGGCGTAGCAAATCTTGCCTGTAGTGCCCTATACAGAGCATTGGGAGCCTAGAGTTATCATACATAAAAGCAGCCACATCTTCCCAAATCTTACTATTTTGGCGATGATAGGGGTCACCATAGATGCAACCTAGACCAAATTTTTGATTATAAGTGGCAAGGATTACATGGAAGTTAGAACTATGAACAATCAATTGGAGATCGTCGTTCCACATCAACCAGAGCACACCCGAGTGTCTTCGACAGGGCACTACAAAGCTATCAAACATGTTAAACCTATTATGGTTTAGGGTTTGACGGTGTGTTTGTCTCCACACCGGTTACATGTTAATATACTCGCTGGGAAACATCCAACGAAGGAGTTGTACAAGAGAGAATTACAAGGAGAGGAAACGTGGCAACGTTGGAGTACTACTCCATACGGTACAACACGTATATTGCATGTAGTACAAAACTAATGTTAACAGCCCCCCTTAATCTCAATCTTCTCTAAGGTTGAGATTACGTTTAAATTCATCAAGATCCTTAACTGGAAGAGCCTTAGTGAATCCATCAGCTACTTGATCCTTACTGGAAATAAATTTGATGTCCAGAAGTTTCTGTGCAACTCTTTCTCTAACAAAGTGAAAATCAATCTCAATGTGTTTGGTTCTGGCATGAAAGACTGGATTTGCAGACAAATATGTAGCCCCTAAATTATCACACCATAAACAATGTCTCTCCTTTAGAGTAACACTAAGTTCACCAAGAAGAGATTCAATCTATATCAGTTCAGTTGTAGCATTAGCTAAAGCTTTGTATTCAGCTTCAGTGCTGGATCTCGACACAGTGGCTTGTTTCCTGGCACTCCAGGATATTAGATTTGGTCCAAAGAAAATAGCAAAAACCCCTGTAGATCTTCTGTCATCAAGACAACCTGCCTAATCTGCATCAGAAAAAGCGCTCAACAGAGTTGATGAAGATCGTTGAAAAGTGAGTCCAACCTTCAACGTTCCCTGAACATATCTCAGTATTCTTTTAGCAGCTGTCCAGTGAGAAGTAGTAGGAGCATGTAAAAACTGACAAACTTTGTTTACAGAGAAAGAGATATCTGGCCTTGTCAATGTCAAGTATTGCAAAGCACCCACAATGCTTCTATATTCAGTAATATCGTCAGGACCGAGAGGCGTACCCTCATGGAGAGATAACTTCTCAGTAGAGGATAGAGGTGTAGGACAAGTTGTACAATTTTTCATACCAACTTTTATAATAAGATCAGAGGCATATTTATCTTGTGTGACCAGTAATCCATCACCAACCTTTTTTACCTCAATACCCAAGAAGAAATGAAGATCTCCCAGATCCTTGAGAGCAAAATCATCTTTTAGATCACGCAGCAGAGTGGATATGACCTGATCAGACGAACTGGTAACAATTATATCATCAACATAAATCAACACAAATATCATAACACCAGACTTTTTGTAAAGAAAAAGTGAGGTGTCTGCTATGGAGGGAACAAAACCAAGAGACTGCAGTTTTGTACTTAGCCTGGAGTACCATGCTCGAGGAGCTTGTTTTAGACCATAGAGAGCCTTGTCAAGCTTACAGATATAATGTGAAGTCTGAGGATCCTCAAAACCTGGAGGTTGCTTCATATAGACTTCCTCTTCCAGAACGCCATGAAGAAACGCGTTCTTGACATCTAGCTGCCTTAAACTCCAGCCACGACAGACAGCAACTGATAGAACAAGTCTAATAGTTACTGCCTTGACAACAGGACTAAAAGTGTCTTCATAATCTATGCCATACCTCTGTTTGAAACCTTTTGCAACAAGACGAGATTTGTATCTATTTACTGTAGCATCAGCATTTCTTTTGACTCTATACACCCATTTGCAATCAATGAGATTCTTTGTAGAATTAGGGGGAACAAGACGCCAAGTTTTATTCTCAAGTAGAGCATTATATTCTTCTGTCATAGCACTGTGCCAACGAGTATCTGAAATTGCTTCAGTGAGAGTAGATGGTTCTCCAGTTGATGAAAAAAGACCATAACGAATAGTGCCATCAGTATATTTTTTAGGCTGTCGGATACCTTTCTGAAGTCGAGTCCGAGGCTTAGGGACCGGTTGCTAGACATCATCATCATCAGTATTTTCAGCAGGGACGTGTTGCTCCTGTTGCTGTACATCGTCAGTATCACTATTTGCAGCTTCATAATTTTCTGCTCCAGCCGTCCCCACAGATTCCTGAGTAGTGCTTTCTGCTGGACTTTCCTCCTGATCCTGATCATGTCCCACCTGGTCCCCCACTGAGTGAGCCTGCCCAAGCACAGGAGACAGCGACGGGGGCAGCACAGGGGACACTGACGGGGGTGTAGAGCCAGACGTTGGCGAGGAGACATGACGCCTGGTTGGGGACGGCGTCAGGCGGGAAGGCGAGCGATTGGCTACAGGAGAATCACCTGCAGATTCTGCATGGATGAGACGTGGCGCTGGCTGGGCATCTGTGTCAAAATCAGTAGAGGCATTATGTGCAACAGAATCTGCATTATTGTGTGGAACAGAAACACTGGACGAGCTGGAATGTGAGCTTGTTTGCTGAACGGGTATTTCATCTGCAAGCTCATGTGAAGCTGAGGAAGGCAAAAAATGATTAGTAACATTTGGAACGATATGCAAGCTCATGTGATCATCAATATTTGTCTCCCCATTCGTTGTAGGTAAAAGAAGAATATCATGCTTAAGACGAGATCCCGCATTGGGATTTAACTCGGTGAAAGGAAACACGTTCTCATCAAAAACAACATCTCTGGAGATATACACACGGCCAGTTTTAGGATCTAAGCACTTGACTCCTTTATGACGAGGGCTATAGCCGACGAAAACACATCTGGTGGAACGAAAAGCCAATTTGTGTTTGTTGTAGGGACGAAGATTAGGCCAACAAGCACAACCAAAAACACGAAGAGACTCATAATTTGGAACAGTGTGGAGAAGACGCTCAACAGGGGTATCCATGTTTATTAGTTTACTGGGTAGCAGGTTTATGAGAAAATTGGCAGTAAGAAAAGCTTCATCCCAAAATTTGAGGGGCATAGAGGCATTGGCAAATAGAGCAAGGCCTACTTCCACTATATGACGATGTTTACGTTCAGCAGAGCCATTTTGTTGATGTGCATGAGGACAAGAGACATGGTGCGTAATGCCAACCTTTTGGAAGAAACCATAAAGTTTTTCATACTCACCACCCCAATCTGTTTGCATGGTTATGATTTTCCTATCAAATTTTCTTTCAACAAGCTGTTGAAAGTTCAGAAAAACTTGATAAACCTCAGAGTGTTTTTTTAATAGGTAGATCCAAGTGAATTTGCTATAATCATCAATAAAACTTACATAATATGAATGTTTGCCAACAGAGACAGGTGCTGGCCCCCATACATCAGAGAACACTTGTTCCAAAGAAACAGTAGACACACTAGTAGAGACATGATATGGTAATTGATGACTCTTAGCTAGTTGACAGGAATCACAAATGTATGGGGTTATTTCAGGAGTATGAGAAATATGGTGTTTCCTAAGGACTTGTTGTACCACAAAGGAAGATGGATGACCTAAACGACGATGCCATGTAGAAGACGACGGCTTTATTATGATGAAGGCTTGCTTGGAGGACCCGGTGGATGAAGGAACAAGTGGATAAAGTCCGTCTTGACACGGGCCTTCAAAAAGAACTTTCCTTGTGGCCTGATCCTTAATCAAGAAAAAATGAGGATGAAATTCAATGAAGATATCATTGTCAAGAGTAAGTTTATGAACGGAAACAAGATTTTTCAAGGAATTAGGAACATGAAGTATGTTTTTAAGATTTAGCAAGTTATGGGGGTACGAAATATTGAATGACCAGTGTGAGAAATTTGCATACCATTACCATTGGCTGTGTGAACTTGATCACGCCCTGTGTACTTCTCTTGAAAAGACAGCTTGCTCATATCATTAGCAACATGATGTGTGGCTCCACTGTCAGTATACCAATTTGTGTCAACACCATAGGAGGTCATGTTGGCACTTTTATCACCACGGTCAAAATCATCACGACGATCATCACGGCGATCACGGTTGTTCTGGAATCTCCACCAGCAATCACTTGCGGGATGACCATGGATTTTGCAAATTTGGCAGGTCACATTGACATACGGTGTGGGTGCACGTCCACGTCGCCGTCCATCGTCACGTCCATCATCACGACGGCGTCCATCGTCACGTCCATCATCACGACGACGTCCTCCATCATCATCACGTCGACGTGGCCTATCATCATAGCGACGCTCACGGTCACCACTGTCACGTCGATCATCATAGCGATCTCGTCGGTCCTCATATATCTCGCGACGCACTCTGTCATCCTGACGGTCATCAGGGCGACGCACGCGATCATCTGGGCGAGGACGCTCATCCTGGCGGCCTCCGCTGCGACGCATCAAGTTAGCCGACGAGGTGAAGGCGTCATCACCCGGCTTGTGAAGTTGATCAAAGGCCTTGATTTGACTGAACAGATCACTTAAGGTAGTGTTCGGATTGGCGTTAATGGCTACCTTTAGTGTATTGTATGAATCTTCGAGGCCATGAAGAATTGACCAGATCAACTCATCATCATCAAGCGGTTTCCAGCAGCTGCAAGTTCAGAGGCAAGGGCTTTCATCTTGTCAACATATTTTTCAGCTGAGAGGTCGCCTTTCTTCATGTCGTTCAGGGCAGACCGAAGCTGCTGGGTGCAGGAGCGAGATGCTGTTGTGGTGAGAGACTCAATCATCTTCCATGCTTCTGCCGAGGTTTCAAGTCCGATAACATGTGACAGTAGATCTGGTGACACTGAGTTGAGAAGATATCCCAGAACCTGTTGATCCCGTGTGATCCACGTGGTGTAATCAGGATTTTCAATTTTTACGCGCTTGCTGTTCGCGTCTTCCACTTCGATCTCTTCCACGGGAGCAGGCTCAAGTCCTTTTACGAGGTTTAGAACCCGAGCACCTCTGAGAGCAGGAACGACCAGACCTTTCCACACGAGCGAGTTCTCGCGCGTGAGAAGTTGGGATGGTGGTGCGCCTAGGGCTGCAGCGAGCGAGGCGATGGACGATGTCGAGGAAGTCATGATCAGCGACGACAGCAGACAGTGCGGCGGCGACAGAACTTGCGGCGGCGGCACTGTTTTTCACTTGAGGTTGCGGCGGCAGCAAGGGTTGCAGCGGCGGCAGGTTTTTGGGCTTGAGGTTGTATGTTGGGATTTTGGATTTGTGAACGGCGGCTACAGGGAGCGACGGTTCCTTTGTAGGGGTTTTGCGGCGACGACTTTGGAGATCGAGGCGGCAAGAGCGCGGCGGCGAGATGAAATCTGGCGGCGGCGATGTGGATTTGTTATGGCAGCTAGATTAGGGAAGAGCTAGCTCTGATACCATATTATGGTTTAGGGTTTGACGGTGTGTTTGTCTCCACACCGGTTACATGTTAATATACTCGCTAGGAAAACATCCAACGAAGGAGTTGTACAAGAGAGAATTACAAGGAGAGGAAACGTGGCAACTTTGGGTTCCAACCATACAGTACAGCACGTATATTGCATGTAGTACAAAACTAATGTTAACAAAACCTATCATTAAGATCGACATATTTTATCTTAGATGATTTGATTTCAAAAACGAAAGTTACCCGCGGTTTAGTAGAATGGATCATTCTGGCAAGATTCTTGCCCATACCTAGGCAATTCCATCGAGAGCTTTCATGGCGCACGTGGTGCCTTAAAGGTTGACGTCGCTGTCTCGACGTCCATGTCCGCACTTTCTCCCCTCCCCCCATCGTCATTGCGCAGAGCTTGTGTAGTAACAGTATCACCGACATTGAGTTGATTTTCGCCTTGAACATTCCCCTCACCTCCGGCAGTAGCATCTCCTTGAGCAGCATTTATACCCACATGGTATTCACGAGTCATTGGAGGAGGACTGAAGCCTCCGTAGCGAGAGTCGTGCGTAGTAGGGATGAAATTACACTTATAACAAAACAAGGCCTAGTCGTAGAAATATCTCAATATCCTCACAGTTATAAAAACCCACCAAACTGATTTCGGTAGTACAAAAAAGTGTACATGAGACGAATTGAAACCACAGTGATCTAGGCATATAGCTAGGATATATCGAACACATATAAGTATGTCGCCGGTGTGTGACACATGGTGCGTACACACCGTACTAAGTGGACTGAGATGGAAGATTATTTGAGGGAATTTGTAAGGGAATTGGGTGGACGAAATTATTTCACCGAATTCTCTCCAATCTCCAATCCATTGGAATAAAATAACTCAGTAACAAAACAAGGCCTAAACCAAAGAAATATATCAATATCTTCATCACACCTATAAAAACGGTTTTGCTATTTCTCAGGCGCCTCGATTAAGCCATCTGGTGGCAGTTTTTTTTTAAACCATGCATGTTTCTATTCGATTGAGCCAGCCACGTCAACCGACTGAGAAATAGTTATTTCTCAGTCGCCTGAGACGTAGGCGTTCCCCTATAAAAATCCACCAAACTAATTCCGACGGTACAAAAATGTGTACTACTTTTATACGGGACGAATCGGTAACCGGAGAGATCTAGGCATCTAGGTAGGGTATATCGAACACATTAAGTACGTCCACACCGTGGCTCGCCCCTCGCATTGATCGTCAGCGACTCAGCGGAGTCCCAGTCGAACCGTCATCATGACCCCTCGATACCTGGTTAAACAACTACTCAAACCAGATAATCATCATCATAGCTAAGCCCGCGGCCTCAAAACCCTCGTCTCGCCGCTCAGGTTTCGCCTCGCCGCCATACGCGCGCCGCGCTACCAAATCTGCCCCGGCCGACCGCTCTCGCCTGCCCGCCGGCCTGCCATGGCCAGCGACGAGGAGTGCTACGACTACGAGTCCGACTACTACGACGAGGACGACGGCAACGGCGGCGGCGAGGACGACGACGACGCGATGGAGGCCGACGACGAGGACGCTGTGGAGGAGGAGGACACGCCGGCGCCGGATCGCCCCGTGGATTGCTGGGTAAGAGAGTAACCCGCCGAGGGGACATGGGCAGCGAGCCCAATGCGCCGGTCCGTTTTCCCCTGACCAAATCTTACCGAATCGATAATCAATAAACAAAATCCGAGAAAATCAAGTTAGGGTCTGCACGGAATTTTTCTGTTATGTTCTAATCTGTGCGATTGAACTTCTATGTTTTGATTGCGATAAGGCATTGGTAAATTTGGTACTAGTATATCAGGCTTCCGAATTTTTATTTTCCAATAGATAGATTGGCTTCGGGCTGTAGCGGGGAGTTAGTGGTATGGCTTTAATTATGCCGGCTGGTTTCGAACTAAAACGCGACGCAGGTTCACAGAGAAAGATAATCAATGATTGGGTTGTTCGTCGAATAGCTTATCTTGGTTTGGTTCTTCCATATTGGCAGTAAGAAATTCAGTTCAACACATTTTTCCATTATTGAACAAGCATTTGCATACTTAGCCCTTTTGCTCGATACCTGTTTATTCTAGCTGTTTACTGAATTAGAGGATGCACTACTGAACCACTCTTACTATCTGTCTTTTTGCAGGCCATTACGAAAGAATCTCTTTCCACTGCACAGGTAACTCTCAGCAGAACATCTTGGAGTTCAGACCATACATACAAAGAGTAATGGAAAGTATATTAACCTTAATTCTCCTCTACCTACAGCAAGAAGATCTGTCCATGGTGATGAACCTGCTCAACATAAAGCAGCACCACGCGCGCGCTCTCCTCATCCACCACCGGTGGAAGACGGACTCCATATACGACCACTTCGACAGGAAGGGCCGCGATCGCATGCTCAGGGAGGCAGGCGTCGTGCTTCAGGTGAACAACAGCTGCAGGGCATCGCCGTCAAGAACGGTGAACTGCATGGTGTGTTTCGACGAGTTCTCCATGGGCGTCGTCTCCACCATGGAATGTGGCCATTGTTTCTGTAATGACTGTGAGTTTCTTCCTTTCCACTATTTATATTACTACTATTATCTTCACGGCTAAACTTATTAAAAACTCTTTTGTTAGTATATCAGTGGCTGTTCTAGGATTTTTACACTTTACATGCACAGTTCAATTGTCATGTACAAACATAAAAAGTTCCAGCTCATAAGTTCAACAATATCAAAATACAATACTACACGGTGTCAGGCGGATACCAAGGTTAGCCAAGCAAATTTCTTGCTCTCAGAAAATGCAGTGCTATGCCAAGGATTGTCTTTGTTACAGAATTTTATGTTTGTAGCCTAAGAAATCGTTATCTATAAGTTTACTAAGTTGCATGTCATCAATCCCAGAAATTGTACTCACTCCGTACAGAAAAAATTGATTTGGTTTTGTCTAGATCCAACTGTATCTAGACGCATTTAAGTGTATAGGTACGCTCGAATCTAGACAAACTCACGACAGTTATTTCTGGAGGGAGAGGTAAAAAATGTTATGTTTATTTGCACATCCTAAAGCTGCACCCCATTTTTAGAACAGGATAAAGTGTACATGAAAGTGCATATTACGCCTAATACCAGACAAATATAACCCTCAAATACCAAAGCCTTGTAGAATATTCCATCAGACTATTCTAAAGTGGGCTTGATCATTCTTTTGTCTGTTGCTCTTAGGGGTGGGCAAACCCGGTTTAGCCGGTTTCAGCTTAGTTCATTTTTTTTACTAAACTGAAGTAAGAATCAGATTTGTGAAAGGAAATGAACTACACCCACTAGCCGGTTTAAAACAGTTTACAACGGTGTTAGTTTTACCCACTCCTAAGAGCATCTCCACTCGCTTACCCAGGATGCCGATCCGAACGCCGAAATTTGGTCCGGACGCAGAAAATTGATCCAGTCGCGTATCCATGGACCTGTTTTCGGCCGGATTTGGGCCAATTTTGATTCGGACTACCCAGGCTGAATCCAGGTTTCCGGATACGCCCTGGAAAGGCCGGACGCAGCGAACTCGGCGAAAAAAAAACTAAACGACGCGTGGATCCGCCGAGTCAGCGACGGAAGCCGAGTCGTCATCATCCATGGAACCTAGCGGCGACCGCCGAACATTAACTGCCCGTCACGTCGGCCACGCGTCGCCGAATTACGGCGCCACCGTCGCCGTCTCGGCTCCCGCGACGGACCGGCGGGCACTAACTTCCTCGCCGGACATCCTGGAATGGTCCAGGAAGGACTGGGAGAAGGCGGAGCGGCAGCGCATCCTCGGCCTGCAGCAGGCCAAGGAGCAGGCCACCCGGCGACGGGCATTGTCCGCCCCCGAGCTCGCCTACCAGGACGCCCTGCTCTATGTCCTGAACAATGACGAGGATGAAGGCCCATCCTACCAGCCGTGGAGGTTCGGTGACCCAGGCCAGGGGAGCTCCCGCCAGAACCAGCCGCCGAGCAACGACGACGACGACGGCGGTGAGGATGATGGCCGGCCCGACCCCGGCTACACTACGTTCTACAGCAACTTCGGCATGTAGGACGGCGAAGGCACCGGCGGAGGCCACGGCGGCGGCATCTTTTAAGTTTATTATGTAGTAGTTTAGTTTAAATTTGATATAATCCGCCTATATTCGCCAACTTAAGAAAATTCGCCCATCTTTAATGAATTTTAGCCGAACTTGGGAATTCGGCCTGGGTACGCGAGTGGGAAACTAGACGTATCCAGGCCAAAAACTAGTTACGTCTAGCCGAAAAAGTTCCGATTTTTGGCTTGGCTTCGTCCAACGAGTGAAGATGCTCTAATCATACATAATTCAGTATTCTACCGGGCTTTATACTTGAAGGTTAAGTTAGTCTGATTTTGTACTTCAGTTGTGTAAGGAATAGGTGAGCGACCTAATTACGAATTTGTTTCTTTGGTGTGAACAGAGATCACTTTTTTTGTTAGTTAATTAAATCATACTCTCTCTGTTCTAAAACATAAGATGTTTTAGTTTTATGGAGTAAATGTATCTAGTAGTAGATTCTTTTAATGTTTAGATTCACTCTGAACTGTATACTAAAAGATATCTAAATACATTTGCTTCAAAAAAATAAAACATCTTATATTTTAGACCTGAGGGAGTATATAGAAAGGGTATTCCTAATAATTACGGTATATTGTTTTTCGTTTTGTCCAGGTTGGACCGAGTACTTCAAGACCTGTGTGGACAGCGGCAAGAAGCAGATCCGTTGCATGGGAGTGAAGTGCCCGGCCATCTGCGAGGAGGCCGTGGTGCATCGCCTCCTGGGCCGCAGGTACCCGGACGCCGCGAGGCGCTTCGCCCGCTTCCTGCTGGAGTCGTACCTGGAGGACAACGACTTCGTGAAGTGGTGCCCTAGCGTGCCTCACTGCGGCCGCGCGATCCGGGTGGGCGCCAGCGAGCCGCGCTACTGCGAGGTGGAGTGCCCCTGCGGCCTGTGCTTCTGCTTCGCCTGCGCCTCGGCGGCGCACTCCCCCTGCCCCTGCACCATGTGGGACCAGTGGGAGGTCAAGTGCCACGGCGAGTCGGAGACCATCAACTGGATCCTCGCCAACACCAAGAACTGCCCCAAGTGCTACAAGCCCATCGTCAAGGAAGACGGCTGCAACCTCGTCAGATGCAAATGCGGCCAGTGCCTATGGTAATAATAAGAAGTAAAGGCGACGATCTTGGTGGCCTATACGTGTTCTGAATCTGACTTTTGTTTCCTGATGTGAAGCTGGCTGTGCGGCGGCGCGACGGGGTCGGAGCACACGTGGACGACGATCGCCAACCACAGCTGCAACCGCTTCGTGGTGGAGGAGGACAAGATCCTCGGCGGCAAGCAGGACGCGCTGAACCTCGCCAAGATCGTACGCACGCACTGCGGGGAGATCTACAAGTGCATCCAGGACGAGCTGCTGCCGCTGCTCCTGGACAACGTCGACATCGCCACCTACCGGCCCCGAGGACCCGACAAAGCAAAGGAGTTGAAACAGAGTTGAGCGACTCTGTTTCTTTGTTGTGGAAGGAACTCTGTTTCTCAACAGAGGACGGCTTTTGGCTGCAGCACTCGGGAAGTGCGTGCGTATTGGATAGTCTCTGGCTGACTGTCCGTCCTGGCAGCCACATTGGCTGCAGGAAGGCAGCTTGACATTGTTTGGATTTTTTGCTCCAGAAACCCGGCAGAAGCACCTGCCTATTCGTTATGAGGAAGCGTTAAATTTAAAGAGGAGTTTTTCTTGGGAGGGACGGAATAACTCTGTTTCCACAAGGGGACGACTCTCCATGGGTCACTTTTCCTACTGCCAAAAGCTACAGTGGCCAATGACCTATGAAATGTGCTCAAAGTTAAGATAGGCGGCATCAACATATATCAACAGTGCTCAAAATCAAAAAATATCCAACAAATACATGGAGGTCAAGACTTACTCCCTCCGTCCCAAAATAAATGTTTTTGGAAAAGCATGATTGTTGGTCACTAGTATAAACAGAAGATAAATGTGGAAAACATAGGCCTAGTTTGGCAACACAGTTTTTCTAAAACTGAAGTATACCATAGTATTTTAGTGCCTAGCAAAACAATTTCATTTTTTCTCTTTTCTCAGCTTTAGAAAAAAGAGGGTCCGCCTTCTTTCTCAAATATTTCAAAAAACTATAGTTTTGAAGAATACTCTAGTTTTGAAATCATATTATTTGTTGGATCCAAACACCTCAAAGTATTTAATACTTTAGTTTTTTCAGGAATAAAAGTATTTGCTCAATACTTTAAAAATACTTTGATACCAAGCGGGGCCATATCCTTTATTTTGAAAAATAAACAAAAATGCAAAGCAATAATTTTAGGTTATGTAAAAAGTGTTGTTAAGCAACTGTGTAATTGAAGACTTACTAGACATATCGATGGTGAACGAAAAATAGGATAACTAAAGTAAATAAGAAAGATGACATGACGCTTAGAAAATTGAATGTTCTAGAAAAGAGTGTGTTGGAATGAGGGGATTTTAAAATAATTTTGTGTAATAAAATGCAAAGCAATAATTCTCTCTCTCATCAGGCTCTCGCCACGCTTTATAAATAAAGCAATATCCAGATACAGAGTTCAGGTAACATCCACTACAACCGTAGCCAAACTGAAAGGAAAGAGTGCACACGTCCGCTGGGGCCACAGCACAATCAAGCCCAACAAGAAACTAAAAAACACGCCGGGGAGACGGAGATGACACTCAAGCCACCGGAGGGGGGGGCAAAGCTGTAGCTGAGAGGGGGAGCGCCGCCGTCCTCAAGGCCCGAAGAGTGTCGTCGAAAATCACCCGGTCACGCTGCCGCACCAGGGAAGCCCACTGCTGAAGGAAGCAAGAAAGGAAAAAAATAGGGTCTGTCACACGAGAGGGGTAATCCTTCTCAATCAACATCTTGTTGCGCACATTTCACAAGGTCCACGATATGGCTGCAAACACGAGCCAGAAGAGGCGGCGCTCCCCACCGGCTCTGTTTGCCTAGACCTGCAGGAACTCCCTGAGCTCCTGCGCCTGCCAGATAGGACCCAACGCCTCGCGGACAAAGCTCCAAAGAGCCTAAGCCGCCGAACAGTAGAACATATATATGAGCACAAGACTCCGGAGTCCCACATAGGGGACACAAGCCATTGCCCGGGCCGTTACGTTAAATTTAAAGAGGAGTTTTTCTTTGGAGGGACGGAATAACCCCGTTACCGCGAGGAATGACCTAATGGCTGCAGGAAGGTAGCTTGACATTGTTTGGATTTTTTGCTCCACAAACCCGGCAGAAGCACCTGCCTATTCGTTATGAGAAAGCGTTAAATTTTAAGAGGAGTTTTTCTCGGAGGGACAGAAAAACCCCGTTACCGCGAGGAATGACCTAAGAAATGTGCTCAAAATTAAGGTACACAACCTCAAGATATGCCGAAATGACACTGGCCCAATCGTTTTAGTAATGTGCTCAAAAGTAAGAGCATTTCCACTCGGCTACCCAGGACGCAGATCCGGACGTCGAAAATAGGTCCGGACTCCGAAAATCGGCTCAGTCGTGTTCTCAGGAACCTGTTTTTGTCCGAATTCGGCAAACTTTGGTCCGGGCTTCCCAGGACGTACCTAGGTTCGCGGGAACACCCTGGGAACGCCGAACGCAGTGAAAACGAGCGTGGGCCAGCTCTGTCGACGAAACAGTCATATTCCCCCCCGCCCCACTCCACTCGCCTAGACTGTAGCGAAGAGCTCACAACGCCTCTGTCGCCATGACTTCGCCGGCGGAGCTCCTCCACGTCGAGACATGCACACGCTTCTAGATATGATCGCCGTAGTCGCCGCCCATTCCGTCGCCCACTTCGC
The DNA here is from genome assembly GCA_023614405.1 of Avena insularis. Classification (NCBI taxonomy): domain Eukaryota; kingdom Viridiplantae; phylum Streptophyta; class Magnoliopsida; order Poales; family Poaceae; genus Avena; species Avena insularis. The sequence continues at coordinate 279,225,035 of CM042691.1, forward strand.
CGCCGCTTTCGCCGAACTTCGACGTAGCTCAGTTTCTCTGTGAGCTCCCACCACCACGCCCGCCAAGTGTTCGGCATTTGGTCGGTTTGGCCATAGACTCCGACGACGAGGAGATACTCGCCATATTGCTGGAGGAGGAGAATGCCGAGGTCGCCGAAGATGCAGAGCACATGGAGATCCTCGCCTCCCTCGCCCAGTTGTACCTGCAGATGGCGAAGCCGAAGCGCGGTGGTTCGGCACCGGGTCGCCGAAAGTGCAAGGCAAGGCAAAGGATAGAGGGATACTGCTTGTTGTACGCCGACTACTTCGCTGACGAGCCGCTCCATGGAGAGGCCGTGTTTCGGCGCCGTTTCAGGATGAGCCGGAAGCTCTTCCTAAAAATCGTGCATGCCATCCGGGAGTTCGACCCCTATTTCGTTTGCAAGAAGGACTGCACCGGCATGGTTAGGTTTTCCTTACTGCAGAAGTGCACCGTGGCGATGAGGTTGCTTGCATATGGAGCGTCGGGTGACAGTGCCGATGATTATCTTCGCATGGCCGAGTCCATCGCCATCGATTGCTTGTACAGGTTCTGCGGGGTAGTGATTACAGTGTTTGGAAAACAGTACTTGAGATCACCCACTGCTGAAGACACTGCTCGAATCCTCACATTCAATGAAAGTAGAGGATTTCCTGGTATGCTTGGAAGCATAGATTGCATGCATTGGAAGTGGAAGAACTGTCCATTTGCATGCCAAGGAATGTACAAAGGCCACAAAGGAGGTTGTACTGTGATACTTGAGGCAGTTGCTACACATGATCTTTGGATCTGGCACTCCTTCTTTGGCATGGCATGATCGAACAACATCAACGTCATCAACTGTCTTTCTCAAGATTGTTGAGGGTCATACTCCCCCTATGAAATTTGAGATCAACGAGCACCACTACAACAAGGGATACTATCTAGCAGATGGCATCTATCCAAGATGGCCAATATTTGTGAAGACTATCTCAAACCCAATTGACGAGGTTTCGACTCGTCAATGCCCATTGTTATGGACTTGGGTTTTGGAGAAGATTGGGATGCTGGAGATCGTGGAATGGTTAACAGACAAGCAACCAGGGGACACGAGATTTACCCAGGTTCAGGCCCTTGGAGGGAAAACCCTACTCCTGCTTGTCTGCTCTTGATTATGGCGGAACCGAAGGTTACAGGGTGCGCAGTTTCGATCTGGCGTGGTGGTGCGTATGCGAAAGTATGAGTCGAGAGATCTGTAGATCTGTTGTGGTCTAGTCTATCGGGGGTTATGGCGTCTGTAGGTCGTTCCCTCCTCGTTGGACCCTCCTAGCCTTTATATATGGGGAGGCTAGGTCTCAGGTACCGATACGAGTAGGTTACAAATTGTATTCAAACTCTAGTCTTGAGATTTCCTTGTCTTGTACGCTTGAGAGTCCGTGTCCACATGGGCTTCATATCAGCCGAACCGTCATAGGCGTCATGGACCCTGGCAGATCATCGAGTGGGCCTTCCGTCGGGCTGGACCAGGTAGGCTAACATCGGGTACCCGTAGGGTATAACCATGTCAGTAGCCCCCGAGTGTTCAGTCGAATCGTAGATTCGGCTGAGGACTCTTCAATCTTTCGGGTGCAGTTGTTTTTGTTCATCAAAAAATGATTTGAGTGTGTAGGGATTGTTGATGCGTGTGCCTGACTCTCCCGACGGATCAGGGTCAGTTAACTGTCTTAGGACAAAACAACACGATCTTCTTTAGATTCGAGTCCCTCGACTCAAACCCGGAACATATGCTGGCGTAATTCGACTCAGGCCATTGAGGACTTACAGGAGTGGAATCCCAGTAATTTTTGAATGATGTACCCAACGCGTTCGTCGGAATTTTTCATCGTGCCTGTTGGCACGGATTCTTACTAGCAGAGCGCAGTCGTGTGCATTGCCAGGCCATCAAATGATATCTGTAGGTCTTATCTTTGTGTCGCAGACACAGCATCCGAATGTTTATCACCGCGGAGGTGTTTCGGGTGGCCAAGGAGGATGTTACTCACTTAGCGTTAATTGGGGCAGAGTTGCCGAAAAGTTTTTGCATGCTGATCCGAAGGATCGCAGTCGAAGAATTCATAGGGTGCGCGACCAGCGCTCCCTATGGGAGTAGCCCCCGAGTCTCTGTTCGAGTCGTAGAGTCGAGCAGAGACTTTAATTCAGTCGTTGTTGACTTTAGGTCCGTAGGACACAAATTTTCGGATGCTTGAATCCATCCTCCCTATGGGAGTAGCCTCCGAGTCCGTAGTGGAGTCGCAGACTCGACGTAGGACTCGAAGAATCAACATTGATGTGTTACCTTAATCATGCCTCGGGTGCGCGACCAGCGCTTCCTATGGGAGTAGCCCCCGAGTCCTTAGTCGAATCGTTGATTCGAGAGAGGAATCGAAGCATGCCACTCGAAGATCTTCTGTGTGCGCGACGAACGCTCCAGTTTGGAGTAGCCCCCGAGTGTCTGGCGGAGTCGTAGACTCGGGCAGAGACTCGAGTCTTGTATCATGGAGTTGTAGTCACCAATCTCGTGGGCGTGCCGCTGACCCGGAAGTACATCGGGTGCGCGACCAACGTTCCTGATAGGAGTATCCCTCGAGTGTCTAGTCGAGTCGCAGACTCGAGTGGAGACTCATGCGAGGAGAAACCACTGACCCGGAAGTACATCGAGTCAGCGTCTCACGCATAAGGAGCCAAGAATCGATGATGCAGTCGGAGTTGACGTGGCGGAGTCGTGCGGCGCTTAGCCGGAAGGAGTCAATGTTGCGGATGAAGTCGACCCGGTTGCTTCTGTCGGGTGCGCGGCCAGCGCCGCTTTTGTCGATGATTAATGTGGTCATCCGAGGAATGCTTCAACTCAGGTCTTGGCGTCTGTTGACGTGACTGGCGCTGGACGACTCTGTTGGAGGACCCGATAGAATAGCTCGGCGCATTTGACATCCTTGTAAGCTGCAGAAAAACATGACGAATTGTGAAGTACTTGTATCTTGTAAAAAATATTTGCCTTTCGGCTTGTATAGCAAGATTCTGGTGCTGATCGAGTCGACACTTTTGCACTATATGCTAGGCCTTTTCGTTAGCCTGATTACCCTTAGTCTCAGTACCTTGCCGAGGCACTTGGAGTTCAAGGATTCAACGGTCAGGCAGAATCAGCTACTCGGGCTGTCGCGTATGAGGTGCTCAAGTGCGTGGAGCCGATGACACATTAGGTTACTCGAAGAGGGTGCAACCCCCGAGTGTTTCGAGTCCGATTAAAGTAAGAAAGAAATTAACTCTGAGTAGAGAACTTAGCTTTGTTGGTTGTCATGGCGAAGTTGACACGGTAGCGGGTCACGCGGCGGACGTAGTCGACGCAGCGGACTACAGCCATAGTAGCGACGGGTTTCTAGGGTGAACGACGGCAACGAGTTCCGCATCCGAAGATTGTCGCAATCGAAGACCACACCGGTTCGTCGCATCCGAAAGACGCAGCGGGTCATCGCAGCCGAAAGCCGCACTGGTCACCGATGTCGAGGGAGGCCCCGAGTCGTGGTCGCTGAATCCGATGCGGCCAGTTGCGGCAATCGAAGATCGCGTCGGGTCGCCGCATCCGAAAGATGCAGCGGGTCACCGCAGCTGAAGGCCGCAGCGGATCGCCAATGCCGAGGACCGCAGCGGGTTGCTAGAGCCGAAGGCCATGGCTGGTCGCCGAAGCGGAAGGAGCCCCCGAGTCGTTGGAGCCGAATATTGTAGAAGATCGCCGGAGTCGAAAACTGCAGCAGGTCGCGAGATCGACGCCAGAAGAGTAGTCAACGTGGCGGTCGAGAGTTATGTAGCGGACATGTAGTTTACATGGCGACGAGTCACGCGGCGGACGTAATCGACGCAGCAGAGTTGGAGTCGTGTGGTGATGAAGAGTTGCTGCATCCGGAGACTGTAACGGGCGACAGCCGTCGAAGACCGCATCGAGTTGCTGCATCCGAAGATTGTAGCTGGTCGTTGGAGTCGAAAACCATAGTGGGTTACGCGGCGGATGGAATCGAAGCAGCAGCGGGTAGGCGCAGCCCTCGGAAGTAGAATCATCGAATATTTGTTGGTCGGAGTCGATATCGCGGACACGTACCCAACGCGATGGACATGGTCGTGCGGCAGACTTGTAGTTTATGTGGAAGTTTGGCGCCGTAATGATGAAGTAGTCACACGTTGAAACCTTGAATATTTGCTGCTCCAAATCATTTCTCTCGATCGCTTTTTTCTCCTTGGACTACTGGCACACCAACCTCTTGCAATGAAACTCTGACAACACGTAGACTGGATTGATCAAAAATTGTCTTGTCCTTACATGTTTGTATATTTTGTTGTCGTGTATGGCAAATAAGCTCGCGAGCCTGTCAATGTCCGTCACGTAGCACACAAGAACATGTCCTATTTAGATTCCAAGCCGGTTTTGATTTTGCCTCCGTAACTCGATTCTCTTGCTCATAAAATAATAGGCCTCTCGCCCATGAAGTAATTAATCCTAATCAATCGGGGACTGATCAAGATATACATTGTGATCTGCCGTGACAGCTTTCAATAATGATCTTTTTTCCTTTATTGCTTGAGTTGTTGTCTGCTGCGGATCCTTGCGCGCACGTGCAGAGTAACTTTTGAGGCAGATCGGCGATCTTGCGGCTCCAATTTTCATTGGATTCTGCCTTCCCGCGTAGGATAGTCTGACTGAACGCAGAAACTTGGGTCTTGCAGATCCGATTAATTGAGTAGATGGACGGAGCTGAAGCCGAGTGTCCGTGTTGGTGTAGATGAATTCGGCCATGGTGGTGACGGCGTTGTTGTTTTCCGCCTGCTTAGTCCAGAGGCTGATGGAGGATGTCGTAGAAAACGCGTCGGCCGTACCGGATTCGATCGTAGCTCGCCGAAAACATCCGGTCGACGAGGACGATGAAGGTGAAGGAGCCTAAGCAGATCTGTCCCTCCGATGCTGACGAATCGTAGATTGTTGATAATGGGACCGTCACGATCGCACAATCAGCAGCCCCGATTCCCACAGACGGCGCCAATTGACGAGGTTTCGACTCGTCAATGCTCATTGTTATGGACTTGGGTTTTGGAGAAGATGGGGATGCTGGAGATCGTGGAACGGTTAACAGACAAGCAACCAGGGGACACGAGATTTACCCAGGTTCAGGCCCCCGGAGGGAAAACCCTACTCCTGCTTGACTGCTCTTGATTACGGCGGAACCGAAGGTTACAGGGTGTGCAGATTCAATCTGACATGGTGGTGCGTATGCGAAAGTATGAGTCGAGAGATCTGTAGATCTATTGTGGTCTAGTCTATCGGGGGTTATGGCGTCTGTAGGTCGTTCCCTCCTCGTTGGACCCTCCTAGCCTTTATATATGGGGAGGCTAGGTCTCAGGTACCGATACGAATAGGTTACAAGTTGTATTCAAACTCTAGTCTTGAGATTTCCTTGTCTTGTACGCTTGAGAGTCCGTGTCCACATGGGCTTCATATCAGCCGAACCGTCATAGGCGTCATGGACCCTGGCACATCATCGAGTGGGCCTTCCGTCGGGCTGGACCAGGTAGGCTAACATCGGGTACCCGTAGGGTATAACCATGTCACCAATGCTTCCCAAGCATTCTCAATTTGCCAAAAACAGAAAGCTTGCAGGAAGGACGTGGAGCGGACATTTGGTGTGCTCCAGCAGAGGTTTGCAGTTGTCCGGTTCCCTGCTATGACCTGGTTGTAACATCCCAGGATTAGCACATAGAAATAAAGAGGACATAGGGTTGTGCATTGTATTCATGAATAAGAAAATTCGGGGAATTTTCGCGCAAAACTAAAAGAGCTATAGAGGAATCGAGGTCTCTCTTGTTCTGATGGAAACACCAGGACAGGTGCGATGGATTTCGACATGACCTCTATTGTACTTTTGTGTTTGAGGGAAAGGAAATCCAAATTTGAATATTCAATTGATGAATCTGAATTCTAAAAGAATTTGAAATGGAATAATAATTGGAAACTTAATTGTAATGGAAAATAAGAGGTGAACTCTTATTTATAAACAAGGTATAATCGTTTATTCAAATAGAAAAGATAGTGGAAATTTAAATAAAATGAAATGGGTAAATGATTAATGCAATATGATATTACAATAATGAAATAATAAACAAGAATTGATAAAGAATAATCTTATTTACATCACACATTAGTATATTATCTTTACAATTATGAACCAAAGGGATAATGAGGTAATGAAATAGAGAGGTATCATTTTATTACAATAGTACAATCATTACACTATTTTTATTAAGTTCCAAGAATAATGGAACACTTTGTTATAGAATACAATGTTTCATTGTTATTACAATAAAAGAATAAAAGTAAATTATTATAAAACAAATAAATATAAAAATGAATTACATAAATAAATAACTAAAAAGATTCTTATTACAAGCAGATATAAATATTACATTGTTTTTGCAAATGCATTATAAGAAAAAAGAAAACTAGTATATCTTATTGAATAAAATAAACAATACAATATTTTTTTGCAAAAGAGGAATGAATAAATAAAAAGTAATTCCTTTATTTACAATGCTTTATATTTTATAAAAAAAACGTGGATTACAAAAGAATAAAAAAACTTAAAACTAAATTCATCTTCATTTTCTTCATCATCTAAATCCTCTCTTTATATTCCTGATCTTGTTCCCTGCAAGCATAAGCAACAAACAACAGAAATGCAAAACAGGGGGTTATGGGGTTATGGTACTCTCAGGTTTAGCAATGTAATGCATTGCTTTGCCTCATCATTGAGTAGTATTAAATAAGAGGGGCCAATGTGAAATCTGTTCGTATCTAGATTTTTGCCTCAGGCTTACGCATCATAGGCAGGGGCAAGTTTCACCAAATTAATAAAAAGATAAAAGTCAAAACACTAATACCAACAAAAGATCTATCTTCACTTGATCTGATCCATGAGTCACAGCAAGCAAGCTGCTCACACAACCATGCATATGGGTGTGCTGTCAACACAGCAGCAGCCCAAGAAGGAGACAAGAAAGCCAACTTATGTACACAAAGGGGTGAACCAGTCATAGCAACAAGCTACCATTTCACCTCCACACTTCAGAGCACATTCCCCATCTCATCATCTTATCATCAAACCAAGAATACTTAGATCATACCACCAAATCCACCACCTAATCAGTATCTGGTTGCTTACTTAAGCCATCCAAGAAAAGATCAAGTGAGCACAAGGAGTAGTAGATCAAGATCAGCAGCATCACAAGGAGAAGTAAATCAAGATCAGCAGCATCACAAGGAGGAGTAGATCAAGGTCAGTAGCATCACAAGTAGTAGTAGATCATGATCCCCAATAGGACACCAACAACAGGTAAAAGTCCAAAATATAAATTAGATTATGCAGCACCTGTTCTTATTGAAGGGTTTCGCAGCATAGTAAATCAAAAAAATTCTACGGATGCGAACGGGAAAGCCAAGATCTAATCTAGGAGATGCAAACAACGAGGGGGATAGATGAGATCTTCATACCCTTGAAGATTCGCACAGCGGAACGTTCAACGGAACGTGGTTGATGTAGTCGTACTAGCCTCTCCTCCTCGCGATCCGATCCGATCCAACACCGCAACTGGCGATGCCTCCGAGAGATGCACACGTACGGCACCTCTACGTCTCCTCCTTCCTCGGTCCAGCAAGTGGGGTGGAGAGATAGATTGGATCTACAACACGACGGCGTGGTGCTAAGGTGGAGAGTTTCTGCGGCAGGGTTTCGCCTACGCGCAGTCGGGAGAGAGAGAGAGGAGGGCAGCAGGTAGGCGGCTAGGGTTGAGGAGGTATGGGGGGAGGGTGCGCCCCCTGCCCTCTTTATATAGAGGGTTGGCCGGCTGCCCCTTGCCCCCCTCCAAACCCTAGGGCCGGCGGCCACATGGGGTGGAGTGGGGGGCAAGTTTCCCCCCCCTTCTAGAAGAGCTTCCTAGGGTTTCCCCTAGGGCTTGGCCGGCTGGGACTATGGGGCCTTGTGCCCCTGGCCCAATGCGGCTAGGGCACTCCCTCGTAGGCCCACACCCCCTCCCGACAAGTGGGGCCACGTTGGTCCCACTCCAGAAGGTTCTAGAAGCTTCCGGTACAATACCGAACAATCCGAAACAATTCCGAAATCCAAAAACTGCTTTCCCTTATATGAATCTTATTCTCCGGACCATTCTGGAACCTCTCGTGACGTCCTGGATCTCATCCGAGACTCTGAACAAAAACTCATAAACCAATTATCCATTCTATCCTAGTGTCGAGACACGTTAAGTGTGTGACCCTACGGGTTCGAGAATATGCAGACATGATCTTCTATCAATAATTAACAGCGGGGTCTGGAAACCCATATTGACTCCCACATATTCATCGATGATCATATCGGATGAACCACGATGCCAGGATTCGATTAATCCCATATATATTCCCTTCGTCACGCGATATTTTACTTGCTCGAGATTCGATCCTCGGTATCGGCATACCTAGTTCAATCTCGTTCACAGCAAGTACTTTACTCGTTCCGTAATCTGATATCACTTTGTGATTAACTCCTTAACCACGTGCTTGCAAGCGGTGTTGATATCGATTACCGAGTGGGCCCGAAGTATATCTCTCCGACTTGGAAGGGACAAATCCCATCTCGATACATACAACCCAACAAGTACATTCCGATCACCTGAGAGACACCTTGATGATCACCCTCCCATAGGATGATGTTTGATGACCTCAAAGCTTTCTTCCGATACCAGGGAGTTGCATTATCTCATGGTCTAAGGAATACAATATTTGACATAAGAAAAAGCTTCGCAAAGATGAACACGATGACACGATCTAATTGCTCTGCTTGATTTGGGTCTGTCCATCATATCATTCTCCCAATGATATGATCTCATTATTAATCGACAACTCATATCTATGGTTAGGAAACCTTAACCATCATTAATCAATGAACTAGTCCATAGAGGCGTACTAGGGACACGGGGTTGTTCATAAACCACACAAGTATCAAAGTTTCCGCTTAATACAATTCTAGCATGGAATATAAACTTTATCATGAACAAGAATTATAATAATAACATCTTTATTATAGCCTCTAGGGCATAATTCCAACAGTCTCCCACTTGCACTAGAGTCAATAATCTAGTTTACATTTGGCAACAATCTAACACCCATGGCACTAAGGTACTGATCATGTTTTGCTCGTGGAAGAGGTTTAGCCAACGGATCTGCGACATTCAGATCCGTATGTACTTTGCTAATCTTCAGATCTCCATCTGTTATATAATATCGAATTATATGAAACTTGCGGTTGATATGCTTGGTATTTGAATGATATCTTGGTTCCTTAGCCAGTGCTATGGCGCCAGTGTTGTCACACAATATCTCCAGTGGGTCCAAGGCACTTGGAACCACACCAAGCTCAGTGATGAAGTTCCTGATTCAAACTCCTTCACTTGACGCTTCTGCAGCAGCCATGTATTCCGCTTCTACTGTAGATCCCGCGATCACGCTTTGCTTGCAGCTTCTCCATCTCATAGCTCCTCCATTCAAAATATAAACGTATCCTGTCTGAGATTTAGAATCATCCTTGTCGGTGTCGAAACTAGCATCGACGTAACCTTTTACGACGAGTTGTTCATCACCTTCATAGACTAAGAACATTTCTTTAGTTCTATTTAAATACTTTAGGATGTTCTTCACGGCTGTCCAGTGTTCCACTCCTGGATCACTTTGGTATCTGCTCGTCAAACTAAGAGCATTGGACACATCCGGTCTAGTACATAGCATGGCATACATGATAGATCCTACGGCCGAGGCATAAGGCACTTTGTTCATATATTCTCTATCGTTTACCATAGCTGGACACTGAGCCCTGCTCAATATCTTACCTGACAACATAGGCACTGAACATTTCTTTGCCTTATCCATTCTGAACCTTTTTAAAACTTTGTCTAGGTATGTACTTTGTCTTAAAGCTATCAGGCGTCTTTGTCTATCTCTATAGATTTTGATGCCCAATATATAAGCAACTTCCCCTAGGTCTTTCATTGAAAAACATTTGTTCAAATAACTCTTCACATCGTTAAGCATGTCAATGTCATTTCCGATAATCAATATGTCATCAACATATAGACCAAAAATGTCACTGAGCTCCCATTCACTTTCTTGTAGATACAAGATTCGTAGCAATTTGGAACAAATTCAAAGCTCTTGATCACTTGATCAAAACGAAGGTTCCAACTCCGAGATGCTTGCTTCAGTCCATAAATGGAACGTTGAAGTTTGCACACCTTATCAGCATCCTTAGGATCGACAAAACCTTCGGGTTGCATCATATACAACTCTTCATCAATGTTGCCATTGAGGAACGCAGTCTTGACATCCATCTGCCATATTTCATAGTCATGAAACGCAACAATTGCTAATAAAATCCGAATGAACTTAAACATTGCTACGGGAGAGAAAGTCTCATGGTAGTCAACACCTTGAACTTGTCGAAAACCTTTCGCGACAAGCCATGCTTTATAGACAGTAACATTACCATCCGTGTCTGTTTTCTTCTTGAAAATCCATTTGCACTCAACGACCTTTAGGTCGCTAGGAGGGTCCACCAAAGTCCAAACTTGGTTTTCGCTCATGGATCCCAATTCGGATTTCATGGCCTCTAGCCATTTCTCAGAGTCTGGGCTCATCATTGATTCCTCATAGTTCGCAGGTTCACTGTTGTCTACTAACAAGACAGTTAAGACAGTGTTGTCGTACCACTCAGGAGGGGCACGCGACCTTGTCGACCTGCGACGTTCAGTAATAGCATCGTCCGAAGCTTCATGATCATTGTCATTAGCTTCCTCTATTGTTGGTGCAGACGGCACTGGAACAATTTCAGGTGCTGCGCTACTCTCCAACTCAAGAGAAGGTTCAATAACCTCGTCTAGCTCTACTTTCCTCCCACTCACTTCTTTCGAGAGAAACTCCTTCTCAAGAAAGGATCCGTTCTTTGCGACAAACACTTTGCCTTCGAATCTGTCATAGAAGGTATACCCAATAGTTTCCTTAGGGTATCCTATGAAGACGCATTTCTCCGCTTTGGGTTCAAGCTTGTCCGGCATCAACTTCTTGATGTAAGCTTCGCATCCCCAAACTTTAAGAAACGACAACTTAGGTTTAGCACCAAACCACAGTTCATACGGTGTCGTCTCAACGGATTTAGATGGTGCCCTATTTAAAGTGAATGCAGCGGTTTCTAATGCATAACCCCAAAATGATAACGACAAATCTGTAAGAGACATCATTGATCGCACCATATCTAATAGAGTTCGATTCCGGCGTCCAGACACACCATTGTGCTGTGGTGTTCCGGGTGGCGTGAGTTGTGAAACGATTCCGCTTGCTTTAAGATGCGTGAGAAAATCATAACTCAAATATTCACCTCCACGATCGGATCGCAGAAATTTAATTTTTCTGTTACGATGGTTTTCCACTTCGTTCTGAAATTCTTTGAACTTTTCAAATGTTTTAGATTTATGTTTCATTAAATAGATATACCCATATCTACTTAAGTCATCAGTAAAAGTGAGAAAATAGCGATAACCACCGCGCGTCGAAACACTCATTGGTCCGCATACATCAGTATGTATGATTTCCAACGAGTCCGTTGCTCGCTCCGTTATTCCGGAGAACGTGGTTTTGATCATCTTGCCCATGAGGCATGGTTCACACGTGTCAAATGATTCAAAATCAAGAGACTCCAAAAGTCCATCAGAATGGAGTTTCTTCATGCATTTTACACCAATATGACCTAGACGACAGTGCCACAAATAAGTAGAATTATCACTATCTACTTTGCATCTCTTAGCCTCAATGTTATGGATGTGTGTTTCATTGCTTTCGAGATTCAAAAGAAATAAACCATTCATAGCAGGTGCATGACCATAAAAGATGTTACTCATATAAATAGAACAACCATTATTCTCCGATTTAAATGAATAACCGTCTTGCAATAAACACGATCCAGATATGATGTTCATGCTCAACGCAGGCACATAATAACATTTATTGAGGTTTAAAACTAATCCCGAAGGTAAAACTAAGGAGAGCGTGCCGACGGCAATCACATCAACTCTTGATCCGTTGCCAACGCGCATCGTCACCTCATCCCTTGCTAGCCGCCGTCTATTCCGTAGCTCCTGTTTCGAGTTACAAATATTAGCAATCGAACCAAAGATCAAATACCTGTGCACTACAACGAGGGCTAGTAAGGAAAACATCAATAACATGTATATCAAATATACCTTTGATGGTGCCAGCCTTCTTGTCCGCTAAGTACTTTGGACAATTGCGCTTCCAGTGACCCTCGTCCTTGCAATAGAAGCACTCAGTGTCCGTCTTAGGTCCAGACTTGAGCTTCTTCTCTGCAAGGGCAACGCGCTTGCCGCTGCCCTTCTTGAAGGGCTTCTTTGCACCCTTACCTTTCTTAAAGCTGGGGGTCTTGTTGACCATCAACACATGATTATCTTTCTTGATGTCCACCTCCGCAGCTTTCAGCTTAGCGAAGAGCTCGGTGATCGTATCAGTGGAACCAATCTGATTATGAGTAACTACAAAACCTTTGTAGCTAGGAGGGAGTGATTGCAGAACTCTGTCAATCTTGAGCTCCTCTGGAATCTTGCAGTCCAGTTGCTCAAGGCGTTGAGTGTAGCCCGACATCTTAATGGCTTGCTCACCAACGGAACTCCCTTCCTCCATCTTGCAGTTAAAGAATTTCTCAGAGATCTCAAATCTCTCAGAACGGGCCTGAGTCTGAAACATAGTTTTCAGTTCCTCAAGAATCTCAAAGGGCCCGGGGAACTCCTCAAAACAGTTTTGAAGGTCCGATTCCATAGCAAACAACATGGTGCTCTTAATCACACCATAATCATCCTTGCGCGACTGATAAATAGCTTTCTCATCAGCCGGCGCATCTACAGCAGGGGCGTCACCTAACGCTTTCTCAAGGACATAGTCCTTTTGTCCGCCAGAGAGAATGATTCTTAGATTGCGGAACCAGTTGGTGAAGTAGACCCATTGTTCTTAAGCTTTTCTTTCTCAGCAAAAACGTTGAAGTTGAAGTTGCACTTAGCCATTTGATCTACAAAATTTGCAAGTACAATTTAGACTATGTTCATGATAACTAGTTCAACTTAATCAAATTACTAGATGAACTCCCACTAAATTCAACATCCCTCAAGTTGTTTAGTGAACATGATCCAAATTCACCACACCTAATCCGATCTTCACGAGAAGATATGTGGTTTCAATGGTGGACAACAAAGTGTCGATCATATCATTCATATGACTCATGCTTAACCTTTTTGTTCGTGTGTTTCGAGGCCATGTCTGTACATGCTAGGCTCGTCAAGTCAAACCCAAGTATTTCCGCGTGTGCAAAACTGGCTTGCACCCGTTGTATGTGAACGTAGAGTTTATAGCACCCGATCATCACGTGATGCTTGAACACGACGAACTTTCGCAACGGTGCATACATGGGGAGAACACAGTTTTATCTTGATCTTTAAGTGAGGAATCATCTTATAATACTACCGTCGTGATCTAAGCATAATAAGATACCTAAAAGGATAAACATCACATGCATATAATTTTATGTGACATGGTATAGCCAATATCCGCGCAATGATCTCCATCTTGTGCGTGCCAGCATGATCTCCATCACTCCACCATGATTGCCTCCACCGCGAATAGCAACTACAACTATTGCTAACTACTTAGCGATAAAGTAAAGCTATTACATGGCGTATAAGAAGTTGACACACAGGTCATACACAATTATAAAGACAACCATATGGCTCCTGCCGGTTGTGTACTCATCGAAATGCAAGTCGTGAAACATTACAAAACATGATCATTGCATACAACATACACATCACATCTTGGGCCATACCATATCACAAAACACTCCCTGCAAAAACAAGTTAGACGCCTCTACTTTGTTGTTGCATGTTTTACGTGGCTTATGGGAGTAACAAGCTAAGAACGATTCTTACCTACGGAAAGCCACAACAGTGATATTATGGTTGCCAACATCCGGTGTAAATCCCATGACAACTATAGTGAGAGAAACTGGCATCCAACAGCCGCATGTGTGGAACAAGCCACAGGTCAAGTGTGGAGCCGGTCTCGCGAACGAGGTCGCGTAAAGTTGGCCTGGACCGCTTCGATCTCACTATCCCGCGTCATAAGAATTACACAAACAAGAGGCTTGCAACAGAAAACATCAACGCCCGCAACAAGCATGTTGTGTTCTACTCGTGAAACACATCTACGCATAGATCTAGCTCTGATACCACTGAAGGGTTTCGCATCATAGTAAATCAAAAAAATTCTATGGATGCGAACGGGAAAGCCAAGATCTAATCTAGGAGATGCAAAAAACGAGGGGGGTTAGATGAGATCTTCATACCCTTGAATATTCGCATAGCAGAACGTTCAACGGAACGTGGTTGATGTAGTCGTACTAGCTTCTCCTCCTCGTGATCCGATCAGATCCAACACCGCAAGTGGCGATGCCTCCGAGAGATGCACACGTACGGCACCTCGACGTCTCCTCCTTCCTAGGTCCAGAAATTGGGGTAGAGAGATAGATTGGATCTACAACACGACGGCGTGGTGCTAAGGTGGAGAGTTTCTGCGGCAGGGCTTCGCCTACGCGCAGTCGGGAGAGAGAGAGAGGAGGGCAGCAGGTAGGCGGCTAGGGTTGAGGAGGTGTGGGGGGAGGGTGTGCCCCTGCCCTCTTTATATAGAGGGCTGGTCGGCTGCCCCTTGCCCCCCTCCAAACCCTAGGGACGGCGGCCACATGGGGTGGAGTGGGGGGCAAGTTTCCCCCTCTTCTAGAAGCTCTCCCTAGGGTTTCCCCTAGGGCTTGGCCGGCTGGGCCTATGGGGCCTTGTGCCTCTGTCCCAATGCGGCTAGGGCACTCCCACGCCCCCTCCTGACAAGTGGGGCCACGTTGGTCCCACTCCGGAAGGTTCTAGAAGCTTCCGGTACAATACCGAACAATCCGAAACAATTCCGAAATCCAAAAACTGCTTTCCCTTATATGAATCTTATTCTCCGGACCATTCTGGAACCTCTCGTGACGTCCTGGATCTCATCTGAGACTCCGAACAAAAACTCATAAACCAATTATCCATTCTATCCTAGCATCGAGGCACGTTAAGTGTGTGACCCTACGGGTTCGAGAATATGCAGACATGATCTTCTATCAATAATCAACAGCGGGGTCTAGAAACCCATATTGACTCCCACATATTCATTGATGATCATATCGGATGAACCACGATGCCAGGATTCAATTAATCCCATATATATTCCCTTCGTCACGTGATATTTTACTTGCCCGAGATTCGATCGTCGGTATCGGCATACCTAGTTCAATCTCGTTCACAGCAAGTACTTTACTCGTTCTGTAATCTGATATCACTTTGTGATTAACTCCTTAACCACGTGCTTGCAAGCGGTGTTAATATCGATTACCGAGTGGGCCCGAAGTATATCTCTCCGACTTGGGAGGGACAAATCCCATCTCGATACATACAACCCAACAAGTACATTCCGATCACCTGAGAGACACCTTGATGATCACCCTCTCATAGGATGACGTTTGATGACCTCAAAGCTTTCTTCCGATACCAGGGAGTTGCATTATCTCATGGTCTAAGGAATACAATATTTGACATAAGAAAAAGCTTCGCAAAGATGAACACGATGACACGATCTAATTGCTCTGCTTGATTTGGGTATGTCCATCATATCATTCTCCCAATGATATGATCTCATTATTAATCGACAACTCATGTCTATGGTTAGGAAACCTTAACCACCATTAATCAATGAGCTAGTCCATAGAGGCGCATTTAGGGACACGTTGTTCATAAACCACACAAGTATCAAAGTTTCTGCTTAATACAATTCTAGCATGGAATATAAACTTTATCATGAACAAGAATTATAATAATAACATCTTTATTATTGCCTCTAGGGCATAATTCCAACACTTTTTAGCTTGCATCATCAGATTGAAAAGAAATAATGGCTATGTCACAAATCATCCAAATCCATTTACCCTTCAACTAGAGGTTGTCTAGGATGGTTAGATGGAGAGGTTAGATGGAGAGATATTCTCAGGTTTGCAGGAAAGTGCCATGCAAGGTTCATCACAGAATATTAACACCCAGCAAGTCATATCTGTTTTTACCCTAAAGGATTTGGCCTCGGCGTTTGCATCACTGGCCAAATTAAGAAATTCAGCAAGTAACATTTAAGATGTTTATCATTGTGCACACTCTCAAGGGAGACACCACAAGATCAAACATCAGGTTAGCAGCCACAAGTTTAAACTAGGATTATAGTAGAATCCAGTATAAGTTCAATAGCAGAGAGCTTTATTTTAATCACTCAACTCAAACAAGCATCC
The DNA here is from genome assembly GCA_023614405.1 of Avena insularis. Classification (NCBI taxonomy): domain Eukaryota; kingdom Viridiplantae; phylum Streptophyta; class Magnoliopsida; order Poales; family Poaceae; genus Avena; species Avena insularis. The sequence continues at coordinate 279,241,565 of CM042691.1, forward strand.
ATAAGCTGGTATATCATCCATTCATATAATCCAACTGATTTCAAATCATTTTCCTAGTTCAGTAAGCTAGGAATCATTTTTGGATATGTGATTACTATCATTACTGAACCATAGGTTCAGTTCAGCATGCATCTTTCATATATAAACTCAACATTTAGCCAAGTACATCATTTATAATCTATCACCAGAAAATTGGATCAAATCATCTCCCTAACATTTTAGGGATCATTTTCACAATTTGCCTATGGATTTACATCCATAAGGAGAGTAAGATCTGTTGGATAGAATATATCCTCAAAGACACACTCAAATGAATTGTTTATCAACATGGATAACTTAAGAAGGGCCTAACAACATTTTTCCATCTGTGGAGAAGGTCTCAGATCATACACCATTGACCTAAGCTACTGTTCACTAGTTTAGAACTAGGTGACAACAGATTCTTTAATGAACTACTACAGGGCACATTCCATAAAATGGTAGCACCTCTGTAGCAGTTTCATTCCTTTTTAACCATTTCTCAAATCAGAAGTACAAGTATAAGAAACTACACCAAGTTATTCCAATCATCTCCGTAAGTCACACCAGCTAGGAATCCTTCAACTAATCACATCTGCAAGCCATTCCTCAATAAACCAGGCCACTAGACTGAACCATAGCCAATAAACAAATGTTCATAAGCTAGTAATCTTACTAAAGCACAGTGATCATATACAAGATAAAATACCATGTATCAAGAACAATACCAAGACTCACTAATCTTAACTTAATCGAACCACATGTCACAAGTAATCTCTTCAAGCAAATGAACCCTGGTTACAGAGATGTAACCTTGACAGGGGGTAACCACAGCAAGCATGCTTGACATAGCAAGGTAGATGGGGCATAGAAAGAAACGCAGTAGGGGAATCACACTTACCCGAGGTCCTCGCAAAAAAGTTAGAAGAGGAAGCAGAGGAGTGGCCGACGGCGATGAGGAGGCGGCAGCACGAGGAGCACCCCCGGAGGGGCGCTGCAACCCGCACCTGCAGTTCATCAGGAGCAGCCGGTGGAGAAGGGGTGAAGGTCGTCAGCAACCTAGCACGGCGTCGACGAAGCACCAAGGCGGTTGAACCCTAACCCTAGCCTCGGGCAAGGGTCAGCGCGACCGGGAAAAGACCCAGAGGGGAATCGACTTGGACATAATCGCGCGGCAGCGTCTACTCGATAGTCTTGCACCGCGGAATGACCACGGTGGCGGAGTCTGCCAGAATCGAACAGAGCCAGGGGCGGCCATGGAAGCACCAGCACGAGGACGAAAGAGATAAGGTCAAGCGTAGGGAAGAGGGGGTACTGGGCCGATGGGTCGGTCCAGTGGCAACTGGATGGGGTTTGACCCTAAGGCCACTTGAGCCAAGTTGGGTCTAGATGGGCCCATTGGTGAGCCTGGCCCAATTCCAAAGGAAAAAAAAATGAGAAAATAAGATATTCATCAAATCACTAAATGACCAAACTACCCCTGAACATAATTTATACCCTAGAAAAATATAGAAAAACCCCAAAAATACATATGATATGTCAAAATGATCACAAAAATAATATATACACAGAAAAATTATAACTTACTTGTTAATATAAATAAAATGTAGATAAATATTAACACCATTACATTCTAAAAGAAATTTCATAAAATAAGGAAAAATCCTTAAAAAATTAATAAAAATCATTCTTATGTATAAAAATAACTCTACTGTTTAAAAAAAAATACTAACTTAGAGTTTTACAAATAAAACATAAAGCAAATATTTAAAGACACTTAATACTTTGATGAATTTTATAAATATAAAGATAATACTTAAAAATAAATAAAATTTATTTTTAAGGTCTTGAATAAATATATTACACTAGAAAACTATTAAATATATTATTAGAAAGGTCTTTAATATTTTAAATAATAAATCCTTACCTAATACCTATTTTGTGAATTCTTTAAAAATAATTGTTAAGTAAGAAATAATCACAATTCTTATAAAATCTTGAGCAATTAGTGTCTTTATACTAAATTCCAAACCTAGAACTTAAATTCATAATCAAATTTAAGTATAGCTTTTAACTTTAAAATATTCTTTTAAAAATCTTATTGAGAATCCGTTTAAATAAACATTGGGCATCACCCATTTATATAATATGGTGAATAATCATTATATCTTAACCATTATTAACATAACTTTAAATTCTAACAAATTACTAAGATCATCTAATTATGCTCCCATTAAATAAATACAAAGTATTTTCTTAATAAGCAAAACAAATTTAATCTAAATCATTCACTTAAATATAAAGTGAATAATTCCACACCTTAGTTATACCTATCATAAATCTAAAACTTGGGAATGATTAAAATATATTACATCTTAAGTTTACTTAACCTTTTAAAGTTAACTTTAGTCTCAAAAGCTTATAAACATCATGTCTAATAAACTACTTATGTTTTTATAGTTAACTTTGGTCTATTTAAATTAAGACATAAATCATCTCAAGTACAAACTAATAAATCAAACACCAAAAGACATTGATCATGTCCTATTAACAATGAAGATTGTTTAAACCTTAGAAAGGAAATCTTTTCTTCAAATATTATTCTTTTTGCCACTTCAAACAAAAATCTTATAGTAAGTTCTTCAATTATTCACAACTCAAACCCAAGGATGTTTATCAATAGTCACCAAATGACCATTAACCATAATCACATTATTTTATACTTTACTTGTATATGTTGAATTGTTAACCCTTGAGTTCCTTATAAAGGTCATCACTTATAAAGTAAAATTTAAAGATAAACTAACTCTTAAAAGAATCACCTAAATTCACTTCATTCAAATCATTGAGGATTCACTTTGGGAGTTTTACAAAAATGCATAGCATTACTTATGCACAACAGCATATTGCTTCTTTAAACATTAGTCCTTACCGGACCAATGATGCATATTTCAAATACTGGATCTTACGTCGTTTCGAAGACCATGAGTGCATAATCTTGCAATCACAAAAGGCAAGTTCACACTTGCTCATGTCCTTTAATTATTTTCTGTAAAGTATTTTGCAAATCCATTGTTGTCATCACCTGCATTTGAAAAAGGTCCGAAAACACTATTTTCATAATAATGTGATTATAGGTTATTTACCATGAGGTAATAACCTACTATGAAAGTTCCGGTGGTAAAGGAACATATTATCTAGGACTTAACAACCAATGTCGCCAGTGATTCTTGCGCCGTATATCACGCGTTAACCATGAGAGTTGGAATGGGACAGAGAAGTCAGCTGTATCTTCTTCCTCTCGCATGAAGCCGGATGTGCAGGTTGTGGCTGTTATCACTCGTAGCATGCATATTAATTGGTAATTCGTAGAGGATATGCAGCATATGGGTGGCAACCCTCAACGTCCCATGATAGTTCTGGCATCTAACGGTCTGTACAAACCATTACCGTAATTCAATATGTGGGCATGGTGTACACCAAGGAGGCATGCGGGGTCGCGGAGGGGGCAGTGATTGGCTTGGATCTTAGACTGGCCCCATACCAAGGAAGTATGGACAAGGTCATGACTTGGTTGTGCAACAAGGCTAAGGTCTCTCATGGGTAAAGTAACGCACCTCTGCAGAGTGTAAGAACTGTAACTTGTTACTCCCTGTTCCGGAAAGGAGCTGCGAACGCGGCGGGAAAGGAACTCCATGAAAGTTCTGGTAAACCCGTGAAGGCTGACGGACATAGCTTTTTAGAATAAAAGCAACCTTTGAAGAAATATTTACGAAAACTTGCATTGCCTATGACCTATGGTCTGTGGCTGTAGATATAGTGCATCAAACACTCCTTTTCTAGTGAACTTGTTGAGTACGCTCGTACTCAAAATATCTTCTTAACCCTTGCTAGATTCTGAAGCCATTAAGACGACATCTACATCAAGTTATGTTTCAGGAATCATCACCAGAATCTAAAGTTTTCCAATGAAGTCAAGAAAGTCAACATATACATCAACTCAAGTGAAGACGAAGTTACTGATTAGATAGGAACATACTCTCTCGCCATAGAACCTGTTTCTATAGCGTATTGCAATAGCAGCAATGCCAGACCATTAGTTAAAATACTAGTCTTAATAGTATGATAGTTTTTGAGTTGTTTATTTCTGATTTTTTTTGTAAGAAGATTTTTTCTCTCTCTTTAACCTAGAGTGTTCTCTGGATCTTGTGTAAAGAGTTGACTTGTAACCTATAGTCATGTATTGGACTCGCTGTGTTTCTGTTGTGCCATTCTGAGGGATGTAATACTAGTGAACGGTGTTTTATTGATGTTATATCAATGACTATAGTATACTAAATCATGCACTGGTATGATGGGTCACCGCACTGGTCGAAAGATCATATATAGGAAGTGGTGAACTGTTGTGTGGTCTTGCACAACATGATCATTAAGGATGAGAGAAAGGATCCAGTGAGTTTGCTCGAGCAGAACGAGGCATACTACAGACATGGTCCTCTTGTCGAGCCTGATCATCAGGTGCCTCCAACCTAGGCTGCATTCATCGTCGTGCGTCAGGAGATCCGAGATCCGGCGGTGCATCAACAGCTGCAGGATGATCTTGTTGAGCACATATGGATACGCAGGGGCAACACATAGATGCCGAGCATGAACTGTCTTAACTTGGCTGAAATATGTTGTATTTTCACTGCAGGCCGAACTATATTTACATTTACGTCAAACTATGTTTAAAATTTCGCCAAACTATGGCCATAAAGTGTTCTGTATATATAGTATGCCGAACTATGCAGAAATCTGGATAAACTTGAGCCGAACATAGGTAGGCAGCATCAACATATATCAACAGTGCTCAAAATAAAAAAAAATCCAAAAAAAACCTGAAGGCCGAGACTTACATGTTCCAGGCAGCCCTAGAGGCGCAGCCCCGTACCGCCTGGTGAAGCCTGCCATGGATCAGCTCATAGCTATGTGTGAACGCGCAGGTGGCTAGAGGAGGGGAGCAGAGGTGCTTCTACATAGGTCTAGTTTAGTTGTCGATGTATTAATGATTTTAATTGGTAAAGAGAAAATTTGGGGCTGTGACTAGAGGGCCCTAGTTAGGGAGGGGTGGACATGCACACCGCAAAGCCATCCAAAAAAATGGGTTGGGAATGCGGTACGCAGAAGCGATCGGTCCATGCCGCGTGGTTCATTTATGGGCCACAGTTGGACCTTGTCCGTGTTACCCCTGTGTGGGGCACTGGAGTTGTTTTAACATCCTATTTTTTTAAAATTTAGAATGTTAGATTTAATAAATAATAACATTGTTTAAATTTCTAGACTTCGTTCAAATTTCTGAAGAAAACAAAACATTTTGGTCATCTCATACCATCCATATTTACATCATGGTTTCAAACTCCTTTCATAAAGTTATAGAAATTTTTTGAGGATTTATATGCCCTAGAATAATTTGGGAAATTATTCTGTGAAGCTATAATGGCTTTAATCCTTATATATTGAAATAAATAAATAAATTATCTTTGTGTTGGAAATAGTTCCAAGAAACAAAATGTACCTATTTTGATTTATAAGATTTCTTCTAGATTTTTGTAGCTGTGTTTTGACATGTTTTAAGACCTTCACCGTTAAGGATGGCAATTTTACCCACGGTACGAGTACCCGTGGGTACCATACCCGCATGGGTAGGGTATAGGTATACTTTTATATTCATACCCTGCCCGTTAACTCACGGGTATGGGCACGATATAGGGTTGTACCCGTGGTATACCCATACCCTGTCCATTTAGACTGACTCGTAAAACTTATATTTATAGTTTCAACCTATGCGGCCGAGTAGCCTAGGGGCAATTATGAGATTTCAATTTCTAAATGTTTATAATTGTCATGTACTCGTCTACCTATTATTGAGTAGAGATACTTATTTTTTTATCAAATATGATATTGATTAATGTAAAATTGTGAATAACTTATTTACTATTGGATCTACCTGTCGGGTACCTAACGGGTATGTGTACCCGTCGGGTATGGGCATAGGTAAAGGTTTATACCCGCGGTACAAGTATGGGTAAAGTTTTCTACCCATTGGATACACGGGTATGGGTATATTATTTTTCTACCCTTTCCAAACGCTGTCCATTGCCATCCTTATTCATCGTATTCTACAAAATAGAAAAAAAGATAAGAGACGATCAACGGACCGACCTAGACGATGCAGCCACCTAAGACCCTCTCTCTTACCCCACAATTGTCCTAGAACTAGCCCATCTTGCCCCTTCTTATTTTCTTGCAGAAACACACATGTGGGACGCACCCACCCAAACCACCCCATGCCCATGAGTCCATGGTCCCGACGTAGTCATTGCCCATAGCCCTAGCCCTAGCCGCACTAGTCGAAACGAGACCTACGACCCGCATCGCTTGTTCTTGATCCCTTTTTTTGCCCTTGTTCTGGCGGTTCTTCTCAGACACTTTTTTCATCTCACTCTCTCGCAACAATCGATGAAAACATCGACTCCCGAAGCTTGCTGCCATCTGGAGCTTCTTCGCCCGCCTTCCGCAGCCACAGGGGATCGCAATAGAGCTCGAAGAACACTCCACCGAGCTTCCCTAGACGAGGCACACGTCGTCGACTACTCCACCTGCACTGACGACCTCTAGAACGACATCCTTGTCCACACCTAAGCTTGTGGTGAATGGTGTGGTCCACTAATCCCAAGGAACATCATTCATTGTGATTAGTGGCCTAGTTTAGTGAGGGCCAGAAGGGGCCATTGCCCCCCCCCCCCCCGCTCTTAATTTTGTCTAATACTAGTTCATAACTAGTATAATTTTACATCATACAATGGCTAAAACCGAACACACCGCTTATGGTTGCCGATAACACATGATAGGCTACCGCAGGCAGTGGTGTAGACATGTTTGTGCAGTACTATCTCCGAGTCATGGCTTGACAAAGCCCAAGCGGGTCAATTTCTCAAATATATGTCATAAACTCCTAATAACTAATAAAAAGGGCGAAACACAACTTCATTCTGCAAAGATAACTAATATAGAGTCTATCGACAAACTTTGGTAATCCCAAGTGCGTTGTTAGCATGTATTCCCTTCGTTTCAAAATATAAGAGGTTTTAGGTTTGTGAAGAAAATGTATCTAGACTTTTCTTAGTATGTAGATTCATTCTAAATCTGAGTGAACCTATGTGCTAAAACAAGTCTAGATACATTTGCTTACAAAACTAAAACATTATATTTTGAAACGGAGGGACTATAATGCAACTTTTTTTTGGAAAAGCATGATTGTTGGTCACTAGTTTAAATAGAAGATAAATGTGGAAAACATATCCTTTATTTTGAAAAAATAAACAAAAATGCAAAGCAATAATTTTAGGTTATGTAAAAAAGTGTTGTTAAACAACTGTGTAATTGAAGACTTACTAGGCATATCGATGGTGAACGAGAAATAGGATAACTCGAAAGTAAATAAGAAAGATGACAGGACGCTTAGAAAATTGAATATTCTAGAAAAAAATGTATTGAAATGAGGGGATTTTAAAATAATGTTGTGTAATAAATCTTTTCTATATTTTAGTACTAATTACACATCTTTCCATAACATTTCCTGATTTTATTTGCGCGATGTCAGGGCCGCTTTTGTTTGCGCGAGGACAAGTGGAGTTATACCCCCTGCTAATTAAACTAGTCTATCGGCAGAGCTGAGATTCCCAATCCGGCAGCTCCTGATTTGCGCATCGTGCACAGCCGGCCGGCGGTCCAAATAAAACGGTCATTCGACTGACTGTCACGTGCAAAAAAAAGATGGAATGTTGCTGTAGCTAGGCCCTTCGAATGGGGAGGCGGAAGAAAATATGTCAGTGACTCGAAAAAGTTTTAGCTGCACTAGTTGGAAGGAAGATGTCAAAAGCCATGCAAAGACTTATGTTAATGTTAGGAGCTAAGTTGTTCACTTTTACTGGCTCGTGAGTAATTTTCCAGTATTGCTGACACACCTATCTGCAAGAGCATATAATCAGGGTACACCTGACTACAATGACATGTGTCGGTTTTAAGTAAGAACAGTGAAGACTCCATTACTGTTTTAGTGTACTTTCCATATGAAAAAAGGATGTCGAAGATTTATCACATTTTAGTGTATAAATATATACTAATTTAACAAATACATCTTTTTTTGGGACAAAGAAAGTATGTAAATTGTACGGGCGTATGATTGCAAGTGGTGTTGACAATGACTGAATGTGGTACGTGTGTGTTGTGTAAGCCGTGTCTACTCCCCGAAAAGGGAGGATCCGAAGACGGAATGTCAAAAGGAACACCATTCAGAAAAACCGCCGAACAGGTGGATGATCAGAAGCGCATTATGCCATAAGGACGTGATTTTCCATCGATCGGCCCTGCATATGGATGCATGTGATAGGTGATGAACGAATGGAACAACAATGATCGGCATAAAAAGAGTAAAGACACTCGCACTCGCACTAAGAAACGCTATCATGTGAGTTTGTCTTTCTTGAAATCGTCTATACAGAGTCAAACCTTTTTGACCTTTGTGGTTAGCATTCGCGTGTCCAACCTCATTAAGCTCCACGTCTATTAAGTAAGAGTTTGCCAGCCACATCTTAGATCACCTCCGCCCGTGTTTCCAGGACGTTTTTTTTTCATCCGAAAGCCGTTTTTCAGCCAGTCAGACGCCAAATAGCGCCGGATTGATCCAACTTTCATCCGGCCCCCCGGCCGCCTGAGAATGTCGGACGAAAGGAAAAAGCTGGTGGGCCAACCCTGTCGGCGACTCGAGGCCGAGCTCCCGCCTTTTTCCTCCATTCCCCTCCACATCTCTCGCCAGTTCGCCGAGCTCTCGCCCACCATGCCACCCAAGGGTTTTGTCAAACCCCGATCCAGCATCGGCGAATCAAAGGAGAAAAAAGCGAGAAAGCCGAGGGCGCCGAAGCTGAGACCGGAGGGCTTGACCGACGCCCAGTGGCTGGACGTAGTTCGGCGCAGGAAGATCGAAATGGAGAGCCACAAGGACAGGACGACAAGGTCGGAGGCAAAGGCGCTCGCCGAGGCGCAGGCGGCTACGGAGCGCGCGGCGCGTCCGGCGATGTCGCCCCTGACGCCTATCGTCCCCCCGCAGTACGCCACACACTGGAGGATCCAACCAAGCGTCGGATCGCCGACCGGGTTCTCGCCGATATCGCCGGCCATGTTTCAGGAGAGCCAGGCGAACCCGTGCCAAAGGTACTCCTCCTCCCCCGAGTTCGACGGCAGGTTCAACCCGAACGTGCTCTTCCCCTGCCTAGAACCAAGACCGCAAGCTCGACCTCCTCAAAGCGAACTTCACCGCCAAGAAGAGGAACACAGATCTCCAGTTCCTCATGGCAGCAAAGACACCTCGGCGATGAGCACGCCAGTCAAGGCCTGGTACATGGCGCGCCGCAACGCCATCCTCCAGGAGGACATCACCGCCAGCACGCCAAGCTCTGCACCGACCGCCTTCGCCGAGCTCTGCCTCCACCTCCTCCAATCCGTCGGCCGGCCACACGCCGGAGGAGCACATCCCCATCGACAATTGATCGCCGAATCATTTTATCTTGTTTTGTAATAATTTGACACCGAACATTTTTTGGGCGTACTTCTTTCGAACACCTTTAGCCGAGATTTCGCCGACAGATCCGAATTTTTTTCGAATATGTCATCGTTTTTTGCTTCGCATGAGAACTCAGTCTGAGAACATGAGTGAAAAACTGGGCGTTCCTAGGCCAAAAGGTACATTCGTCCGACGCTAAATAGCGCCGGATTTCAGTCTAAGAACGTCCAATGAATGGCCCTTACTATAATAATCTATCCAAACCTAACCGAAGTGAATATATTCTGACGGCATTAAGCAAATTAACAAGTGTCTGGTCTGACCATGATTATGCCTATATTCAAACTCAGGGCCTCCGTGCTTGCTATAAATACACTCAGGGAACACACATAACGGTGCAATGCAATGCAAGTTCGGCCTTGCAGAGGGCTAGAGCTGATTCGGTAGCCAAGGATGACTTGCCTTGCACACACTACTTATACATGTGGACGTCTCCTGACTTCCCAAGCTCGGTTGATGCGTAGGCATGTCTTCCTTGGCTATTCGGAGTGGCTCTTGTCGCTCATGCAATGCTTAAATTGCTACTAGCTGCATTTGCAAGCTGCATTGGCATTTAGGACACAAACTGTTTTTTTTTTCTTTTGGCAAAGAGGATGTCTAGCTTTGTTTGGATTCTGTTCAACAAAAAAAAAGCTTTGTTTGGATGTTTCGATGCCATGGCTTTTCTAGTCACTTGGTTTGGCTTATCAACGGTTGATCTCATTCAATACTACTGCCTTCTAGTGGTAGTAAATTATACCGTAAAATCCCTCTTGCCAAAGAGTAATGCTCCAGTTACAAAAAAATTCTATGGATTTTTTTTACGGGCCACACCAAACAGGGCATGGAATCAGAACGTGGGCCATTTTTAAGAAGAGGATCAAAACTCAGCCAATCAATTCACCGCGCGTTAATCTATTGAAGTTCCCGTAAGTCAAACCATCCGTAGGTTTAGGATTATCGCTTGCTAAAACCCAGGCTTGCCCTAAATTAGGTGAACAAAATGCATTTACCCACGTACTCTCGAAAAAGATGCATATACCATGCTTTTAGCTATTTTGCTATTTTTTTTGCTACAATTAGAATCGTTTCTTTTTCCCCTTCTTCCTTTTTGTGACATTTAGTTTCAAACTAAGCAAAGCTTTGCTTACGTTTAAAATGACACTTATACTATTGGACCCAAATCTAGCTTGGCAACCCCTTTTACATTTGTCTACCTTTTGCAACACTTTATGTCGCGAGTTAGCACGTGTCATAGTAGTCGCTATGACTATACAATCATGGTCATATCACTATCATCTTTACCAACTAATAAATATTAATATTTCATATGTTTTAAAAATTACATGTCATAAATTTGTCTAGATTCACGTGTATCTAAACACTAAAACCATTTAGAGACATGCGCATGTAAAATAAATCCGCGACAAGTAATTCAGGATAGAGGAAGTGTTCTTTTTCTTGGCAGAGAGATTTTCTCTCCGATTTGAATATGCGCCGAGAAACTACGCAGATACCCGTAGCCAAGTCTCTTTAATCAAAATTAGTCACTAAAATAAACTATTTAATCAAAACTATGCATATCAAACCTTTTTCCTAACAAAATATTTGATCGGCTCGAAACAAAAAGTATCAAGAGAAGTAATGGAATCTTTTCCAAAATAATAATGATACTCAAGGTTTTGGTCAAAGTCAAACTTTTTAAAGTTTGACCAACTACATAGAAAAGTTGTGAACATTTATAATCTCAAATCAATATTGTTAGAACAATCATGAAATATATTTTTATACTGTAAACATTTGGTATTTTAGATATTCACATTATTATTATTATTATCAATCCAATTATAAAAGTTTGACTTTGACTACATTTTAGAAAGGAGGGGATATAATTTAGTCGCCGTATGGACTAGTAAAAAAGACTTTTCCAGGCACGCTTTCTATGCGAGACAGGTGTCTCCTCCTGCTGTGAGTCAGTGAGTGCAAGCTGTGCACTGCGCTCGAGTTCTGTTCCTCCCCTCTCCACTTTCCCCCACCTCTCGCTCCTCCACCCTGGACTACGCGGCCGGCCGGCGCCGCTGCCTCGCGACACTGCTCTTCGCTCTGCTTTCCTCCACCGCCGAGGTAAGGTAGCCCCGTTTCCCCGTGAACCGGATTCCATCTCGTTCTTGGCTATCGTTGATGCGCTTCTTGCTGGTGGTGGTGCCCTGGCCGGCAGCCAAGCCGGCGCGGGGGAGCAGCAGACCAATCGGAGGTCCAGACTTTGTAGTCCGTTTTCTCTAGCTGCAATGTGCTAACGATTGTTGTCTCACCGTCCATTTTCTTGTCCAATCGTGGTCTATCCTGTTCCTCCATTGATCCGCGAGGGTTTTGGTGGTGGTGCGGGGTTTGCGTACGGAGGTGCCGGAGGGCTTCGGCGATGTCAGGAATCTGTTCGGCGTTATGTGTGTGAGCGCTACAAGTTCTTTCGCTGGCCAAACATAGGTCATGGCCGCCACAAGGGATGAGAGTCCATGCGGGGATGAACACGTAGTCACCATTGGAGTACGAGGATTCTCCTACTGATCGATTCAGATTCTCTGGAGTTCGATTAGCCAGCCCATTTCATTGCGTCACTAGGCCAGACTAACTGAAGTTGATTATACACAAGTGTGCAGCACTTGTTCAGTTGCTTGGCACGGCAAATTAATAGACGCTCTTTTAACTCATTATCTTCGGGCCCCCCCCCCCCCCCCCCTAAACTTAAGTTTCATGGGCCATTTTATTTCTTTGACCCGTCGAAACCCATATCGAGGCCACGTATATCTTCGTATATGTGTACTCGGTCGAACTGAGTACAATCCATGTCCTGGACGGCTGATCCCACCTCTTATTATCGCGATCTACGTCTTTGCATGTCATATTGAATTTTTTTTTTGTTGCTGTTATATAACTTACGATTTTCGCTTCTGCAGGCACGTGAGTATTCGTGTAAGGGGAGTATACGTCTAAGAGGACCATATGGACTTCGGGTGGGTTCGTACGGTCCTAAAAACAATTGGTATGAGTTTTTGTTCGTCAAAGTTTGAAAAGGAGGGAGGAGGGGGGGGGGGGGGGGCCGAAGCAAAAGTGGTCTTGAGATCATTGTGTTTGGTGCTTACCATTTCTTTTCTTCTACTTTCTGGATACAGGGTGGTCTTAGATTTAAGCCCAGGGTGCCTACTAAGAAAGCTTCAAAAGCTGTCCCTAAAATGTAACCAATGTTCTGTTTAGTGTTTGCTTCAATATTTATCTACTCCCTCCATACAAGACGTTTTGGCAGTCCAATTTGAACTCCCATAATGTCTTATATTTATGGACAGGGTTAGTATTTAAGTTGATATAGTGCTTGTGGAATGATAGTCATGGTGGTATTCTACAGGGAATCAGGAAAGGAAAGCGATTTTGGAACAATTGATAAGGATCTGTTGATGAAGCTTAGAACGCCACAGGTACTCTTATGTCTGAACTTTCTACGTACCTAATTTAATTGACAGTGTTTTATTCCTGAATTACGTATGCAGAGCATGCGTGCCCTCGAAGGAAGATCCAATGCTGGGAATAATGGTGAGTATTTAAATGTTGCTTGCTACAACATCTAGTGCATCTTCGATCTTGCATTCACTAGCTTAGCTCCGATGGAAATCAACTGATCAGTTAACTTAAGCTTCCGTTGCACGAACTTTCTAAGGTTCTAAAATCACAACATCCTTGTATCATTAAGAACCGCTGAACAGATTGTGACCATCTATAGTTTCAAACATTCTTACTGACTATGTTTATCAAGTGCAAAGAACACAAAGGATCTTAATTCACATACGCAATCCAATTTGAACTTGCATTGCCTAACCAGACGTCTAGGCCAAGGAAAATCTTGACTCAGGAGTTATCTCACCAAATTGGATATAAGACAATGTTTTGTCCAAACTAATGATGCAGCATGATGTACCTTATAATTTTGTAACTTAGATAATCAAAATTCCATTTAAAACTCATCACTGACATGCCCAGAAAGGATTGGTTATGAATTTTTTAAATAAGTATTTCAATACCAGCAGAGAAACATCACTAACATACTGCTCCGTTACAATGGCAGAAGCTTGCGTCCAGGTTACATTTGGACCAGCGGACCCATCAATTGCAAGATCTTTTCATACCCCTCAGAGTTCTCCATCGGGTTGTAGCTTGGCTGCCACTTCCATTTGTTCCATATTTAACTTCATCTGAATATTTACAGAGCAATTTATTATTTGTTCTGCAAGTTAAAAAAGAGAAAGATGTACACCTTTTTAGTAAGTCTATGCTGTCAGACGTTACAACTTCTGCTGCAAAGTTACCTAAACAGTGTGCTGAACCACAGGTTAGTGAACACCTGAAAAATCAACACTACGGGTGGGGGTCGTGTCGTTTCTTACCTGGCTTATCTACGGGTAACTTTTGTAGGACTTTACCCATACCGACTACAGCTATCCTCCTATTACCATCCCTCCAAGAAGGCACTACTCTGGAGATCCAGGTTCATGGGTTCTTCCTTCTTGCACTTTTGCCACATGACGCACAAAGTTTGTTGTTCATCGACATTCCTTAATCCGTGGTACAATTTTTTTTATGAAGACGGTTTCTCAGAGTTCTCTTCCAGCAGAGCCCAAGATGGTGAAATAACTGCAGCTCAGGAACTTGGGCTAATGGTATGTATATCATGTTGCATGGTATCATGTCAAGGAACACCGTTCTTGTTCAGGTATTCATATCAATGCAAAGAAACACATTCAGGCGTCGATGGAACTGTTGGTTACTCGTTTTCTTCCAGTCTTGTATCTAAATATAGACACGAACTGATTGTACACTGCTGTGTTGTAGCCTACTACTATCTGATGCCTTGTATTAACTGCTTCCCTGACAGGACACTGACGAAATGACGAGTGAACCGCAGTTATTCTTGGTCCAGTTCCCTTCATCTCTTCCTTTACCGAGGCAGGTTGAAGCAGATATGGACACCAGTGAAGATGTTGAAACAGAACGCACTAAATCCAAGGAGTTGATCCGCGGCTGTAAGCTGAAAGATCTGCCGGGTGGTCTGATGGGGAAGGTACTCGTGTACAAGAGTGGTAAGGTGAAGATGAGGCTCGGAGAAGCACTCTTTGATGTAGGTGTTTTAAAATCATCCACTTATTTATGCTTCATTTTTTAGTTTTATTTATGCAATGATGATGCACTTTGGGTGAACAACAATTTTCAGGTTTCAGCTGGTCTAGATTGTGCATTTGCTTAAGAGGCCGTAGCGATTAACACGAACATGAAGCACTGCTGCAGCCTGGGGGAGGTCAGCAAGCGTGTGGTCGTGACTCCTGACGTCGACTACTTGGTGGATCTATCAAAAAAATGAGTAGTCTGTCGGAAACTACTACTAATAGCTTCTTATATTAACTCTAGAGAAGTGGCACGAAGGCTATGGCAGGTGTGCCACTACTGCTGCTTTTGTTTCACCATGAGCACCGCGTGGAGATGTAAATTTTGCACTAATGGAATCTATGCTATGGTGTGGATCTGTAGTTACTTCTTACAGCTAATGAGGATGTTTTGCTGATCCTTTTAATTTCTCACGATACAGATGTGAGATTTCTCAATTGGTGAATCATGACTTTGTCAAGAGTTCACTCGCAGTTTAACAAGGACAAACTGTCGTTTTCCTCGACGTAGGCTGTGCCAAATATTATTTTGGTTGCCGTTTCATCATCTTATGCCGTTTGCTTCCTTGTCTGGATGCGATGATGTAAGTCGTAATTCAAGGTGTTGGTTCCCAGCATATATAATGGCTGTGAGAAAAAACTTAATACGTACTACGATATTTTGTTAACTCAAACTCCAGGTTTGATCTTTGGTTACCAACAAGACCCATTGCTATTGTTTTTCCTTTAGAGGTCGTTTGGCACCTAGGTATTCATTTTATTTAGTAGAAATGAAAAGAATATATGGATTACATTTAGGTTATGATATAAAAAACAACCACATGTTTGGCTGCCACCGAAATTTGGAAATGACGGTTCTACGACAGGAATCAGGTTTACACATGGAGATATTTTAATGAATTTGCCAAATAAAATGATGGTCCAATTCTATACCAACCAAACAGCATAGGGATGAAATTGTAGGAATTGCAAAATAAATTTCAAGATTCCATGCCGAAATGATGGATACCAAACGACCTCTTATAGTAAGACATGTTGCTAAATTATACAATTATAAGTTCCCCTGTGAGCTGAGGCAGAACCATATATTTGCCTTGTTCTCATACAAGACCCAACTATACACGATTTAACTGCTAAAATATATCTGGAGAGCTTCTGCTATATGAAAATTCAGTTTTGAAGTGAAAACAAAGTATCCTAATTTGCAGTCGCCGCACGAGCCTTTTCCCCGCGGGGGCTTTAGACGAACGACACGTGTCTCTTCCAGCAAGCTGTACCCTCCCCTGGCATCACCCCTGGGACGGCGTGCGCTACAGTAGAGTAGACTTCCGCATCCATTCCTCCCCTTCTTTCTCAAACGAAGGCTCCATCCTCAATTACGCTTCTCTTCGGCTCTGCATTCTCCGCCGCCGAGGCAAGGCAGGTCAGCTCTCCCCTTGAACCCGATCGCTCGTGTTGCTTCGCCGCGCTCCTGGATACCTTCGGTACGGTTCTTGGTGGTGGGTGCCGTCGCTCGCTGCCGTTCTGGCCGGCAGCGGAGCAGCAGGGCAATTGGAGGTCCGGGCTTTGTAGTTCTTCTTCGCTTGCTGCGATCCGCTAGCGATCTTCGTATCTTCCTTAATTATGCGTGTCCAATTGCGCTCTGTCGTGTTCTTATTTTCCACCCATGAGCCGTGCGGGTTTCGGTGGTGCTGGTGTGTAGGGTTTTCGTGGGGAGGTGCGGGAGAGCTTAGGACATGCCAGTAAGCTGTTCGATGTTTTGTGTGTGACCGTTTGACTTTTTTTCTTGGTATATATGTTGTTTCTGGAGTTCGCTTCATCAGCAAGTGGGTGCTATACTGCTATTGCTTCATTATCTCACTAGGACAGTCTCGGAAATCATGGAAGTTCGCAGTTCTTTAGTTACTTGGCCAAACTCGTTCAATGAATGGAAGCTCTTTCCCCTTACCTTATTGATTATGCCATTTGCGTAGATCTCATGGACGACAAGAGTGAAAAGGGGAAAGAGAAGGATGTCTCTTCTTCTGCTCCACCCCAACCCCATCCCCGCAAGGTTGGTAGTTTTGCAACTGATTGTGTTTTGTATCAGTTTATTGTGTCTGGTGCTTACTGTTTCGTTTCTTCTACTTTGTGTATAATACAGGGTGGGCTTAGATTTAAGCCAAAGGTGGCCCCTAAGAAAGCCTCAAAAAGTGTCCCCAAGATGTAATGTACATAAACCATTGTCCTGTTTATCCATGCTTGTTCAATCCAGTATTGTCTATTTAAGTAGGCGCAGTGCCTGTGGAATGATGGTAACGGTGGGATTTTACAGGGAACCAGAAAAGGAGAGAGAGTTTGAGACAGTTGACAAGGACCTGTTGATGAAGCTTAGAACGCCGCAGGTACTTATAAGTCTGAGCATTCTATGTAAGTACTTGATTTCGGTTGGTGGTGTTTTTATTCAATAGTTTCATATGCAGAGTACAGGTGCCCTCGTTAGAAGATCTAAGGCTGACAAAAATGGTTAGTATTTTAATGTTGTTTGCTTCACAATATCTAGTGTAGTGCATGTGCGATACTGCATTCATTGGCTTATCTCCAAACTCCAATGGTAACTAACTGATCGATTAAATTCAGCTGCTGTTACAAGAACTTCCTAAGGTTCTAAAATCAGAACCTCCTTTGTATTAAGAGCTGCCGAACAAACTGTGACAAATAACACACCAGTCAGTATCTCTACATTTTTGAACAATTCATACCGACTATGTATATCTAGAATAGCTATTGACCATGTAACAATGATGAACCGACCAAGTGCAAGAACTATATAGGTATCTTAATTCAAATATTGAAATTCCATTGAACTTGCCTTTGTCAGAGCAGATGTGTAAGCTACATCATGCTGCATGCCATTAGCTTGGACAGAATATCTGATTGACTTATATCCTAGGCTAGTGCCGATTTTCATGAGATAACTCCAGAGTTATTTGAATTGCTGTAATTTAATTAATCAAAATTATATTTAAAACTCAGCATGGGACTTGCCCAGAAATAATGAGTTATGAATTTCTGAAACAACAAAATCCGTACCACCTGCATGATGTATTTTAATTTATTATTAAGTTTGTAATAACCTGCTACTCCATAACGATGGCAGAGGCCCATGTCGAGGTTTCATTTGGACATGTGAACCCTTCAATTGCAAGATCCTTTCCCACCCCTAAAAGTTATTCATCAGGTAGTAGCTTAAGTTCACCACTCCCATTTGTTCCATATTTACCTTGATCTTAGCATTTACAGAGAAAATTTTCCTGATAGTTAAACAAGAGGAGGTAGAACTTTTCAGTAGGTATATGATGTCCGACGTTACAACTTCTGCTGAAAAGTTACCCAAGCAGTCTGCTGGACCACAGGTCAGCAAACCCGTTAGGGGTGGGATGGTGGGACGTTGGTTCGCTATTTACATGACTAATCTCCTGCTAATTTTTACAGGACTTTACCCATCCGGACTACAACTATCCTCCTATTACATTACCTCTAAGGAGGCCCTCCTCTGAAGATACAGGTTCATGGATTCTTCATTCTTGCAGTTTTTGCCACATGATCCTCAAAGTTTGTCACTGAATAATGCTTCCATTGACATTCCTTTACCTTTGATGCATAAGGTTTTGATGAAGACGACTTCGGAGAGTTTTCTTCCAGTGGAACACAAGATGGTGAACTTACTGCAGCTAAAGAACTTGGGCTAATGGTATGTATATCATGTTGCATGGTATCATGTCGAGGAACACCGTTCTTGTTCAGGTATTCATATCAGTGCCCCAAAAAAAACGCTTCTCATGTTGATGGAAGTGTCACTCGTTTTCTTTTACTCTTTTATCAAATATAGGTTGAACTGATTATATACCTTCTGTATAGTACACCCTCTGAAAGTCCTATATTGTGGAACGGAGGGAGTATCATATAGCTGATGCCTTATATTTTAATTGTTGCCTGACAGGACACTGGGGACATGATGAATGAACCACGGTTGATCTTCTTCCAGTTCCCTGCGTCGCTTCCTTTACCCCAGACTGAATCAGTTGATGAGGCAGCTATGGACACCAGTGAGGATGTTCAAACAGATGGCTCACAATCCGAGGAGAACTGCAAGAAGAGGGAACTTGAGTCAATCCGTGGTTGTACGCTGAAAGATTTGCCAGGTGGTCTCATGGGGAAGATACTCGTGTACAAGAGTGGTAAAGTGAAGATGAGGCTCGGAGATGCACTCTTTGATGTAGGTGTTTAAAAGTCTCCACTTCTTTATGGTGCATTTCCTGTTTAGTCCTTTCGACAATGCACCTAAAATCGAGTAAACTGTACAGGTATCAGCTGGCTTAAACTGCGCGTTTGCTCAAGATGCTGTAGCGATCAACACGAACAAGAAGCACTGCTGCAGACTGGGGGAGGTGAACAAGCGTGCGGTTGTAACTCCTGACGTCGAGTACTTGGTAGATTCAGTCAAGAGGATCGATTAGTCCATGGGGAAACTGCAAATAACTTCTGATAATATTTGACTTGGAAGTGACATGAAGTCGGTCACAAGCGTGTTACTGTTTCTGCTTCTGTTTCACAGCGAGGACCTTGGAGATGTAAATTTTGCGCTAGGAGAATCGCGGAAATTGATATTACTACCATGATGCGGATTTGTTGTAACAGCCAGTGGAGATAGATGTTCTGCTGATCCTTTAATTTTGCACGATACGGTTGGTGGGCTTTCTCAACTCCTGAGATTTTTCACCTTCTTCAAGAGTTCACAGGCATTTACAATAACAAGCTAGTATCATTTTTCATCGACGCTGCCTGTCCGTGTAAAGCCCAGTTTTCTTTCCTTTTGCAAATTTCTGGCATTTTTTCACTGCTTGTAACAAACTTCCCAAGTGTGTTTCCCCTCCCTCAATATTATTTTTTATAATGGTCACCTTGCTATTGCCCCCATTGAGTGCAGGTTTGGAGATTCAATGGTTTAGAGCATCAACACATATGTGATCGACGCCAGTGTCATTGCTGTCAGTCACTTGAAGACTGACGGGTGGTACCATCAGCGAGTTCACCTTTGGTGGGATGATTCTTCAAGGCAATACCACTGGCAGACGTTTATGAAATGTGAATTCGGCATGCAGACAACATGAATGCGGTAACTGAAATAATGAGACTAAATTCGTCTTTGGTTCACAGCTCGGTTGTACTACTTGATGACAAGAATCAATTTTATCAGGTACTGGCTGAACTCTATAACTGCTTAATTAAGGCAAGTATAGCCTCTCATTTGTAAAAAGTGCAACCTTTCAGAACCGAAGCGGCAAGTGCATATATAGACACCGACCCGTTACACAAACTCACGACCAACGGAAGTCTCCACAGAGAGTGACGGTAACAGCAAGTTCAGTTGCAGGCAATACTGAGCAGCTCCATGCACTGGTAGCTGATAAGTGCAGGCCCCAGTAAGCAGTGGCCAATACTCAGTTTCTTCACCTAGTAAATCAAGAAAATATAAAAAACAGTTTTCTGCATTTTGTTAATGCTGAATAATATAATAGGTTTATTGTTGTTACTGGATTGCTCTGCTTGTTTTGCTGTTGCCTCCTAAATGAGTAACATGACGAAGGAGCCCATATATCAGCATTTTTTATAGGATATATATCTACTGCAAAAAATGTAACCAAAAGTACCAAGAAAACTATGACCCCCCTTTTTTATTAGTGTCTCTTCTTCCATGTTTCAACACGCCTCAGAAAAGCTTTAGTCGAGGCAACTGAGATTTAAGGCGGAAATGCATTCTGTAATAATTAGCTACAACTAGAAAAGGCTAGACCATTGTCTTACTTCGACAATTTCGAGTCGGGGAATATCACATTGCAGATGCCTCCGGTGAGGACCGGCGCATGGGCTGTATGAGCAGGGCAGCCACATTTACATGTAGGAAATCTCTGTATCGTGGAGCCTCTAATTCAGTTTTCTTCTAATATATCATTGGCAAGTTGTTTCTAAGGAGCGGGTTGTGCAGGACTCGCTATCTACATTTGCTACTCGGCCTGTGTTCATGTGTGTACTCTCTCATCTGTACCGTAGGCCAAGCCATGCTATTAAATACTCAGAGTAACCGTTGGGCTCGTCCCAAAATGCATGTTGTATATATGCATGCTTAAGAGATGAGCGTGACCTCCCACACAACACAGAAAAAAAGAAACAAGACCATTCGATTCATCTCACACAATCATGAGAAAGATCTTGATGGTCTCTTGCACTCCCTCCGTTTCAGATTAACAGGCACACACGTAGTTTTAAAAAAACTTTGACCGCCAATTTTGTCAACAAAAATCAGAAAAAGCGAAGGGATGAAGCATGAACACCTTTGCATGAAAGAAACCAATGGTTCATATTCTTATTAGAAACTCTGTTTTAGTTTACTTCTAAAATTTAAATAATACTCCTTCTGTTTTAAAATATAAGATGTTTTAATTTTGTGAAGCAAATATATCTAGACTATTTTTAGTATGTAGGTTCACTCAGGTTTAGAGTGACTCTAGACACTAAAATATGTCAAGATATATTTTCTTCATAAAACTAAAACATCTTATATTTTGAAATGGAGGAAATAGTTCGTTGTGGTGAGAAAAAGGAGCTCACAAAAAAATCCCAAATACTAGTTGGAATTGCAAATTGTTTGCCAGTTCCACTTGACAATTGGAGCCGGCAATTGTACCTGGCTAGATACTTCAAGAATTGGAGACGTTAAAGAATAAATTATCCGAGATCAACCAGGACACCGCATGAGTAATTGTCATGGAAAATGGCACAATTAGAGTGTGAGGAGGGTGTTTTTTTTTTAGATAAAAGGTATTACTGCGACTTTAAATTAATAAAGTCTTACAGTAACAAGATTCCACACACTTAAGTTATTACAAACCAGCCCGAAGGCACATACCGTAGTTCAGGGCAACACACTTGCCAAACATAAATACACTAACTAGAGAGAAAGCTAGCTAGGGAGATAAGAGCATGTGCAGTGTGGTAAGGCTTGGACATGAGTTAAGAAAATAACTATATGTGAGTCTAGCAAAATTAAAACTGCTCCGCTGTTTAGGCCACTTGTGTGGGTCCCATGTAGCAGCTTTTCCCTTTTTTTCTCTACAAACTGCTAGTTGATACGTCCAAAACGTATCTACTTTTTTGAACATTTTTGCTATTGTTTCTCCTCTAAACTTGTGTGATTTGGATACAACTAACACGGACTGACGTTGTTTTCAGCAGAATTGCCTTGGTGTCTAGTTTTTGTGCAGAAAATCAACTATCAGGAAAAATTCCGGAAAATATGCCAAAAATCCGATTTCACCAGAAGATCCACGGAGATAGAGTACGAGACGGAGTGGAGCCCTGGGTGGCCCACACCCCCCTGCCGCGCGAGTGGGCCCACCCCGCGCCTGGGAGGGGTGTGGCCAGCCCAGGCACCCCCTCGGCATCTCTCTTCGCCTATAAGTTACCCCTTGACCTAAAAACCGAGGGGGGTTTGACGTTTTTTCAGAAAGAGATCCGCTGTGCCGCCACCACCAGAAACCAAGAATCGGATCCAGAAACTCCGTTCTAGCACCCTGCCGGGACGGGGAATTTGGAGAGGATCATCGTCATCGTCATCACCAACGCCTCTCCATCAACTATCAATATTTCCCTCATCCATGAGTGAGTAATCCCCCGTTGTAGGCTATGGGGATGGTAGGGATTGGATGAGTTCTATCTTGTAATCGAATAAGATTGTTAGGGCATAGTGCCTAGTATCTCTATTAGTGCTATTTGATTTTGTTGCAACTTGTTGTGCTTAATGCTTGTCACTAGGTCCCAAGTGCCATGATCTCAGATCTAAACTTATTATTGAATCATTATGATAGTATTATTTATGATCTTATCTGCAAGTTGTATACACATATCATTGTCCAGATCCAAAGACCCCAAAGTGACAGAAATTGGGACAACCGGAGGGGATGGCTATGATGTGAGGATCACATGTGTTCACGGAGTGTTAATGCTTTACTCCGGTGCTCTATTAAAAGGAGCACCTTAATTGCCAGTAGTTCCCTAGAGGCCTCGCTGCCACAGGCTGGCTGGACAAAAGATGTTGTGCAAGTTCTCATTGCGAGCACGCATGACTATATATGGAGCACATGCCTAGGATTGTTTAGTACTTGGATGTTTATTCTTATTTATCTGCGGTTGCCCTAGATCTTGAAGTTACATGTTTAGACTCGTTCATGCAACGCCCGTCCATCCATCCATATGCCTACCGCGCTTATATCCTACTGTTTGCTACAACTGTTACTATTGCTCCTGTTTTACTGTTGATGTTGCTACTACAAACTGTTGCTACTGATAAACTTCTGTGAGTAAGAACTATTTCCAGGTGTAGCTGAATTGATAACTCAGTTGTTAAGACTTGCAAGTATTTTTTGGCTTCCCTTGTGTCGAATCAATAAATTGGGTAATACTACTCTCGAAGACTGTTGCGATTCCATATACTTGTGGGTCATCACTAGTGCTCCGGCCAATGAAAAGACCTCAAAGTATTATACAAAATATTTTAATTCACTAGTCCCTGGGTCTTATACTAGACACAAGTCCAAGAATATTTTTCTTAGACCCAGCTTCTCCACCGTTTAGACATAAGTCTAAGGAATGAAAAGTTTTCTTAGACACCCCATTTTGTATACACTGCACATGCTCTAATGGTGTATGACTTGTAGAGGTTAGATATGAAGGTTGTGGAGAGCAGCAGACAACACCACGTAGGCCTGGATGCTCCCAGGAGGTGGCTGAGTAAAACTCTAAACGTCTCTGTCGAGTGGAGTTGTGATCCAAATTCATAAGAAGGCTAACTTTTTGACAGATTGGAGCGAGTCGTGTTGCTGATAGGCTTGGGTAATGCTGATGTTGTTGCTCTCGCTAATGATGATCCTAGTAAAACTAATATGTGACATATCTGTCTTGGGCATATGAATGAATACATCATGGCAAAGTTGGTCAAGAGAGACTTTCTAGATGGCCTTAATATGTGTAAGTTGAAGCTATGTGAGAACTGTATTTTTGGTAAGCATAAAAGGGCAAAATTTAATGGTTTGGTTCATACCACCAAATGCATATTAGATATGTTCATGCTGATGTATGGGGACCTTTCCATAAGTCTTCTATAGTTGGTGCTAATTATGATTATAATCCTTGATGGTGTCTCGAGAAAAGTGTGTCCTGATTTTCTGAAACATAAATTGCATGTCTTTTATGCTTTTAAGAAGTGAAAAATTATGATAGAAAATCAAACTGAAAAAGGTAAAAGTATTGCGTACTGACATGGAACTCTGTTCAAATATTTTTGTGAATTATTGCAGAGATGATGGCATGACCAGGCACCAGACCATCCTATACAGTCCCAGTAGAATGATCTGGCAAAGCGCACGAACAAAACTATCATTTTGAATGCTCGTTGCATGATGTTCAATGCTTGTATGGGAAGACGGTTTTGGCTGATGCAACCTCCATCGCTTGCTACCTCATAAACAGCTCACATTCCATTCCACTTGATAAGAACACTCGCATTGAGGTATAATCTAGTTCGCCTACTGATTATTCACAGTTAATAGTTTTTGGTTGGACTGCTTATGCTCATGTTGATAATGGAAAGCTAGAACCTAGAGTAGTTAAGTGCATATTTCTTTGTTATGCTTATCCTTATTTTAAATTATCAGCATCTCAGTGTCATACTATTGATGAAGAGTTTGAGTACATGTCTAAAGTCTCTTATTCAAGTGATATTGGCTCTTTGATGCATGTCATGGTCTTTTCTCGTCATGATTTGTCATATGCTATAAGTTTAGTCAACCGATATATGTCTAATCCTGGTAAAGAACACTAGAAGTTGTTTACTGGATTTTCAAGTACCTTCGTGGCACAATTAATGCTTGATTGAAATTTGGAAAGATCTGTGAGGGACTCACATGATATGTGTATTTAGATTTTGCTACCGACTTGGATAAGAGGAGGTTCCTCACAAGTTATGTGTTCACTGTTTGTTGGAGATATGCCCTAGAGGCAATAATAAATGTAGTTATTATTATATCTTTGTGTTTATGATAAATGTTTACATTCATGCTATAATAGTATTAACAAGGAAACATTAATACTTGTGTGATTTGTAAACTTAATTTGAAGTCCCTAGTAAAGCCTCTATATATTACTAGCTTGTTGGTTAATAGATGATTGTGGTTTCCCTATCATGAACATTGAGATGTTATTAACAACAAGATCATATCGTTAGGAGAATGATATGATGGACATACTCCTATAGATAAGCGTAGCATAAAGATCAAGTCATATTAATAGTTCAATTGCTATATGCTTTCTGATACATAGTAATCTAATTCCTTTGACCATGAGATCATGCATATCACCTTTACCGGATGGGTGCTTTGATGACATCAAACACCACACCATAACTGGGTGGCTATAAAGGTGGCATTGAGTGTTCGGAAAGTATTGGTTGAAACACATGGATCAAGAGTGGGATTTGTCCATCCATATGACGGATAGATATACTCTGGGCCCTCTCGGTGAAATGTCATCCAATTAGCTTGCAAGCATGTGACTGGCTCACAAGGGATCACATATCACGGGAACGAGAAAAGAGTACTTATCAGTAACGAGGTTGAACTAGGTATGCAGAGATACCGACGATCATAACCTCGGATAAGTAAACTATTGTGAGACAAAGGGAAATTGATATCGTATGTAAGTGGTTCATTCGATCGCAAAGTAATCGTAAAAATATGTGGGAGCCATATGAATTTCCAGATTCCTCTATTGGTTATTGTTCGGAGAAGTGTCTCGATCATGTCCGCATAATTCACGAACCGTAGGGAGACACACTTAAGGATTCGACGTTGTTTGAGTAGTTTGAAAAGTCAAATAGCTAAACTGAAAAGTCAAACGGCTAAATTTGGAAAGAGGAAAAGAGGAGGAAGGGGAAACCGAGTTGGGGAGGGAGTCCCTCCTCCCCAAGCCGGCGCACCACCCAAGCCGAGTTGGGGAGGGACTCCACTCCCTCCCCTTGGCCGGCCGGCCCCTCCACCTATATAAGGAGGGGCAGGGCTCCCTCCTAGGACACACAACTTCCACGCCTCAAACCCTAGCAGTTGCTGCCCACCATAGCCGCCGCCGCCCCCTAGGGTTTCTCCCCTAGCCGTCGACTTGGGAACCTCCAAGCCCTAGCCGCCGGCCCTAGCACCTCTTCCTCAGCGTGTCTAAACCCTAGAACACCGAGGGACTCTCTCATAGTCCACCATACTTGCTCCGGCTTAAGGCGAAGCCCTGCGAGATCTCCCCTCTACTTCCGGTACCACGCTTTGTGCTGCCGGAATCGCGAGGAGAGGAAGGTCTTCGTCGAGTACCGAACGTGTGACCGACTGCGGGAGCGCTGCCGGAACGCAGCGCCGGAAGGATCGTCTATGCGATCTTGAGATCGGGAAGAGTATGACTACATCACCCACGAGAATCCGCTCTCGTTAAACACTTTGGAATCTTCGAGGGTAAGTTATTCCATCGACTCGTTGCTACAATCTAGTAGATAGATCTTGGCTTGTTTGTTTGTATGCGGTAGAATTTTTTTGTTTTCCATGCTATGAAACCCTACAGTGGTATCAGAGCCGTGTCTATATGTAGATCTGTTGCACGAGTAGAACACAATGGTCATTGTGGGTGTTGATGCTTTTATTGTCGATAGCTTCTTGTGTACTTTGCATCTTGCGGGATGTTGGGATGAAGCGGCCCGGGCTAACCTTACATGACATTGTTCATGAGACTTGCTCCACGCTTGACATGCAACTTGTATTGCATAAGTGGCTTTGCGGGTGCCTGTTTCTCCTAGCATAGTTAAGATCCAATTTACAACGGGTGATTAACAATACTAGTATCAATGTTGTGGTTCTTGTTCGTAAGTTAGAACGACACTTATTGAAAGCCCCAAACCACGTAAAACATGCAAAGAAAGTAGAGGCGTCTAACTTTGTTTTGTAGGGGTGTGCTGTGATGTGATATGGCCATGATTGTGATTATATTTGATGTATGCAATGTTCCTTATTGTAAGTTTGCAACCTAAAGGATCCATATGGTTGTCTTTAATTTATGTTAAGACCCGCGTGTCTATTCAAAGTAGTTGTAATAGTTGAATCCGGTGGACGACAACCATGGAGAAGCGTCATTGACCTTGATGCAATGCCGGTGATGATGGAGATCATGTTCGTGCTAGAAGATGGAGATCGGAAGCACAAAGAAGAAAGGCCATATCATATCACATATTATGAATTGCATGTGATGTTAATCCTTTATGCATCTTGTATTGCTTAGTAGACAACGGTAGCATTATAAGATGATCCCTCATGCACATGAATTTCAAGTCATAAAGTATTCACCCTTAGTTAGCACCGCTAAAGCTTGTTGTTTCAAGCACCACGTGATGATCGTGTTAGATTCTCGCAAGTGTATACAACGTGAGCAAGCCAGATTTTCTCATGTCGAAACTAAGGTTTGATCTTGACGAGCCTAGCATGTACAGACATGGTCTCGGAACACGGATCACCGAAAGGTAAAGCATGAATCATATAGTAGATATGATGAACATGTCGATTGTTCGCCATTGAAACTATATCAACTCTCGTGATGATCGGTGTTGATGTGGTGGATTTGGTTTGTGTGATCACTAAAACAATGTGAGGGATATTGTTTTGAGTGGGAGTTCACCTAGATTAATTTTAACATTAATTTGAACTCAATTTGTCATAAACTTAGTCTAAACTATTGCAAATATGTTGTAGATCAATGGCAGCCCCTACCATCAATTTTAATGCGTTCCTAGAGAAAGAAAAGTTGAAAAACAATGGAAGCAACTTCGCGGATTGGTTCCGCAATTTGAGGATTGTCCTCACAGCTGGTAATTTGACCTATGTCTGGATGCACATTGGTGACCACCTGCAGCTGATGCTTCCGATGAAGTAAAGAATGTTTACCTCACTCGAAGACTCAAGACTCCACAATTCAGTGTGCTATCTTGTATGGTTTAGAATCGGAGCTTCAGAAAAGGTTTGAGAATTCAGACCCATATGATATTGTCGAGGATCTCAAATTGATCTTTGAGACTCATGCGGCAATTGAAAGCTATGAGGCTTCTGAAAAGTTCTTTAACTGCAAGATGGAAGAGGGCAGCTCCGTCAGCGAGCATGTGCTTAAGATGTCTGGGCACGCAAACAAACTTCAAAGCTTGGGTATTGTGATTCCCAATACTTTGGGGATTTACCGTGTCCTCCAATCACTACCACCAAGTTACAAGAACTTTGTGATGAACTACAACATGCAAAACATGAACAAGACGTTGTCAGAACTCTTTGCCATGTTGAAGTCTGCAGAAGTGGAGATCAAGAAAGAGCACCAAGTGTTGTTGGTCAATAAGACCACCAAATTCAAGAAAGGCAAGTCTAAGCAGAAGGGACACTTCATGAAGGGTGGTAAGAAAGTTACCACGCCGACGAAGAAGACCAAGGCTGGACCTAAGCCTGATACTGAGTGCTTTTACTGCAAGAGAGAAGGTCACTGGAAGCGGAATTGCCCAAAGTACTTGGCGGATTTGAAGAACGGCAACATCAAGAAGAAAGGTATATCTGATATACATGTTATTGATGTGTATCTCACTAGTACTCGTAGTAGTGCCTGGGTATTTGATACTGGTTCGGTTGCTCATATTTGTAACTCGAAACAGGTGCTGCAGAATAAACAAAAGCTAGCGAAGAACGAGGTGACGATGCGCGTTGGAAACGGATCAAAGGTTGATGTGATCGCGGTCGGCACGCTACCCCTTCATCTACCATCGGGATTAGTTTTATACTTAAATAATTGTTATTTGGTGCCTGCGTTAAGCATGAACATTATATCGGGATCTTGTTTATTGCGAGACGGTTACTTGTTTAAATCCGAGAATAATGGTTGTTCGATTTATATGAGCAATATGTTTTATGCACATGCACCTTTGATAGATGGTCTATTCTTATTGAATCTCGATAGTGGAAATACACACATTAATAACATTGAGGCTAAACGTTTGAAATCGAGCGATAACTCGACCTATATGTGGCACTGTCGTCTTGGTCACATTGGAGTGAAGCGTATGAAGAAACTCCATTCCGATGGACTTCTTGAATCACTTGATTTCGAATCACTTGATAGATGCGAAGCATGTCTGATGGGTAAAATGACTAAGACTCCATTTTCTGGTATGATGGAGCGAGCTACGGACTTATTGGAAATCATACATACCGATGTGTGTGGTCCAATGAGTGTAGCATCGCGCGGTGGTTATCGTTATGTTCTTACCTTCACGGATGACTTGAGTAGATATGGGTATATCTATTTCATGAAACATAAGTCCGAAACTTTTGAGAAGTTTAAGGAATTTCAAAGTGAGGTAGAGAATCAACGTAACAAGAAGATTAAATTTCTACGTTCTAATCATGGAGGTGAATATCTAAGTTACGAGTTTGGCGAGCATTTGAAGAAATGCAGAATACTTTCGCAGTTGACACCGCCGGAAACACCACAGCGTAATGGTGTGTCCGAACGTCGTAATCGAACTCTCTTAGATATGGTTCGTTCTATGATGTCACTTACAGATTTACCGCTATCATTTTGGGGTTATGCATTAGAAACAGCCGCATTCACTTTAAATAGGGCACCGTCTAAATCCGTTGAAACGACACCGTATGAATTATGGTTTGGGAAGAAACCTAGATTGTCGTTCCTTAAAGTTTGGGGGTGCGAAGCCTATGTAAAGAAGTTACAGCCGGACAAGCTTGAACCCAAAGCGGAAAAATGCGTCTTCATAGGATACCCGAAGGAAACTATTGGGTATACCTTCTATCATAGATCCGAAGGCAAAATCTTCGTTGCCAAGAATGGGTCCTTTCTAGAGAAGGAATTTCTCTCGAAAGAAGTGACTGGAAGGAAAGTAGAACTCGACGAGGTTGTCGAACCTTCTCTCGAAATTGCGAGTAGCGCAGCACCGGAAGAAGTTCCTGTGGTGCCTGCACCAATAAGAGAGGAAGCTAATGATGATGATCATGAAACTTCGGTTGAAGTTGCTCTGAGCCTCGCAGTCAGCGAACTCGTACCACTCTAGATTGGTATGATCCCGTTATGAGTGTCATGTTGGTGGACAACACCGATGACCCTGAGACATATGAGGAAGCGATGATGAGCCCAGATTCCAATAAATGGCAAGAAGCCATGAAATCCGAGATTGGACCCATGTACGAAAACCAAGTATGGACTTTGGTGGACTTACCAGATGGCCGAAGGTCACGAGAACAAATGGATCTTCAAGAAGAAAATAGATGCTGATGGTAATGTTATGCCTATAAAGCTCGACTTGTCGCAAAAGGGTTTAGAGAAATTCAAGGAGTTGACTACGATGAGACTTTCTCACCAATAGCGAAGCTAAAGTCTGTGAGGATTATGTTAGCAATCGCTGCATATTATGATTATGAGATATGGCAGATGGATGTCAAAACAGCATTCCTCAATGGAGACATTGATGAAGAGTTGTATATGATGCAACCCAAAGGTTTTGTCGATCCTAAAGATGCTAACAAGGTATGCAAACTTCAACGGTCCATCTATGGATTGAAGCAAGCATCCCGAAGTTGGAATCAACGTTTTGATAAGGTGATCAAAAGTTTTGGTTTCATACAAACTTATGGAGAAGCTTGTATTTACAAGAAAGTGAGTGGGAGCTCTGTAGCATTCTTAATACTATATGTGGATGACATATTGTTGATTGGGAATGATGTAGACCTTCTTAATAGTGTCAAGGAATATTTGAATAATAGTTTTTCAATGAAGGATCTTGGCGAAGCAGCTTACATATTAGGCATAAAGATTTATAGAGATAGATCGAACGCCAAAATATCATTGTCACAAAGTACATATTTGGACAAAGTTCTAAAGAGGTTTGGAATGGAAGATAGCAAGAAAGGGTTCTGCCCATGTTTCCCAATACGACCTTGAGTAAAACTCAAAGTCCGACATCGGCAGAAGATAGAGAAAGGATGAGTAAGACTCCCTATGCCTCAGTCATAGGATCTCTAATGTTTGCCATGCTATGTACTAGACCCGACATTGCATATGTTGTTAGTTTAACTAGCAGATATCAAAGTGATCCAGGAGTGGATCATTGGACAGCAGTCAAAAACATCCTTAAGTACTTGAGAAGAACTAAGGATATGGTTCTTTCTTATGGAGGTGATGAACAACTCGTTGTTAATGGTTACACCGATGCTAGTTGGAACACCGATCCGGATGATTCTAAATCACAATCTAGATACGTATTTATTTTGAATGGTGCAGCAGTTAGCTGGAGGAGTGCAAAGCAAAGCATTGTGGCGAGATCTTCAACTGAATCGGAATACATGGCTGCTTCAGAGGCTTCACAAGAAGCGATATGGATGAAAGAGTTCATCACAGAGCTGGGTGTGGTTCCTAGTGCGCTGGACCCAATGTCTATCTACTGTGATAACATGGGCGCCATAGCCAATGCGCAAGAACCAAGGTCACACAAGAAGTCAAGCATATCAAGCTACGTTTTCACGCTATTCGAGAACATATCCAAGATGGGGATATAAAGATTTGCAAAGTACACAGATCTGAATGTATGGATCTGTTGACTAAACCTCTCCCGAGGGCAAAACATGACCAGCACCAAACTGCCATGGGTGTTCGGTATATTACCATGTAATCTAGATTAGATGACTCTAGTGCAAGTGGGAGACTGTTGGAGATATGCCCTAGAGGCAATAATAAATGTAGTTATTATTATATCTTTGTGTTTATGATAAATGTTTACATTCATGCTATAATAGTATTAACAAGGAAACATTAATACTTGTGTGATTTGTAAACTTAATTTGAAGTCCCTAGTAAAGCCTCTATATATTACTAGCTTGTTGGTTAATAGATGATTGTGGTTTCCCTATCATGAACATTGAGATGTTATTAACAACAAGATCATATCGTTAGGAGAATGATATGATGGACATACTCCTATAGATAAGCGTAGCATAAAGATCAAGTCATATTAATAGTTCAATTGCTATATGCTTTCTGATACATAGTAATCTAATTCCTTTGACCATGAGATCATGCATATCACCTTTACCGGATGGGTGCTTTGATGACATCAAACACCACACAGAATGGGTGGCTATAAAGGTGGCATTGAGTGTTCGGAAAGTATTGGTTGAAACACATGGATCAAGAGTGGGATTTGTCCATCCATATGACGGATAGATATACTCTGGGCCCTCTCGGTGAAATGTCATCCAATTAGCTTGCAAGCATGTGACTGGCTCACAAGGGATCACATATCACGGGAACGAGAAAAGAGTACTTATCAGTAACGAGGTTGAACTAGGTATGCAGAGATACCGACGATCATAACCTCGGATAAGTAAACTATCGTGAGACAAAGGGAAATTGATATCGTATGTAAGTGGTTCATTCGATCGCAAAGTAATCATAGAAATATGTGGGAGCCATATGAATTTCCAGATTCCTCTATTGGTTATTGTTCGGAGAAGTGTCTCGATCATGTCCGCATAATTCACGAACCGTAGGGAGACACACTTAAGGATTCGACGTTGTTTGAGTAGTTTGAAAAGTCAAATAGCTAAATTGAAAAGTCAAACGGCTAAATTTGGAAAGAGGAAAAGAGGAGGAAGGGGAAATCGAGTTGGGGAGGGAGTCCCTCCTCCCCAAGCCGGCGCACCACCCAAGTCAAGTTGGGGAGGGACTCCACTCCCTCCCCCTTGGTCGGCCGGCCCCTCCACCTATATAAGGAGGGGCAGGGCTCCCTCCTAGGACACACAACTTCCACGCCTTAAACCCTAGCAGTTGCTGCCCACCATAGCCGCCGCCGCCCCCTAGGGTTTCTCCCCTAGCCGCCGACTTGGGCACCTCCAAGCCCTAGCCGCCGGCCCTAGCACCTCTTCCTCGGCGTGTCTAAACCCTAGAACACCGAGGGACTCTCTCATAGTCCACCATACTCGCTCCGGCTTAAGGCGAAGCCTCTGAGATCTCCCCTACTTCCGTACCACGCCAGTTGTCTGCCGGAATCGCGAGGAGAGTGCTACAACCTCCACTGCTGGAACAAGGAGAGGAAGGTCTTCGAAAATTTAACGATGTGACCGACTGCGGGAGCGCTGCCGGAACGCAGCGCCAGAAGGATCGTCTACGCGATCTTGAGATCGGGAAGAGTACAACTACATCACCCACGAGAATCCGCTCTCGTTAAACACTTTGGAATCTTCGAGGGTGAGTTATTCCATCGACTCGTTGCTACAATCTAGTAGATAGATCTTGGCTTGTTTGTTTGTATGCGGTAGAAATTTTTTGTTTTCCATGCTACGAAACCCTACACTGTTGGTGGATGTGTTGTGAGTAGGAAGGAAATGCTACAATCAATTTTTTATCAATCTACAATCGAGTCAGAATACATGGCTATTGCTGAAGCTTGCAAAGAATCTGTTTGATAGAAAAAAATTATCCTCGGTTTTGTGAAGATAATTCTTGCATTAGTCTATTCTGTGACAGTCAAAGTGCCATTACTAAGTATCATATGTTCTATGAGACAACAATGCATATTGATGTCAAGTACCATTATATTCGCGACATTGTTGCACAAGGTAAACTACAGGTATGCAAGATTAGCACTCATGATAATCCTACTGATATGGTGAAAAGCCAGTTCCTATTTCCAGATTTGATGTTTGCTCGAGCTTGGTTGGTATAGATGTTTAGCCCAAGTGGATATTGGCATCGAAAGTGTTTTTTCTTTCTTTGTTTAGGGAAATTGTTGTTGTTCATGCTACAAGAAGAAATTTTTCTCGAGAGGGGGGGTGTCAATGCAAGGTTAATTGGGATATTGTATGTAGGCCCAAAGAGAGGGGTCTCGGCATATTGAACCTTCACAAGTTCGTAAGAGCGTTGAGGCTTCGATGGCCTTGGCTTCTTTGGAAAGACCCCTCCAAAGCATGGAGGATTGACAACGAACACCCATGTGATGATTACAATATGGATTTCTTCTATGTGGACACTACTATCACCATCGGAGATAGGCACATTGCTAGATTTTGGCATTCGCCTTGGCTTGAGGGAGGAAGCCAAAGGACATTGCGCCATCCATCTTCATGATATCAAAGCGAACCAACTTCTCGGTTCATGAAGGGTTCCATCAAGGTGACCCACTGTCCCCACTAGAGCAAGAAAACAAGGACTCTAAAGCATCACTCTCCCAGCGATAACATCTGATCTCGTGCCACTAGAGCAACATCCTCTTTGATACGCTGCACCAGCTCAAGAGCAGTCAAGTTCTTGCCTTCAAAACTTCGTCTTCCTATCTCCTTCCAAAGGTGTCAGGCAACATAGAAAGCTAGAGTGGTTGTCTCTGGATTTTGGGAACGCAGTACTGCAGTTTTCCCCACCACGCCCTCACTTATGAGACCACTGGCTTCGTAGAGTGGTCCAGCGGCTCTTCAATAATTTCAAATGGAGGTAAGCCCAAAGCCTAGTTGATTATTGAATTTCAAAATCCTCATAACCAGCTTGTCGATGATCACAGAACACATTCCAGGTTGTGATGCGTGAACTTAGGATCGCTATCAGAACAAGAATGCCAATAACCAGGTCTCCGGAAATTACGACCGACAAAAGTGTGTGATATAAGTCCAGTAGTAATGTGACCGCGATCAATATTGGTTTCCAAAAACAAACAAGCCACATCATCAACCATCATTGTTAACAAAACTTGCTCAACTACCTTCAACGCCGAAGAGATCATCGGTGGCGAAGAAGAAAAAGACCCAAAATTGACTGTATTATTCAGCCTGGTCAGAGCAGGAACACGCTTGACCTCATTATGTACTAATGGGGAACAAAGACCAAATTTGGACAGTTCGGGCGAGGCACAACCATTGCGCAGATGATAGAATCATATACACTAGTAGTTGGTAGCTGCAAACAACATCTACTTGAGGAGCTCCAAGGGAGGGGCGAACCTGCGCATTGCTCAGGAGTAACCTTGGTTGTTACAAAATGGCGGGCTAATTCGGTCTTCACTTTTAGTGGACCAAATCGATAAATGAACAAAAAGAGTTGAACGCCCAAACATAACTCTAGAGATGGAAAACAAGGTGGTGACGCTATCATGGGTAACTTGTTTCTAGTAGTATGAAACTTGTGTGAGACTCATTCGTTATCTACATTTGCAACTTAAAATGTGTTTATGTGTGTTCTCTCATCTGCACCATATATAGAGCCCATGCCATTAAATACACAAAGTAACACTAGTTTTAAAATGCATGATATATGCATAGCCCCGGAGCTGTCGTCCTCGAAGACTACTGCCCAGTGTAATTAGCGTGTTCATGTTTGGTGGCACGGTTCGTTGTAAATGCAATTTTGGCTGAACTTTGTGAATGTGAGTTCGGCACGTAGGCAATATAAATGCGGCAACCAAACAAAAGACCCAAAAATAAGCCACTAATTTTGTACTCAGTTGTATTTTTTGCGAAAACGCAAAAGCCTTGCGTTTCGATTCATTGATAGGAAAAGAAGTTAGTACAAATATGTACGAGGCTCAGTAGAGCCACCAACCCATACAACACAACCCACTAGACCTATGGAACCACGGGGATCAAGGCGTGGAGGCCAATCGCACCGGCATTCCCCCAGGAGCGTGCGTCCGTTTGAATGGTGGTGAGAAGGCGACCCATGTCAGGCGACACATGATCGAACACGACCGCATTGCGATGCTTCCAGATCCACCACGCCGTCAACATGATCAGCGAAGATGTCCCCTTGCGCATGGCGCGGGGGGTAGAAAGCACAGCGTGTTGCCACCAGTCCACGAAGTCGTCTTCTCCATCCGGAGGCAGGGTCGTCGAACGTATCCAAGATAGGACCTCATGCCAAAGCGCCCGAGAGAAGGGGCAGCCAACCAGGAGGTGAGACATTGTCTCGACCTCCTGGTCACACAGGGGACAGCTTGGCGGGTGCGCGAGCCCTCTTCGCGCGAGCCGCTCAGCCGTCCAACAGCGATCCTGACAGGCAAGCCAAATGAAGAATTTCACCCGTGGGGGTGCCCAAGTGTGCCAGTTAAGTTTCCAAGATCTCGAACTAATCGATCCCTGGAACAGGAATTCGTAGCAAGACTTGGAAGAGTACTGCGCGTCCGGCGTCCACCTCCAAAGGAGGGTGTCAGTCGACTCGGCAAGCTCGACATCACGCACTCGGATCCATAACTGGACGTACTGCCAGAGGGCAAGCGGGCTCATCGCGCCTCGGATGTCAGCAATCCAGCAGCGCTCCACAAGCGCCTCCCTCACAGTGCGGCGCTTCCTAGCGCGGCCGGAAATCAGCGCGAAAAACTCCGGCGCTATCTCTCCAATGGTCTTTCTGTCTAACCACCGGTCCATCCAAAAGAGGGTCGTGGCTCCGTCACCTAACACCATTGTGGTAGAGGCGTCGAATGCCTGTAACTCTGCCTTGGAGAAGTGCATGTCTAGACCTCTCCAAGGTCGCAACGGGTCCGTACGCATCCTCCAAATCCAGTGCATCCGAAGGCTGATCGCCAAGCGGGAGAGGTCGGGGACCCCAAGGCCGCCGAGGCACTTGGGTCTACAAACCTTGTCCCAACTCACGTGGTAGTGTCCTCCCTTGGCTTCCGCTCTCCCGGCCCATAGGAAGCTCTGAACAATCCGCTAGATTTGTTTAAGAGTCTTCTTGTGGAGGCCCAACACAATGATGTGGTGGAGGGGGATCGCCAGGAGCACCGACTTGACCAGGGTAAGGCGCCCAGCCTTCGCCATCATCGCCGCCTTCTAGGTAGGCAGTCGTCCCGCAATGCTGTCGACCAGCGGCTGAAGCGCCACCGCAGACAGGCGCCACAGCGAGAGAGGGGTCCCTAGGTATCTTACGGGGAAGGGTGCCACCTGGCACTCCATTGTTGCCGCAGCCAGCTGGATCACTTCATCAGTGCAGGCAATAGGTGAGACCAAGCACTTGGTGAAGTTGGTATGCAGCCCCGATGCTTCCCCAAAGAGATCCAACAGAGCGCGCACGGCGAGCAGCTCGTGCCCATCGGGATGGCAGAAGATCACCACATCGTCCGCGTAGAGCGAGACGGTCGTCGCCAACTCTCGGGAGGCAACACGCTTCAGCACCCCGAATTCTAGGGATCGGTACAACAGCTTGTTCAGCGTGTTGATAAACAGCACGAACAACATTGGCGACAAAGGATCTCCCTGTCTCAGGCCCCTCCTATGCCAAATGGGAGGGCCCGGCTCGCTGTTGAGCATCACCCGGGTGCTCGCAGTCGACAGAAGGATGGCCACCAGTTCACGGAATCTAGGGCCAAACCCAGCCTTCTGCAGAACCTCGAACAACATCGCCCAAGAGACGGAGTCAAAGGCCTTGGCTATGTCTAGCTTTAGCATGACTCGCGGTTCCCCCAGTCTATGCAGCAAGCGTGCTGTCTGCTGAACCAACATGAAGTTATCATGGATGCAGCGCTTCCTGATGAAAGCGCATTGGTTTAGGTCCACCAAGGCCCCAAGGTGGGGGCAAGCCTTGATGCCAACACCTTCGCGCCCAGCTTAGCAAAGATGTGGATCAGGCTAATCGGTCGGTAGTCACCCAAAGAAGCCGCATCCGCATGTTTGGGCAGCAGTATTACCAGGGCCTGATTGAGGCCCTGGAACCCGCGCCCATTCATGGAGTACAGCTTGTCGAAGGCGGCCATGAAGTCCGCTTTGACCACCCCCCAGCAATTCTGCAGGAATTCGGCAGTGAAGCAGTCCGGACCTGGCGCCTTACCACGTGGCAGCCGGGAGATGACCTCCCATACCTCCTCTTCCGAGAAGGGGGCCTCAAGGCTCGATAGGTCCTCTTGGAAGAGCCCAAGGAAGTCCAGGTCAAGCGAGAGTTCCGGCGATGTCGAACCCAGCCCTCGAAGTGGTGATATGTAGCCTCAGCCATGGCAGCATGGTCTACAACAACCGCGCCGTCGACACGAAGGCTGGATCACGTTCTTCCATGCGTGATAAGATGCGTGTTGGTGGAAGAATGCCGTGTGGCGTCCCCATCAGCCAGCGGATCTTAGCGCTACCGACGCGCCATCGGCGCCGGCGAAGCGAGGCCAAGGTAGGTGCGTTTCAGCATTGCGCGAAGGGCGCGCTCATCCGGGGAGAGGGGGCGGTGCTCCATGGCGACATCAAGACGGTAGACTATCACCCGCGCTGTCATGAGCTGCAGTTTGACCGAACCTACCTTCTTATCCGCCCAGCTCATCAACCTACGAGTTGTCCGCTTGAGCTTGGCGACCAATCTCTTGAACGGGTCGGGATCTCCGTCGACCATCGTCCAGGCCTCGGTAACCACCTCACTAAACCCCTCCAGCTTCATCCAAAACTGCTCAAACTGGAACCTTCCACGCCTTGCGGCGACCGGAGTACAGTCCAGGAGCAGAGGGCAATGATCCGAGATGACCGACGAAAGGCTGCGCAGGGAACAGGATCCATGCAGCTCATCCCAGTCCGACGTGCAGAACACCCTGTCAAATCTGACCAACGTCGGGGATTCACGCTCGTTGGACCAAGTAAAACGCCTCCCGTGGAGATAGATCTCCTTCAACAGGCAGTCATTCAGGAACCTCCTGAAGCGGCCCATCATGCGACGGTTAAGGTTGTTGTTATTCTTATCCTCATCGCGGTAGATCATGTTGAAGTCTCCGCAAAGGACCCAGGGGCCCGGGTGTAGCCCCCTGACCTCACGGAGCTCATCGAGGAAGGCAATCTTATCATATTCCTCCTGGGGCCCGTAAACGCAAGAGAGCCACCAGGATGTGCCACCCCGAGGGGACACCCTCGCAGTCACGCTGTTCACGTCGACATGTGCGCTGTCGAGCTGCACCACCCTACTCTTCCAAGCCACTATAATACCACCCCGCGTATCAGTCGCCGGCAAGCAGAAGTAAGCGTCAAAGTCCGCGCCTAGGGTTTCCATTACAATATAAGGTGTTACAATAGCAAGCTTAGTCTCTCGTAGACATACAGTGGACGCACACGTTGTGGACACGACACTCCTAACACCCGAACGACGCGCGCGGTCGTTAAGACCACGCACGTTGGACACAAGAATTATAGGGTCGTACGACATCGGGAAACCATTGGTAGACATCCGAGGAGAGACCACGAAGGGTCAAACCGCCACCAAGTGGCCACCCGACACCGCCCCGGGAAGAGGTGTGACGCATCCTCTGATCGCCGAGAGGGTCCATCCATAGAGCTCCCCCACCGCCTCTATCATCTCGTCCGTGAGAGGGGTCTCAAACATCCTGTGGAAGGCCTCAAGAGCAGCCTCCGAAGGCGCCTCGTCCTGGGCGATGAGCCCCAACTTCCGCATGAGGTTGCGAACGGCACGCTGCTCCGAATTCAGCCCTCCCGGCTGCTTGGCAATCCTAGAGCTCCAGCGCGGCTGAAAGTTGAGCGCCATAAGTCTGCGCTGCACCGGGGGTGCCAACAGCAGGGCGTCCGACTTCAGCTTAGCCGCCGCCAGGAACTCCCCCAAGGTGCGAGGGCGCGCCATTGGTGGAGTGTTGGGCCCGGTGTCGCCAGCACCAGCCACCCTCCTGCTGTAATGGAGCGGGGGCGAGGCAAGCCTGGCGGTGGGGGTAGGGGTCACGTTCTCCCGCGCGCCGCCCTGGCTGTCCACGTCGAAAAGCCATCTAGGCATGCCCAGCTCCTCCACAGGCTCACCCGTGGTGCGATCATCCTGCGCTCTATGAGCAGCAGAGGCGTCCTGGTGTGATGGGGAGAGGGACCCACGTGGGTCAAAAACCGACAGGGCCAGGGAGTTGGGTCGTGGCGAACAGGGGGTTTCCTGGACCGTTTCCTGGACGGACGCACGTCTAACTCGACCACCTCCGTCAGGGCCGCGCACGTCCATCTCTATGGTTTGGGTTGGTGCACAGGGGGTGTCCTGGACCGTTTCACGCGGTGGGCCAGCTACCAGGGCCGCATCAGAGCTAGGAGTCCCAGCCGCAGCTCCTTCTGAGCTGCCAGGCAGAGACCGATCGCCCTGCGCCACCACGGTAGCCACCCGATCTGGACCCGCCACGCACAACGCGCCAAGGCCCGTGGCAGTGTCCGCCGCCTCTCCCGCGCTTGTCAGCAGCAGTAGATGGTTCCCACCCCGCGTGCCAGCCATCCTCCGCGCCTCCGCTTTTGCTTTAGCTTTGGCTCTGCGGCTTGCGCGCCTGCGCCGCTGCTTTTCCTTTTCCTCTTTTGACTCCTCGACAGGGC
The DNA here is from genome assembly GCA_023614405.1 of Avena insularis. Taxonomy (NCBI): domain Eukaryota; kingdom Viridiplantae; phylum Streptophyta; class Magnoliopsida; order Poales; family Poaceae; genus Avena; species Avena insularis. The sequence goes on from CM042691.1 coordinate 279,281,887, forward strand.
CAGCCCCGGCGCAGCGGCCTCTCCCACTGCGATGTCCGCCCCAGAACGGCAGCCCACGTCCTGGCACGGCTCCGCGCCCGCTTGGCGCGACGCGCCGTCCGCGACCGCCAGCTCTGAGCCAACGTCAGCCGCGACCAAGTTTGAACCGGCGCGACCAGCGCGGCCACGTCCCCTATGTCGCGACACGGCTGTGGCGGCCCCCGTCGAAGCTGGCCCCGCAGCAGAGCAGCTTTGGTGGCGGGTCCCACTCCCTCTGCCGCCACCTCCGCCATCCCGTGCCCCGCCGGAAGCCCGCGCACAGCCACCCCCCGCAGCTGCAGCAGAGCCCCCCGGCGGGGGCAAGTCCGGCGACCCACGGATGTAGGAGTACCGGCGCGTGGTCGGGTAGTCCGGGGAAGGACCGCCGCCTCCCGCGCCGTCCGGACCCGGCGGCCGCCGGCGGTAGTCCGTGAAGCCAGTCACGTGGATGAGGAGGGGGTGGATGAGGGTGGACACTTGTGGTGGAGTAATCGCGCTGGCCAGCGTCGCCATCGTCTCCGGTGAAGGGGTGGCGTCCGGCTCCACAACATGGAAATCCACCTCCTTCGGGATCAGAGCCGGATCCAAGCACCACGCCGTCAGCCGCATGGTCTCCATGTCCGTGCGCGAGCGAGTGAGCACGTCCAGCCTCTCCACCCAGGAGTTTGGCGCGAGCACCGTTTCTGCCGCCGCCATGCTCCAGGCGTTGGCCGGCATGCCCTCGATCTCGGTGAGCGTGCACCCCGGACCGCCGCCGCGCGCCCATCCGGCAAGACCAAGGCTTCAACAGCAGCCGGAAGTACGACGATTGCACGAACTCATCGCGGAGCACCCTGTCGCGGTCCTCGCGAGCGACGAAGTAGACGAGCATCGTGCCGCCACTGTGACGGTGCACGGAGAAGACCTCCTGCAGTAGACCGTACCCATCCTCCAGCGCCGCCGCCACAACCGCCGGCGAGGCCGTACGCTCGCCAACGAAGGCCCCCACCAGCGCGTTCTGCAGTGCTCTCTCCGCGTCCTCCACCTCGTCGCTGCGTGCGAAGATGCATGCCGTACGCGGCGGCCGCCGTGCAAGTTCCCCACCAGAGGAAGGCGAGAGCGCCACGGGGGCCACGTCGCGGCGGGCGCGGGCACCGGCGAGAGGGAGCGGTGCCACGATCACGCGCTCCCCGGCGCCGCGCCGCCACAGAGGAGAGCCATTGCCCGTGCCGCCGCGACGCGCCGCGGGCTGCCGCGCCGCCTCGAGGACGCCCAGCCGCAGCTCCCGCAGAACCGCGCCATGGAGGGAGACACCGGGGCAGCGCGGCGGCCGCCGACGCCCCTCCAACACCGCGCTAGAAGCGCGGCCACCCGGCTCAACCACGGCCCGGCGCCATGAGCGCCGATGCAGCCTGATTAGCACCAGCGAGCTCGACACAGAGGCAAGGCGCTGATCGCGCCGCTCACCCGCTGGTCGGGGCTCGTCGCTGCCTCCGGCGGGCGCGGCCGCGGCCTCGAGCACTCCCTGGCCATGTGACCGGTGTGGCCGCAGCGGAGGCAAACGGGACCCGTGGTGCAGTCCTTAGCGCGGTGGCCTGGCTCATGGCAGAGGAGGCAGAGGCCCCGGTATGCGTCGTAGGCGCCGGGCTCGCGACCAGCGCGCGCCGCCCTGGCAGCCGCCACCTTCCTGCCTGCGCGACGCCCGCGCGCACGTCTGTTCCTGGGTTTCTCCCATGGCGCGTCGTCGCCGCCGTCCAGGGAATCGTCCGAGCGGTCCAGCTCGTCCACCGCCGCCGAGCCAGGTTCTTGGTGAACCTCGGAGCGCGGCGCGCGCGAGGTGGTCTCCTGCGCCTCCGCCGGCCCTTTCCCCTTGAGCGCGTTCAGGTAGGATGCCGGCGACCCCTCCGAGTCGCGACCACCACCGCCACCTATCCTCGCGGCCGCGGCCAGGGTCGTCCGAACGAGACGGGGAAGGGGAGCGGGAGGCGGCGGGAGAGCGAGAGGCCATCGGGGAGGAGGGAGCCGTCACGGGGGAGGGGGACAGCGACGGGGATGGGTGGGCGCCAGGGCCGGAGTGGCCGCCGGCGGAGGAGGGGAGGGAGAACGGGGCTCGCATCGCCGGCGGAGCCGTTGTTCGCGTGGCTCTCCTGTCTTCTTCGAGATCAAAACCTACTCAGTTGTATTGAAAACACCAAATTAAATTTACACGATATTGGTCATTTGGCGCGACCCTGTAATTGCCTGATTAAGGCACAAGCGTAACCTCTCTTTGGTCTCAAAAAAGGGCAAGCTCCAAACATGGGTTACGTCACATAGAAGGTTGATATGCTTCGGAAGTTCGTGTGAGCAAACAGTGACAGCCCTGGGTCGTGATCGCAAAGGCCAAAGGTGGATCTTGGTCGTGCGTCGTGGCCATTTTACAGGATACGCCTTTGCATCAAAGGAACCACCTGCATGCTACTAGTTACTTGAACAATCTCCTCTGCATTGGATATCTACATAGCATAGATGACAGAACCACACACACTAGTAGTTGGTAACTGCAAACCACATCTACTTGAGGAGCTCGTATGGAGGGGTGAACCTACACATTTCTCAGGAGTAGCGGTGGTAGTTACAAAAAGGCGGGCCAACTGGGTCTTCGGTTCTAGTGGACTGAAACGACAACTAAACCAAAAGAGCTAAACATCCAAGCATAACTCTGCGGATGGAAAGCAAGGTGATGAGACTACTGCGAGTGTTTGGATGTATCCTGTTGTAAATATAAGCAAATTACCATAATATTTAATTCGAAATAAGTAATAATAAATCATGACTATAAGTGCTGGAATTAATCTAATCATGTATACTAGCAGAATAAACGAACAGATCATATTCAACCAGAATAAACAGATCACATCTATTCCAAGAGCTAGTACAAGAAACTGCAACAGAAACTGAACTAGATAGGAACAGATTACGTACGGTGCTGGAGGAGGAATCGGGTTCGCGTTCAGGTTGGGGTTGAGGTGCGTTGACACCAAAGGTCGTCAGCCATAGCGTCGATGTAGAGGCTGCTGATGTCCGGAAAGAAGTCCTCGTCGGGAAGGAGTGGTCGGTCGACGTGATGCCGTCGATGGTCGCAAGCACGCGCTCCCCAAAACCTGATCGCCTCACCCGTACAGGTTCACGAGAGGCGGTGGTTCCGGAGGCTCATCGTCCCGTCGTCCGGTGCACGCCGGAAGAGGGGATGGAGAAGGTGTAGCGGCGGCGCAAGTTTCTGGAGGCAGAGAGATGTGTATTTTCTCGTATTAGGGTTTTGCCTAAGGCCGTTTATATATAGGCGCCGGTCGAGGTAAGACGTGGGGCGTAGCCCACGTTCGAGTAGTAACAGCCCACGTTTCCGGAAAGACCGGTAACGGCTGACAGAAAAATAACCCGCACAATAATTTTCCTGAGCAGCAAAAAGATAAGATCGGCACCGAGGCACAATTCAAGAACTGCTGGCGCTGCTGCTGTGACGAGGCGTGGCAGGCGTGGCAGGCGGACGGAGGAGGAGCGCGCGTGTATGCCACTCCTCTTCACTCTCTTTAGGAGGTAGTGAAACACTCCACTATATATATTGGTCCAACTCCCTCTAAACTAGCAAGGTGAGACTAAACTTTGGTGCCCCCCTTGCTAGGCATGAATGGGCCAAGAGAATTTCAGAATTTGTATTAGGCTATGGGCCAAGGCCCACACCCAAATTCCAACAATCCCCCACAAATTCTCATAGGCACATATCATCACACACATTCAATCAGTTCCAGAGCATTGTTTATATACCGGTGCGAGGTGGAGACTGTTAAGTTGAACTTCCACTTAGAACTTCATGCTACACTAGATTGCAACTTGAATAGTGGACAACATCTTTGCTTAAACAAGCCACTCAGAATACATTAAGGTAAATACCAACCTGCCATGCAGAATAGGAGAGTATTGCATCTATACGGAGTGGTAGTATGCTATAAGGATACTCTCCTCCCAGTTGACCAACAGCTTGTCTCCCAACTCTACTTCACGGGATCTCCGATCACATAGAGCGGGTTACCACTATGAGCAACTCAAAAAGTGGGTCTCAAACCCATCTCCCTCGATGCATTATCTATCACATTACGTGATAGACCCTTTGTGAAGGGATCTGCCAGATTTTTAGATGTTTGGATATAATCCAATGCAATAACTCGAGTTTCTCATTTTCTGACAGATTTCAATCTCCTCTTCACATGTCTTGATGACTTCATATTGTCCTTAGAACTGTTTATTTTATGATCACAGTTTGGTTATCACAGTTCATAAGGATTGCGGGTATTGGTTTTCAACCACGTAAGTTCATCAAGAGTTCACGAAGCCACTCGCTTCAACAAATTACGTGTCTAATGCTGTGAGTTCTGCTTCCATAGTTGACCTCGTTAAGATGGTCTGCTTGCAAGACTTCCAAGAAACAGCCCACCACCAAGTGTAAACACATAACCACTCGTGGCCTTAGTCTCATCAGCATCAGAAATCCAGTTTGAGTCACTATACCCTTTAAGTACCCTTGGATACCCGGAGTAGTGAATCCCATAGCTCGCGGTGCCTTTCAAGTAACGCAAAACCCTTTCAAGGGCCTGCCAATGAACATCTCTAGGATTTGAGACAAATCGACTTAACTTGCTTACAGCAAAGGAGATGTCAGGCCTCGTAGCGTTGGCTAAATACATAAGCGAGCCAATAATCTGAGAATATCTCAGCTTATCTTTAGCATCCTTAGTATCTCCCTGATTCTTTCGAACCAACACGCTAGGATCATATGGTGTAGGAGAAGATCTACATTCGCTATACCCAAAACGACTCAAGATCTTTTCCACATAGTGAGACCGGGCTTGTTATCCCACCATCATCATCTTTCAGCAGCTTGATGTTCAATATCACATCAGCCACTCCTAGATCTTTCATCTCAAAACAACGAGATAGAAAGTCTTTGACCTCATTGATAACATTAAGATTGGTCCCGAATATCAGTATATCATCAACATACAGACATAAGATGACTCCCTCGCCCCCACCATGGCGATAGTACACACACTTGTCAGCTTCGTTTACAATAAAGCCTTCATCAGTTAAAGTCCTTTCAAACTTCTCATGCCACTTCTTAGGTGCTTGCTTAAGACCATACAGAGACTTCAGTAACTTGCACATCTTGCCTTGTTGACCATCTATCACGAATCCATCCGGCTGATCCATATAAATTTCCTCATCTAACTCTCCATTTAGGAAAGCCGTCTTAACGTCCATTTGGTGAACGAGAAGATCATGCGAGGCAGCCAAGGATAGCAGTACTCGAATGGTGGTCAATCTAGCCACAGGTGAATAAGTATCAAAGAAGTCTTCGCCTTCTTTCTGGGTATAACCCTTGGCAACAAGGCGTGCCTTATACTTCTCAATAGTACCATCAGGTCTAAGCTTCTTCTTAAACACCCACTTACATCCTACAGGTTTGCACCCATAAGGACGATCAAGAATTTCCCAAGTTCCGCTTTGCTATGATGGAATCCATCTCATCGCGAACGGCTTCTTTCCGAAGAGTCAAGATCTTGAGATGCATAAGCTTCTGAAATAGAAGTGGGAGTATCATCCACGAGGTATACAATGAAATCATCACCAAAGGACTTCGCAGTCCTTTGTCTCCTACTTCTGGTAGGAGCTTCACTGTTATCCTCCACAGGATTATCAGGGTGTTCTATCGAAATGGTGGGTTCAGGAATTGTGATTAATTCTTGACTAGATAAACTAGGCATCTCCTGATTTGATGAACTAGACGAATCTTTCATGGGAAAGATGTCTTCAAAGAAAGTCGCATCATTCGACTCCATGATTGTACCAACATGCATGTCAGATACCTGAGATTTCACTATCAAAAATCTATAGCCAATGCTATGAAATGCATATCCCAGAAAGACACAATCCACGGTTTTTGGTCCAAGCTTGCGCTTCTTGGGTATCGGCACATTCACTTTCGCCAAACAACCCCAAGTTCGTAAGTAGGAGAGTTTCAGCCTTTTCCTTTCCCATTCCTCAAATGGAATAATGGTTTTGTTCTTTTTGGGAACACGGTTTAGGACATGACACGCAGTCTTTATCGCCTCCCCCCACCATTCCTTGGATAGACCCGATGTATCTAACATGGCGTTAACCAAATCAGTTAGAGTACGGTTCTTTCGGCACCCCATTTGACTGAGGTGAGTAGGGAGGCGTCCTCTCATGGATAATACCATGCTCCGCACAAAAAGAATCAAATTCGTTGGAAAAATACTCTCCACCACGATCAGACCGAAGTCGCTTAATCTTTCGATCAAGTTGGTTTTCTGATTCAGCTTTATAGATTTTAAAGTGATTAAAAGCTTCATCTTTAGATTTCAGAAGATACACATAACAGTATCGAGTGGAATCATCAATTAAAGTCATGAAATATCGCTTTCCACCTTTTGTCAACTCACCATTCATCTCACAAAGATCTGAATGTATTAGTTCGATGGTGCCAAATCTCGTACCTCGGCAGTCCTGTGAGACTTGCGAGGTTGCTTAGCTTGCACACACACTTGACACTTGGAACTTTTGACAGTAGTAAATTTCGGAATTAAATTCATATCGGCAAGCCGCGTCATGCACCCAAAATTAATATGACAAAGTCGTGAATGCCAAATATTGGATTCACTATCATTGCAAACATGATTAATAACTTGAGTACATAAGTCTGACAAAGATAAGCGGAACAAGCCTCCGCACTCATAACCCTTTCCAACAAATTGTCCACACTTAGAAATTACAACTTTATTGGACTCAAAGACTAACTTAAAACCATCTCGACACAGAAGAGATCCGCTGACGAGATTCTTATTGATTGAGGGAACGTGCTGCACATTCTTCAGCTGTACGATCTTCCCCGAAGTAAACTTCAGATCCACCGTACCAACACCTTGAACAGAAGCACGTGAGCCGTTTCCCATCAGCACGGAGCCAGCCCGTTCGACCTGATAAGAAGAGAACATGGAAATATCAGCACATACATGTATATTTGCACCAGTGTCTATCCACCAATCAGGTGAATTACAAACTGAAAGAACAGTGGGAAATATACCGTACCCAGCATCCTTCATCTCAATATCACCAAGAACAACATTAGCGGACTTGCCACTACTTCCATGTGGACGCTTGTCAAAGCGATTGGGGCAGCTAGGAGCCCAATGATTAGGATCACCACAGACATGGCAGGATCCTTTCTTCTTATACTCAGTCTTCTTCTTAAAGTTGGTAGTCTGTGCGGCCTTGTTTTTGCCATCAAACTTTCCTTTGCCATTAGACCTGTTCTTATTCTTGAACTTGTGGGACTGGAAGTTGTTTTTCTGCACTACATGTGCGCTAGAACTTCCATCAAAGCCTCGAGGACGTGTATCTTTTGCTCTCGCATTTTCTTCAACATGAAGAGATCCGATGAGATCTGAAACAGAAAACTCCTGTCTCTTATGTTTCAGAGAGGTAGCAAAGTTCCTCCAAGAAGGAGGAAGCTTAGCAATAATGCCTCCGGCCACGAACTTGTCCGGTAAGTTACACTTGAACTGCTCGAGTTCTTTGGCAAGGGACTGTATCTCATGAGCCTGATCCACGATGGGACGGTCATCAGTCATCTTGTAGTCATAGAATTGCTCCATGATATACAGTTCAGTGCCAGCATCCGAAACACCAAACTTGGCGTCCAGTGCATCCCACGCATCCTTGCCATTATCAAATGACATATAGGTGTCAACAATGTTGTCACCAAGAATATTGAACAAAGCCCCCATAAACATGGTGTCGACTTTCTGAAACGCTTCCTCCTGAACAAGAGAAAGGTCTCCCTCGGGTTTACCAAGAGTGGCGCTATAGCAGCCTAGGTTTTTCAACAATGTTGTGGTTATGTTTTTTAACAATTTTTTTGCTAGGATATGAAAATATGACCAACATATTTTCATAAGAGAAGCCCAAATAGATGGAATTGAAGCAGTTCACTTTTTTCACTAGTTCGACCCACTTGAAAATTTGTTTTTCGTCGGGCCTCCTGTTATTTTTGTCGGTGATTTGTAATCTATATATGCGACAAATGTAAGGCATCGGTTTGTCCTCTTTAATGTAAACCAACTTTTATGTGCCATCATCATTGTTTGGCTACTCTCGATATTGTAGTATAAAATTAATAGTATATGGTTTTGCATATCAATGAATGAGAAGCCGGATGTTATCCTACTTTTCGAGAAAAGTAGAGATGCAATGGTAATGAAAATAAGAAAACCAAAAGAGTTAGAAGTCATTGCTCTGGATCCACTTCTGCCTCTGAAAATTCAACTAATCAAATTAAAAATTGGAAGCACACAAGAAACAGGCTTGAGTTGAGATTACCCTGGACTGATGGGCGTTCAACTTTCCCCCTCTCGTATGCTACTTATTTTGTATGCAGCAAAAGAAATACTACGACTACATATCACTGCAAAGTCTTGAAACGACGAAGATAGTAGTAATAGCGGAGATCTTATTCTTGGATGCGTGCATGGTTTACTGGCTCCCGACAAGAGCCATGATAAAGGTCTTATAGTCGCCGGAGGTCTCCTTGGCGACGGCGTGCTCCAGAGCAACCGACGCCCTCTTCTGGAACTCCTCCTTGATGTCCCTCAGGTCCTTCTCCGCGTGCATCACCACCACCCGGCTCAGGCTCTCCTCGTCGGTCCCCGAGCTGCTGCGCATCGCGTTCCGCAGGACCTTGGCGAGGTACTTGTTCGCGTCGGCGACGCACCTCGCCGCGATCCGCAGCGCGCGCGCATAGCCCGTGGGGTCCGAGCCGTGGAGCAAGGCCTTGACGACGGTGGTGCCGCCGTGCTCGTCCCTGAAGCAGTTGAGCGTGGCGACGAGCTGGGCCCTGCTCCGGGTGCCCAGGATCCTGGTGAGCTCCCCGTGATCCATTATCGTGCCGCCGCCGTCCCTCGTCACGGCCTCGTGGATGGTCTTCGCCTCCGACCTCGCCAGCCCGCCGTCCACCTCGTCGCCGTCGTACCTGTACGTGCTCACCAGCGCGAGCAAGAGCTGAAACGCAACAGAACAAAAAAAGATTTGACCCGACAGAAGATGAAGATGTATTTTCATCTGAGATATTATCGTGGATCGTACGTCGCGGAGGTTTCCCGTGGCGGCGGCGGCGACGTCCTCCTCGAGGGAGCGCCGGTAGAGGGCGTGGTACGCCCGCTTCACCAGGAGGAGGTCGGCGGGCGAGTTGGCGCAGGCGATCTCCACGATGACGGGGTACTCCTCGAGGACGCATTTCGTGGCGGCGTTGGCGATCGCGGCCTGCCTCTCCACGGGGTCCAGGATCCAGTAGCTCATCGCTGTCTGCAACCGTCGGAGACCATTATTAGCTTGTTCATCATTCAGAAAACAGAAACGAAGACTCACTGAACCCATCTGAATGTCTATCTGTGGAGAGATGTTTTGATGTCACCTGAAGATCACCGGACAGTTCTGACTGGAGTCGCTGGACGAGGTTCTCGCTGTACTTCTCCTCGTACGCCTGCCGGATCAGCTTCCTCTGGGCCGCGTCCCGGTGAGCTAGGATGTAGATCACCGCCTGCTCGTCGGTGCCCCATCCTGAACCACCAACAAAAATGTCATAAAATCACTATGCATTTTTATGTTCCAAGAGAATAAATCGATAAACAGAAACAGCGAGATATATCAAATAATGTGGATAGTATAACCTTGGAAGGCCTTCATGAGTGCCTCAGCATCTTCAGCCGGAGAAGGGACGACCTGAGGAACTGTAATCGTTGCCATCGCTCACGTTCCTGTCCTGCAAAATCTGCTTTGAGCAGCACACAGACTCCGTTGGCATTTATATAGAGGTGATCTCTGGAAACAACATAAATATTACTAGCAGTGAGCATAAAGACCAAACCGAGTGGTTATTCAGCGTTACACCGCGTGTATTGATTTATTAAGTGTTAACCATGTAGTAATTAAGACACCCCGAGGAAAATACTATGTGATTAAGACTGAACTTACGTTACTACTGTACTTTAGCACTTGTGCCGTTTTCACATTTAAAAATTGTTCGACATGATTCTGGGTAAGGAAAATCCCGGGGTTCCCTTGCAAGGGCCGGGCAAGCATGTACAAGTTCCCACAATTAAATCTGAGAATGGTTTTTGCTAAACCGGGTGCACTGGATCAGTTTTTACGTATGGGCTTGTCTGGTTCGGTTGTTGATGGGTTTGATGTGAAAACAATTCGATTTGGTTTTGGTTTTGCGTAACTAATAATGGTTGGGTCTGCATAGGTACGGATTCTAACAGTTCGGTTCCAAACAGGTCTAAACTCTAAACCACAGTTCACACTCGCATGACCTGCGCTCCGATTTATGAAGTTGTGTAGCTAGTTCAGCAATAACCATATATAACCGTGCTCAGCCGTGCTGATTATATACGGTTGCTAATGGTTCTGAACCCACTTCATCAAATGGTTTCAACCCGTGCGTATGCTACGGGTTCAGTTCAATTTAGGTGGAAAATAGAGTTGGTTTGGTTGACAACAACATTGAATGGGTTTAGTGGGGGTTGGGTTCACGAGAATAATTGCGCGGGTTTGGTTGAGTTCCGGTTCATGTATCCAACCATTCTCAATAAGACCTAATTTAGAATAAAACGTGCCCCTAGTACCATATAGCAGGGTGTGTAAGCTCTGTCATTACAATCTCTATGATGGAGAGGCTGCTCTAAGTTGTAAAATCTACAACGCTTCCAGATTGATTGTCTTGAAGAGCCAAATAATAGGTAAGCGACTTTTTGCCTTGTAAAACCAATAGCACTGGCTGCACCGATTCAGTTCTCTTCTAATATCACACATATAAATTGCTTCTACTACTATGTCACTTGTGAGAGACTTTTAGCCGCTATCTACATTTGGCAACTTGTGTTCATAATGTTCTCTTGTCTGAGCTAGATATCATGCCAAGCCATGCCATTAAATACGCATGGTAACTAATCGACGCCTGGAATCATCCAAAATGTGAAATGATGCATGCTTACGAGATGAGCATCATGTGAAAGAGCTCAAGGGTTGTTTGTCGTACAAAATCATGGGGAAAGCTTCTAGTGAAGACATCATATATTGATTAATTCTAGCTTGCAACGGTTTAGGTTTTTACAATGAAACTTTGTTTCAGGACCAATCCTTGACAACTTCAAAAGAAAAGCCCAAGTAGTTCACTGGAATTCTACTTTTGACAGTTGGGGGTGCCAAAACCAGGCTAGAAATTCAGATATTATAAAGGTAGAAAATGGACTAAATCCATCATTTTGCTATCGTAAAATGATACTCCATCCGTTTCATAATATAAGATGTTTTAGCTTTGTGAAGCGAATATATCTAGACATTTTTTAGTGTTTAGATTCGGAGTAAACCTACGCACTAAAAGATGTCTAAATACATCGCTTCATAAAAGATAAAACATCTTATATTTTGAAATGGAGGGACTAATATGCTTAGGAAACACTTCATTCCAACAAGTTTCACCTCAAAAAACGGACTCAACTTTTGTTGAGCGTTACTCAACAATTCAAAGATCGAAACCCACATGGGCGGAGCTAGCATAAAACCATTGGGTGTCAAACGACACAAATGATTTCTTACTATCCTCTTGAGAAGTAGAAAAAAGCTCATAGCAATAGACAATAATGTGACCGGCAATTTTTAGAAGCATGACACCAATGGAATTTTTTTCCTGGATTTGACCATGGGAACCAAATTATCAACTTTAAGGGAAGTGACAACGGCACACTAACAAAATTGTTTGTACATAATTGTTGCGAAGTCAATGATAAACATATGCGGGCTAGAGCAAGTAATGCATGGAACTATATTTCAAGGAGCAACAGCTGCTGATCTTCAAGCACGACCTTGATGCAGCGTAGAAACAGAACAGTTTCTACCCCATCCATCAACCTATGGTCATATGTGTCAATGCAACGATACCATTGACATTGCAACAGTACTTGCATTACTATAAGTTGATCTTATAGCCTAAAAGTGTAGAAAATATTGAATTCCTAATATTTCTGTTGTATTGATTTGATCCTTATGGAGAGTATATATATACGTACAAACTTAGAGGACAAGAAGCCTATGACTTGGAATACAAGATAATCTCTAAAGTTCTAGTCTATCTCTAGTTGTGTATGTATCCTAACATCCCTCTCAGTTGGTGCAGGAGTGAAGCGAACGCTTGTGACTGGATTTGAAGTCTTGCGTTTTCGTCGTCTTCTCCTCCTTATCATCATCACCTGTGTGGACATGATCATGGCTGACACCTGGGGGTGGTGACTGCGTCCCCTTCTAGTGCCTCTTTTCTCTCCCGCAGTCACAGCGGGAGTGGCGTGGACGCAAGTGACGACACGGACGCTGTTGACTGAAGTTTTTGAGTTGCTGTAGACGTTATTCTTGATGTCGATGTCGAGGTAGCCGATCGTGATGTACCCGTAGTTGATGTAGGTGTGGTCGATGTCGTAGCCGTCGTATGTTGTGTGGCCGCCATTGCCGGAGGCGCAAAAAATTGCGTGGTTTTTGTTGTTATTGACGAAGCTGTAGTTGTGGATGTTTTGCACCCTGTAAAGGTACTGCCGGGGCGTCTCGCAGACGCGGTCATAGGTGAGACCACCAGTTTTGCCAGGACTGGAGGAAGCCACCAAGCACACACGATTTACTAGAACCGTATGCGCGGTCATAGAAGCATCACAATTATGATGCCGGTTTGTTGATGCAGTCGTCAGGGTCGTGGACGCGGCGATGCCGTCGTCGTGCCTTGCAGTTGTACTGTCAGAGGGCGTTGTAGTTGTATGTCTATCATGTGAATGGGTATAGCGGCGACGGCGATGTGTCGATGAAGATGTTGATGAAGACCATGTTGATGTAGATCTCGGCAATGATGTATCGGCGATGAAGGAGTAGGCGTGTCGGCGATGATCGTCGCTCGAAGGCGTCCTTGTGGCGACGATGATGTCGAATCCTTAATGTTGGAGAAGTCGGCGTAGTATTGTTCCACACCGGCCTGGCGTGTGGATGATGTCGATGTCGCTTTTACGTGGATGTGCTCGACGAAGATCTTATCTTGTTGGCTGGCATAATCGTACAGCTTGACGTAGATGTTCGGGTCGATGAAGCTCAGCTTAATTCGGGGTACAGCTCGATGTAGAAGGCATGTCGGCAGCGGGCGGTCGATGGAGTCGGCTTGTAACACAACGATGTAGTCCTCGGCTGTCCGTGCCATGCACATATGCTGGCGCTGTATATGTACATGTATGTGTCGTAGTCGGGTCGGACTCGTGGCGCCGGTTCCACGGGGTGTCGTGGTGGTATTGGTCCGACCAGGTATAGCGGAGTTGTACACGTCTGCCATTGCCGCCAGGTCGCCGATGCACACAATCCCTTGCTGCTGTCAGACAGGCATGCATATAGATTAGATGCAAGTGCAAGAGGCGCTCCGGCTGGCCATAGATCGGATCTCCTCCTAATTTGTTCCGGCCCCACCTACGCGTGACGATGATGGACGGCCGTATGTGACCGTGTATGTCGCCGCCGGTGGGTTGAGGCCGTCATGAGCAGCACCAATTTTCGCCGGGATTTTGGTGTCCTAATGTAGAGATTTATTTTGCTAATTGAATCTAGGCTATGGAATTGAAATTTGAATCTATTGAAATTGAAATTTGAATATAATCTAAGAACTGGAAAAATCGAAATTGGATTTATCTAGTTTAAAGAACCGATCTAATCTTTGATTTTGATCGGGTGCCGTGCCCCCGAGGAGTAATCTTCCCGGGGATGGCGCGTTGCGGAAGTGGTGGAAGAATCTAGGATCGGCGCCGTGAGGCTAACCGCTCTGATACCATGTAGAAAATATTAAATAATATTTTTGTTGTATTGATTTGACCATCATGAAGAGTATATATATACGTATAAATTTGGAAGGCAAGAAGGCTATGACTTAGAATATAAGATTATCTCTAAAGTCCTAATCTATCTCTAGTTATGTACGTATCCTAACAAAAAAAGACCAATTAATTTTGCACGAGAATAACATGAAGCCTGCGAGTTCATCACGTAGAGTTGTAGACCACATGAATCCAGTACTCGACCACGGCCTATTCGATGGATGCCCAATATGCCCACCGTTATTTTCACCGGTTCACCGCATGGCGTCGTCTGTTCCACACGTACAGTTCCATTCCGAGACAAGCAGCTACCACAACATGATGGATTAAAAAAATAGTGAGAAAACATGAAGGATTTTTTATGCCTTAAGGCCACTGAAAGATGAATGAATTTCTCACACAAAATTAAAGGATTACAAGCAAGGCAAGATTTGCTCATTCGTCGGCAAAATTACAGCACTTCACATACTTTAGCACCTATGCCGTTTTCACATTTAAAAATTGTTCGACATGATTCTGGGGAAGGAAAATCCTGGGGTTCCCTTGCAAGAGCAAACAAGTTATGTACAACTTCCCACAACAAGACCTAATTTAGAATAAAACGTGCCCCTAGTACCGTCTAGCAGGGTGTGTAAGCTCTGTGATTACACTCTCTTGACTGTATGATGGAGAGGCTGCTCTATATTGTAAAATCTACAACACTTCCAGATTGGTAAGCAACTCATTGCCTTGTAGATCCAAATAATAGGTAAACAACTATTTTCCTTGTAGAACTAATCGCACTGGCTGCACCGATTCAGTTCTCTTCTAATATCACACGTGTAAATTGCTTCTACTATGTCACTTGTGAGAGACTTTTAGCCGCTATCTATATTTTTGCAACTTGTGTTCATAATGTTTTCTTGTGTGAGCTAGACACCCTGCCAAGCCATGCTATTAAATACGCATGGTAACTACTAGACTCCTGGACTCATCTCAAATGTGAAATGATGCATGCTTATAAGATGAACATAAATTGTCACGTGGAAGAGCTCGAGGGTTGTTTGTCGTACAAAATCATGGGGAAAGCTTCAAGTGAAGACATCATATATCAATGGTTTAGGTTTTTACAATGAAACTTTTTTCAAGACCAATGCTTGACAACTTCAAAAGAAAATCCCAAGTAGTTCACTGGAATTCTACTTTTGATAGTTGGGGGTGCCAAAACCAGGCTAGAAATTCTGATATTGTAAAGGTGGAAAATGGACCGAAACCATCACCTTGCTATCGTAAAATGATACTTCCTCCGTTTCATAATATAAGATGTTTTAGCTTTGTGAAACAAATATATCTAGATATTTTCTAGTGTTTAGATTTGGAGTGAACCTACACACTAAAAGATGTCAAGGTACATCGCTTCACAAAAGCTAAAACATCATATATTTTGAAATGGAGGGAGTAATATGCTTAGGAAACACTTCATTCCAACAAGTTTCACCTCAAAAAACGGACACAGCTTTTGTTGAGCGTTACTCAACAATTCAAAGATCGAAACCCACATGGGCAGAGCTAGCATAAAACCATTGGGTGTCAAACAACACATGATTTCTTACTAATCCTCTTGAGAAGTAGGAAAAAGCTCATAGCAATAGACAATAATGTGACCGGCAATTTTTAGAAGCATGACACCAATGGAATTTTCTTCCTGGATTTGACCATGGGAACCAAATTATCAACGATAAACATATGGGGGCTGGAGCAAGTAATGCATGGAACTATATTTTAAGGAGTAAAAGATGCTGATCTTCGAGCACGACCTTGATGCAGCATAGAAACAGAACAGTTTCTACCCTATCCATCAACCTATGGTCATATGTGTCAATGCAACGATACCGTTGACATTGCAACAGTACTTACATTACTATAAGCTAATCTTACAGTCTAAAAGGACCAATTAATTCTGCATGAGAACAACATGAAGCCTGTGAGTTCCACATGTAGACGACATGACTCCAATACTTGACCACGGTCTATTCGATCGATGCCCAATATGCTCACCGTTAATTTCACCAATTCACCTCATGCCATCGTATGTTCCACACGGTCCCATCCGAGACAGGCGGCTAGTACAACATGATGGATTAAAAAATAGTGGGGAAAACATGAAGGATTTTCATGCCTCAAGGCCATTGAAAGACGAATGAATTTTTCACACAAAATTAGATGGTTACAAGCAAGGCGAGATTTGCTCATTCGTCAGCAAAATTGCGGCCCTTTACAGATTTTAGCACTTCTTCTGTTTTCATATTTAAAAATTGTTCAACATGATTCTAGGGAAGGAAAATCTCGGGGTTCCCTTACAAGTGCAAGCAAGTTATGTAGAAATTACCACAGCAAGACCTGATTTAGAATAAAACGTGCCCCTAGTACCGTCTAGCAGGGTGTGTAAGCTCTGTGATTACACTCTCTTGACTGTATGATGGAGAGGCTGCTCTAAGTTGTAAATTCTACAACGCTTCCAGATTGGTAAGCAACTCATTGCCTTGTAGAGCCAAATAAAAGGTAAACAACTATTTGCCTTGTAGAACTAATAGCACTGTCTGCACCGATTCAGTTCTCTTCTAATATCGCACGTGTAAATTGCTTCTACTACTATGTCACTTGTGAGAGACTTTTAGCCGCTATCTACATTTTTGCAACTTGTGTTCATAATGTTCTCTTGTCTGAGCTACACATCATGCCAAGCCATGCTATTAAATACGCATGGTAACTACTGGACGCCTGGACTCATCCAAATGTGAAATGATGCATGCTTACGAGATGAGCATAATCTGGGTCATGTGGAAGAGCTCGAGGGTCAAAATCATGGGGAAAGCTTCCAGTGAATACATCATATATTGATTAACTCTAGCTTGCAACGGTTTAGGTTTTTACAATGAAACTTTGTTTCAGGGCCAATCCTTGACCGCTTCAAAAGAAAAGCCCAAGTAGTTCACTGGAATTCTACTTTTGACAGTTGGGGTAGCCAAAACCAGGCTAGAAATTCCGATTTTGTAAAGGTGGAATATAGACTGAAACCATCAACTTGCTATCGTAAAATGATGCTCCCTCTGTTTCATAAAATAAAATATTTTAGCTTTGTGAAGCGAATGTATCTAGACATTTTCTAGTGTTTAGATTCGGTGTGAACCTACACACTAAAAGATGTCTAGAAACATCGTTTCATAAAAGATAAAACAT
This sequence comes from Avena insularis, assembly GCA_023614405.1. Lineage (NCBI taxonomy): Eukaryota > Viridiplantae > Streptophyta > Magnoliopsida > Poales > Poaceae > Avena > Avena insularis. The sequence continues at coordinate 279,299,106 of CM042691.1, forward strand.
CTTATATTTTAAAACGAAGGGACTAATATGCTTAGGAAACACTTCATTCCAACAAGTTTCACCTCAAAAAACGGACACAACTTTTGTTGAGCGTTGCTCAACAATTCAAAGATCGACACCCACATGGGCGGAGCTAGCATAAAACCATTGGGTGTCAAACGACACAAATGATTTCTTACTAATCCACTTGAGAAGTAGAAAAAAGCTCATAGCAATAGACAATAATGTGACCAGCAATTTTTAGAAGCATGACACCAATGGAATTTTCTTCCTGGATTTGACCATGGGAACCAAATTATCAACTTTAAGGAAAGTGACAACGGCGCACTAACAAAATTGTTTGTACATAATTGTTGCGAAGTCAACGATAAACATATGCGGGCTAGAGCAAGTAATGCATGGAACTATATTTCAAGGAACAACAGATACTGATCTTCGAGCACGACCTTGATGCAGCATAGAATCAGAACAGTTTCTACCCCATCCATCAACCTATGGTCATATGTGTCAATGCAACGATAGCATTGGCATTGCAACAGTACTTGCAGTACTATAAGCTGATCTTACAGTCTAAAAGGACCAATAAATTCTGCATGAGAACAACATGAAGCCTGCGAGTTCCACATGTAGACGACATGAATCCAATGCTTGACCACAGTCTATTCAATCGATGACCAATATGCCCACCGTTAATTTCACCGGTTCACCTCATGGCATCATATGTTCTACACAGTCCCATCCGAGACAAGCAGTTGCCACAACATGATGGATTGAAAAATAGTGGGGAAAACATGAGCCTTAAGGTCGTTGAAAGATGAATGAATTTCTCACACAAAATTAGAGGGTTACAAGCAAGGCAAGGTTTGCTCATTCGTCAGCAAAATTACAGCACTTCACATAATTTAGCACTTCTGCCGTTTTCACATTTAAAAATTGTTCGACATGATTCTGGGGAAGGAAAATCTCGGGGTTCCCTTGCAAGGGCAAACAAGTTATGTAGAACTCACCACAACAAGACCTGATTTAGAATAAAACGTGCCCCTGGTACCATAAAGCAGGGTGTGTAACCTCTGTGATTACACTCTCTTGACTGTATGATGGAGAGTAGGGGTGGCACCGAGCCCAGCCGAGTTGGCTGGTGGCTTGGCTCGATCAAGATTGTTAAAATTTGAGTCAAGCCTGGCTTGCGAGCTTCGTCGAGCTAGCTTAGGTTAGGTTATACATCAATGTGTGCATTGAGCCTTCGATCCGGCTTATATAGTATGTGGGCATAAATTTGGTGATGCACATACCGGACTACCTTATGAATCATGCATATATCATGTGTAAACTTTCTCTTAGATTAGGTTATACATCAATGCATGCATATATCATGTTACTTCTCATTGGCCGAGGGTAATGAGAAGCTCGCAAGCTCATTTCCTTTAGATTAGGTTATACATCAATGTGTGCATGGAGCCTTCGATTCGGCTTGCAAGCTTCGTCGAGCTACCTTGTCGAGCCTCGAGCCTGAGTAGCAAGGTTTGGGCTTGGTTTGCCCAACCTTCGAGCCGAGCTCGAGCCGAGCCTTGTCGAGCCCGAGCCAAGCTTCGAGCCTCGAGCTTTGTGTCCACCCCTAATGGAGAGGGTGCTCTAAGTTGTAAAATCTACAATGGTTCGAGACTGTAAGCATCTCATTGCCTTGTAGAGCCAAATAATATGTAAACGACTATTTGCCTTGTAGAACTAAATAACAATAGCGACACTTATTCAGTTCTCTTCTAATATCTCAGATGTAATTTTCTTCTAGTATGCCACTTGTGAGAGACTTTGATCCGCTATCTACATTTTTGCAACTTGTGTTCATAATGTTTTCTTGTGTGAGCTAGACACCTGCCAAGCCATGCTATTAAATACGCATGGTAACTCCTGGACTCATGGACTCACCTCAAATGTGAAATGATGCATGCTTATGGGATGAGCATAATCTGTCATGTGGAAGAGCTCGAGGGTTGTCTGCCGTACAAAATCATGGGAAAGCTTCTAGTGAAGACATTATATATTGATCAACGGTTTAGGTTTTTACTATGAAACTTTGTTTCAGGACCAATAATTCTTAACAACTTCAAAAGAAAAGCCCAAGTAGTTCACTGGAATTCTACTTGACAGTTGGGGCAGCCAATTGACAATACCAGGCTAGAAATTCCGATAATGTAAAGGTGGAAAATGGACTGAAACAATCAGGTTGCTATGGTAAAATGATACGGAATAATATGCTTAGGAAACACTGCATTCCAACAAGTGCCACCTCAAGAAACGGACACAACTCTTGTTGAGCATTACTCTACAATTCAAAGATTGAAACCGACATGGGTGGAGCTAGCATAAAACCATTGGTGTCAAATGACACAAATGTTTTTTTTTTACTAATCCTCTTGAGAAGTAGAAAAAAGCTCATAGCAATAGACAATGTGACCGGCAATTTTTAGAAGCATGACACCAATGGAATATTTCCTGGATTTGACCATGGGAACCAAATTATCAACTTTCAGGGAAGTGAGAACGGCACACTAACAAAAAAAATTGTACATAATTGTTGCAAAGTCAATGATAAACATATGTGGGCTGGAGGAAGCAATGCATAGAGCTATATTTCAAGGAGCAACATCTGCTAATCTTCGACCACGATCTATGCGGCATAGAAACAGAACAATTTCTCCCCTTTCTCCCCCATCCATCAACCTATGGTCATGTGTCAATGCAACGATACCATTGACATTGCAACAGTGCCATGGACGGCCACAAGGGATTGAACATTGCAATGCATTTCAAAAATTGCTGACTTCCTTAGATAAAGATTTGTTTGCACGTCAAACATTGAACTTTGACAAATAGTCCACAAACCAGTGCCACACACAGAAAGACCAGTTAATAACAAAATGCAGCTAGAATGCAAAGAGGATGGCCCAAGAAACTTTGTAAGAAAAGCTCAAATAACTAACTAAATTCTACTTGACAGTTAGAGGCGGCAATTGTGTACCATACCAGAAATCACGAAAATGTAAAGGTGAATAAACTCAAATTGTCAAAGGACCAGCCTGATACAAACCAAGTCGAGGAGAGTGTTCCCTTTCTATTGTGTAAATCATAACATGTTTAGGGAACTACATCCCAAAAAATACCACCTCAAAAAAAGGACACAAGTTTTTTATCTTTCTTCTACAATTGAGAGGCCATCACCCGAATTCTCAGTTTTTGGAGAAGCGACTACGGCATGTGTCAAAATTTTGTTTACAATTATTCTGAAATCAACAAGAAACAAGTAGTAGACCAGGACTAATATATGGAACTATATGTCAAGGAGCAACCTCCGTGGATCTTCAACCACGTCCTTGATGCGACGCAGAAACAGAACAGCTTCTCTGCCATCGATCAGCCTATGGTCATATGTCAGTGCAAGGTACATCATTGGTCTCGCAAGGATGTCACCATTGACAACCACAGGGCGTTGGACAATTGAATGCATTCCAAGAATTGCCGACTGCAATAGATACAGATTGTGTTAGGAGGTTAATTTTTCAATAAACAGAATAGAAGGCAGCAAACAGAAGAGAACCTGAGGCGGATTGATGATAGGTGTGCTGATAAGACTTCCATAGACACCACCATTTGATATGGTGAAGGTTCCCCCTGCCATCTCATCAATAGACAGTGCCCCCTCAGTTGCCTTCTTTGCAAGGCTGTTTATCCCCTTCTCAATGTCTGCAAAGTTCATCCCTTCTGTATCACGGATAACAGGCACCACAAGACCCTGAGATAAAACAACATTCATATCACATCATTACAACAGGATGCATGATAAAATAATGATGATAGTTTGGTTATTCAATATAGAGGAAACGAAGGTATCAATACCTTGGAAGTGCCAACAGCGACACTAATATCAATATAGTCTCTGTAGATGATGTCATCGCCATCAATTACAGCATTGACAACTGGCTGATTTTGAAGTGCAGAAACAGCAGCCTGAAAACGAGTGGGTTTAGGACAATCCAGCAAATTACCAAACAATCGTTTAAGCAGCACATCAGACTGCCACTACCTTAACAAAGCAGGACATCAGACCCAATTTGACACCATGCTTCTTAACAAACTCATCTTTGTAGTCAGAACGCAGCTTCATCAAATTGGTCCTAAATGCAATAAAGAAACAGTTGCAATAAAGAAGAAACAACTTGCTCAGGAACATATCAACAATTCATAGTAAAGCATACCAACAAAGTATTAGAAAATGTAAGCACAAAGTAGGCTTAAAGGAAAATAAGCACAAATATGTAAGCTTACAGAACTACTACTCCCTCCGATCCATATTACTTGTCGTTGAAATGGATGTATCTAGCACTAAAACATGTCTAGATACATCCATTTTAGTGACAAATAATATGGATCAGAGGGAGTACATATCATTTATTGTGGAAGATAAACCATTTTTCCGTAATCCCCTACTGAAGCACATACACACCGTTATACATAATTGATGATACAGTATCATTATGATTCATTTACACAATGATAATGTCAACCCAAGGATAAGATGGACAGGGAATTTTTTTAAGATTGATGGTAGCAGAGAAATTCAGTCCTGTTTGGAGTAGGCTTGTGCAAGTGTGGAAAGCCAGTGTGGTATATAATACACTGTTACAGCAACCACAAGGACACTCAAGAAAAAATACAAAACTAAGCAGTGATGGTCTGATGTGCATGCACTTACATGTCAACTTCGTTGAATGTAGTCAGCAGCGCAAAAGTGTTCTGAGAATCCTTCAAACGGTTTGCGATACGCTTCCTGAGCCTTGGCATTGACACCTGCACTTATCAAGTTGTCATGGTAAGAATTTGTGCACATTTCCACAATATGAAATTCCATAGCATGTTTTATCGATCATATATAAACACAATGGTGGATATGACCTTACCCGTCTCTCTCTTTCCTTTGGAGGGAGCTGAGGTTCTGAGGGGGAGGCTAGTTTTGATGCCTGTGTTTTGGTAGATTCTACTTTTGGTGGTTTTTGCTCAACCTTGGGTTTCTCTGGAGGTGGTGGAGGGGTCTCTTTCTGGGAGGTCTCTTCAGATGGTGTAACATGGGCCTCACTTGGGGCAGCAGACTTAGATATCGTGGCAATTATGGTACCTGGAGTAACAGTGTCACCTTCACTGGCAGTGAACTGCAAAGCACTGATGTGATCAGAAGAGTAACCATACTGCTAAATACACAATTAAGGTAACTTCCAATACATGCAAAGTATATTTCAAATCACAAGATATGGGAGACTGCAGTCACCTTTTCAATTACCCCAGATTCTGGACTAGACACATCTATAGTAACCTGAAAAGTAGAATGGAATACTTCCACTTGAGGGTTTTTGTATCATCAAGAACCTGCAGAACAAACTAAAAACAGATACTAAAACAGAATGAATGAATAAAACAAATACCTTATCTGTTTCAATCTGAGCTATGACCTCATCAGCTGCAACTCTATCACCAGGTTCTGCAGCAGATAACATGTCAGTAGTATATAAATATTGACCACTTGAATCGCGGAGAGGCAAAGAGGTACATACTCTTTAAGAAATTTGCAAGGGTTCCATCAGTTACAGATTCACCCATGTGGGGTACAACAGCTTCAACCAAGTCACCTTAAAAAAGGCAAGAATTGATAAAGAATTCGTCAGGCAGCAATTCATAATTATTCACATCCACTACAGGGCTGCTATACCTTACCATTCTCTGAAGCAAATGATCTACTCCAAATTTGATAAGGAGAAGCATTTGGAAGGAGATATCGTCCACTACAAACAAATAAGAGACCATCAACGACAACAGCAGGTTTATAACAGTGTAATAAGTAAGAACAATCTCCAATCTAAAGAAAATAAAGCTTTTCCAGATCATAAAGTGACAGTGCAGCACAAAGGTTACCCCTTACCGTGTTGGCTTTGAAAATCTCGGAACACCTACAACTAAGGTTGCAGAAGATCATTAGTTGTTAAGGAAACTAACAGTAATCAACATCGAAAAGGACATCTGTAGAGCTACTGACCTTCAAGTAACTGAGTGCTGAAATGTCTAGCATGTCTATAGCTCTGGAGGGAACTTACTACCTGCAAGCGCACCAGGAAAATAAGAATGAAATACCAAATCTAAGCATAAGAAAGTAAATGCACAAAGGAAATTATTATTTGTAGGAATAGAAGTATGGGAGAGAAACTCGTTTTGGCACTAAGCAGTGGCATCAACTTATTTTTCTACTGGCTGTGTAACACACAATCCATTTGGGCCTGCGTGCCAGCAAGAGAACGGAGTGGCAAAGACAAAAATTCCCGATAGAGAAGAAAAAAAGTGTCTGCCTGATGTACTATTATGTCATGACTGCTATGTGGAAAACTAAATGTAGCCATGTCATTTCTTATCACTAACCAGAGTAGGCCGCCACACCAAGTAAGCATAACATGACAGTGTGGCATTGGACCTCCTAGTGAGCCACTTAACATGTTCAAGGGACCTAAGCATGCATTCTGAAAGTAAACGGATGTAGATGGAATTCCCGCATAAGAGCACATTTCTGTTCCAATTGCAACTTGTAGTTCAATCAACCATCAAACGATGGAAAAAATCAAACTGAGCTAGTAGACAGATCAACAAGCATGAGTATACAAAAGCTCATCTGCAGTTGTAGCCTGCAAAATTAAGTCAGAAAATCTGAGTTCTAGCCTGCTCAGTCAGATAGCTCACAGGCTACCAAATTAAGTGTCAGGCATGAGGAATTCCCGCATCTAGTTGCCCCATAGCTAGCAAGTCCTCCTACACGCATCCCCACAGCACCGCCAATTTCTAAACCCTATCAGCTATTCGCATTCGGCTGGCGGCATACACGTTCCGTTTGGCATCTACAAATCATCGACCTGAATTTTCCCCAATAATGGCCAAAATCAAGTGTGGAGCAAGCAACATTTATGTGATGATCTCCGATCATCGATCATCGCAAGGTTATTCCTTCATCGCGGTTCAACAAACCTCGAAGGACCAATCAAGAACGTGAAGGAAAAAAAGGACAGAATCTGTACGCCGCATAAGACGTCGCAATCGGCCACGCGTAGCACCCGTAAAACGATCTGTCGGAACTAAAAGCCTTTAAATTAAAGTTAAATTCTGCGCAGGACCGACGTAGAAGAGACACTGAATCGCCCCCGCGACGACCGGACCCGTCGCAGGGGAAATTACGCAGCAAATGATCCCAAAAGGACCGCCAATCTAGCCGAATCACCGCTACAGATCACCAAAATATACAAAAGAGAAGATGGAGGGGGTTACCGCGGTGGAGCGGCGGAGGAGGAGGCGGGTCGCGAGACGGGACGCCATTCGCCGGAGACGGGGGTGCAGGCGTCAGGGGTCGCCGATCTGCGAGGGCAACAAGGGAGGGACGAGAGAATGCGGCCTCTCCTAGGATCCTGTTTTTATTTGGATCCTTTCTATTCTGCCCTTTCCGCTCCTGCTTTCGCAAATGGTGTTTTTAAGGAAGCTATAAAGGATAATATTATTAATAAAGGAGTAAAAAAAACTGCGTGTCGCCGCGTCACGCTTCCGTCTAACCCATTCTCTCCCGAGAACACAAATTTGTCCCTTTCACATGGGTAGATTGCTCCAATGCTACAAGTGGACAAAGTAACAATAAGAAGTTTAAGGGCTTGTTTGATTCATAGGAATTGCATAGAAATTGTGTAGGATTTGAATCCTATAGGAATTTTTCCAATGTTATTGTTTGATTTATAGGAACACATCCTATAGAAATTAATTCTATAGAAATCTTGTAGTGCAATTCCTATAGGAAAGAAACATTAGATCATGCCTCATGAAAAAATTCCTTTGCTACATCAAACAAAATTCCTATTCCCATAGGACTCAAATTGGCATGACATCCCAATCCTATGTTTTTCTATTCCTATACTTTTCCCATGATATGAATCAAACAAGCCCTAACCCTTTCAAAAAAAATAAGAAGTCTATGTCTTGCTAATATGGAAAAATGGAATAATAGAAAGGACAACATGAAAATGAAACCTACCCGCAAAAAAAGATGAAACCAAGACTTTTGTTTTTCTTGTGGTGCTTTGTACTGTCATATGTATTTTTAATGCCAAGGTTATTTCCGAAAAAATATGGGTAGCTTGAAAATTTAGATGCTAAAATGTCGTTCGGGAAAATGTGCTCCTCATATGAAGAGTAAACTGGTAAAGAAAAAGTTATGGTTGTTAAAAGGGGACCTCCTCATTTTTGTCTAATTTTCACTTTTGCAAAAAAACGATTCACTTCCAAAAGAAAAGAAAACAAAGACCTCGCAGGAGACCTCATCGGAAATATAGTAGCAAAATATGTGTATTATTGTAGCAAAAACCGATCTCGTCGGAAACATCAACGAGGAGATTCTGGAGATCTGGTAGCAATAATTTTGTTCTATTGTAGCAAAAACTGATTTCACTGGAGATTCTCGTCGGAGACCTTATAGCAACAATTTTGTACTATTATAGCAAAAACACAGAACAGATGTAGCAAAAATCGGTTCGTTAGAGACATGGCAGCAAACAATTTGTATTATATTAGCAAAAATAGAGAACAATTGTAGCAAAAACCAATTCGCCGAAGACATCACCAGAGACATGGTAGCAAACAATTTGTACTATATTAGCAAAAACAGAGAACAATTGTAACAAAAACATATAATATTGTAGCATCCTCGACTTTGGATGGAGGAACCTCCGCTCGTGGCTGGTAGCATCACTGACCACCACTGGGAGCACCTCCGACCACCATTGGGAGCAAACTCTAACCTGGTCAGCAGCAGCACCAACCATCGATGTCCGATGGGAGCATCGGCGACCACCTATGGGAGCATCTATGACATGTGCTGGCAGCAGCACTGACTGCCCTTGGCAGCACGACCAGGATCCTTGACGACGCACCATCGCCCTGGCTTGATAGAGGAAGCAGGCCGTGGGCGGCTCGCCGATTAAGGAGGTGGGTCGAGGACGGGGCTCGACGGTGGAGTAAGCAGGACAGGCCGCACCATGCGCGTGCTTGCAGAGGTGAAGGATGACGACGCGGGCATGCTCTCGGAGGTGGAGTAGGGAACTACTCGCATGGGACACGCTCAGGAAGAGATAAAGTAGACTACGTCAGGGCGGGGTCCATCGGGACATGTGTCGTGTGAAAGGAGGCGGGGATGGAACGCACGTGACCCCGCGTGATAGTTAGCGTTTTCCTTATTAAAATACAGACAGAGTTATATATTTAAATATCCATATTTTTTAGTTTGTGAATTCTCGCACTAAAAGGACCTCTTTACAACCTCAGTGGAAAAAGGTGTGCTGAAATTTTATTTATCCATACCCCTTTTTTCTAGCGTGTAGCCAGAGACCATAAATTTTTCATCTTGCGCACGTATGGCAAAGTCAGTGCCGATCGAGCACGGCACTTGCGAAGACGTTGTGTATACTGTATATACCGACCCACACCCCATCTTAAAAAAGATATCAGAGATTTATCTAAATTTGTATATATTTATATACGAAAACATGTTTTATATGCGAATCTAAAAAATCTAAGATTTTTCTTTTTTGCGAATAAAAAAAATCTAAGATTTTGACGTAATAAGGGAGTACGATTTTCCATGTATTGTTCAACGCTTGGTGGCTACCAAATTCAGATCGGCCAAGAATTCGATGGATTGTTTTATGTCTCTCCGTACAAGAGAGACCACGAGTCGTCTTTGGGGAAGCTTCCTTCTGCTGACTGCTACTGATCTTTCCTTCCTCCTGAATGTGCCAAGAAGAGCACGCACCGTAAGACCGTGACCTGGATTTGGATTGCATTTTTAATTTCTTATTAAAGTTCAGATGACATATTCCAGCCTATTTTTATGTGATTTCGGAGCATCTTAAGATTGGGGAACATGTACGTAATACACGGAAATCTATTATCACCAGCTTTCATTCAATCAAAATGGTGACTGGATCACCACTTCAGCAGGCGTGGAGCAGCCGGCAGCGGGCTGGCGGTTCGATGGCGGCGGACATGGGGTCTCGGCCTCTGCTCGGGGGTGGTGCCACTACTGCTGCGAGCGGCAGTTTTGGGATCAATCGTGCCCCCTGGGCTCGGGCAGGCATGTAGGTCTAGCCCATGGCAGCTGGTAGTGTGTTGACGCCTGGCACCATGGTGGGTCCGGCGGTGGGCTAGACCTCCACCGTCCAGCTTGTCCGATGATGGTGGAACAGTGGTCAGCACATCTCCTTCGCTGACATCGGAGTTTAGCTTTTCTCTTGTTAGCGGTGCGACCAAGGGTTGTCTCAAGACTGCTCCTTCTAGTGAACTTCGGGGATGACAGATGGGCCGGGTAAAAGCCCTGCTTGATGCTGATGACGGCGACGCCCACGGGCGCCATCTCCTCCTTGGGGGCGTCGCCATGACTCTACCCATGCTTCCCTGCATTGAGCTAGGGGAAACTTTTGATTCGGCTCCCTGCACAGATCCCTCAGTCAAAGATGTCATTTTATGCCCTTGATTTGCGGGGTGACGATGAGGATCCCATAAGATTTGCAGTGAGAAGACCGCGTCCATGCACGGAGGCGTCGGGCTGTTGGCCTCCGTGTGGTGCCGCTCTACCCTAGCCATGGGACGTCCGCGACGGTGCTGCTCGACCATGACTCCAACCTCCTCTACCCCGACTCTGACGCCAGTGGGACGGTGCTATTGGCGCAATCCCGGCGTTGGCATGGTTGTCTAACAGATCATACTGCTACTCTCTCTGATCCATATTACTTGCCTCAACTTTGTCTAGATATAAATGCATCTAGTCTAAATACTTACCTATATACATACAAATCCAGATAAAGTAGAGACTGTTAATGTGGACCGAAGGGATCTCTACTACTTAAAAAAAGACGAACCGTTCCGTGTTCTGCCAGCCCTGCGTTTCGCTCCTAGGCTTCGTCCGCTTCGTCGCTCCAGTTCCACGTGAAAAAAAATCATAACCTGCACAATCACCGCTGTATCGTCTGCCCTCTCTATGCCTTCCCCGACGCGTTCTCATCTCCTCCCGATCTGAACTCCCTCCTGAACCCCCCGCCTTCGTCCCCTCGACCAGCCACTAGCGACGCCCTCCTCTCCAGGACATCGGCGGCGCCCTACCAACTCGCCCACTGCCACCGGCCTTCCCTTCCGGCCATGGGCGGAACCCTTCCTTCCTGCCCCTCCCCTACACCGCCGCCTTCCCGTCCACATATCAACGACATGCTCCTCGACGGCAGGGTCCTGCATCCCTACACACTGATTGGTCATCCGCACAACCGGGGCGAGGTGCCAGAGTTATACATATTGCAAGCTGAACATCAAAATAGGTTCGTACCCTCCTCCATATATTGGTTAATATTTGCTTCAATAGTTTTTGTTACCGCCCATTAAAAAATCTTGGCACTTCTCAGGAAATTAGTTTGCTGACATTTTAGTATAGCCATTTTGCAAATTGTTCAAACCAATCGTAGATGGTTTGGTTGTTTGGACATGTCTCACCTTGCAGGATATTACGAAGATCCTCCCCTTGCGCTTCTCTCTGATCAAAAATTGGAGAGAGGGAGGAGGCTGGGGAGGGAGGGAAGTACTCGTGGCGTGTAGGGAAATTGGAGGCCGAAAATTGGAGATTAGGGAGGGACAGAGAGGAAGCCGGCAATGGTGCATGGAGGCATGTGCAGACTGCAGAGGATCAAGACGAGAGCTGAATTGTTTTTCCTCCTAGAACTTGGTCTCAACCTGCTCCCTGTGTCAATCTTTCATTATCTCCTACTTACTCTATCTAGCTATTGACTCATTACCGATTTAGGGATTATTTCTAGGGTTTATTGGTGATGATGAATTAGGGGGGAGAGGCGCTGCCCCATATGCCACGGTAACAATTTTGAAGATGGTAAATCTGAGTGCTTTAAATTATTTGCTAGGGGTGAGAATTGCTTCATCAGTCTCTTAGGTATGCCTTTTACTCAATTTCTTTTGGATATGTTGTCCTTTGATTAGGAATTGAAAGGAATGGATTCCTCCAGTTCTCTTCAGAAAATGACGCAGCTGTAGCACTGAAGAACATGATCGATGAGGTAATATATGGTTTGCGAATATAGCGAAAGTCAAGATCTCGGGATAATATGCAAGTATTTTTGTTATTCTTTTCTTTATGCTAACACAACTATTGTGCAAATAATTGTTTCAGCAGCATGCTGGAAGGTACATATGGTGCACTATGAAAACAATGGACGATCTACTGCTGCCATTGAGTAAAGTGCTTATTTGGTATGTACCTTGGATTTTCCGGTCTAGAGGCGTGCCGCATTGCCGCATTGCCGATTGGATTCCTACTAGAGATGCATTGAACTTCTAGCCTACTAATTTTCCTACCATTGTTTTAAATGCTGAATAAGCCATCTTTGTTGTTAGATGTTTATACTTACCTGCTAAAACGCCTCGTAGCTTCTTGTATGATGTCTGACTGATTGTATTCTTCTACCAAGTTACTTTTGTGATATGCACTATTTTTTTCATTAAAGTAGACGCATACTTGTGTGATCTTCCTGGAGCAATACTTTTCTGTAACAAACCGTTTCATGTTTCTATCACCATTATGTACCTATATGCGTACAATATTATGATTGGTTTAGTACAATCGTAAATGTGCGTGTTTAGCAAATGCAGAAATAATCAGATCATGAGATTGAGGTTTCTCCAATATATGCTTTTGTAAAGATATATGTTTCCAGCTACCTACCGTTTTACTTATATATCAGCATCATCAGTTTTGATACTAGCAATGGTTTAATTGTTTCTCCTGTAGAACGTAGCTTTACAAGTAGTTCATGGTCACACATTTTGCAGAAGCCAGGCCCGGAGTCGCCGACACAAGAAGACAAAACTGCTGCCCCAGACACAACATGTGGCTGCTTTGCGGTAAGGAAGGATAGATAGGCGTTGCAACCGCACCATTAAAGCCAAGATTTAGGTAAGGAACTTTTTGTTTGTCCTGCGATTCTCAAAATGTATGCCCATGATAGAGGTTTTTGTAGTTGTGTTCCCTGATTTATGCTTAGATTGTATTGTGCTCCTGTTAATTACATCAATAATGATAAATTGTTCAGAATTTCATGGAAACAAGCTACCAGTTTTTAATATGCTTGGATAGTTTGTCACTTATTTAAATTGTTAATTATGATCAGCTCTATAAGAGTAGCCACAATGGATCAACGCTTACCTAGACGCATACGAAGCAAAAATAAATAAAATAAAATAATTGTGATCCAGCTCTATAAGAGCAGCCACAATGGATCAACGCTTACCTAGACGCCTACGAAGCAAAATAAATCAAAAAATAAAATAGGAAACGAAGCGGTAAGCTACCCAAAGTTGGGTGCTTAGTGCGGATGCTAATTATAGATCCCAGTAGTCTCCGCTCTTCACGGAACACACACAAAAAAAATTGACTACCGTCGGACACAGAGATTTGCGTCGGGTGCCCGCGATTCAAGGCTTCAACTGCTAATGCAACATGATTTTAGTCCTAGCGTCGTCTTTTAAGCGCCGCGTTGTGGCTGCTCTAAGCGCTCTGACTTCTAAATATACCCCATGATGCATACAACATTGGTTAACCAGTCGAAATGGCATCATACAACATTCCTGCAGTTTAATTTGTCTTATCTTAATTTTTTGTTTAGAGCGTAGGTTTGTGAAACCATAGAGAAAGAACTTGGGACACTTATGAGTGAATTATGAGAGCTACTACACATCCGATGCTTTTTATACGATTCATGTACGACGGCAGCATCCAACCATTCATACCCGTGAGGACATCTATAGCAAGCCACATGATTTTTTGTTGTGCACACGTCGGACAAAGAGCGTCGTGTGTATAGAAGTTTCGGTGAATTATTTTCTAACTTTGACCATAACCCACTTGCAAGGGCATCAGTCTCCGATGTAAATTTATAGCATGCTCATGTGAGTCTTCCTGAACACTTCTTGCAGATAGCACCAATTCATCGTGTAACTTTGCAAGACGGCAGAGTAGTTGTGGAAACTCTGGTCCTCTATTTTCTACAAGATGGCACTAGATAATATATCTTTGGTAGCTATAACCTATAAGATCTTTTGTAGCCGCAAGTACAACCTATAGGAAATAGCCATTTTATTTGGAGTTAATGCAAGTACTCTTATTCTTGGAGAACAGGTCGCCGCGTGCTGTAACAGATTTGACGCCATTGTCTTCCTCTCTAGGACCAGGGGCCAATGGCGACAAAGGGCTTAGTGCTCCCGGCGTGGGCGATGACGACCAGATCCCGACCTCTGCTGTGTGTAGACATGCCTCCTTACTGTGTGTGGGTTAATGCATATGAATCCCTCTTTTTTGCTGAAGTTTAGCCAAGTACTCTTTTGTTTCTTTAATACTCCAAGTAATCATATCGTTCCATAGTCTCAGAAAAATGGTTTCTTTTTTCATTTTCTTTTGCTATGTTTTCTTTAAGGAAACCCAGTGTGTTGATGACGCGTTAACTATCTGTTTTTATAGTGAAACACTCTTTTATCAATGTAGTCAAGTTTCTAGTGGCTTTGGAAGTCATGTATCAATTAAAACAGTATTTTTTGGCAATTCCGATTATATAATATATTCAAAGATAATGCTTCACAGACCATCTTTTGATCCAATCAAAATGAAGTGGAATCAATATGCCATATATTCTTTCGATGAAAATGTGCCCTGGCCTGCTAGACATATATAGTATAGAGCATACTAATGCCAAAATGATTATATATTTTACTAGAGTATTGCTAATTTATTGATATATACAGAATAACTACAAAACATTTACGCCTGCTTCTTCGGAGTTAGAGGAAAATCCTACATGGATGCCACAATGATAAAAAGTAGCAATTGGTGAGATTCCATCCAACTTATAGGGACATCTATTTTGAGGGAATACATCTCTCTTACACGGTTACATCAGGTTTGTACGTATTCATATTGTATCATCGCTCATCAGGTTCTTCTGGTGATTATTGGAGCCAAAAAAAGGTACCAATCCGTTGTATTATTGCAGTTATTCTATTGCCTAATTCTCTACTCTCCCCATATTTCTAGACTTAGTTATGCAAGGCTATGTGTGTGTACTGTTTAGATTACAGGCAAGTGATACTCTGCTTTGACTCTATTTACCCATGTTTGCATATTTGGTAAGTTATTCGGGACTCCTCTTCAAGTGGTTAAATCTGTCGAGCTGTGTGGCACAAATGGATTATTTGCACTAGTAAAATGCCCGTGCGTTGCTACGGGTTATAATACAAAAAATTTGATAATACTCATGCTAATTCACATATATTGGAAAAGATGATCATATAATATTGCGAAAAACATATTTTGCACAGAATGTAAATCAATACAAAATACAATTATACATCATATGAAATTATGAACAACAGCAATATATAATTAAGTATGGTTCACCAAGATTTCACTATGGAGACGGCTTCAAATAATAACTTTTATATGCATAAAAAATCAGAGCCGACTCCTTCTGATTGTCTCCACATTTGTCTCAACTTGTCTAAAACAACTTTGAATTATATATTGTAAGAAAATTAGACTTTGAATTTTAGGTCTAAATTCAGCGGTCATGCAGTATTTTCTCTACACAATTTCAATCATTCTCTGTGCAACACTCATCCATAACAATAATTGTTGGAGATATGCCCAAGAGGCAATAATAAAGTGGTTATTATCATATCTTCATACTTATGATAAATGTTTACATACCATGCTATAATTATATTAACCGGAAACATTAATACTTGTGTGATTTGTAAACATAAAAGAGTCCCTAGTAAAGCCTCTTGTTAAACTAGCTTGTTGGTTAATATATGATCATGGTTTCCTGATCATGAACATAGAGATGTTATTAACAACAGGGTCATATCATTAGGAGAATGATGTGATGGACATACTCCTATAGTTAAGCGTAGCATAAAGATCAAGTCATTTAATATAGTTCATTTGCTATAAGCTTTCTGATATATAGTAACCTAATTCCTTCTACCATGAGATCATGCTTATCACCATCACCGGAAGGATGCTTCGATGATATCAAACACCACACCGTAACTGGGTGGCTATAAAGATGGCATTGAGTGTTCGGAAAGTATGGGTTGAGACACATGGATCAAGAGTGTGATTTGTCCATCCATATGACGGATAGATATACTTTGGGCCCTCTCGGTGGAATGTCATCCAATTAGCTTGCAAGCATGTGACTGGCTCACAAGGGATCACATACCATGGGAACGAGAAAAGAGTACTTATCGGTAACAAGGTTGAACTAGGTATGCAGAGATACCGACGATCAAAACCTCGGATAAGTAAATTATCGTGACACAAAGGGAAATTGGTATCGTATGTAAGTGGTTCATTCGATCGCAAATTAATCGTAGAAATATGTGGGAGCCATATGAATTTCCAGATTCCTCCATTGGTTATTGTTCGAAGAAGTGTCTCGATCATGTCCGCATAATTCACGAAACGTAGGGAGACACACTTAAGGATTCGATGTTGTTGAGTAGTTATGGAATGATGAGTAAGAGACCGAATGTTGTTCAGAGTCTCGGATGGGATCCGGGATATCACGAGGAGATCCGGAATGGTCCGGAGAATAAGATTCATATAAGGAAAGTCCTGTTTCGGAGTTGGAGAATGATTCCGGGGTTTTTCATCGGAAATGTTCTAGAAGGTTCCGGAAGGTCCGGCACTCCGGAGGGGAAGGGTACATGAATGTGTCATAACAAGTTGGAATGGTTGCATCATATACTAGGTGTCATCGCTGAGCAAAATAAAGGGATAAATCAAATCCTAGTTTGAAAAGTCAAACGCCAATTTGAAAAGTCAAACGACAAGTTTGCTTGGTGGAGGGAGAGTAGGAAACCTACTTGGGGAGGAAGTCCTCTTCCCTCCACCGCCGGCCAAGGAGGAGGAGTTGGAGGAGGACTCCCTCCTCCCAACCACGCCTCCCTCCCACCTGTAAAAGAAGGGGCAGGGGTGCCCCTCTTCCCTACACCTCTCTCCTCTAAACCCTAGCCCTAGCCGCCGGCCTCCACCAAAGTCGCCGCCGCCTCCTAGGGTTTGCCAAGTCGCCGAGTTAGGGCTCTCCCCTTTCCCTAGCCGCCGGCCTAGCTCCCTCTCCTTGCTGCCTCTAAACCCTAGATCACCAAGGCTCTCTCATAGTCCACCATACTTGCTCCGGCTTAAGGCGAAGCCCTGCGAGATCTCCCCTCTACTTCCGGTACCACGCCGTCGTGCTGCCGGAATCGCGAGGAGAGTGCTACAACCTCCGCTGCCTGCTGGAACAAGGGAGAGGAAGGTCTTCATCGAGTACCGCATGTGTGACCGACTGCGGGAGCTGAACGGAGCATGGAAGGATCGTCTACGCGATCTTGAGATCGGCAAGTGTACGACTACATCACCCACGAGAATCTGCTCTCGTTAACCGCTTTGGATCTTCGAGGGTTAGTATTCCATCGACTCGTTGCTATAATCTAGTAGATAGATCTTGGCTTGATCATAGATTAGATCTTGATTGTGTGTTCATGCGGTAGAAATTTTTTGTTTTCCATGCTACGAACCCCTAAAATAATCAGCAATCTATTCCACCACAAAGCATTACATACTCAACTGAGTATACCAAAAGTGATGGATTATACAGAATCGATCAAACTGGTATGCATTACAAGCAACCTTCATTTTACTTGAATATTCCCACTTCAGTACTTTTACACACACCTAAGCATACTATAGCGACATAGAAGATGAGCTGATAATTCACTAATTGTCATTTCCTAGCTAGAAGTTTAGTCGTAATCTATGCAAAGCTATCTTCTTCAACGCAAAAGTAGTTTGGTCATGTACATCAGCCTATTCAAATCTTCTCTCAAATCCTATACTTCGGCTTCCTGGCAGACTTCAGTTTTCACCTGCAATTTAAGGGGAGGAAAACATGAATAGACAAGATGGAAAACAACTTAGTGATACAAAATTTATATTCCCTCTGTCCCGAAAAGGATGTCGCCGACACTAAAACGCGTCTAGATATATGCATATCTAGACAAATCTGCCACATCCTTTTCGGGGCAGATGGAGTATCAAAATAAGCATCTTGTCATAGCCTCATGAAGCAAAACCTGAACAACAACGTTCAAATTCCCATTTTTAACCTAACTGAGAAACAGAATAATGTGCACAAGGCAACATTATAAATTAACTTAAGCAGGGTAGTAATAGTCAGTTGAGTAAATAGGTTTAGCCATCCACCGTTTAGCCAAACTCATGAGGAAATAAGTATAGTCACCCACCATTAGGAGAACCACGATCATATTTAAAATGGTAGTCTGGTACCCCTCCGTTCTATAAAACTTGACTTAAATTTGTCTAGATTCGTATGTACCTGGTAAAAAAACAAGTCTAGATATATATGAATCTAGTCAAATATGAGTCAAGTTTTATGGAACGGAGGGAGTAATTTGCTAGAAATATGGCGGTGGTGATTTTGTTTCTTCCCTCTAAAACTTTAGAAACGGATCCAATCTTGGTCATTGCTTCTCGTTAGTTCCTTTTTAATATATAAGGAGAAGAGGAAAATACTAATATCTTTCCATATGGAAGTAGTACAAATGTGTTCACACCTAATTACTAATGAGGTTTTTTGCTTGTATGCAAAATTGCAAATTAAACGACATGGATTTGCAGAGATTCTTCATATCATATTACCTCAGTTATACATGAAGAATGCCAATTTCTATCTTCAGAGTGACCAATATTTACAGTCGTTGAACACGTTGAAGAAATAACTTAAATAGTCAGGTAACAAAACACAGGGTTTAAACTTCATCATGATCCTTTAAAAAAAGCATGTAAAAATATAAACTAACTAAAAATAGAAACCGAAACTAATTATTTTAAGCACTATGTTATTTTTAGTTTTTTGTCCTCAGTTGACCCATAGGGTATTGATTTCCTGCCAGTATTCCAGTAGACATATATGGGGACGGCGCATAGAACTATGGCACAAACATAATAGGAAATGTCAAACAAAAATAACAGATTAAAAATAGATGAGTAAGAGCATACAAAAAGGGATGTTAGCTCGTGACTGCTATAAGCACCATCACTTACCAGTAGATAAAACTTCAAGACAAGGATCCGGAATAGGAGGGTAGTTCTACATTTATTTAATGGTAACTTGAAGTATATAAATCCTAGAAGAGTCTTTAGGCAAGATTCCATAATCAGGAAAATGAGAGGACCACTACAAATCACAGTTACCAATTGTTGATGGTATTTGCATGAAGTAATTTACTCTAAATGGACATGTTGTTGTTTTCCTTTTTGAAAAAATGACTATATATGTGTTGAGTAAAGAAGTAACAAGTAAACAGCACGGAGTATTCACATGGTTACCTCATAAAATTGCAAGGTGAGCATCACATTGAAGTAGAGATCATCAATTAAAACTTGCTGAAGATAATATGGACTTAGCCAGGTGATCTTTTTTTATGCTTGAACTTCAGCCTACAATATGTAGGCAAATCATAAATATTAACTGTATACACTTGGTAATGCTTAAATGACTCAGAACTTAAATCCCATTTGGGCGTTATAGGTCTCAGGATGAGGGAGGGGAATTCATCATTCCATAACTGAACATACCTAGGGCAGTTATGAAGCAAGTGTAGTGGCCAAAAGAAGTTACCATTATAGTGGCTTCCTCTTATTTTACCCCTCGTTATTTTACCCCTCGTTACCATTATAGACCTCAAATGCAGCAATCGGTATCAATTGCTACTCAGAAACCATTTGTTTATAGAAAAGTATTGCTTCTAGGAACATCACACAAATACGCATCAACTTTAATATGAAAATAGTGCATATAACAAAGCAACTTTGCATAAGAATACAGTCTGTCAAACATCATACAAGAAGCTACAAGGCGTTTTAGCGGGTAATCTAAGGGTAATTATAATGTACTCTATAAACATCTTCCAGCAAAGACGTATTGGTAGTCATTTCAAACAATGGTAGGAAAAATAGTAGGCTAGAAGTTGAATGCATCTCTAGTAGGAAACCAAGCGGCATGCTGCTAGGCCTAGAAATCCAAGGTACATGTCTAGAGCTCCATTTTAACATCACAAATTCCAAATACAAGATGATACTGAATAAGCATCTTACTAAACGATAGCAGCAGATGGTACGTTGTTTGCATAGTGCACCATACGTTCCTCCCAGCAAGTTGTTGTCTTCCCCAGCTTGCTTTCCGCCAGACATGTTAATATAGCACAAGATGTGATAATTGTTGTCCTATGTCTGCATAATTACCAGGCAATTCCTATCATAGTTTATTAAAAAAACTATAGCAACTATGTGGTTGAACAAGGCAAACAACACACAACCATTCTTTGAAACCATCAACTGGAGCTAAATGTTTAGGTTGCATCATTTTCCACATAATAATAAGTCTATTAGATAGAAACTAAGTCAATGTTGATATATTTCCTAGCTTTTCATTATCAAGAACTAATTTGGAAGCCTGGAAACTATACTCAAATACCATTTACCAACAATCGGTATTAGAGCAATCCAACATGAATATTTTCTCCAATGCACAACAGAAAGGAGACATAAGACAATAAAGTGATTCAATTGTCATAATATGGGCATACAGAACATACAAAACCTATACTTGGTGCCAACAAAAAGCACACAAATGTTATGTTAGAAAACAACTCCAGTAATATATACTCCCTCTATTCCAAAATATTCGATGTTTTAGTATTTTTTTTGAAACACATGTGTAGGTTCACATATTTTGCTCCGAACCTACATACTAAAAGATGTCTAGATACATATGTTTCAAAAAAGGCTAAAACATCTTATATTTTGGAACATAGGGAGTACACGAGCATGGTTATCATTAAGTAATGGTTATTGTATGTCAAAAATGAAAAATATACAACTTACTTGTCTGGGTTAGAGAACCCGAAAGTGGAACGTCAAATATTGCCAACATTGATGGCACAAGCATATATATTAGTAAAGACATTGAAGTCATAGATTGCACACCCATGACAAATATTTTCAGATGAAAAGATAATATAAATAAATCTCATAAGAACAAGTGTGCATCATGAAGCATGCAAGCTAGCTATGTCAAATGGCTGATGCACGCTAAAAGTGCAAGTTTGTAAAGCAGCTAAGAGTGAAAACATGAGAGGTCAAATGATTGAGGCTCTCCTGAGTGCTCCCTCTTTTTGCTACTCTCGGTCTCAATTCTTCTAAAGTAACTATATATATTTGATGCCTCACCATGGCTAAGTAATGTCTCACCGGTGGAAAGTATTTTTTTTCAGTGATCTCCTCCTCCACAAATACTCCCTCCTCCATTCTAAAATATAAGATGTTCATGTATCTAGTCGTCCTTTAGTGTGTTGGTTGAGAATAAAATGGGTGAATCTACACACTATGTGTAGATACATATATTTCAGAAAAATGCTAACATATCGTATATTTTGGGACAGAGGGAGTACAAAATGAAGATTTTGTCCAACCTCTCGTTAACAAATTTCTGTGACTTTGTTAGTTCATTTTCTCTCCTTGATGTATTATTCTTTTCTTTTGCCCCTGGAACCTCCTCTTGTAAAGTGTTCATATGCCAAATTGAAAAGGTCCTTCTAGTGTAAATTGCAATTGCAAGATCCAGCAAAGTGATAGCCGAGTAACAGTATACGTTTCTTTTCAATGACAAGCCAAATGATAAAAAGGTCATCCATATGTTCCCCACATATATACATCTTGCATCGGCATATTGTAGACCCAGCTAGATGAGATGAATTAACGAAATATGTTGTTTTTGCACTCCGGTTCTAATAATTAAAACAACAAAGGACACATAACTTGAACGGAAAAACAAATGCCGCCTTACCTAAGGGGTTCAACTCCCTACCATACCTTTGCACATGCACTACATCCTTGAATGATAATGTAGCATCGCATGGCACCCCGTAACTGGTCTCGGCGGACCCAAAATGCATATAATGGAGGCTATGTCCATGTGCTACAGACCTCATAGTATTTATATTTTTTTGCTTTCATTTTAACGTACTTGTTGATCAGAATTTTCTATCAAACATTGTATGGATTTGTGGTAGGTGTACAACATCTAGAATTGTAGCTTGGGAAAAGTTAAATGTATACAAAACATCAAAATACTCTGCCTTCAGCTTGCTGCAACTGAGATGACACTTAGGAAATCAAAATGAAAACATAATTAGTCCACGGATTCGGTCTGCCATTCGTTTGCTACACCCGCTAGATTTTATATAGCCGACCTTTACCTTCATTTAAAGCATAGTCAAAAAGCTTGCCGACATGCAAAACTACAGTACACATGAAAGCCATTGGCGAGACTGGACCAAAAACAAGACACAAATTAAGCAATTAATCAGGCCAAAAGACAATGCATGGGGGATGAAAGTGGCCAATTTTGGCTCCAATTTTCACTTATCACCTAAAATGTCCAAGACAAAATTGCATTTTGTAGACAGTACATATAACCCATCTGACTGAAGGCACAAATGCGATGAAAAGACATTTATAATAAATAAACTCTCTATCAAGTAATTTAAGAGAGATATACCCTGGTGCAATATTCTGAGAGTAGTGAGACAAGAAACTGGAGGAAGCTTTGTCATGAAAATTAAAGCATACCATCGTGTGTTGTTTCATGTTCTCTTGTTATTTTTTCCTGAACTGAAACTTCACCGCCAAAAGCTTCTTGACCTCCTTACTTGATCGACACCAAGGCAATAGAGTATCAAAGTACCTAATGAGAAACTGAGAGACGCGAAGTACCAAATACATGTCAATACGTTTGCAGATACATGATCGAATGTGCCATGGTATCCATTGATGTATCATTTTGCATCAAGAAATGTCACACGGTTATGGACTTAGGGCATTAGATGTAGCGCAATACTTACCTCAGGTTTGTTAGCTGTTGTATGGACTGCAGTTAAGTCGCATGTCCTCTTTATCCAAATTCGACATCTATTGATGAAGTGTGGTTGCACCCTCGAAGTCATTCCTCCTTCTCAATGCCACATGAGCCATACTCTCATGACACCCTACTTTTCCGCAAATAGCATAGAATTGGTGTGATGAAAACAAAAGATATCCAAATCTGATTTTCCTGCAAGATTTATATCCACCATGAACTTATGTTGGGATTCTGGTGGGTCAGAACTGGTTGTATGTCTTTAACATGATTCCCGACTTGAACGTGGACAAATACAATGTGAGAATCACTTCAGCATCCTATCTTGCATGTAAGTTTTCCAACCAAAACGAATCAGAAATAATTGCAAACATTGCAAGCTGACATTTCGTCGAACATGTGGAATGCAACAATGTCTTCATTGGGTTGTACCTAGAAACGGATGCATGTCTTCTAGGTATGACCAAATATGGATGTCCGACCATGTCAACCTGAAAAGGATGTCCGACCATCATAATAATCAAACAGATATAGTACTTCTAGGGGAAAAAGTGTGCATTTGATTTCTTTTGGTACGAGCAACAAGCTAAAGTGTCGACCAAATTCTTGAAATAGTTTATTTCAGACATGATTCAAATAGACAGTGAAGAAATATTTCAGACATGTCCACATATGGATCAACAGGAACTCACCGTGAAGAAATAAATATTTCAGACATCGATTCAAACAACTTCACTTACATAGTTACAAACCTTGGGAATCTATCGCTCCAAGGAATCTTTTGTTAAGCATAATTTACCTCCTTTTATTTATTTGGTAATAATTAACAATATCAGATTTGGATCTCTGATCATCTCACTTCACTATCTATCTTCTGACCTACAAGGACATCAGACAACTACTGCATAAGATATGACGACACTGAGTTAGAAAACTAAGAATAATGAACTGATACAAAGGGTTGTGAAAATAGAACCACATCAAAAGCATCAATCGCCAATAAAAAATAGCAAACCAACCAGCAGGCAATATTCAACACTACTAATTGCGAAGCAAAGTCAACTACAAGTTTTTTAGTCATTTTTGCCAATACAAAATAAATAAATGTAGACACGCACCATAGTCATCTTACTTGGGAGGGGCTATGCATCAGTATGTACTCTTCCCACATCTAGTTGTTCCGTGTAAGAAGGTTTGAACTTTGAAGCCACAACTCACTCAGTAACGGGTCTGCCGCCGAGAACAGATCGAGTAGCGTGATCCAGTTATAGGCCATAGTGACCCTTCGGATTTAGTCATGCGTGTCCTACATCCCTTCGTCACATTGGAGAGCCTCCGAGGAGACTGTCCAGTCATTCCCTATCTTTCTCTGCATCTTATGATATGATTGTTATCGGTAGAGTAAGGTTGTTCAAAGAAGGATTTGCAGATATGACTTGTCTGAAATCTGTACCCAGTAAGACCGTTGGTAGGGTGGGCAAAATACCAAACCGTGGAAACCATCCAAACCGGCTAGAAACGACCTAGTTCATTTTCTTTCAAAATTTGATTTTTTGCCCCAGATCTAGTACAAAAAGTTGAACTAACCCAAACCGTGTCAAATCATCAAACCGTGTATGCACAGGCCCAACCATTGGTTTTAGATATGATGGTGGTAATAGATTGGCCATCAGCTCTTAGATTCTTTGTAACAATGACACCAGCCACAGATCGATGACATACTAAAGTTGAAAAAATACATTGATTTTCAATACAGTACCTACCGGAAGCTCATGTTCGCTAATTGGTTTCAAGTAAGGTATAATGTACAGAAAATGTTAGATAAGTAGATCTGACAATCAATTTAAACAACCTCGTGTTCGCTCATTAATGTAGAGATAAGGTCCTACAATCACACGAACTAAACAACCTCCTGCAATTCCCCCTAAAAAGCACATCCCGCAATCACAGAAATCAAAACTAAACTCATTAGCGATTACCTAGATACTCCATGGCAATAGTAGCAGAGGTCGTTGGAGATGTGCACCAATGGTAGCGAACAGGCGATGACGCCCGCGGTGAAGAACAAGCAGTGGCCAACGACCGAACCCTGCGTGGAGGCGGCGACACCCACGAAAGGCCCAACGATGGCAAATCCCTATGACAGAGTTGGCGAGAAGGGGGGAGCCAGGTTTCGTGTTGTCCTTAGGAGACACGAGAGGGCATGAGCGTGGTGGTTTACCGCACGCGACAAAGATGAGGCCGGGAAGGGTGTGGTGGGGATTTTGGCCGGCATCAGAGACCAGGATCCAAGTGCAGACCTCGGTCTTTGGGTGATTGGCCCTGATCTCCTCAGAGAAGGCGACGAGATTGTCAGGAGTGCGTCCGATGAGCACGAGGCCGAGGACGGAGGTGGTGGGCGAATAGCGATGGCGCGGAAGATGCCGTCGGTGGTGCCGGTGATGACGGCCCAGGGCACCTAGCGACGGTGTAGGATCTGGGAAGGCGACAGTGTGGGATTTGATTTGCGTGGAATTTGGAGATGACTATGAATAGCAATTAAAGAGGGTTTAGCGAGGCAGCCGAGTTTTTCCTTGCTGGATGTGAGAGGCGACGGAGGTTTAGCGAAAACAAGCGGCGTGGTCGGCAGAAAACGGAACAGTCTTGTCTTTTTTAGATAGTAGAGATAAGAATTTAACATCTGTTACCCAAACCCGACAGACTACTTTATGTATACTACCGTGAATATAATCTTTGGTCTTCGATTGCAGAAAATAATATGGATGGTTCCTATGTAGCCGAGTCCAAATAACAGATTTAGCCGATTGCACAAATTTCATCATGGGAAGAGTTCAAGAGATATTTTGAGCATGCCGGTGAACAACAGTTGTGTTGCAGGATTTAACTGCCAAGTGTACTGCATATTCTAAAACGAACTTTTTTTTGCGCGTGCATATATGATAAATTTAACACTCGTGGACATGTTATGATTTAATTAAGTATATGTGGGTAATCAAAGGGAGGAAGTTTGTGCACGTCGGTATATTTTGATAAAGTGACACTTTAAATGAAGTTATAAAATAATTAATAAATATCATGTTTTTGTATGGTTAAAAGTCTTGCAAATTCTAAAGCCACCAAAGTATGAATGACTCGGTAATTCAGAGGTTTTTGACCTACTCCTATGCTATACTGTTGTTTTGCTGGTGTGCATGTTTTCTTGGAAGAATCATGCTAGCTATTGCATGTTTAGAGCTGTACCAGAGGTAAGGCTGTGAATTACTTAGAAGTTTGTGACATGTGTAGAGTGTGTTCATGCAGGTTCTTGCAGGACTTTCCTGGCATATTGTTACTCAACTGATTTGTCTCATTGTACAACAATTTCTATGAAGATAATTGGACTTTTTATAATTTATGATGGTGAATATTAGACAGTGTTAACATGGCGTCCCATCCCACGACAAGAAACAAAGGACGAGCTAAATTCCTTGCCTTGTAACAGGTCAGTAGCTCTCCTTCTTTCAAAGACTTTTGTACCCTTTGTTGCAATTTCATGGTTGTGGTGGGTGTGCGGTTATAGTTCTTTCATTTCATAATGTCTTTGTAGCTAGGCTACTGGAGGAGCTGAACTCTAAGTGACGAGAAGCTGAACTCTAAAGTAGTGACTTTTTTAGCGCAAGTCTCTAATCAATGACGGTTGTTGACCTTAAACTGTTGCGACCATCCTTTTCAAACACATGTATGAGTTCTAATATTTTCTTTACTTATAGTTGTGCACCTGTCCATGACAATCTGTAACATTTGCAAGTTGATGTGTTTTGATTGTGTAATTTGAATGCTCATAATTTGACAGGCACAATATATCTATTTTTTTGTATGTCCACATCACACTTTCTATACAAAGCCATAATAAAATACCATGTTGATATCCTCATTCAGTCCAGATGGATTTTTGTAATGACATTTTAATCAGTATGTCGAGGAATGGCACCTAACTGAGTTTGCGTAGTGCTGCTATGGGAATGATCAAATGAGTGACAATGTCGATTTTGCCAGACATGAAAACGCTGGCAGATAGCAGCTGAGTGACATGGGTGACTACGAAACACTAACGGGAAAGGAGAAGCATACATATGCATCCTTATCATGCCTTGGAGGCACTATGTTTTGGTGCGGATATTTTTTTGTATCAGGAACAAGTGAGTGTAGATCTGGTTCATCAATAGTTAAATTGGGAGGCGTTGACCCAACTCTTGGTGTCATATTATCCGTTACCTATATGAATCGTTACTCCATGTACCAACCGGTATCAAAGAGCAAAAGCAATATAAAATAGAAGTGTGATACGAAATAAATAGAATATGACTTTGCCAGTTTTACAAACACAAATTGAATGCTCTTACCTATAGCAAAGGTGGTATATATTAATGTTGAAATGATGATTAATAAGGTATCTTCCTTTCACATACCACCTGAACTTATGTGTTTTATAAATTGCATATGCGGTGAGAAAAAAATCAAGATGCCGTAGCAACGCACGGGCATTCAGCTAGTATTTAAAAAGTGTGATGTTATAGTGAAAATTGTGTAATTTGTTTTTTTTGGCATTTCAATCAATAGGTATGGGGAAGATGGAGATGTGAAATGTGGACAGCAAACTTCGAACGTGTTTGGTTACTCAAGCCTCAATTTTCTTTTTTCGCTTTTGGCTCGCCGGATGCTTCATAGGGAGATATTTGACTTGGGCCAACTTTGGGCTCTTGATTGGTTGCTCGTATTCTTATTTCCTTTCTAAACGGCCCGAAGTTGGGTTACTCAGTGGCATGTCTCTAATCTAACATACTTATCTTAATCTCCTCTAATCTATCCAACTATGCCTCCATTCGAGATAATTTGTACATGAAACAGATGCCCTCGATGTAATGAATCCATTTCGGTGAATAATTTGTAATTTCGTTGAGTGTTTGAAACGCTATGTCATTTCCCTTTCAGAGCTTTTTTGAATAAATTTTGTCAAATTCGCCACACACAATTGATCATTTGAAATTTCCTTTGAAGAGAAGATTCAGTTTATTATTTCACATAAAATTTCTGTTTTTACATTACTGTATGAGTAGATCTATGTGTACGTACGTACTCGGTTATGAATGTTAAAACAAAAAACTCACAACACAAAAGTTCTGTGAAATGGTGAGAGGAAGATACACCTCAAAGAAAATTCCGAAAGGTCGCGCGTGTACAAAGAATTTGGCAAAATTCGATCAAAACATGTAAACATGAACACGAAATAGACCCCTAAAAGGTTAATGAAACTAGGAAATGATAGTTGGAATGGAATCGCAATGTCGATTCGCATCTTTTTCATGTACAACTTATTTTGAATCAGAGCATGGTTAGATAGAGCAGAGGGAATTAAGCGAAAAAAGTATAGGTGAATGGATTGCACCCATGGAGAACAACTTGCATCTAGCGGAAATGTTCCCGTGAAAACACCCAAAATTTAAGTTTCTAGCGGGCCAAGCTTTGGCCTGTTTTAAAGTTCGTGTGATGCAAAAAAAAACCACATCTATATCTATATCTATACCTAATAATAAAGCACGAAGTGTTTCTCCCGGTCCAACACTTTTTTTTGACCAGTTTGCCCTCCCACCAAATAGCAAATACCCACCAATGCCATCTATAAGTTAAGAGTCCTAACAAACACGCGATGGTACGTGGTACATCGACCAAGTTTTTGTCCGTTGTTGGTCGATAGGTTTTCGTCGTGTACTAGGATACATATCGGCCCTAGCTAGGGAAAGGGGCCGTCGTGTACCAGGGATAAATACAGGGCCCTAGCTAGGGTTCGGGTGCCCAACAGCAACAACGTCCATACAGCGATCGATGCCATCGTCGCCGCGGACATAAACCTTTATGTCCTTTGTGCCGAGTAGATAAAGCCATCAGGCTGATCCGATCCCGATGACGACGACCAGAAGCTTACCCGCAAAAACAAAGAAACCAGAAGCTCGTTGATTTGTTTGAGAGACTTAGGCCCAGTTCTTTTAGAGGCTTCTCTAAGAAGCCGCCCTCCCCCTAGCTTTCTAAAGAAGCCGGTCTAAAAAAATTGCGAGGCTTCCAAAATAGTTAAGTCTAAAAAATTTGGGCGCCATGATTTTTTGAACCGCTTCCCGTAGGGTAAAAGCTTCTGGGAGAAGCCCCAAAAAAACTGGGCCTTAATTATCATGGTGGCCCAGCTGATGCCCGGCTACGCGACGTCCAAGATCCCGATCTCTCAATCCACCACCTCCGGCGCCCTTCTGAAATCGTCGTTGTCCTTCATCTACCTGAAGGTGCCCGTCTCCCTGTCCGCCTGCACCATGTAAACGGCGTGGAGGGCTGCTCAACGCGAGTTGCTGGTTCGTCGGCTTCTGTACATGTTCCTGGTCCGGTCGGCTTCTGTACATGTTCCTGGTCCGGCGCGGCGTACGTGCGTATCCCGCTCTTGCCTATCTTCCGTGCTGCTTGTCGTTGTAGGAAGATACACACGCCGAGAGATGGACAGGCATGCAGATCGGCCTGCCGAACTGGACATGTGTGCGTCGATGATACCGGTTGGACAGAGAGCTGCCTCCGGTTCAGCGAACCTACCACGTCCGTGTCGCAGCAGTCGATCGCCGTTATGGTTGC
Source organism: Avena insularis (assembly GCA_023614405.1). Taxonomy (NCBI): domain Eukaryota; kingdom Viridiplantae; phylum Streptophyta; class Magnoliopsida; order Poales; family Poaceae; genus Avena; species Avena insularis. The sequence continues at coordinate 279,328,907 of CM042691.1, forward strand.
ACCCGAGATGATAGGACTGTTCCGGGAAGGTGAGGGTGGCCCAGGGCCGCGCGATACATCCGTAGCTGGATACTGCCACGGACAGCGCGTGGCTGATGATGCATCAGCAGCAGCAGCTGGATTGTTGTCTTGATATTCAGAATTATCCATCTACACAAGAAATTTGGAACTCCAGCATGCAGTCTCCAAGATTGCAGCACTAATCGGCTTCACCATGGTACACAACAGCGTGCACCTTGTGAGTAGTGATTTCTGTTACGCTTCTTGATCTGATGCGAGACATGATTTTATTTTTTAGTTGATGCCAATCAGTTGCTGATAGATCACGGGTTGCTATTGGAGGACGATGTCATGGCATTGTTGCATACATCAACCTTAATACACGCACGACTAAGTTTACCATCCTTTGCCGGATTGCACTTCAGAAATAAATTTTGCGTCTTCGTGGTTATGCGAAATTATCATCACCGTTGTGAGTACATAATAGATTTTCATAGCATATGACACAATGACCATATTTAATGACCTCGGTATGTAAATAATGATGGTACATGTAAGATCATGATCATGTGTATCGGTTAGCTCTAAGATGCACGCTATGCTCGTGTTCTTCATGGAATAATCAGTTGGGTTAGTCGATCAGTTAATAGTTAGAGCATGTGGCAGAAGCGGTCGTCCAGCATGGCGGCTCGGCAAGGCCCGGCCCAGCTTTATTTGACCGTGTAATTAAACTTGGTATCCTCGTATTTAGTTCCACCCTGTTGCATTATAAGGATCAACACCAGTTTATATTGCAATCGTTTCCGCCTGTTATTAGCAAGATTAAAGGAATAAATCAAAACAAGCAGCAACTAAGCGGAAGGATCGTGGGCTGATTTAAATGAAGCTATGGGTCGCCTAACTGAACGGGACTGATTGTGAGGGTTAGTGTTGGTTGATAATAAACTAAATGCGTGGGCTAATTAAACGGGATGGTGCGAGCCAGAGGAAGAGATTAATTGGAAGCACGCCAAGGAAGAGGAAGAAGGGAGTTTGGAGAAAGAAAATATTCTGCTTGCAAATTGGGACAATCAATTGTTTAAGGATTGGATGTCACCGAGCAAGTTAAAATGATTGTCTATGCTGCGACGTGCCAGTGATTTAAAAAAAAACTCACCAACGGCCCAACAACAACTAACTTCTTTCGCAGCAACGCGCGGGCATTTTGCTAGTACGACCTAATAAGCCAAACGCTTTTATTTTTTCTTGTCCCATGCTAAAAAGGAAAAAAAAAGGCTAGCAAAGACGGCCTTCGTGGTCGACGCACGGAGCAAAAGCTTGACTTGTTTTTGGAAGCTGCGAAGGACTAACTGAACCACGTACAATCGGATCGCGGCACAATGCGGGTACGCCATGCCGAGTTTGCCGACGGCCGATGGGTGCGGTGCAGGCCAGGCAGCATTGGAGTCCGGCTCGGACCCGAGCCTAACCAAACCATCGTATCGCGCACACGCGCGTGGCCCCGAACCTCGCGTGTGGGTCAAACGGGCCCACGGCTCAGTCCCCTGCTGCCTAATCGACGACTAACCTCGTTTATCTCCGCCGCCTCGCCAACTCTGTTTGTTAAACCCTCGAGACCTCGATCGCCGCCGCCTAGCCTTTCCCCGCCCACCGCGCGCGATCAGACACCACCCCAGCCGGCGGCTCGCCATGGCCAGCGACGACGAGGGCTACGACTACAGCGACGAAGACGACGAGGAGGGGCTGGGGTCGGACGAGGACGGCCTACTCGAGGAGGCACCGCCGGAGCCGGAGCACCGCGCGGATCGTTGGGTGAGCGAATCGAACAAACAGTCTCTCTGCTCTTTCCAGTCCTAGTTACGATCCCCCGTCGTCTGAATTGCGCGTCGCCGCCGTCGAAATCGGCACCAGATCACAGACCGTGAGTTCAGATGCGATCGTTTGGGCCTTGTCTCGCCTCCTGGTTTTAGAACCCTAGTGATGCATGATATATTTTCTGAAACAAAACTGTATAGCTAGCTGACAATGTAGGCATTTTGACAAAAAAGAATCATCTACGAAGTACTATTATTATCTACTAGTTTCAGTCTTTTCCACGTACGTGCACTGACCTTAAGTACTGGACAAGGTTGGGGTTTACATAAAAAGCAGCAGCAATGACATGCACGCTGCCCTTCTTCAGTGTACTAGTATTAGCTGCTGGCATTATCATCTAGTTTTGCGGTTGTTGCATTGAACTGTGTGTAGAACCTAGTCCATAGGACCATAACGAAGATAATCATCCACTATGGTGGTGATGTATGCCAGGACGACACCGAGTCGTTTGCAGAACTCCACTAGTGGGACCCACATGTGTTAGTGACTCCAAGTTATCTTCAAAAAGTAATTCCTCCCTGACATGTAGCATATACTCTCTTCGTCCGCAAATAAGTGTACTTCTAGCCTTGTCTTAAGTCAAAGTTAGTAAAGTTTTACTAACTTTATAGGAAAACGTAGCAACGTTTATAACTCTAAATTGGTACTAGTAGATATGTTTTTAAATTTACTTTCATAATATGTTAATTTAATATAATATATATTACTATATTTATCTATAAAGTTGGTCAAATTTCATAATGTTTGACTTAGGCAAAAGCTAAAAGTACACTTATTTACGGACGGAGGGAGTAAGACGTTAGCTTACCATAAACCTTTTTTTTGTACCAAAGGACGAATGGAGTAGTATATTTACAAAAGACACCACATCGTCAAACAGAGATTTTGCTTGTTTGTTGGAAAAAAATGTAATCATGCACCTGAAGTGTTTAAATAGTTTGATCATATTTTGCTAAATTAATTCTAGGTTATATTTAGTGGGAGCTCTTCTTCAACTTAAAAACATTTTCTCATAAATACTAAATAATTCTATTGCAATCTTGAAGTTTGAGTGGCGCCAAGGCACCCACTCGGCCCTTATTGGGTCCCACCCATACCGCTTCACGCATGAAATCCTGATTTTAGGTGAACAACTTTGCTCCCCGACTTTCATATTTTTTTGGGACTTACTGGTTTAGAGTACCATTTTATATTACTGGACCAATGTTAGAAACCTTTTTGACATTAGCAAGTGGGAGAAAATTTGCTTATTTTAATTCACTAATTTATTTAATCTATTATTGTTTTGAGAACATGTACTAATTTATCTATAATCCATTAATTGTTGCAGGCCATCACAAGAAAGTCCCTTTCAGCGGCCCAGGTGAACTAACAATTGCTTAAGAATTCATGGTTCATAACTTTCCTGTAATAATGAATTCCATCTCATGACATTGTTCTTTGAATACTACTCTTCTTATCAATCCTATAGCAACAAGATCTGTCCATGGTTATGAACTTGGTAAGCCTAGAGCCACACAATGCGCGCGCTCTCCTTATGCACCACCGGTGGAAGATAGAGCGCGTCAATGACTTCCTCGAGCGTAGAGGGAGAGAAGGGTTATTCAAGGAGGCGGGCATCGTGGTGCCCCGGGAGGATAATAATAATAGTGCTAAGGTGTCTCACAAGAGGCCTAGAATTTCCACATGCCATGTGTGCTTTGAGGACGTCTCCCGGTTGTCCGAGGTCTCGACCATGGATTGCGGGCATTGCTTCTGTAATGATTGTGAGTACCTACACGTCTCAATGGTTCCCCAATAAAATGTTTATTATCTCTTGATTTGCGTATAATAATTAAACATTTTAAGATCTTATTAGGTAGATTTATTGGCATTTTTTGTTCAAAGTTATTTCACGAAATATCATAGATTTCATTCTTTCACAATTTTTTTTTCTATAGAGCTTGTTTGTTTAGTAGGATTTGGAACCACATAGGATTTATAAAAATTTCTTTGTTTCTATGATAATTTCCTTTGGTGACACTAATTGAAACTTTGTGATGTTGTTACGTTCAGGTTGGACAGAGCACTTCCTCGCCTCCCTAGACAGCGGCAGGAAACACATCCACTGCATGGAGGTGAAATGCCAGGCCATCTGCGACGACGCCACCGTGCGGCGCCTCCTGGGCCGCAAGTACCCCGCCGCAGCCCAGCGCTTCGACCGCTTCGTCCTGGAGTCGTACCTGGAGAACAACGCGTCGGTGAAGTGGTGCCCGAGCGCGCCGCACTGCGGCCGCGCGATCCGCGTGGACGCCGGCGAGCGGTACTGCGAGGTGGAGTGCCCGTGCGGCGTGAGCTTCTGCTTCAACTGCGCGGCGCCGGCGCACTCGCCGGTTCCGTGCTCCCTGTGGGACCAGTGGGACGCCAAGTTACGCGGCGAGTCGGAGAACCTCAAGTGGATCGCCGTCCACACCAAGAGCTGCCCCGGCTGCCACAAGCCCATCGAGAAGAACGGCGGCTGCAACCACGTGTCGTGCCCCTGCGGCCAGCACCTCTGGTAAAATCCCAAACAAAATTCACCATTTCTTCTCTCTAAGCAGAATTTTATACTAGATTACTAACAGAACAAAATACAGTTATGCCTGCGGCGGGAAACTGGATTCATCCCACAACTGCAACCGCTACGACGAGAAGAGGGCGGCGAGCCACGACGCCATCCGGCGGCAGATGCTGCGGTACACGCACTACTGCGACCGCTTCAACGTGCACCTCAACTCGCGCAAGGCGGAGCAGGGCGCGCTGTGGGCGGCCGTCCAGGAGCAGATCGTGCAGCTGGAGTCGTCCATCACCATCCGTGCCTCGCTCCGGCAGTCGAGCTGGCTGGCCCAGGCGCGCGGGATCCTGCTGGCGTCGCGGCTGGTGCTGGCCCGGTCCTACGCCTTCGCCTACTACATGTTCGGCGACGAGGTCCGGACGTTCCCGTCGGAGCGGGCCAACCTGGCCATGGCCAAGGAGCTGTTCGAGAACCAGCAGGCGCAGCTGGAGACCAACGCCGAGCGGCTCTCCAAGGCGCTCGCGGCGGAGGTGCCGGCGCCGGCGCCCGCGCCCGCGCTGGCCGAGGCGGACGTGCTGCGTACCATGAAGGAGACGGTCAACCTGTCGAGCATCGTGGAGAGGCACTCGAGGGAGATGTACAACTGCATCCAGGACGAGCTGCTGCCGCTGCTCGTGGAAGCCATGAGCATCGCCCCGTACCGGCTGGACGGGCCCGACAAGGCCAAAGAGCTGCCGGCCTGATGGATGGATTATTCAGCATATCTTGTTGGCGCCTCTCTGGCTATGTTAGTGCTGGTTGCAGACGAGGAAAGTGCAGCAAATTTTCTATGCCAAATAGCCTATCTTGTCCTTTTTGATGAGCCCAGAATACAGGTTCACACTGAAATTTTGCACTAGTGTAGATCGTTTAAAGTGTTTTTTGGTTTAGCCCGGCTCATCTTCCGCCTCTTTTCCTCACGGAGGAGGCTCCTCTGCAGGCACTGAGAGCATATCTAGTAGACACTATAGAAGGGCGGAACCAGACAAATAAACGTCACTACATGGTTTCGCCTGCTAAAAATTGCTAGAATAGACGTTCTAAAATCGGCCGAACCTAAAAATTTTTAGGGCCACCGAGAAAACACCCCCGCGGAACCCTAAATCACCAGGTTTCGAGCCCGACCCTTAGCCGACTTGGGAACCATGGACTACTTGGCGGGATGGAAGTTTCAGCGTGATCCCCTCCCTTCCGCGTCCACCCGTTGCCGGTGCCGCTGGGCGCCACCGTCGACCCAGGCCCCGGCATACAAATTCCGCCCGCCAACAAGGCCTCCTCCACTCGACGGTCACGTTCTTAACCCTCGTTGTGACAGAAATTGATCCGGGACGGAGATCTAAATCGAGACGGAAAGATAGTTGTATTTCATTGATTCAACCACAATTCTTCCTAAACAAAGCTACGATTTCACATCCTACATTAATTGATTCAACCACTAGTCAACAATTTCACTTCCGCTGCCAATGTCCTCCGTATCGTCCTCCTCCTCCTCCTCCGAGCCGCCGGCTTCCTCCTCCTCCGAGTCGGACAGAACCTCCACGATTTCCGCATTGTTCGCGAGACGGAGCACCTCTTCGCGGCGATGATGGTGTACTTGACCAGAACCTCTCCCGCCCTTCTCGGTTGCGGAGATCCTGGTTCACCACGCGGCCGTAAACGATGCGTTTGCCTATCTTGGCCTTCCGCTCCTTCTTTAATAGTGTCGGCCAGTACGGGCTGGCCGTCGCGTACCGGGGCAGTGCCCTCTTCCACGCGGGCAACTGGCGGCAGCGTGCCGTGATGTTGCTCTCCATATCGGCTCGGCCCGGGAGCGGAGCCACTGGCACCCCTGCATAGCTGATGCGCCATCCGTGGGGCACCGTCGCGGCCGGCGGCGCGACGATATCGAAGTGCACGAACATCACCGCCTCATAGAAGTTCAGGGCGGGCACCTCCATCGCGGCGCGATGGAGATGGGGATAAACGCGTCGACGCCTCCTTTTTGTATACGAGGACGACCAAGAGACATGCAGAATCTAAATTGAATATTTCCTTTTCCGATTACGGTTTCTGGTTTCTGTTCCGTCCGCCGTTTGTAATCTGAAAAAACCCACAAAACACGATCTAAAAACATGTTTTTTGGTTCGATCTTTTACGTGTCTGCTAGAGATGCTAGAAGCTGCGACATGTCTGACGTCTTTCCCACAAGATAGTACGTAGGATCCGTTCGCTGGATTGGACATGTAATTTAGTGGGTGACGACGCGGAAAGCACAGAGCAAAGGGAAAGAAAAACTGTTTTGAAAGTAGGGATGCAGAGGTGGAACAATCGGGATAAGTGGGATACCACTTTTAGACAACTACACTAACTCTAATTTAGGTGGGATAAGCCGGATATATCAAATCTAGCTTACCATACTTGTTCCACTTAGGTTTAAGTTAGTCTAGTAGTCTAAAAATAATATCCCACTTATCCTAATTATCCCACATGTGCATCCCTATTTGGAAGCTGTGAAAGACTAACCGAGCCACATACAATCAGGGAGATGGCGCCACATACGTCGGGGGCGTGGACTTGCGTGGAGTTTGTTAAGAGTAATTATTCCAGATAATTAGGGGATAAAATCCCGCTTAATTAGGAGGTGCGGTTCCAGCCTGGGAATCGTCATCCCCGCTCCTCGACGGTTTCTTCCTGGATATTCTGCGAGCCATCGATCGTGGAACTGCCTGATCAACGTCATCCTTCAGGAAACCGACATATACCATACCGATTGTATAAAAGCTTTGTCAATCATCAATAAAGAACACATATTTCATTCTTGTCTCTCGCCGTCAATCTTTCTAGTTCTAATACGTTATCAGCACTGCTCCGGCGAGGATTCCGACGATCACCGGAATTAGAGAAAAGAGCTCTCTACGGGGACAATCTGATGGAAGAGGAATTATGCCTTGTGGACAGTGCTACCACAAACTCCATACTGAGGGAGTTAAAATATTTTCAGACTCTGAAAAAGATGAATGGAGATATTTTGACTATCGCTGGACGCGATACGGTAATTGTTGGCACTGGACGTGCCATATTTACCCTCCCAAATGGTACACAAGTGACAATTGAGGATGCCTCGTTGTATCCCGATTCGTCACGTACCTTAATCAGTTATCGAGATATCTGTAAGAATGGTTTTCATATTGAAACCCATGAAGACAACAAAGAAGAGTATCTGCTCTTCACAAAAGATAACGGATATGGCAAGCAAGTACTTGAAAAAATTCCTTCTCTGTCGTCCGGACTGTACTATACGTACATCAAGCCCGTAGAACATGTTGCTTATAAGGTAATCTTCCAAAATGTTGACGCATTCCAAACTTGGCATGATCGGCTAGGCCATCCCGGCATCGGGATGATGAGGAAGATTACTAGCAATTTCATTGGTCATAATTTGCAAGGGTCAAAATTTCCTCAGTCATTAGACTTTGTGTGTACATCATGTGCCACAGGGAGGCTAATTTTGAGGCCTTCACACCTCAAAATACAAGCTGAACCACTTCAATTCCTTGAACGAATTCAAGGTGATATTTGTGATCCCATCCAACCATTATCTGGAATATCCAGGTATTTCATGGTTTTGATTGACGCATCTACACGATGGTCATATGTGTGTCTTCTTTCCACACGAAACCATGCATTTGCCAAGATAATGAGGGAAGTAATTAAGTTACAGGCCCATTATCCAGAAAGTCGAATTAAATCAATTCGCATAGACAATGCTGCAGAATTCTCTTCACGCGCCTTCAATGACTATTGCATGGCCTTGGGGATTGAAGTTCAGCACTCTGTTCCATATGTCCATACTCAAAATGGTTTGGCTGAATCTCTAATAAAGAGGATCAAACTCATTGCAAGACCTTTGTTAATGAATTGCAGCTTGCCAACTTCGTGTTGGGGTCACGCGGTTTTACACGCCGCTGACCTAATCCAATGCGACCTCGCATATCCGGTACTTCCCTACGCAATTGGTACGTGGAAATCCTCCCAGCATTTCCCATCTGCGTAAGTTCGGATGTGCTGCATACATCCCGATCTCACCACCACAGCGGACATCCATGGGCCCACACAGAAAACTAGGGATCTATGTGGGATACAAATCGCCGTCGATTATTAAGTACCTGGAACCCCTTACTGGGGATCTATTCACAGCCCGGCACGCTGATTGCATATTTGATGAGGAACATTTTCCGGCATTAGGGGGAGATTTCAAGTACCAGAAAGAATGCCCGAAAATTGATTGGAATGCTATCGCCATTTCAACCTCTGATCCACGTACCCAAGAGACCGAACTCCAAGTTCAGAAAATCATTAATTTGCAACATCTTGCAAATAATCTGCCAGATTCATTTACTGATCTAAAAGGTGTTACAAAATCCTTGATTCCGACTAGAAATGCGCCCGAAAGAGTGGAGGTACCAACTAAAACCACTCAACTCCCCATTCCGAAAAAGAGGGGGAGTAGTACGGCCTCTGATCCAGAACCTGCTTCTCGCAAGCAACAAAGGAGAGAGAGTAGAAAATCCTCAAAATCAGTAAATGCAAGTCAACTCAACGTTGATAAACACCTTATGGGTAGTATACACCCAGTGGAAGGGCAACCTCCACAACCCAGCTTCAACTTGCACACACTGGCTGGGACATCAGAACACCCAGACTCACGCGTATTGGGAAATCACGAAGAGTCACCAAGGGTGCAGGAGATATCCACCAACTATATCGATCCTGGAGAATCATTTAACCGTAAGTCTACGATTGTCGACACTTATTTTTCTGCTACAATTTCAAATACCCTTCTCAATGATCATGATCCAAGAACTATCATTGAGTTGGAAAAACGCTCCGACTGGCCTCGATGAAAGGATGCAATACAAGCGGAATTACCTCGCTTAACAAAAGGAAGGTATTCACTGAAGCAATACCAACACCTCCCAAAGTTTTCCTTGTGGGATTCAAATGGGTTTTCCTCCGGAAACGGAATGAGAACAACGAGGTGGTGAGATACAAGGCAAGGCTCGTAGCACAGGGTTTCACGCAGAGACTCGGCATTGATTTCAATGAGACATATTCTCCAGTAATGAGTGGTATCACTTTTCGATATTTAATATCTTTGGCAGTGCAAAATCATCTATCTATGCAGTTGATGGATGTCGTGACCGCATATCTTTACGGGTCACTAGATTCAGACATATACATGAAGATTCCTGACAGAGTCTCTGTCCCGGATGCAAGCGCAAAACGCAACATGTACTGTGTAAAACTGAACAAGTCTTTGTATGGCTTGAAACAGTCGGGACGGATGTGGTACAACCGACTTAGTGAGTTCCTTCTTCAGAAGGGTTACTCCAATAGTGATGACTGCCTATGTGTCTTCATCAAGAAGTCCTCTTCAGGATTTTGCATCATTTCAGTGTATGTTGATGATCTCAACATCATTGGCAACACACAAGATATTGATGAAGCACGCAATCATCTAAAGACAGAATTTGAGATGAAGGATTTGGGTCAAACCAAATTTTGCTTGGGTCTCCAACTCGAGCACCTTCCCTCAGGAATAATGGTACACCAAGCTGCCTATATCCAGAAAATATTGGAGAAATTCAATATGGACAAATCCTATCCATCTAAAACTCCCATGGTGGTTCGTTCTCTAGACGTGGAGAAAGATCCGTTCAGGCCAAGGGATGATGGAGAAGAGATGTTGAGACCCGACGTTCCATATCTCAGTGCCATTGGAGCGCTAATGTATCTTGCAAATTGTACGAGACCTGACCTTGCATTTGCAGTAAATCTACTTGCTAGACACAGCGCAGCTCCTACCAAACGCCATTGGTCGGGAGTCAAAAATGTTTTTCGATATCTCCAAGGCACAAAGGATCTTGGCCTATACTTTCAGTTTCAGAGAAATCTGAACTCTAGTATGATTGGATATACCGATGCTGGCTACTTATCTGATCCCCATAATGTCAGGTCGCAGACCGGCTTTGTGTTCCTACATGGTGGAACTGCTATATCATGGAAGTCTTCGAAACAGACTCTGGTTGCCACTTCTACCAATCATTCTGAAATAATTGCATTATATGAGGCATCACGCGAATGTGTGTGGCTTCGCAGAATGATAAACCACATACAACAGTCATGTGGAATTGGTTCTATCGAATCACCTACCATTATCTATGAGGATAATGCGGCTTGTGTTGCACAGATGCAAACAGGATACATCAAGAGCAATATCACTAAGCATATTGCCCCTAAATTGTTTTATCCTCATGAACTCCAAAAGAGCGAGGAAATAAACATCTTGCAAGTAAAGTCATGTGATAATCTCGCTGACCTATTCACGAAGTCTCTACCAACTTTAACATTCCAGAAATATATTCATGGAATTGGTATGCGACGGCTTCGAGATTTGCAAGAATCAGGGGGAGTATCTTCCTGAACTATTCATGTTCGAAGCATCATATTACACTCTTTTTCCCTTAAATGAGTTTACTTTACAGGTTCTCATTAAGGTTTTTAATGAGGTAATATCAACATAAGATCATATGTCATACTATCTGTTTTCCCCATCGGGGTTTTGAAGATGGTATAAACAACATATTTATTGACCTCCAGATTCTATGGATTTATTTCATATTGAGTTAACAGAGGCGATAATCATCATATGTTGTGTCATTTTCTCCTTATTTCCCACAGGGTTTTTGAAGGAGTTTTAACAGCATATCCTATACTCCTCACATTTTTTCCCACTGGGTTTTTGGAGGAGATTTAATCAAGATGATGAGTTGTGATACAGTCAAGTGGTGATTAGGGGGAGTGTTAAGAGTAATTATCCCAGATAATTAGGGGATAAAATCCCCGCTTAATTAGGAGGTGCGGTTCCAGCCTGGGAACCGTCATCCCCGCTCCTCGACGGTTTCTTCCTGGATACTCTGCGAGCCATCGATCGTGGAACTGCCTGATCAACGCCATCCTTCAGGAAACCGACATATACCATACCGATTGTATAAAAGTTTTGTCAATCATCAATAAAGAACACATATTTCATTCTTGTCTCTCGCCGTCAATCTTTCTAGTTCTAATAGAGTCAACCAGGGTCCACAGCTCAGTCCCCTGCTCTCCCCACTCTCCTTCCCTCCTGCCTAAATAAATTAAACTAGATTTAGGGGTACGCCTTGGCGCACCATCCCGTAGAATCTGAGCAAATTTAGCGATTGTAGTGAGCAAAAATAATAAACGATTTTTTGATTCATACAATGTGTCAACTGAAATAAATTCAGAGTTCATCGATGGTCTGCTACAAACATACATTAGATACCACAATTTATTTAAAAACATCATTCAAAATGCATCAACCAAATTAAACACAATTGCTCCAACATCATTCAAAATGCATCAATAAAATTAAACACAATTGCTCCAACACCATAAATTTCTGCTTAGCCATACAATCCATTATCTAATTTAAACTGAATTGGAATGCAACGAACTTCTCCAATCTGCACAAATCCTGAAAAAGGTTCAACACCAAATTTAATCTCACATGGAGAATCATGAAACAATGTGCAGGAACCATGATACTATTCATTCTCCCTTTAATATGTACAATTCCTCTTACCAAATCGAGCAGACCACCCGAAAAGTAGTTCCACCCGTCTCTCTCCCGTAACTGCTCCCCTTTCTTCCTCTTCTAGTTCTCCCCCAGATCCAGGCCAGCAGGCCCCTCCCCCTCCCTTCTCGGCGGTCGCCGGCGTCGTGGTGTGGTGAGGGACCCGTCCCCTTGTACAGAGGTAGTTTAGGTGTCTCGGCTGTTGCCGGTGTTGGCTTGATGCCAGTCTACGGAAGGTACATCACTGTAGACATATAGTTAATCTTGTAGTAGCAGCAGCAACTCAGTACAAATCTGTACAAAACTAAAGGACCACCAAATTACACAATAAGAAAGTGGGCATTCAAGATTGCATGTATACCAATTGAAAGGCTACGCATCTGCATCACAAGCCGTTTATTTTGGCTCATGGGTAACAAAGCAAGCAGTAAAATATTTATCATGAATATAGATAAACCTTCAATACTAACTGATCATAGATAACTTGTGTCTCAATCTCAGCATACACCAAAAAAAATACAAAGATAAGATCAAGATTGATTCCTTTTTTGAATATGTGCATAATGGACATTATAGAAAAACAATGAGATCATGTTCATAACTGGGAAAAGATTTATACCAAAAAAATCAAATACCAGGCCATAGAAATGAATATCAAAACAATGGTGAAAGCAAAGAATATACATGTCAGCCAGTTCCATCCGATCGGATCTTACAACCAATTGTAAGCGATTTAAGCCAGATTTTTAAACCAATTCAGCAAATAAGGAACAATCGGGATGATAACATTACCACATTAGTCACGACTTATCACACAACCAATGCCACAACAATTCAAACAGAATATATCAGGAATTTGCATATCTATTTCTATAATCCCATGAAAGTACATTATTTCACGAATATATTTCAAAATGCATGAAAACAAATATTAAATGTACGCGAGAGAAATCAGACATGCAAATATGTATATTTCATGGCACAAAGCCCCATTCAAGCATATATATATATATATATATATATATATATATATATATATACTGCAACTTTTTTAGACTACCAACACATCAAGAAAAAAAAGAAAAATAGGAACATCAGAAGTAAGTCTAGCAACCTTTGGGTGAAGCCATATCTGAAAATCTGAAAGAAAAGAAGGGCGAGCAGGTCAAGCCTCAGGGTCTTCAGCAGCTCATGGCCGCTTGCAACCATGGAGGAATGGACTCTGCACCGAGCACGCCGCTCAGTAGGAAGAAACGATGAATCCAATCAATAATAAATTCAAGTATGTGGGGAAAATTAACAGATAAAACTTTAGAACAAAATCTATGATGCATTACTCACTTCCTCTTATGGTGAAAACCATAAAGGATAGTTTAGCTGAGCTCCCACATTGGAATAACTTACATCCAATAGCCCACTACTCGAAAGAGCCAATCTCCTACAATCTACATATAAGAAAACCAGCTCAATGGCAATGCCTTCTCTTTATTCTCCAACAAATTTAGAGAAGAATAAAGCTGTCAAAAAATAGTTGGCATAAGTAAACTACTAAACCTATCTTGGTACCGGTACATGATAAAAATAGGACAATCTAACTCCTTTTGCAGCCAAAATTAATTTTAGAAGATTGACATCTGGTATATGCTCATTGACGTACCAACACTGAACTGAGATGCCGCTCAGACCGTCCCTCAGCATGAAACTTGCTGGTGATGAAGAGGAGCTCTACTCTCGTTAGTTCCTCTAGGAAACGAAGCAATTTTCTATGCAACATGGGTATACCACTATCTCTGAACCAAAAAAAAGCATCAGCAAAAGAATGAAATTATGAGAAAAGGCCACATGCAAAAAATTATATGGAAGGGAGAACTGTTTCAAAACAGCAGCAGAGCATTGTAGCAGGTTGAAGGTAGTAAAGTAAGAATAGAGCACATCAGTAAATTTATACCTTGTCCTTCTATTTTTTATTTACTCTAATCCTGGGCATCTTGTTCTTTCAAAACCCTTGTGAGACAAACCTTCTGCAAAAGGAAAAATGCTCATATTAACTTGGAAAATATTGAAATGTAACAGTATGCATTGATCTCAAATATAACTATGACAAAGCAATGTAACTCACTTTACAATATTTGAGATGATAACACTAAAAATAAATTCAGAAGTTCAATCTACATAATGTTAACAAAAGAGCCTTGCATTAACTTACCAGGGTGAGGCTTCAAAAAAGGCAGATCAGGACACTGGTCGTCTGACACCAAAAGATCAGAGACATAAAAAGCGAAGGGTTGAATCAGGCAAAGTAAAAAAAAATTGAATCACGCTTTCTCTTAATGTACCAACCAATGCAATTGAATGAAAGAGGGCGCTAGTGCACTATGTAACTAACCTTATGCATGTGCACCATCACAAATCTAATTCTTTTTGTTCTTTGTCTGCACCCAATAGAGCTTTCTTTGCTGGGGACATACGCCTGGAACCATCAGTATAAGCCGACCTTAGCAAATACACATAAAGCAAACGTGAGAAAACTCTAGTTTCAGAAAATGTGAGAAATGAATCAAGAGAAAATATCCAATCAACGTACAATACAAGATAATCTAGTGAATACTTTCAGAAGCGTAAAGCTGATAATAATGATAGAATCAGCAGCTGCTAGTGTGCCATACTACCATCCAAAAGTTCATTGATGCTTAGTGAGAAAACTCTAGCAAACGAAAGGAAAGTATAAAAGTCATGTTACTTACTGAAATCTGATTATGACATAGCGGTGGTAAGCAGAAAACTCCGTGTCCACGGCTGATACATGAACATGAAAGTTCCATCACAATATGCCTATGATTTTAGAGCACGATAGTAGGCTGAGTGGTACATAATTTTATTGGCAACTCTTTGTCGACTCACAAACAAACCGTGGTATTATAGCAGGCCTACTATTTTCTGGTATTAGCAAACGGAACCCGAAATCTAAAAACATTTAATATCAAATTGAAATTAAATACTTATGGTACTTCCCTAGAGGTTAGCGATAGAACATGAGGCATATTTCACCTAGATATTCAGCACAAGACTGTAGTTATCAAAGTTGAATCCTCTTAGGAAGACAATAATCTCATGATGCAAGGAGATTACACTCTCAATGTCTGTAATAAAATATTGGTGTGCATCAACCGAAGATTTCAGAATCCTTGCAACATGTAAGGTGCCATCAATTAATTGTATCTTGTAAACATGCTTAGTTCCTCTCTCCCTTACCAATCAAAACACCTGCATTAGTGAAAGAGAATTATCCTTCAGTTTTTCTGAAACAAAATACATCGTTTCAATACACGCTCACATGTAAAAACTCAATCTAATTTGGCCAAACAAAAAAGGAAGAACTCAGTAGAGAAAGCCGTAGGGCGTCAAGCGTAGAGGCCATCCTCGCATCATGCCGAAGGATGGTGTATAGAGCTAGAAGAAGAGGGCATGCCCTCTTTAACAAACATGTGTTACAGCAGTAGACAAATTAAACTCAATCTAGTACTTAATATACATGTAAAATTAAGAGCATAATGGTGATTACCTCACAAATGACAACCATCCTTTCTTTCTAGCTTGGATAATAGCTCTGCAATCCATAAATAAATAGGGCAGTGATATTATGGTCAATTTATCAAAGATGAGCTGCACCCAAAACAAACCAGATTTTTATACTATACAAAGTAGGAAACAAATTCAGCGCAACCTGACAAGATGTGTTATGTCAAAATATGACGTTACCTGAACGACGCCCACCGCTGGCAGGCCAGTTATGCGGGTCTCCTGCCTCCCTGCCATTTTCAAAAATCACATATACGCGTATCCAAGAAATACATGAGCAGGATGTCATTAAAATTAGAGAGAGGAGGGGAGAACTTGGGATCCTCTAATTGAGTGCATGTACTGCCTTGCCGATATGAAGATGGGAGGGAACCAACGTCATGGACTGCAGCGTTGCCGGCAACGGTACCCAGGGACCATAACCCGCGGACGGCGAGGCTGAATCTCGCGGTAGCTATGCGAGCGGCATCGACTCTGCGTCAAGCAGCTCACTTACGACAGCAGCCACCATGATCAGAGGCACTTGCCCCGTGGGTCGCAGCTTCCACTCCTTTGTGCTCACCTCGCCTCCGTCTTCAGCACCGGCGGCCCCATGGAGATCTTCTCCTCCGCCTCCTCTCCTGCTGATGGCGCTTGTGGGGTGGGGAGGCGGCCCGTGCTCCGCAATGCGAGGTCCACGGCGGGGAGAAAAGGGACGGAGCCGAACCAAAAAGATCAAGAAGCGACCAAAACTAAATTAAGGAGTAGACGAAAGCACCTAGTAATACATGCCTAAAATCAAATAAATAAAGAAGAAAATTCTAGCCAGTGGATGCCCAAACAAAACAAATCAAGAAAAAAGGGAATCGATCGCCACTGGGCAAACACATCTCACCCCAACCGAATACCGTGCAGAACTGATCCATGGAGAAAAATATAGGACGCCGGCGAAGTGAACGGGAAAAACACGACCGCCGGCGGATGCAGAGCGGCGGGGAAAACCAGGACCAAGAAATCAAGAAGGAGAGAAAGGTTGCGAGCTGGTTGTGGCGGGCGGAGGCGAGCAAGCCGACGCAAGGCACTATCAGGCCCTCCTCGCACAGTAGAGTGCACGCCTCCGCTAATGGAGGGACGCCACCAATACGCCTCACCGGCTCTCGAAAGGGAAAGGCCCCCATCTCCTCCGCCGCCGCAGCCGCCACCGTTCCCAGCGCCGCCGCTCAAGCCTCCCTTGTCCATGAAGTGTCGCCAATGAAAGCCCGCTGCCAGCGCTTCGCCATTGTCCTCTCCGTCCCCATCTCTCCGCCGCCGCAGTCACATCTCCGAGCTCACCGCCGCGTTGCCCCCAAGCCGCTCAAGACTTCCTCGTCCACGTCGCCGCCAATGAGCCCGCGCCTAGTGACGCAGAAAGCCGAGGAGGATGCGGACGAAAGCCTTGAGGGGAAGCGCGAACAAAGATGGATGGGCACGGGATGGTCCGTCGTGGTGGACGGATGTTTGTCCCTGACAGACTTAAGGAAACCCGTAAAACGGCCACATGAAACCTCGCAGGAGGCTGACACGCGAGCCCGGCATTAAACTCGACGGGAACCAAACGGGACGGCCAGAGAGAAGCGCAAGACCTGTGTAGAAAAGGGTGTGCAGACAGTGTTTCCGTTTTTTACTGTACGTGCGGGCAAAACGGTCATAGCACAATCGGACGGCCCAGATCTCGTTTCACAGGGCGATCCAACGGTCCACAACAAGCAGCCTGCCTAAGAACCCCATGGGGAAGCATCAATAACACCTTTAGACTCTAATAACTTCGTTTATCTCCGTCGCCTCGCCAATAAAATTAGTACTAAGAAAAACTAACCCTCGATTCGCTGCGCCGCCGCCTCGCCTTTCCCCGCGCCCGGGCCGCGCGTGCTGCCCCGATCGATCAAACCCCGGCCAGGCCGGCCGGCGGGCGGATCGATCGCCATGGCCAGCGACGACGACTACTACGATGAGGACGAGGGCGAGGAGGAACTGGTGGTGGACGAGGACGACCTCGGCCTGCTGGAGGACGAGGAGGCCGCGCCGCTGCCGGAGCTCCGCGCCGATCATTGGGTGAGCCAACAGACTTGTCTCTGCTCTTTCCACCTTACCTTCAGTCTGAATTTCGTGATGGAACTGTTGGAATCGGCACCGGACAACTGTCTTATCGCCGGCCGGCTGTTTTCAGAACCCTAGCGGAGATAGATATATTTTCTGAAACGAAACAATATTAGCTGATGCCATGGTTCAGTCTGCAGCATTACACAGCTAGATCTTGCTAGTGTACGAATTAGGGAAACGATTCAGCTCCGATGTTCTGCTGCAAAGTAGAGGTGCAATCATTGGTGTTGACGTCGACCCAAACAAGATGGTATTTTGGGGCCAGTTATAACATACTCCCTCCGTTACAGCAAGCTGTTTTAGCTTACTAGAAATATTTATATTATACTTCCTCCGATTTTAAAATATAAGATGTTTTAGGTCTGTAAAAAAAATCTAGACTTCTTTTATTACGTTGATTCACTCCAAACATGAATAAATCTATATACTAAAAATAGTCTATATAAATTTACTTCACAAAGCTAAAACATCTTATATTTTAAAATAGAGGAAGTAAAACAGGGCTATATATCTAGTTTCTCTTTTTTCCACCTGCATTCCGAGAGTCCTCCGGAGCTCAAAACTTCCTAGTCCATCGGTCGTGGTGGTGACACTGTCCAGTTGGACCCTCCGAATCCTGCATTTGCTGCATGTAGCAAAAAAGGTTTAGCCATAGATGGAAAAAAAATAGACGTATCGGACATAGATCTTGCTAGATACATCGTAGCAAAAAAATTGTGCAATTGTAGCATCGATGCATCGTTTCCGCGGTGGGGTAAAAATGTAGAAAAACATCATAGCATTTTGAGAGCACAATGTAGCAAAACAGATATGATTTTGTATCAATCCCCCACCGGCCGGGGCAAAAGCCCCAAATCACAACCCCCGATGGTAGCAACACTGCACACCACTTGCAGCATTGCTGATCCTTCTAGTAACATTGTCGAGCAGCGTTGGTAGCAACCCTGCCTACCATTGGTAGCAAAGGTGCCCAACACTTGTGGCACCGCCACGCCCCCACCTTCGCAGCATCCATATTCGTGGCATGCTGGTGACAGGGAACTGACAACAGCAACAACACCTCGTCAGGATTTCTTCGGCCAGGGCAGGGAGGCGGAAGCCCATCGTAGCATCACGGCCGAAGCCCGCCGCTCGATTAGGAGGACACGGGAGGTAGAGCTTGAGGACACAAAGAAGAAAATTAATCAGGTCCTCCACCGCGATGAGGAGATGTGCTCAACTTCCTAGCTAGAATCGCCGTCGTCAAGGACGCACCACTTGGGACGATGACTTCGGGGAATGATAGCTCGGAGCAGTTTGATGGCCTCCACATGGGCATCATGCCTGCCTGGAGGTTGAACATCCACCAACAGATGTCTGAGGAGGGCCACCCTTCAACCATGAAGAGCAATACCATCTTCTTGCATCTCGAAGACTAGGCTAGATCCTAGCATCCTCGACACCACCATCTCCACGATGGCCACCAACAAGTGTCTGATTTGGGTTGTATCCGAACTTTATTGAAGGGGGAGCAGAGGTGCTGCCACCAGCCGCCTTCATCCCATCCACTAGAGCATCGCCGCCACCCACCATTAGGAAGCAACTCGCTAACTCTGGTGATGAAGTCATCGACGACATCTCGCGAAACACCACAAGGGAAAATCCTAGACCTAGACCTGACCTATACCTAGTCCTACCACTACTGATGTACATAGGAGGCCGACCTCCATTCCCATATATCGTCTCTGGACGACTAGGCTCTCGGAGATGAGGGAGAGAGGAGTCGGGGTGACGGTGGAGCTCTCAAGGAAAATAGTAGGAGGGAGGGAGAGAGTTGGAGAAAATGAAATCCCCCTTTGCTCTTCTTGGGTTAGCCCTTGCTATTCACGCCCAAAGTCTCTTAATTAGATTCATTCCTTAATTAAACCTAGGTTTTATTTCACACAATTCTCTTGTATACTACTGTGTTCTCCGTAGGAAAAAATAGATCATTCCTTCATTTTAGATTCATTCATTTTTTAACTCTATTATTGTTTTGAGAACATGTAGTAATTTAACTATTGCATCTATTAATTGTTGCAGGCCATCACAAGAAAGTCCCTTTCAGCTGCGCAGGTGAACTAAATGGCATTACAGAGTGGGAAGTTTGTAACATTCCTATAATAATTAATTCCACCTCATGACATTGTTCTTTGACTAGTTACTTTCCTAATTCATCCTGCAGCAACAAGATATATCCATGGTTATGAACTTGGTGAGCCTAGAGCCACACAACGCCCGCGCTCTCCTTATGCACCATCGGTGGAAGATGGAGCGCATCACTGATTTCCTTGAGCGCAGAGGGCGAGAAGGGTTGTTCAGGGAGGCGGGCATCGTGGTGCCGCCAGAGGAGAATAGCTCGATGTTGCCCTTTCGAACCGCTGT
Source organism: Avena insularis (assembly GCA_023614405.1). Taxonomy (NCBI): domain Eukaryota; kingdom Viridiplantae; phylum Streptophyta; class Magnoliopsida; order Poales; family Poaceae; genus Avena; species Avena insularis. The sequence continues at coordinate 279,349,087 of CM042691.1, forward strand.
AGACAAGCCATCTCACAAGAGACCTAGAATTGCCACATGCAATGTGTGCTTTGAGGACGTCTCCCGGTTGTCAGATGTCTCGACCATGGACTGTGGGCATTGCTTTTGCAACGACTGTGAGTAACTACACGTCTGAGCTGCCCCCCTCTCCCAGAATTGTTTGTTACCTCTTGATACGCGTATAATTACATTGTTTAAGAGCTTATTTGATAGATTTAGAGTCTTTTTGGTTCAAAGGAATCTCATAAAATTTTGGAGGTTGTATTCACTTTTTTCTTCTATAGAGCTTGTTTGGTTAGTAGGATTTGGAACCATAGGAGTTTTCCTATGGTGTACCATGCAATTCCATTGGACAATTTTCTTCAGACCTGACCTCATGGATTTTTTCTGTGTTGATGATATAGTACACATAAATCCTTTGGAGGCATCATGTGTTTTGTATTCATGTAAGATTTAATATGCCATGACATCTTAACCCTACGGTTTTCTATTTCTGCATTTTAAAAATCCTGCGAACCAAGAAGTTAGATTCGTATACTCTCTCCGATCCAAATTAATTGACTCTGAGGAAGTACTATTTTGATTATACTATACATTGGTGGTGCTAACTTAACAGTGCATTGTTCAGGTTGGACAGAGCACTTCCTTGCGTCTCTAGACAACGGCAAGAAACACATCCACTGCATGGAGTTGAAGTGCCCGGCCATCTGCGACGACGCCACCGTGCGGCGCCTCCTTGGCAGGAAGTACCCGGCCGCTGCCAAGCGCTTCGACGGCTTCGTCCTTGAGTCGTACCTGGAGAACAACGCGTCGGTGAAGTGGTGCCCCAGCGCCCCCCACTGCGGCCGCGCGATCCGCGTGGACGCCGGCGAGCGGTACTGCGAGGTGGAGTGCCCCTGCGGCGTGAGCTTCTGCTTCAACTGCGCGGCGCCGGCGCACTCCCCGGTCCCGTGCACCATGTGGGACCAGTGGGACGCCAAGTTCCGCGGCGAGTCGGAGAACCTCAAGTGGATCGCCGTCCACACCAAGAGCTGCCCCAGCTGCCACAAGCCCATCGAGAAGAACGGCGGCTGCAACCACGTCAGGTGCCCATGCGGCCAGCACCTCTGGTAAAAATCCCAAACAAAATTCACCAATTCTTCTCTCTAAGCAGAAGTAGATTACTAAGAACAGAACAAATACAGTTATGCCTGCGGCGGGAAACTGGATTCATCCCACAACTGCAACCGCTACGACGACAAGAGGGCGGCGAGCCACGACGCCATCCGGCGGCAGATGCTGCGGTACACGCACTACTGCGACCGCTTCAACGTGCACACCACCTCGCGCAAGGCGGAGCAGAGCACGCTGTGGCCGGCCGTCCAGAAGAGGATCGTGCGGCTGGAGTCGGCCAACTCCATCCGCCCCTTGATCCGGCAGTCGAGCTGGCTGGCCCAGGCGCACGGGAGCCTGCTGGCGTCGCGCCTGGTGCTGTCCAGGTCCTACGCCTTCGCCTACTACATGTTCGGCGACGAGGTCCGGACCTACCCGTCGGACAGGGCCAACCTGGCCATGGCCAAGGAGCTGTTCGAGAACCAGCAGGAGCAGCTCGAGCGCAACGCCGAGCGGCTCTCCAAGGTGCTCGCGGCGGAGGCGGCGCCCAAGCTGGTCGAGGAAGAAGTGGTGCGGACCATGCAGAAGACAGTGAATCTCTCCAAGATCGTCGACACCCACTGCAGGGAGATGTACACGTGCATCCAGGACGAGCTGCTGCCGCTGCTCATGGAATCCATGAGCATTGCCCCATATCGGCCGGACGGGCCCGACAAGGCCAAGGAGATGGATTTAGCGTAGCTTGCTGTGCATGAAACACGCCCCTCTTTGTTAGTGCTGGTTGCAGAGCTCGGCAACGAGAAAGGCCAGAGTTGATAAAACTTAGCTTATGGATGTGAAATTCGTACTAGAAAATACCAAATGAAATCTAATGGATACAAGTTGAATTCACGTTTTCAGGAAACAAAAAAGGAACACATCTCTAATGGCTTTCTTAAAACTACTTCTCGTCAGTTTGATTTTAATTGGCATTACTTGCCGGCTAGCTGGTGGTATTTTAGTTGGCTTTAAAGCTGATTAATTTGAGGTTTTATTAGTTATTCTTTGCATGACTAATGTGTTACTACTGTAGTGAAGAATTTATGTGATGGTTTTACTTGGCAGCTGATTGTGTGTATGGGTCTGCTTATGCAGAATATAAAATTGACTTTCTAGATAAACTTCACTTAGTTGACTTTCTAGCTAGACTTCACTTAGTTGAATTTCTAGGTAAACTTCACTTAGTTATGGAACAATGTGCTTTTCCATCCTTAATTGGTGGTGATTTCAACTTAGTTCTTAATGATTATGAGAAAAGTTCAGGAAATATTAATCACCAACTCACCTTTTTGTTTAATAATTGGATGGATAATTGGGCTTTAATAGATCTTCCTGTTTCTAATCGTAGTTTTACTTGGGCTAATAATCAAGAAAATTTGATGTTGTACCTCTTTTTTTTTATCTTGGCTACCCTTATCATATTTTGCCTCTACTGATTCGGATAGCAAATTCGCTCTCTCCTTGGTGAGAGCAATTCCCAAATCTAGTAGTGATCATACTCCACTAATTATTGAGTTCAGGCTCAAACCTCCCCCATTCAGAAACTTTTTAGATTCGAAAAATGGTGGTTAAGTGAACCTGAGCTCATTCCTTTTGTTACAAAAGTTGGACAACTCCTGTCCCATCTTCCATCACCTCTTCCATTGATATTTGGCAAATCAAGGTTAGAAGGGTGAGGAAGAATCTCAAAGGTTGGCATTCAAATGTGGAGGCGGCGCTAAAAAAACATAAAAAAGATTTTCTTCAAGAGTATGATATCCTTGATGTGTTTTCTGACAAAAATAGGCTGGATCAGAAACACAAAGATAGAATGTCCCAAATTAGAGATGATTTAGACCGTATTTGGAGAGCTAAGGAAACCAAAGGTTTCCAGCGATTGAGAGAGAAAGATGTTCTTGAGGGAGATCGTAATACGGCCTATTTCCATCCGATGGCTAACCAGCGCAGAAGGGAAAAAATAGCTGTTTTGGATGGTCCCTTTGGTCCTCTGACCACTACTCCTGAAATGCTCTCTGTTGCGTCTGGTTTTTATAAAAATCTATTTGGCTTTGAAGCCAAACCAAATATTCATCTTGGTATGAACTGTTGGGACACGCTGATTTGGTTACTTCCCCTAAAAATGATTTATTGGAAAAACCGTTTTCTGAGGAGGAAATAAAAGCTTCTATTTTTGGCTCTTAATCCAATGGGGCACCTGGCCAGATGGCCCGTCTTTCCTCTTTTACCAAACCTTATGGTAGGTTATAAAGGAATATTTCATAGCTTTAGCTAGTGATTTCTGGTCTGGATCCCTGGATGTTTTTAGATTAAACTTTACCATTATTACCCTTATCCAAAGGAACCAGATGTCAGAGACAAAAAGAATTTTCGTCATATTAGTTTGGGTAATTTTTTATTAAAGTTTTTTACTAAAGTTATGACTACTTGGATTGGTCCTGTGGATGATAGATTGGTTTCTCTTAGTCAGTCCGCCTTTATTGAGGGCGGATTTATTCTTAAAAGTGTTGTTTCTACTCATGAAATTATCCATGAAATCCATCGATCACATTCCTCTGGTCTAGTTTTGAAACTAGACTACGAAAAAGCTTATGATCGTGTGAATTATAATTTTTTAGATGAGACGTTGACTTCTAGAGGTTTTGGAGGTAAATTTAGATGTCGGATATCTAAAATCCTTGTGGATGGTTCCTTTTGTGTGTGAATTAATGACCAAAATAGTGAGTATTTCGTTGCGGGGAAAGGTTTAAAACTTGGTAGTTGAGTTTTTTACTAAAATGCTATGCAAGGAACCTATTACTCCCTCCGATCCATATTAATTGACTTGGATTTATCAAAATTTGGATGAACCTATATACTAAATAGTGTCTAGATTCATCCAAATCTAGACAAATGTGAGTCAATTAATATGGATCGGAGGGAGTAGTAATTTGATTGTGGGATTGCTTCCACAAGTGATTCCAGGTGGTGTCATCAGTCTTCAATATGCCCATGACACCATCATTTTCTTGGAACCAAACAACCATATGGCTAGGATCCTCAAGTGGATTCTCACTTGTATTGAAGGATTATATGGTTTGAGAATTAATTATCATAAGAGTGATTTTATGACTATCAAGTTACCCGATGCTCTTGCTAAGGATTTTGATCAAGTGTTTTGTTGCAGTTTGGGTTCCTTTCCTTTTAAATACCTTGGCGTCCCTTTGCATTATGCAAAGTTAATGAAAGAAGATTTGCATCCAATTATTAATCATATTATCAAGAAAATATCTGGTTGGAGGGGAAAATTGATTTCCTATGAGGGAAAACTTATTTTAATCAAAGCTTTGTCTTGCTAGCATTCCCACTCATCTGCTTTCGTTTATTAAATTTCCTAAGTGGGCTATTAATGCAATTTACTCTCAAATGTCGCACTTCTTCTGGGGTGATTTGGACTACCAGCATAAGTATCATCTTGCCAACTCGGGTTTGATTACTAGGAGAAAAGGTTTTGGGGGTTTGGATGTGCCTAACCTTAGAGATATGAACCTTTGTCTCTTGGGTTCCTCATTTAAACGCTTCTTCACCGCTAGGGACAAACTTTGGAAGAAGATTTTTGAGTATAAATATAACACTGTCTGATGAGATGGATAATCCTATTTGGATCCTTGAGGTTTCGGTTAAATACTTTTATAAGTCTGTTAATGATGGAGGTGTTTGGGTTCCACACCTTTCTGCTATTTGAAGAATTAAAATTTTGGGCGAGCGCACATTTTTCTTTGGCTCCTTTCACAAAACTGTCTCTTAACTAGAGACAATTTGGCAAAATGGCATACTGTGAATGATCAAACCTGTTTTTTTTTTTTCTGAAACTGAATCCATTCCTCACTTGTTCTTTGATTTTGTGGTCACTAGGTAGATTTGCGTTATTCCCGCTGATATTTTTCCTAGGATCCATCTAACTAGTATTATAGAGTTACATCACCTGTGGTTATTTAAAATTTTCGTTACTACTGCTGCATTCCTATTCCCCTTATGGAAAACTCCGAACGATGTTGCTTTCAGGGAAGACAATGGTCAAGCTTAGCGATGGTGTGGGATCGTGCAACCTCAATGCTAAGGAGATGGACGCTGATGTACAAGGAGTCGCAGTCACCACTACTGGACAAAAACCTACTACTGTTGAATATCAAGCGGGGAGAATTACTTCACATTGCTTGGCCGGTTTGAAGATTGATGTGGAGCGGCGAAAGTTCTTCATTGACATCTAGAGTAGGTTCTGAGTGGTTGCCCGTGTGCTCTCTTTGCACCGGGGTGGTAAAACTTGTAATAAAGTAGCGCATAACTAGCTGGGAGTTTAACTTTGAACTTCCTTGCATGCTACACTGTTTTTTTTGGCTTCATTTAATCAAATGGAGCTGGGGTTTCACCCCCTATTTTTCTAAAAAAATCGAATTCGTGTGCGAAAATTTGTCGCTGTGAGAACATGAACACAACTTTTTTTTGGCTTGATTTTTTAGTGTTTTTTCTGAACACTATGAGTCTATGATAGGTACACACCCATATCTATATCATCCATTTCTATGTTGAGCTAGTAAAATTGGTGTGTATTAGACTAATAAAATGCCCGTGTTTTGCAACGGGAGGAAAAATTCACTCCTAGATGAAAAATATTTGTACGACCCAAATTTTGTTCCAAAGTCGATTAACCCACATAATCCTTGCCTTATTTTATCATTTTTTACTTGCATTATGACCTAGAAGCAATAGATGCCTCATTTGATTTACGGGCCTTGCTCCACATCATGGACCTCCCGCAATGTAGACATTAAGGCGGCGACTTCATGACACGACAGTCCACACTTGGAGCGCCGACTTCATGACACGACAGTCCACACTTGGAGCACGATGGCAGTGTCCAGGCCCATAAGACCCGAAGCACTAACAGAAAATCCCATTAAACTTCAGTAAAACAGAAATCATAATGTAATATTGTCTCCCATATATCACTCTAGGTTTCTTTTTCTTATGTGAATCCGACTGTACAACTGCACGTGTGTCCTCAAGAGATTTAGAACCTTCAACCTTCTGAATCTGAAAGTAAAAAGCAGCTTACTCAACTCACAAGATATTGCTGAAATACATATCACAATAGACAAAATATATGGCGGCTAATAATCTCCATGCCTAGTTGTATACAATGAAAAGCTCACTTAAAGAAAGTATGAATGATAAACTGTGGAAAATCAACTTGAAGCCCGTCCACCGTGGTGGACTCTTTTGAATTTTTCAAAAAGCATCAAATATTTTTGAAAAAAATATCTTCAGGTAGTCAACAATACAAAATACAAGTGTCCAAAATTTTCAACAAAAAATATTTTGTATTTAGGACACAGCAAAAAAGACGAATATGTTTTTTTACTCCCTCCGATCCATATTAGTTGACTCCAATCTTCTAAGAGCTCTAGGCTCCCTAGAATTAGTGAGTTGTCCACCAGTGTTGCTGTTTTTTTCATCTGTTAGCTAGATGTTGTCCAATGTTTACTTCGCCGCGTGCGCGGTGTGGTTCATGCGAAGTCGATGTCGTGCTCGCGTTTACTCTTACCGACATTGGTCGTTTTGCGCCCACTTGTTTCATGTTCTCGGGAGCCCATGTTCCTCATCTGACAAACAGTGTCACCTGTATCCCCTTGCTATCCCCAATCACCTGGTAGATCTGCAGGGCCGTAAAGACGCCGCCGCTACTTATGGACTCTGTACGACGGTGGCATCCCCTGCTGCGAATGAGTTGCTCGACTTGGCGGCCGCGTCAGGGTCGTCGTCGAGCGAGGCGCACTTTCCGGCGGAGATGAGCGGGGGCCGTCATTGATCTGCTGGTTGTGGTAGTGGAATGAGGCGGCGATGGCGATGAGGACCATGCGGCGTTCCCGGGTGGCCTACGGAGGCCGTTATCCCGTACTTGAGCGCGGCGTCTTCTGCCCCAGCCGCTCCTGCTGCATCGTGAGAACACGGACTGGGCAAACATTTCCGACGCATTCCCAAACGTCGATTCGGATGAGGATGTCTTCTCAGCTATGCGTGCTGCGCCTTATTACGTCCTAAAGCTTTTAGGTTTGTTGATTCAAAACTATTGTTACCCAATTAGAGTGATGCGACTGCTGCTGTTCCAATTTGTTGATGTGTAGGCACGTTTTTCTTTGGTTAGGGATTATGAGGCGTGGATGCTATGGAGGGACACATGTTTTATGTTGTCTTGGGACTGAGCCGTTAGGTTCGAAGGATGATGCCGGTGAGCACTAGACTTTGCTCGTGAGAATGGGATAAGGCGCGCAGAGGAGCGCTGGTGAGGATGATGATCAAAGGATTCCGATTACTTCTATGTGCATAATGTCATGATTAACATAACAGATTCAGATTGCGTCGATTCACATATTGGACAGTGTAAATTGTTATGTTACAAAATAACTATTTAGAATTAATAATATCTCTAGATAAAACTTGCATTCCTCATCGGTGTGCGTGAGAACCGATTTGTCTCTAGAGACGCCTTTCGTTCGTCCAATTTTTGTGCCATTTTGGAGCTCTTTGAATAGCTTCCTCTCTATATCATGATCTCCAGGTTGTAAGTAGTCCCCAAGATCCATAACTATACTAATTCGTTGCTTGCTCTAATTGTTTCCAGACATATTGCAAGAAATGGAGATAGCTTTTGGGTCGGATCAACTCTACGAAATCTCTCATCCTAGGTGTTATGCTTGCAGAATTATTGGTGATACACGTTGTTATAAATTAAAGCTAAAGATGATCTAGGGTGCTGGTTATTATGTGCAATCATTAGAAACATCGGAAACCCATATTTGTTGAGTATCATTCATGAAATTAATTCAACCACTGTGCACTTGTGACTATTGAAATACTATTTCAGCTCTAGATGTGAATCTTGATTAACTTACGACATTTTTTAATGGTTCTGTTGATCTTGGAGATGTAAAATTGTTAAACATTCATTGGGGTGCCTATTAGAACAATTTGTGCCCTGCTTGAAGGATGGTTGAGAAATCCTTAGACCATATGAGTGGTAGAGTATCTATCTCCTTTTAATTTCATGAACTCAAATGCCATGATCTAGGGTGTTAAACTTTCAGAAGTGTAGGTCATACCTCCAGTTGGGTAGTATTTGTAAGACACACCTCCATTTCAGTGGTGTGTGTTTTTTCTAACCTCTCGCCTTCTTTATTTTCAGAAAAATGTCAGGTTAACAATGGAGAAGTTTTAACGAGATGTGATCATGAATTTATGAGTGAAGAGACGTCAAACTACAGTTGTAATAAACTTTATAAAAAGAGTAAGGGACAGATTGCACCAGATGGCTCCTAAAGGTTAGAAAGAGGTAATAACCAATAGTACTAAACTTGATTATTTCCCTAGGTAAAATTATTAGGGGTGTGATGATCAATACATAAGCATATCTGGTTCCATTTATCAGATATCAATACATAAGCATATCTGAAAGGTACTTGGGTCGAGCATCCAGGCCACACAATATTTGGAAAGAGTTTGCTGCACTCTTTGTTCCTGCTCCACGAATTATCTTCGGAGAATGTAGAAGAAATGAATAACACTCATGACAAATTGAATGAATTGATTAAATATGACTCCTAGAAAAAGTTTACTTGAGATAGCTATTGTCCAATGGCTTGCAGTTAAATATGGTACAATTAGAGGTTTGTTAATACCTTAGTATGTTTAAATGACTATATGGTGATATTATAATATGTTTCCAACATAATATTCTTTTGTTTATCCATGTTTGCGGGAACCAATTATAAAAGTATAAGGCGGATCAAGTACCAGCAGAATGTTTGGCTGATCGCTATGTACATGTCCCCTTACAATGCATCAATTTCTCTTCTTTTAACTACTTAGTGGATTTATAACTGTAATGATATGTTAGAAGAAAATTAGAACGCATATGTCAGCTAATTTCTAATCCTGCTTGCAGAAGACCAAGTGTTAGTCTTTTGTTCCTAATAAACACAAAAAGCATGCCTAGCCGATGTTTAAGCAACAACAATACAAGACACTTGTGATGTCAACTTAGGCCCATCATTACGAGCTGTTTTAAGCAACATTAATATAGGTTCTTGTGATATATTCATGGAGAGGATACAAGGTACTGAGGACTGTTCATTTGTTTTAAAAAAGGTCCAGGTTCGGCTACCAAGTGGGAATATGAGTTTCAGAATCTGTAAGAGCAGAGATAAGGGGTGATGGATGTACACACATTTTTCTAAAGAAACTAAACAATATTTAGTAGCCTGGATTAGTTTCAGCATATTCCCTCTGGTTTCATCTTTCCATTAGTAAGGCACACATAGAACCTAGAACTTTCCATGTATGTTTTAAAGGTACATAGTTCAGGACAAGGTAATGTATGTTGCTTAGAATTGACAGTTCCATAGCACTACAAAAGTAATCAACTTGCACCGAGTCAGTAGAGGTTAGCTGTTTTTCTTGTTTGGGTAACATACTCTTACATTGCTTGTGACTAATGGTGTTAGTGTTATTTCGAAGGTATGATCCTGAATGTGTGAGGCATTGTAGTGCATTTAAGTAAAAAAAAATTGATATACTCCAACACCGATTAACCGTAGGACCTAGGAAGTTTTCAGACAATGCAGTTGCAAATCCAGAGTCAAATGCACACCTTCCAATTCTGAAGCATGTCACGGGTGGTCAATTTGCCAAAATACCAAACGACGCATTCACGAAAGGTATGTCCACCTAATGTTATCTCTATTGTTATTATTTCTTGGAATGATAATTTTGTGGAGTAGTTTGATTTCCGTGTGCCTAGCCACATGATATCAAATGTTTACAAACTGCCAATAAGTCATACTATGAAACAAGCGGCAACATCTTTCGATGGTTTGAAGGGACAAGGAGGAAGGAACCAACAACTTTCTTTGCCAGCCTAGATTTTGGTTGTGATAACAAATTTTGTAGTTCTTTTACTATATTGTATTTCTACACTGTTAAGAAGTGATACTATTATCTTTTTACAAAACTTCATTGGAAATGTATTTTATAGTAGAGATACCTGGTATGCATTATTTTGCACTTGGGACTATGTTATTCCAATGTTAGTATATATCATTTAGAAAATAGAGTCACTGGATCCATCTGAAAAATCTATCAAATTTTGTTTTTTGATGTAGTTTAATTATATTGGATGCAAACTAAAAACAGAAACTCAAGGTAGAAAAAATGTTTGATAGATCACAAATTTACCATGTGTATTGTCTACCTTATTGAGGATTTATCATGAGTATTATCTATTTGAATGAATAATATGACCATAAGAAAAGCGGATGGCTATCCATAAATTTTTAGTACATGATCCTGGTACACATGAACCATATTGAGTTCACTCTTTCGTTAGTGATAATATCCTCTGTCGTTACATCAGTTAATCTATAATAAGTATGCGCTCTTGACCGAAACCTCTTTATATATTAGATAGTGGGTGCAGCGCCATCCTAGATAGTGGGTGCAGTGCCATTTCTATTTTTCCAGAGCGTGCAGTTCTTATGTTTGTGGGGCCTGGAGGGCGTCCTAGAGACCGGGAGGATGACAAAGTCGCAAACAGTAGGAAAGGGCGCAGCAAAGCGCGCAAACGTGAGAAATCTCAGATACACGAGAGAAATCTCAAAGCAATTTCAATGCAACGAACAGTAGTAGGAAGGTCATCATAAAAAAAAGAGAAAATTCAGAATCAACATACGGTAGGATGGTACAATAAGCAGACTTTAATTAATGAACCAACGGTAAGGTAGTTACATCGTGAAGATGGAACAATCCACTGGTACCTAGAAATTTCAGTTATTTACCATTGGAATCTAGGGCCAACTATGTCCAACACCACAAAGAGAAGTTAGATGCTGACACATATGCATCTCAACAAAGAAAGGAAAACATATCTATATTAGGCATCAATAGGCATGCGCTGGCCAGTTTAGAAGGTATTACCGCAGTATAGTATACCCATGAACAACCCAAAATTTCGGTGAATAAAAAGGCGAGAAAGTCGGCTGAAAGCCTAGTTCAGATTCGCAAGATACTGTATATCATTATTTACCACCTCATCTTATCAAATACTCGAAGAATTTGGCATGTGCTGCTAAATTGCTTCAAACTCACATGATCACATCATGTAGTATACTACCCAAGCAGTGTGGTTAGCAAGCTAGTCCACTCCCAACAAAATCCACACACGATATATTATCTTTTGAAGCCCAGCTCGGAAAGATATTGCAGAACAGGTTCTTGTGTCATCACCAACTCAGATTTTGTTTCTATTCTGTTGACACTGCAACACCCACAAAATACATAACATGAATTAATAATTAAGAAAAATCCCCAATGTCCAAAATCAGATTTCACCAAAGCAATAGATATAATGTATGCACCAAGCCTTCATTTCACAACACTCGTGTAACCATAATTTCATGGAAAGTAAATAAGAGAAGAGATCAAAATTGCCACAGCATGAAGAATTTTCTCAAATCGGATGTTAACACAATTGGTTAGTATCCTAAGATGTATACGTCTAACTCTAGTCTATAGAAAAGACTAATAGCTGTAGTTGTTTAGTATCCTAACCTGTATAAGTTTGTCTTCTTGTGATGTAATCCATCAGATCAATATAAGGAGACACGAGCCAACACTTGAGAGCTGAGCCTTTCCATCCTATTTCCTCTCTGTCGCCTTGGTCTTACATCAGATACACTCGAGATATATAAAATACCTCAGTGATATAGGCCTGCCATGGTGTTGGGGTTGTTGGGACTGGCATAGAAGATGGGGCTCGCTGGTCAAATCGCTACCTTTTCTACAAAATTCAGAGTACAAAACATATGGTAAACTTTCAGAAACCATGCTTCGAATCGTAACACATGGCAAATGATCTGATTGCTCCAGATTTGCTAAAGCACGGATGAAATTGACCTGCAATATGAGAGAATAGATTAGAGAGAGGGGGAGGAGGAGGGTCGGGGAAGGTCGGATCCTGTCCTCCATGCCCAGATCGCCTCCGTGTTGATCCTCGTGGTCGCCATCTGTGGAGGGTGTGGGTCCTCCATGCCCCTGAGTAGTACGGTGGAGGCAGAGACATTGGAGGGGGAGGGGCGGTTCCGACCGGATCCGCGCGGTGGAGGCTGGATCGCACGGTGGCGACGGTCACGAGGCGGCCGAATTCGGCGGTCGGAGTGAGGAGGCGCTGGTGGAGAAGGTGTGAGGGCTGAGGGGCACCGGATGCAGGGGAGAGGGTGGAGGCTGTGGTGCCGGAGGGCTGGGGTTGGCATAGGTACGGGGCCAGATCAAAGAGCCGTGAGTATGGAGGGGCGGAGCGTGAGTGCGCGACGAAGGGAGGGGCGAAACGCTGGGAGGCAGGAAACGGAACGCTTCGTCGTGTTTTTTAGGTAGTAGAGAAATACTGAGCGGATTCTAAATTGAATGGATACAAGTGAACCTAAGAATGCGGATTCATGTGCCTAAATTTGCCTCTGCTAGTGTCGGTCTATGGTGAACACACGAGCACGGATACTCTTACTTTGGATTGATTTTTCATGCAAAAAATGTAGTTAAGAACACTAGGAGTTTTTTTGTGGAAAGGGCCATGGCATTAAAAGAAACATACGATAGTACAAAGCACCACAAAAAAGACAAAAATTACAACGAAATCCTTGAGATGCCCTTCGTCTTCAACCTCCAGACCATGTCGACCGCGCGTCGGCCCTGCCGCTCCTCCCTAAGATGGCATGAAGTTTCTGGTTGTGGATGGGGAGTCATCGAACGGGTCTAGAAAATCACATCCGCCCCAAAGACGAAGAGGGAGAAGTAACCATCGATGAAGCTCTTTGATAATTCGTAGATCCCCATAGCCAGAAGAATTCTCCTTGATAAACACATCAATTGCCAAGTTCTGGCGATGCTAACCCTCACGGGCCCTTCGTTGGCTCCGAATCGGATGCCCACGAGGTAGGGAGACGCCGAAGAGACATTATTCCAACACGCCATCGTCGCCTCCATCTCAGCGATGCCGCTAGGAAGACAAAACCAAGAGTAAATAGACCTACAAAAAAGCAAACAGTGAAGAGGACGGGTCCCCACTCCTCTATCCGTCGGCGTGCCACCCCGAACAAAGGAGAGAGAGGGACCGAAAAGGCCGGATCTAGGGGTGGCGGCGGCTCTCATGTGGGAGAGAAAAGACCTGTGTATATATTTAATTGGTTGCAAATTTTTTGACTCACTCACTAAGAGTGTGTTTGATTTATGTACCAGCTCACCCTACCAAAAAGTTGGTCATGCCAAATATCCTTACATTTGTTTCGTTTATTGTCAACTTTTTAGCTATCTATGGATAACTTGTTATTGCCTTCATATATTATAGCCAAAATAATTTTGGACGATCCTCGGCGGCTATGGTACGCCAAATAATTGATGAGACCATTTTGGTAGGTTTGTTGTAGGCGTGAGCTAATTGTACCCTAAATAGGAAAAATAAAATGGAGCCAACATGATTACAATAATTAACCACAATGCCAAGTGTAGACAATGCGTCAGATTGTTGTTGTGTTGTATTTCCTCTAGTCTTTATGTCACAGGAATATTATTTTTTCTAAAAGTAATTCAATTCTAAAGTGCCCATCAAACACTTTACGAATACAATAGGTACTTGTTTTTTTTTTGAACGGGTAATAGGTACTTGTGTATCATTGTGTTCAGAGAGTGCGTGGGTAAGAGTCAAATGTGGTTTTCGTATTGCTTTCATATCCTGGTTTTGCACAATTAGCTAAGAGAACATATCTAGATGCCCCAACCCTTCTTGATCTGGACCCGATTACACGGTACACTCCTTGAAGCCTCATCTGAATTTAGACCAAAGGAGAGAATCTATTAGGAAAATTTCCCCTACCAAACATTCCATATCGCATTCATTCAGCTTGATATGTTTTCTTGCCTACCTTCGCTTCTCTAAAGACAAATACCCGAGCAGCTAGACAAAAGAGGCGGTAAAAAAATATCGCTCCTCCCCCCCCCCCCCCCCCGAGGGCGATGGGAGCGCCGTCGGCCTGCCCCTCCCTCTCCGACCCCCTCCTCCTCCTCCCCTGTCGCCGCCGCCGGTGGCGGCGGGCTTCTTCTCCCCGCGTCGGGAGGACGGGAGTCGGGGCTCCCTCGCTCGGCGGCGGTGCACTTGGGGCGGCGGAGGTCCAGCGTGCTGGGGGCTTGGCGACGCGGCGGCGCGGCTGTGGGCGGCGGGGCAGCGCGGGTAGCAGCGGCAGGCGGAGCTCGAGCTGGCAGGGCCATGGCGGCCCAGATCGGGCCCCTTTGGGCCCAGATCTGGGTAGGGCGGGCCGGTCGGCTCGAATTTGACTGCTTTGCAGATCATGGCGGGTAGGAGAGATGGGATCCGCGGTTTCCTCGGCCGGCCTGTTGCAGCGTGGTTGCGGACTTTATGGGCCCGTCGGGGCCCGGCTGAACCGCCATGGGACTGGTTTGCCTCCGCGGAGGCTTTACGGGTCCGCAGGACCCGGCCGGACCTATGGAGGAATGGTTTGTCTGCGGCCGCGTCCGGTCGACTACCGCCTCCAACGGTGGAGGAAGTTCCCTCCCGCGCGGCCACGGTACCGGGGGCCTTGTTTCAGTTCTACCTATGTCGTGATGCTGCAGACCTCGCGACGGCTTGCTCGGTGAGACGACGCTGGTGGATTCGGGACCAGAGTGGTGCATGTTCGTGGGTGGCAAGTTTGGTGGTGGTGAGGCCTTCCCTCGCGGGGCTCTCGTGCTACACCTCGTCCGAGGTTGTGGATAGGGTCTTCGGGAGAAATCCTTGTCGGCTCGACTGACACTGACGCGGTGCCGCCCGTAGGTGGCATCTTCCTTCCTGGAGGGCGTCGTGGCTACCCTTCATCCACTTCCCTCTGTGTGCCAGGGGAAACCCTAGGGCCAGTTGGCCCGGGCAGCAGCGGTCGCTTCCCTCTTGAGGGTGCTGCTTGGTGCTTGACGAGTCGGGGCTAGGAGCAGGGTGGACATTCTTCGAAGGGCGCAACGGTTGCGGTCTTTCTAGTCTAGTTGATCCGTCTTCGTCTTCATTCTTTTTGCTTTTTCTTGTTTTAGTTCGGACGTGTGTGTGCTGCTGCCCCAGCATCTTGTGTCGTGTTTGGGGCGTTGTGCTGTCTGGCCTAGCAACGGTCTCACATATATGCTTTATTTATAAAGCGGGGCGAAAGCCTATTTCGAGAGAGAAGACAAATATCCGGTGAAATCTCCCATTAGGGTGGCCTGGTTTTTTTTGGCGCAATTCATCTAACGAATCTTATGAGGGTGTATCTAATTCCGCATAAAATAGAGCGTCATCCTAGATTTAAGGGATGTCGAGAGTTTTTTGTTAATGGGTTAACAAGGATGAGAAGGTCTCGTTAGGAGTAAAGATCCGACATCCTCCCACGACCACGTTGATATGTAGATTGCATGCTAGCGACTTCTCCTTCTCCCTTTTCCCCTCACCTCCTAGTTCATATCAGCTCCTTTCTCTCGTTTGCTTTCACCGCTCCACATGCGAGAACAACATCCAAAGACCCCTCTTCCTTATCTAACCTTTTTATTCACTAACACAATTTTCTCTGTATGAGTGGCTTAACTCTGAAGAACTCCCCTCGATTAAGATGTTGATGATGACGGTGTTTGTGATACATTTGTGCATGGTGATGGCGCGATGGCGATTGGTCTCGCCTCTGGTGAAGCTTTAAACCTAACCTTACCGCCAATCCCTTTAGTCACCTCCTCCACCTTTTGCCATCTTGAGGAAGATGAAGGAGAAGTTTGAATGAGGAGGTGAAAACTCAAGAGGAGGAAGACAACCACCTAATGTGCTCCCGTCGCTCCATGTGGTCCATGTGAAAAGTCCCGCATGAAGAAGGTAGCGATGAAATATGTGTTTCAATGTAAAAACCTTAATTATCACTTCCTAAAAATTGTTTTATTGTGTTTCAGAGATTGATAGCTCTTGCAAAGCTCTTTTCACCTTGTTTTTTATACGGGACAAACTCTTGTACATCATCCAATTTAGAAATATTTTTAAACTTTGCAAGTTACTTCCTGACATTCTTGGCTTATTTCTCTCTTGAGATTTTAATGCATTATGTTTTTAGATTATTCAGAACATGTTTTAAGCGTAAGTTTTATTTTGCTTACACTTTTTTGGTTGCATTGTCGTTCTTTTTAGGGGTACTAGCACATGTGCCCGTGCGTTGCTACGGGTAAACTCACACAACATATACAACAAACCCGAATATTATGCACATAGTTTATTGGCATGTTTTTCTAATCACCAAGTACATTCCTATGTGATATATCAAGATTGCAAGAAATATGAAGGGAACCAATAAATATGCATTCTCAATGGATTAAAAAATAGCTAGAGTACCTCGGAGTCATCATCACAGAAAATTATCCCATCAAACTTCCGGATTGTTACAAGAGGAAAAGGAGGAAATGTCAATCTGACAACAATTAGCAGTTTGCTGGTACTACCTCTTTCTAGCTGAAGTAAGACAAGACATTGACAAAAAAAATGTATAGAGAAAGAAGACATCGCCTCAAAGCGTATCAGGATTGGTTCCACGTCTTGCAATCCCTAGGCTTATACCATATCTTTGAAAATATGTCTGTTGGTGTACAGGATTACCTGCAACACCACAACGAGCTCCATGGTAATTCTTCAGAACGACATGTTTAAAGAGTGGTGCTCACTACCAGCAACGCGGAGTGATTTATCAGGCTGACCGTTATTCTGTGAAGCAAATTTAGACATGCAGTAGTCTTTCGATTGCAGCAACGCAGGGACGCAAAAGTAGTCGCCATGGACACGTAGCTGGGCTACTCCAAGATTCAATTGTGCTCTGAATTGGCCACCTCTATTTCAGATCGCAGGTGTAAATTAATTACACTAATATAATTACCAGATGCCAAAAAAATAATTTGCCATGGAAAGCAGTGGTCAGCTCTTCATCCAGCATGTCTCGGTGCTACCTTAGACGACCATGCCTTTATAGACCTGTCGTTACCTTGTTCTCCATGGATCCAGCCACGCCGCCATGATTTTTCTTTCTAAATTTGACCACATCATCACCGCCTTCATATGCCTTCACCGAAATTGTTGCGCCGATGATTTTTCTTTCTGAAATCGACCTTGTCTCCTACCAGATCGAAGGGACATCACCTTCGTGCCCTTACCAGAATCCTTCTACCATGTCCTCAAGCTGCGACCAAACCCCAGCGACACAAAAGGGATGGATCGCACGGGCTCCACTTCTCTGCAGCTTATATGTAGGCAATCAAATTGATGTGGCCCTCCTTCCCTCCTATTCCTTGCCGCTCAGTCCAACCTGGAGTTTGACGTGAAGCCCTTGTATGCCATTGCCATTGTGTGCTGCCACCATCGAAGAGCCTGGCCTCTAGCTGGGTCTCTGGGTCGGTGCCGTGCGGACTTGCAGTGCGGTGGGTCGGGTCGCCGCGACATGAGCAATGGACGCGCAACGCGGTGGATGGGGCAGCGAGCGATGGCGCCGAGCCCTGCTCCTCGTCAAGATCGATGGATTCCGCACTTATTTTTTGGTGCTACGGAGCACGGCGGTGGCTAGGGCTAGGTAAGCGTAGCATAGATTTAGGGAGTGTCTATTGAACAGCTAGCTGTTTTACCATTTGAAAACAGACAGATTTTAGTAGCCAATTAAAAAGCAACAGCTGTACAACTCAAATAATGACTGAATGAGTAAATGTGTCTGTTTTTTCAATTAGTAAACAGACAGATTTGGTCTTTCTAGCCAGTTCGTTCATTTGTTGTGAGTTGACAGATTCAGCCCTTCTTGAGTATTCAGTTGTGATTACTTCAGCATGTGAAAAGATTACTAAAAATCAGCACCATCAAAAAAGCTTTACAGGCTCAAATATTTGTATCACTATCAGTTGGTGGGCTCCGTCCAACACAACTAAGAGACATCATCTAATAAAGACAGACTGATCTCCTCCACCAAGCCTACTTTAATTTTGGACCAGCTCAGTAGCATGCGCAAGAACCATCCAGGCAAACTATAACATTTTTTATCACCAAAAAGAAAAATATAATAGTACAGAACTTATGAATTACTTAGTTCATCAAAGGTTCAGAATACATGGAAATCGTATAAGTTCGATAAAAAATACAAAGGTTTGAATCACTATAAATGCACAAAATACATTTAGATATTGTTTTCAGTAACTCAGTGGCCACCTACATGTATTCACTGCCTATAGCACATAAAATAAGATCATGACAGAGCCTTCGATCACATGGAACATGATCAGCACATACAGTCCTGCATCGAGTTTGTCGATCTGCCAAACGATCCCAGGCAATCCTGAAACTACATGGAGCTCGGCTTCCATTTACTGACATAACCGTGAATCGAACTGCATGGAGGCCGAGAGCTTGACATATCGCCTTATGAATCCTCTGTGATAAACATATGGGAGAAATGCATGACAATGTAACTAATAAATAGATAATGCTTAATCCAAAAAAAGTTTTACTCTCAAGCATGCTGAATATAACTTGTTATACACATTACCTCCGGCATGGTGAGGTTGGCAGTGGACCACCACCAGCTTCTAGACAAAATACGAGCCAGCATGCGCTTGTTGTATCAGTCAACACTAAAACCGCTACAGAAATACAACAGTCTTGGATAACAGTACTTGTAGGAGAAAAGATTCAGAAACAACAAATAATTCAGGGAAAAATGAATTCAGAAACATAAATGACAAAAAATAATAGCTTTTGGCTTGTTTAACCATACTTCTCTGAAATAATGTGTTATCTAGACATACTGCTGCATTGCTTTTATCTCATCTACATGTAAAAATGTATCTCATATATATGTTTTCCTTTTCTCCCTGGAATATATTTAAAGAGAATATAAAGGAAAAAACTAGTTTGCGAGGGCATGAGACATGCTCAATCACCAGGGAGCTTTTGCACCTACGAAAACATACTCAAGCTGTGCTCATGTGGAAAATATACAATAACATGTTACTTCCTGCCACCGCCTCACACAAAAAAACCTACATACTATAATTGTAAAATCTCTCATATTTGCAGGTTGTTGGACATGGAAGGACCAGGATACTGAAAAAGCTGAACTGGACAATGAAAAATGAAAAAACAGGGAATGAGTGATTGAAAAAAATGAGAAACTTAAGAAACAAAGGAAGACATTAAAAAAGGGACTAAACTAAGAGATAGAGAGTTACTAAGAACTTGAAAAACGATGCAGAGAGACTGAAGAAAGATTAGACGTTGACTGAAGAAAATGACGAACAGATTAAAAAATAAACTCGGAGATAAAAGAGATACAAAAAGGAGGAATGAAAAAATTAAGGACTAAAAAAAGAGATATTGAGAACATGAACTGAAGAAATCTGAGTTAAAAGAGATGCTGAAAAAAAGAATGAAAAACTTAAGGATTGAAAAATGAGATACTGAAAACATGAACATATGAACTGAAGAAATCTGAGTTACTGAATAACCAATGAAATGATTAAATCAGGAACTGAATAATAGAAATACGGAAGAACATACTTTTGTCAGAAATGAACATGTTGGATAAAAGCAGAAATGAAAAACCTGCATAAGAAGCATAGTTTCTCACATAACGAGGTACTTCGCTTAAAGCTATCAACATAGGATAGTCCAAAATCAGGTGCATCACTCAGATTGATGATAAACTCTGAGAAGGCTTCATAGGAAAACAATTCCCGGCTCTTTTAATCTTTCTATTCCTGCAAAAGAAGAAGACTAGGACAATGAGCATCCAGTATACACAAAAATGATACATGTTCTCCTGTGAGAATTTTCACGCACGAAACAATATGAAGAAAACCAAACCATTAGCATCGACTAAAACAAAGAGATGACACATGTTCATATTATCATTCAACTTAAGAATCTAAAGTAATCAAACTACACTAAGATGAATAAAAGCAACAGAAAATTTGACAGAACGCACGCCCGCTGCTATTGAGAAACACAAACCCATGCAAACACTAAGTCTTTGTAAAATTCTTAATCATAGATGACACACCATTAGGGACTTAACCCCAAGTCAGAATAATCACTGGATAGCAAAGATTATACCAACAAAATATCTTTCAACCAGAGGTAACGTCAAGTTGCTATAAAATCAAATTCAAACAGAACCTGAATCACACTAAATGCTAAGCGAGCACCATATCTTGATCTATGTGACCTAGACAACCGACAATGAGTGGGAATGAGAGGGCGCGTACGAACCCATGCCAGACGTGGCGGCCTCGACTTCCATAGACGAACGCCCCTCACACTGGCGAGGCGACGAATAATAAAGAGTAATAGAGCACAAACACACATAGGCCTACCAGTATTGCTGCCGTACGAGCGGCCCGATGCGGGATCCCTAGGGACCTCTCTGCCATGGCCTTCCCGCCTCTTCCCCGAGCGACTTGGAGATGAAGTTACACACCAAAATTGCAGAGAAAAATGGAGATAAGAAATGAGACCGTATTCGTGTGTGCGACCCAGAATGAGCCCAGAAAAGAACGCAAAAGGTGCACAGAGATTCGAACGAGATAAAAATGAACAATACATACACACAACTATCTCACTAGATAAAATCATCTATCAATGTCAAGCATTATAACTCAAACAGAAAATCATGGGAAATTCACAATGCCCCCTAGCTAATCAAACGTGTGAGCACACCATCAGCCTGGCCTGGATACCAACAAAAAAACATGATATAGTCCAACAGAAACTTCAGAACATAAACCCTAACTTACTGAAACCTCTATCGTAGGTGTGTATGTGCAAAACATCCATTTTTTGGAGATTAGCGTAACCTGAAAGTCAACTAAAATCCTAACATAATCACCAAATAGCAAACCTCCCGCGGAAATCAACTAGAACCCTGACATAATCTATAAGCTTGCGCACCTAAAACTGAACTAAAAATCAGAGGGAGCTCACACAACATCAACACGAAGACTGAAACGAATGAGGACGAAAACCCCCAAACCCAAGATCCGAGCTCCCCCGCAACAGCCGCCGCGCTCCATCCAAAATGCGAGCACCTCACCGCAACATACCCACTGCGCTCCACCATGTCAGTGAATCGAGGCGACCGAGCCACCAGCGATACCATACAAAATGAAACAATGTGTAGACAGGCTAATACGGGCTGAAATCAATCCACAACAACGGACAACGAGGAAATAGGCTTGGAATACCCGAATTTCAAGCGGCGGCCATGCCTTCCATGGACCCGAATCGAAGCTTTCTCCACTGTAGGTCGACCACACTCGTGAGTCGCGGCCCTCTCCATCCCCGCTATTGGTGGCTACAGGGTAAACGCTCTCTCCGTCGGCTGTATCCCCGCCTCGCAAAACACCGCCCCCTCCGGCACCGGCGGTGCTGGCTGTGGCGTCTCCTCTGCCCTCTCCGCCATAACTTCCGCCTCTCTCTCTCTCTCTCCCGAGGAACAGAGCGCTGGATACAGACTAAATGAAATTGAAAGAAAATACTGAGCCGGAAAAAGAAAAGAGAGAGGGGCACGCGCACTGAGATTCGGGACAGAGATCCGACGGCCCCAAAAGTGCCTGTTTTTCAATTGCAAAACAGCTAGCTGTTTTTTAGAAAAACTGTAGATTTATTGGGAATCATGGGACACGTTTCTTGCCTTTTATCTAGCATAGCTTTGATCGCCGTATTGATCGGTAATCGGTTTTCTTCTTTCACAAGTTGAGTTGGTCATACGTTTCCTTCTCGAACTTCTCTGCCGTGTCTCCTGTCTGGATCCAAAAATTTGACTTAAATATACATGCTACGGTGGGTAATATTTTCGGACTAAGAGGGACAAATCGGTCCAAAAAAGTGTTGGACCGGAAGAAACACTTCGTGCTTTATTATTACTAGCACAGATGCCCGTGCGTTGCAACGGAAAATAAAAACTTCACTTTTAAAGAAAAAGTCGATGAGATCTAAATTTTGCCTAAAGTCTAGCCTCACTTAGCCCTTTCATCTAATCATTAATTTTCTTTTGTTTGATCTATTCTTTTGTACTACATAAGCCAAAAGGGTGGTTTTTAATTTAAGGTTGAGATTTGGCACAAAGTTCAGTCATATTTTTGACACCATCAATGTAGGGACTGTCTGGAGTCTCTCCGCCGGCCAAGTCCTACATCATGAAATAAATAGTACTACTTCCTACGTCATGAAGTAACCGACTTTACTTTGTCTAGATTTGAATGTATCTATATACCTAAAATACATTTAGATATATTTGAATCTAGACAAAACTAAGTGAGTTATTTCTAAACAGAGAGAGTAAATTAACAATGTAAAATAGGTAGAAGGTTGTTAGAACCCCCAAAATGACAACCAACCTGAAGAAAAATTTGGAACCCTTCTGAATTTGAAGAGGGATTTGTCGGCTATCAGTAGGGCTGCTAGCTAAATTGTTTGAACCTTGCTTCCTAGTTGTGGACAACTTAAAACTGAACTTATCACACGTTTCTTCTGCATCCCGGATGGTGGAGTGAGATGTACTCTCTCCGTTTCAAAATATAAGATGTTTTAGGTTCGTGAAAAAGATGAATCTAGACTTGTTTTAGTATGTAAATTCACTCAACTTTGGGATGAGTCTACACACTAAAAAAAGTTTAGATTCATTTTCTTTATAAACCTAAAACATCTTATATTTTAAAACGGAGGGAGTATGAGCTGGCTACGATGAGGCTTGATAATGAGAAGTATGAAGTGCAATAGTCTTGTACAGGTCTATGTCTCCAACCATTAATTTGAGCATGGGCCTGTACGGGAGGGAGAGCAGAGTCCATATCACGGATGCGTTGTCATCGTCCAGTGCCGGCAACGGCGCGATGCACATTCGGGTCACCTGCTTCTACCAGACGCACTTCTTCGGCCGGCCCTGTATGACCTCAGACACCTGGAGGAGGAGCTTCATGGGGCAGGGCCTCTGCATCGGCGTAGACGACCTGTTCAGCTCCAACCTCGATCTGAATTTCGCTCGCCCCAGCTCGCGTGCGACGCGACTCGTAGGACGGCGACCGATCCTGTATTTGGGGCAGCGGCAGTGCATGGTGCTGGGACGTCGGTGCAGGTTTCTTGTTCCCCACCGCGCTGAGATGGGCCTCAGAGTTCCACCTTCCCCTACTCCTCCTCATGCGCGGCTGCCACCGGCCTCCTAGCACAAGGCCATCTCCGTCCTCGTGCCTTCAGCGGATCGACTCGCATCATGCCCCACGCCTCGCCTGTCTGACTCACACAACACACTCCCATCCTTGGAATCGAGATTTGAGGTCGTGAGGCTCTTGGGTCGTGCTCAGGTTGAGGGGATTGGGGAGGAGGACGCTGGCGTGACGGTGGCGTCGAAGGGCCAGGCCGGCGAGGGGGTTGCAGGGCGGCGGGAGGAAGGAGGCGGATGGTGGCGCGACGGTGGCGTCGAAGGGCCAGGCAGGCGAGGGGGTTGCAGGGCGGTGGGCTGGAGGAGGCGTTCCCGTCGGGGCCAAGGACAGCGGGGAACAACGGACGGACGGATACCTGGCGGAAATTCAATAAGCGGTTGCACGGCACATGTAATTACTCCCGTGAAACAAATCTGAGTGCGATGGCCGATTTTTTAGTAATAAGTGGTATTGGTGAGAAATTTATTTTTTGGTGGGAGGGTAAATCGGTTCAAAAAAGAGTTGGACCGGAAGAAACACTTCGTCCTTTATTATTATATAGGTATAGATAGGAAACATGCTCGTGTGTTGCAACGGAAGCGAAAAATCTACATCATTTTAGTTAATACCTCAATGTACTTTGCACTCAATTATGGGATTCCTTCATAGCGGAAGAAAAGGTTTAAGGCTTTGTGCCATAAGAAAATTTAAATGGCAAATATCTTTGGTTATGAAGACCAAATATTTATTCACCAGCATAATATTATGGACGAATCCTCATGCAAATTGAATAAGGGCCTTGAATCTATTTTTGCCAAGGATGCCTGTTTAAAATAAAATATACCCTTTTGGATCGTTTAAAATGGATGGTTTTAGTTTCTTTTGACGTAGCAACAACCTCTACTTAGCACCCTTTTGACAGTCAGATCTTGACTTAATTAACATGGCTAGTCTCCAACCTTCTAGTGCTAGCTCTCATCCTCTAGCACCTTAGAAAAAATATACAGAGTAAAAGAGAAGTATACATGATGAGGCGTTTTTGGCTCCCAGTTTTTGAATTGAAATTTCAACGCAGGTTTAAAAAAAATCCAACAAAAAACTTGGTGCATACATCTTAACATTCTATGTGCTCACAAAGTCGTTTCACGAAAAAATGATATGTTTTATATCATGTGTAAAAAAGATAAAATTTGGCACTTAAAAAAATTCAGCTAGCATGTGATCAAAAGTGGATTTCCAATAACATTCATGAGTTAGCAAGGTTGGTCGGTTTCATCTAAAGTCCATATTATGCATGTTGCTCGTGTCCAACTGCCATCTTTGCTACCCTAGCAACAAAGAGGCCCGCCGTCTCATTTAATTATGCACCATGCCTATGCAAGGCAGCCCCATATCAGTTCCTCACCTTTAAATTAGGCCCACACACACTCTGGTTATCTCACCATCTATTCCCTCATCCCTCTCTTTTATTAAGCCTCCAATCTGTTCATTTAATTTAGGCAAGTGTGGTTGTTCATCGTTTCTTGGGTCAGCTTGCTGATATCCAAGATCATTTCCATCCTATATAACTTGGTGATGTTCGATCTAGGGGGGCAGGGTGGGACTAAAGTTGATAAGCCCTCTCTCTCTTTTTCCTTTTGTTTATTTTTTTCTTGGGCCTTTTCTTCCACTCGCCTAATTTCATGTCATTGGGCCCATCCGGCTGCTAACCAAGGCCACAAGCTCGAGCGTTGTCCTCCGTAGGCCAGCTGCTAACGATCCAAATGAGCAAATTCAGTACGTGTTAAAACAGCTTTTTTTTCTTACCGGTGGCAGTGGGTATTTTCTATATTGGCCGGAGGGCAAAACGGTCTAAAAAGTGTTGGACCGGAAGAAACACTTCGTCCTTTATTATTACTAGCAAAATGCCCGCGCGTTGCGGCGGAAGAAGAAATAATATGCTTATATACCTTTTTTCTAGGCGAACACATGTCGTTTGAAAAGATATTTTTTATCCAAATACTTCAAATTTTGCCCTAACATTGATTACCCGCATATCTTAGGCTTTATTTTGCTCTTTTGTACCTTTAATCATTTAAATTTAATCTATTTTACCATTCATATAAAACATGTCTGTGTCTTGCTATGTACTCCCTCTGTTCGGGATTATTAGTTTGGAGGACCAAATTCTTGGACATGGATCGCGTCCTTCCTCCTCTAGCTGAACACCATGGATCATATAAAAGAAATTATTTTTTGCATGACGAATACTTAAGATCCTAACCATGTGGATGGAAATTTTCCTCGAATGTATGCAGGTTCTCTTTCGTTTTCTTTCTCTACCATGTCCTGCAGACAAACCAATCGTGTCGATGCGGCCTTATCGTTCTTCGCGCCACTTAAAGGCTGGCAAGCTCAAACCGAAACTGTCTACAACTTGGCATTATTCATGCACCGACTGAAACAACAAAAAAAATCAATAATTAGATCCATCACAATATCTTCTTATTCTATGAAAAAAAATCTCCTAAAAAAATCAATCACAGTTTCTTCTGCCGTAAGGGATTTGGATGAGCTATAGCAGGGAGTTTGCTGCCAGAGACACGTAGGTGGCCGTAGGTGCTACTGCTACCGGACGAGAGGGCCTATGCTTCATGGGAAAACGATGTCTGCTACGGGACGAAGAGGGCCTTATGCTTTGAATTCTTGAGGGCAGCGGCTTGGCGGCCTGGAGGATGGCGGCTGTTCGATACCATGGCACCAGCCGGCGGCTAAGGGAACCCGGACGCGTGCGTGCACCTTTCAACGGCGGGGAAGAACCGGATGCACGCAGGGCATTGGCCGGCGGCACGCGTGGATGGGGCTCATGTGAGCGATCGATTGGATTGTAAGGTCGCGTGCAGAAAACGAACCCTATTCTTTTAAACTTAGCGGTGGCATAAGTAATATCTCCGAAACCGTTTGTGGTTATTGAAACTTTTTTCTTTCACTTACCGGTGGCGTTGGTGGATAATTATGTGGTTTTGTGGAAGGGTAAACCTGTCCAAAAAAGTGTTGGACCGGGAGAAACACTTCGTGTTTTAATATAATATATAATATAATATAATATATAATATATTATATATTACTAGCAAAAGTGCCCGTGCGTTGCACCGAAAAAGGCTATTTTTTTCAAACCTCCCTCTTTTGCACTCCCATATTTCTGAAAATCAAAATAGAAACAAAAATTCTTTGGACTTAAAAAGAGGGCAAAGGGGTCCAGCTGAACAAGGCTAGCTAGTCCAATGTTGGCTCAAGACGCCCTTCTTGCTTGTTCCTTAGTCGACATTGGCCATGCCACCGTTATAATTTAGGCATATCACATCCACGGTTCAGTCGACGTTGGCCGAGTACGAAACTGGCATGCGTCCAACATTTTTTAGACTAATTGATTCTCCCACCAAACCAAATATTATACACAAGTACATACTTGTCTTTATACACGAGTAAGAAAATAAATATAGATAGGGTGTTTCGTTCGGTCAACATTCTCATCCGTCTTGCCGAAACCGAGATACTAAGTTTCCAACACAAACATCCTTGCCGTCTCACTATATCTTGTGCGTGGCTATGATTAATTTTAGTTAAATACTTTTTATATGATAGATAATTTTACTACTAAAAAAGTTAGCCCTGCATTGCTATAAAACCAAGATAAAATTTATTCAAATATCAGCCTAAACGAACGTTGGTTTGGTGATTGTCGTTCTGAATACTCTTAGTGCTTTACTACAAATACTAAAATAAACACTTGGGGCTTAATAGAGAACATCAGAAGCTTAAACGTGGACAAAATAAATATGAAAGTTTAAAATAAAAAGGCTGCCAAAGAGATAAGGATTCGTTCCTCGCCGTGCAAGCTCAAGCCAAGCGCATGAGGCCCCTGTCATTATTTCACTTGCTCGCGCCGTCTGGCCGGCCGCCCCCGCCCATGATTCTCCTCCGTCCACCATGCCTCATCTTCCCCCTTCCACACTTACTCGCGCCGTCCGGCTAGCCGTCCCCGCCCATGCTTCTCCTCCGTTCTCCCGCTGATTGTGTACGGGGCCGGCCTTCTTCTGCTCCACCCAAGTCTCAAGCGTCTGCTTGTCTCTTCCATCTCTTCCTATTCCATCTCCCACTACATCCATTTATTAGATCTCAAATCACGGTGCTAGTGCCATCTGATTTATTAGGCGAC
Organism: Avena insularis; assembly: GCA_023614405.1. Lineage (NCBI taxonomy): Eukaryota > Viridiplantae > Streptophyta > Magnoliopsida > Poales > Poaceae > Avena > Avena insularis. Next base: position 279,376,709 of record CM042691.1, read on the forward strand.
TGATTCCTGTCGATTTACAGGCGTATATAAATTGGTGGAATTTCTTGCAAGAAATCAAGGTGGTACTATTTAGTAGCATCCATCTCTATTTACCGTAAGAGGATCACGTGCTCACGGCCAAAGGCCAAAGGCCAGCAGCCTAGCGCTGCTATCGGGTCGGCCCATATGCCTGTTTATGGTTGAAATTCGTTACCGGTGGCGGTTAGAGTAATTATGTGTTTTTATGAAAGGGTAAAATAGTCTAAAAAAGTGTTGGACCGGGAGAAACACTTCGTGCTTTATTATTACTAGCATAATACCCGTGCGTTGCTACGGAACAAATGTTGAACACCGCAATCAGATATTGAGATACATATTAAAATAGCAAAATTTGTACTCCTTCCGATATATACCGAATCTAGACAAATCTAAAAACATTAATTTGACTTCCCGTTTCGCCGCCACCAAGGTCCGTGTGCCGCAGCCGCCGGCTCTCTCTTCATGTACTTACTTGCTAGCCAGCGCGTCCGGTGTATGCGATCTCCCCGGCTCCACTCGATCCCGTTTTGCTGCCACCAAGGTCCGTGTGCCGCAGCCGCCGCTCGGCTCTCTCTCGCGAGCTCCCTGCGGGTACTGCTCTCCCTCTATTCTCCGGCCTGCAAGCCCCCTTCCTCAAGCTCCTTCTGGCCGTTATGTCTTAGATCGGCAACAGCCTGCAACAATTCCGTTTATAATCGTGCACCGTATAGAGCTTAAGAGCTAGCCCACATCCTCGTTCAATCATTCAACCATATATGTCTTCAAACCAAGCCAACGGTGCTGTTGCTTGCATATTCTCTTAGTAGGAACCTATATAAACCGGTGAGAACTATTGTAAGGCAGCGGTGTGGTACTAAATGAACGTGAATCACATGACGGTAGAAATAACCAAGGGCCTCTTTTGACGTTGGTGCATCTGGGCCTGGACGCACATGTAGTCTAGCCCATGAAATAATGCCAGCAATGGATCAAAGCACTAACCTTTTTTCATGTTATGGCGTGGAAACGAATTGACGTGAGGGGAAACAGCCTAACGGTTTTTTGTTTACCGATGGCTTGCTAGGAATATATGTTTTGGTGGGAGGGTAAATTCGTCCAGAAAAGTGTTGGACCGGAAGAAACACTTCGTCCTTTATTATTAGGTATAGATTAGGGGTAGGGTATAGATTAGATAGATTAGATTAGATTAGATATTAGGTATATATATATAGATATATAGATATAGATTAGGTAGTATACTATAGATTTGCACTGTCCTTCTTTTTGCATTGTATAGTCGTGTCAATTTGGAACGGTGAAGGCCCATCCTGCAGGAGCTCTGTGTTCTATGGTAATTGGGCCGCAGGCCCCCAAATACTGAGTTCCCAGGGACACGGATGTAAATATGACACAGACCTCCCCGGTTTCCTCTGCAAGTTTGCAGAGCCATCGCAAGCATAAAGCTAGGGTTTAAGCAGCCTCGCCGCCTCCAGATCTCCAAACCCTCGTCGCCGCGGCAGAATCCGGAGAAGTAATCGAAAGCGGAGCTTGCGAGGAGTCAACATGTTCCTAGGCGCGCTCCCGCGGAAGCCGAGCAAGGAGGCGGCGTACAAGGAGCTGCGCGCGCACCTCTACATCATGGCCGGTTGCATCGCGGCCATCCGCGCCGCCCCCTACGTCCTCCACTTCCTCAACCGCGAACCCGAGATGACGGAGCTCAAGTTCTAGGGCAGTCCCGATGCCCACGCCCCCCCTGTGGTGAGCCCCCCCCCCCCCCCCCCCCCCCTCCCCCCGACTTCGCTGTTCTCTAGGGTTTGGTCGATTTGGGTGCAGTATGGCGTGATCCGGTTTCTGAATCGGCGTGTGACCCTGTGCTTATGCGTGTTTTTGGTCGATTTGGTACGGTATCCTAGGGTTTCGTATGCGTAACTAGGCTTCGTAGTCGTAATTTGCGCGGTTGGATTAATAGCGGTTACCCCCAGTGCGTTCCTAGGGAGGGCACCGTGGGTTCCGATCGATCTATGTCGACGAGGTGAATTTGATCAGATCCATGGGCGTTTCTTGGAAGCCATTGTGATTGTTTCTCGATGTTCAATTTACGCAATTCAATTCCGTTCAACGTGTTTGTATGGTATATTCAGGCATATGGTGGCCCTAGGCTGTTTTTCGGTGCTATTGTGTACTTGGAATGGTGGTTGACGATATTTTTGATTTCTTGAATATGCAATGGTTACTGTGGTCTTGATGTGTCTTTGCTGCCCTTATATATGGTAATTGGTTGAAGCATGTGGGAACTGGTTATGATTGTTCCTTTTTTTATCGTACGAATTGGCAGCTAATCTGTGGATGTCATGAATTATTAGGCCGAATTAGCACTTAACTGTTGTTTCTGCAAGTTAATTGTGCTAAATTTTCCAAGGAAGAGCAGCGTGAATTATCCAGTCATCGTTAGGTTTTGTTTACATGATGCCTCTCCTCATTACTACCTTGGTTAATGCCTGTTGATTTTCTGTTTTTTGTATATCGGGAGATCCTTTGTTATTTGTAAAGTTTGGGAACACTGATTTTAGAATGAGAAATTAAAAGGAAAAGCCTTTTTTTGTCATAACTACCTCATCATTATAGCATAGAATAGAAAGATAAACAATAGATTGTTTGCTTGGAAATATTTTATCATGTTTTGAAGAGTCAAGCTAGCTGTTGAAAGCATTGTGATGTTGAATTTTTCTCATATTTAGACTTTAGTTGATTTACCATTCTCATTCTGTGTTATCATCTCATGTTTTAGTAGTACCAATTAGTGTCTGATTGAAAGATGGACTCATTTGTAGAGATTGAGTATTGTACATGCTTGATCACAGTTGCAAGTATCATTGTCATTGTGTTTTTTTGTTTGATTTTGGCTCAGGGATCAAGAAGTATTAGTGTTTGGATGACAATTGCATATGTTAAACTTATTCTGTGGTCCTTGCTCCTTACAACAATAACTGTGTTTTGTGGTTCAAAGGATGCGAATATGTCTTGATTTTTTATTTTCCTTCTTAGCGCAGTATCTATTTCTTTGTTCCACTTTGTTGATGTGCTACATAACATTTGTTATTTCTCGAGATCTGCTTGTGTAAAAAAAGCAGTGGAATTTTTTTTTCTGTTCGCCATTAACGTAGTTGTTTAGTACAACCTCTGATCTGATTTAATTGTCCCATGTTTAGAACAAGGTTTAGGCAAAGAACCTCTGACAGTTTAATCGGGTTGGAGGAAGTAGTAATGCTTTCTTAGGATCATGTTTACTACTCCCTCCGTCCATAAATAGATGTCTTAGATTTGTCAAAATTTGGATGAATCTAGACACTATTTAGTATATAGATTCATCCAAATTTTGATAAACCTAAGACATCTATTTTGGGATGGAGGGAGTATTTTGTTAATTAACAATTGGAACTAGCAAAATCCATGCATATGTTTTCATAGTCTTTAGCCTTGTAACTAAGGTCATTAAAATGATGGCAACACATCACTTGCATAAACTTAATTGGATTTGGAGTTAGCAAGAAAATCAAACCATTGTGTGCTTTAGATAGAACTGAAATGCATATCTGAGGTTGGTCTAGAACAATGTGTCATGTTGACTGAATGTACAGTTCATTTTGAGTTTATTGAACTGAATCACACTTACAATGCCAGTGTCCTGGTTCCCATCCATTAGTCAGGCTACGATGTTATCTGTTTGTTTTTGTCTGATACCTTGTGCGACTAGCTGTATTTCCCTTTGCTAGTTTTATCTATTGATAATTCATTTGTAACATGGCAACAGTTGGTAAATTTTGAAGTTGCATCAGTCAGCAATAATTAATTTTCGCAGATTTCTGTCTTTCAAGATTTTGTTCTGGATTTTGTGACCTATTTCAGTTGTTATGATTATTTTACTTGCTCCAAATTGCAGTAACCCAGTGGCTGATTAATTTCTTATCCTTCTGTAGGTGTGACTGGGATGGCCCTAGTTCGTTGATCACTGCAAAGTTACTGTCAGGGCCGGGCTTCTACGTCCCTTATGAAACATGAATTTAGTTTTTGCTGATAGGCATCAATCTTTCTTTTGCGTGAGGATTCAATGATAGTGTTTGCATAATAAACTCTCTTCCTTGCAATTATCTTTGCCCCAATGACTATATGGGTTTTGTTGATCAGTGGTGCATGTCTTTCATATTCAATTTTGCTTGGCTATGTTATGGACTTGTCATTGTTTCCCTGGTGTCCCACTGTCTTGTCCTCAAGAACAGAAGTTGCAGCTTCGTTGCAAGCACAGGGGTAACCTGACAGCTAATGACAATGGTGCATCTGGATTTTTGCACCTACTCCATCCTAGAAGAACTGTGTACAGCTTGGAAGTAATAAACAAGCTCTGTTACATTATCTTTACCTTGCTGACTTTTGTACCGTGCCGAGGTCCTCTGAATGTGTTAATACATCTACTGGTAGTACTGAAATTTATCCCAGCACGGGACGTATTATCTTTAGCTAGGTCTAGTTTGTCAAAAAAGACCTGCTCTCTCATAGGAGTATTGAGTCATTGTCTATGGTGAAAACCTCAATCTGTGGGTAAATTCTTTATCATCTCAATTTTTGACCGGGATGCACAGCTTTGTTCACCAGCAATGACCAGAGAAAAGACCATAAAACGGCATAGGCATAGTCTGAGAGTGAGAGCCCCCAACTCAGTAGTTACAAATGGAGATTTTCCTTTCAGCAGTGCTCGGCGAACTCATGACAAGATCAGTGAGTTTCTAAATCAACAAATATTCCAAGCAGCAGCCGGTTCTGGCTATGGAGCTTAACCTGGACCTGGAGAGGATTTTCTTCGAGCGCTGCGCAGGTCATCATCAACGAGGCCGAGGGGCGGCATATCACAAACCAAGGTATGCTTCGGCAGCTGAGCATGCTGAGGGATGCCATGTATTAAGGCTCCTACGTGCTGGACACGCTCAGGTACAGAGCTTTTGCTTCTGAAGAAAATGGAACTGGAGATCATTATAAGGTTGTGAATCACTCGTGGGCTCTGTCCAAATTCATCTGTGCAAAACGTCTGTGTCTATCTAGCAGCAGGAGCACAGACACTTCACAGGAACTTGAAGTAGAACAGGCCCTTGACAATTTGAGAACCATGATTCTTGATCTCAGTGAAACGGTCACGTTCTTCCTACAGTATGCATCTCCTGATGGAAAACTGCATGTTTGGCCGCCAGACGGAGATGGAACTGGCCCTCAACTTCCTGTTACACACACCGGCTTGCAGTAGTAGACTTGACACGTTTGATGTCCTCCCGGTTGTTTGTCCAGTGAGTTGTGGGAAGAGTACCCTTGTTGCTCATGTCTGCAATGACGAAAGAGTCCGTGATCATTTCTCACAGATTGCGTTCTTTAGACACGGTGTATTCAGAGTTGAAGGCATAGCCATTTTGACAGACGGGTGTACAACGAGACGTGCACAGAACAGCAGGGAAGTGTTGATTGTTTTCGAGGTAGTTGGGGAACTCGACGATGATCTGTGGCAAAGGCTGCGTTCTCTCTCTCTACAAGCCGCACCGCAAGCGGTAGTAAGATCATAATCACTAGCCGGTCTGACAAGACCACAGAGCTCGGGACAACACAGACAATGACTCTGAAGGATCTGCCCCATGAGGCGTTCTGGTATTTCTTCAAGGTGATCACGTTTGGAAGCATGGATCCTGCCGGGATGCACCCGAGACAAGCGTATCTGGCAATGGAGGACGCTAAAAGGGTCTCTAGTTTATGCAAACGTCACTGCATATCATGCTCTTCTCAAGAGGAGCTTCCTATGATAACATTGCAAGATGTGCTATATGGAGACGTCAAGCCTCGAGGGACATTAGAGGTCCTTGCATGGAAGTCCCCTTTACCACCTTACCGTTGCTATATCTTCACTTGTGAGATTCAAAACCTACAAACTAGAGTCGTCAAGAGGAGGCGCTCTCTGAATAATAGTGCCATTAGACGTGGTTAATTAATTAGTGGTGTAGATGGAAGTATCGTGTATTGTTGTATTATTACCTGCTTGTGCATAATTATATGTTTTTTACTTAAAGACTAAATAAGTGGTAATATTGTGACACATAGTTTTTTTCTTTTAACTAGCGCATTTTAATGAGCTCTGTGAAATGTGCACTTGTCAGTGGTTTTACTTGGCTTAGATCATTGGGAAGAGGCTCCCAAATGGACATATTTGTAAGGAAAGATTCGGCAACATGATATGTTATTTTACTACATTCGTTCTAAAATGTAAGCCCTTTTACAAGTGAGGTAGTACTTGGGTAGAGTTTCAAAATGTAAACGCCAAGCAGGAACAATGGAACGCGGCATAGCGCCTGTCAAAGATGGCATCCGAGCTCTTCAGTAGGCGATCTGGCTGGGCACAAATGACGTGGCCCATTTGAGTTAGATGAACCGCCAAATCTCTTGTTGCTGCCGTTTTGATGGGGTGCCAGCTCCTCCTGAAGTTTGGTTGCTGTGTAATGTTAGATGTCTTCCGTATTTTTCGGGCACCTATGCTCTTTTAGGCGTCGTGGCTCCCCTCGCTTCATTCTTTGGCCCAAGTTGATTCTCCTGGTGAAAAACTTATTAGGTATTTTTCCTTCAATTTATTGACGTCAAGAAGGTCCTAAAACAACAAAAGCATGAAAAAGGAGGTTTTCTGCCTCCCAGAAATTAAATACCAATGAAAGGGACTTTATAGGAAAGTCCCGTAAATCCTCTAAATATGCATAAATAATGATGGATCAAGGTAAATATGATTCTAAACAGTTCGTAAAGGTCCTAAAAATGATGATGCAAAATGCAAATATTAGCACTTAGCAGATTCCTGAAACTCTAGGTGCAAATGTCCCGCTGCGGGTATACCGGGGGCTAGAATGTGCCACATGGTCCCAAACATTGTTTTCCTTGTATCTTTGGCCTAAACAAACCTAAACCAATAAAGGCGGAACCTCGTGCGGAGAAATCTAGGGGGTATACCTCTACTCCCGGGCCCACAGACCAGTGCTTTTGACCCCCAGAGCCTTGGAAACCCACCAAAACTTGCTTGTGAAACTAGGAAACATGCAAGTGGACCTAGGATATGTGTGAAAGTGTGGTGGAAGGCCCATAGATGGAATACATAGCTCCCTGGTGTGACCGTCTTCACATTCGGGCGATAACACTTAGTAGATTCCTAACACTTTAGGTGGAAATGTCCCGTTGCGGGTATACCGGAGGCTAGAATGTGCCACAAGATCCCAAACTTACTTTTCCTTATATCTATGGCCTAAACAAACCTAAACCAATGAAAAAGGTACATTGGTTGAACCTCGTGCGGGGAAAGCTAGGGGGTAGACCTTCCCGGGGCCCACAAACGGGTGTTTCCGGAGGAGAATGACCCCCGGAGCCCCGGAGACCCACCAAAACTTGCTTGTGGAACTAGGAAATATGCAAGTGGACCTAGAATATGTGTGAAAGTGTGGTGGAAAGCCCATAGATGGAATACATAGCTCCTGGATCTCTAGGTAGAAATGTCCCGCTACGGGTATAGCGAGGGATAGAATGTGCCACATGGTCCCAAACTTGATTTTCCTTGTATCTTTGGTCTAAACAAACCTAAAGAAACAAAAAAGTATATTGTCAGAACCTCGTGCGGAGAAATCTACGGGAGTAGACCTCCCGGGCCCACATACCGGTGCTTTCGCCAGAGAATTACCCCCGGAGCCCCAGATCTAACAAAGTCCTGATGTGGACCTATGATATGTTTGAAAGTGTCCATAGATGCAATATGGATGCTATTAGAGATAAAATATGTGCTGAAAGGAAATGATGGCAAAAACAAGTAAAAAATTAGAAAAAATGTTTTTGTCGTGCCGTGTAAGGCGCACGGGGAAGCCTTTTCCCGCGTGTGGATGAATTCGGGCTGAAAATTTCGCCCGTTATAAAAATAAAGGGTGGGAAATTTTGCGCGTAAAATAAATTTGCTATTTGAAATCTTTGTCGTGCCTGACAGCGAGGCACACGACAAAGCCCTGCCGTCACCACGGCTCCGCTAAGTGCGCCGAAGTGGTGGGCCCTACGTGATGTTGTGCTGTGCGCCTTTTCTTCCATTTGCCGTGTCTTATTTCTTTGCCAAGTGTTTTTTCTAGGCTTTGCCGTGCCTGTTTTGTTTGCCATGAGGCTTAGGTCCTTTTACTGTGTAGGATTTCTTTGCCTTGCGCTCTGCTCTGGCCCATCACGACAAAGGGTTGTTTGCCATGAATTGGCGCATGACAACGCTACGACGCACGTCAGTGACGTTTTTCTGGTAGTGATAACCAGAACATCAGTTCATCATAGCTAGGTACCTATGCGATCACTGCAGCTCCTTGCTAGTAGCCAGAAATGAAGGATAAGATGGTATACATATGAGCATAGTAATATATGGGCATGTTAGGAAACTCAGTGTTCTTCAAGTGATCATGGCTGAAATACCGTGTGCTAGTTGTGCTTGAAATATTAGGATACGGATAAATGAAACAATGGTAGGGACTTAATCACAATGTGGCTTCAATAGTGCTCATCTTCCAACAATATGGTAGAGGTGTCCTCGCACCATTGAGTTCGGCTAAGATCTCTTAGCTTTGACACCTTGATTGACCTGACTTTCGACTTCCTCAGGTATTTGTACACTTGAGTTAAGTAGATCTCTTTACCACATAACTTAAAAACCACCTTGGCAACAACATTTAGGTGCACCTCTATGTTACTCTTCTCAGTCCTGACCCTCTAGGACGATTATCTTATTCAGGACGAAGGTGGATGTTAAAGAGGCTCATTGCATGGTTGCCTTCGTTTGTGCCTTAGCGGCCAATTTTCTACCTCCTTCATCGCAAGATTCTCAGGCGCCTCCAACACCATTCCAAGAACCTTAGGCATCTTCGGCATCACTGTATTCTCATGTAGTGGTTGGAATCTTCAACATATGACACATCTAGGAAGTACAAATGAACTAGGGCCTCACTAAACGCCTCCATTCCATCATCCTACAACATATTAGCAGCTTAAGCATGCATCCTGACAAAAATGTTAAGCATGCATCAATGTATAAGGATAATGCCGGTAGAAGGATGGGAACTATAGAGTGTAGAATCAACCCACATACCAACAATCACCCTTATACATATACTACGTACCATAAACAACATCTGATTTGGCATAATAACATATCTAGCACGTTCTCAAAGATCTAAGCTACAAGCTAAGGATATCCCAACTTAATTATTGGCCAGTAGAATTGGTTAGTATCCCAACTTAATTTTATGAATTATATAGTCTCTTGCTAGTTTACTATGGTTCCACAAAAATAACATTTTTATTTTACGAAATAGTATTTATATTAATCAAACACCAGTGTTATAATCCTCATAACAGAGTTCATGTGTATCTATTGGACCCATACATAGCCAGACCGCAGCCCTGGCATCAGTTCGTCCCATGTTGGCGAGAGGATCACTAATCAAGTTTTTCTCACGCCTAATGTGCTCTACCTTAAACCCTACCATGTCTCTGGTGAGTCTCTTTATCTCTTGGAGCAAGAAAGTGTCGGACAATATATTCTCCTCCACATCTTTGATCATAGTCATCGTCTCCATGCTTCCATCTCTATGATGCATGGAAGGTTAGTCCATTGAAGCGCTAGTGCACAACCTTTCATGCATGCCGAAAGCTCCACCTCCAAGGGTGATGAGCATGGAAACAAGTAGCGGCAGGAAGACAAGATGATGTCTCCCTTGTATTCTTTCGGCACCACACCAATACCGCCCTTCGTGACTCCGGTTGGAACAAACCATCAACGTTTAGCTTCATCCATCCTATTGCCGGGAGAGACCAACGTCTCTTTGGAGCATTGGCCTGCTCTCCTTCTCCTTTCCGCTTCTGCTGCACCCTGCTTTGAACAACAAACGCCTTCCCCTTAATATGGTCTGCCTACGGGTAATTCTTGATCGTTGTGATAGACTCGATGTAGCTACATAAAATATGCGAGAAGCTTCCACCGGTGGTGCTGGTTTGCAATGGACCACCTCGTTTGTGAGGTGCCAAATAATCTTCCATAGAAGCATGAGAATTCTTGCACAGTCCATCTCGGATCCCCCGTCCAGTAGATGAAGCACCAATTCTTCTCTAGTATTGAACACTGTCGAGGGGTCCGGCAGTGGCCAGACTTCCATCATCGCCTACCAGAGGTTTTTTCCATTGGGCACATGCAGAAGGCGTGGAAGTTGTCATCTCATTCGATACCAAGAACACATATGTGTGAGAGACTGCTCTGGGGTGGGGGATGGCACCCCCATAACGGCGTCCAGATGGCACAACGGCCATCCGGTGTGCTGCTCATGGCGTCCATATAGGGTTGTTGGTGCCCATCTCCAACCAGTACGCGCTCTTGACGTCAAGGTACCATTTTTCCACAACTAACTTTTTATGAATTATACTACCTCCATTCTATAAAAAAGGTGCATGATTTTTTTCAGAAACCAAATAATGTAAAGTTCGACTAAACTTTTAGAATAATATATCAACAATCATAATATCATACATATATAATATGAAAAATATATAGTAATGTATCTAATAAAATTAATTTGACATTGTAGATCGAGTTTTCTCTTCAACCCTTGGTCAAGCTTTACCTAGCTAGAGTTTTGAGAAAATGTATACTACGTCTTATTTAAGAAAAAACGGGGTAGTATAGTCTAGCAGCAGGACCCAGAATGTGTAATGTGAGTAGCAAAACCGAAGGTGAAACACATATGATAAAAAAAACCGTTGCGCATTAAGTATCTGGATTGGAACTTTAATTAAGCTGTGACCAAATTCTGACAGTGGAGCTGGAGCAAAGAACGCACGGAAATGCATAGACATTATGGTTTCCAAGCTCGACTGGTCTGGCCCTCTCAGCGCGCGCGAGCCGATCGAGGTCTGTCCAATCCTTGGGCGCGCGACGGATTGATGGGTGATGGCGTGTCGTGGCAGCTCAGAAACAAGAATCAGGTCCTAGGCTCGATCGCCTATGCGGACTTCCGGTCCGACCGGGTTCCGTGGGACGCGCCACCGTCACAACCGTCAGCGCTTTCACCTTTTTTTTTTTTGAACAGTCGCTTTCACCTTCTTGGAGCACAAGATAGAAAACAAGCACACCGTTACGCGGCCCCCCCCCCCCCCCCCCCATTTTCCCCATAACCAGATACCCCACCACCCCTCTCTGGCCCTCTCCTCTTCTCCACGACTCCACCCACTTCCAAAATCCACCACCCCAAAGCCCTTGCAAACCCCACTCCGGCCGCCGGAAACCCCTCCCCCACTGTCGTGATGAGGTCCCGTTCGGCGCCGGCCACCGGCACGGCCTCCAGGATCCCGGGCCCACGGCGCTGCTCCAGCGGTTCGCCGCGTCGGGGCAGCCCGATGAGGGTCTGGGATGTGGTCTGCCCGGCGTACGGACGCATGGCTGCGCCGGCGGCGGAGAACGACGCGGTGGAGGATGGCTGGTCGCGTGTCGCGACTTCGCGGAGGGTTCGCACGGATCTGCCTAGGGCGACGAGGGTTCGAGGCCCGGCGGTGGCCACGGCAAGTCGTTTCGCGCTCCTGAGGTACATGTAATTCCCTTTCTCCTCCTTGCGTCTTCGCGCGCGGCATCCAGAAAGCGCACCGCCTTAATAATTGGATTTATGCTACGCAGTGACATGCCTCCGTCTCCCCCGCGACCTGCGCCCGACAGAGTTCGCTTGGGTGCAAGGACGGCTCCACCTCGTCGCGGAGTCGCGGCCGCGCCTCGCCGTGAGGCGGCGGCGGTCGCACGATCCCAGCCCACGCGCGTCGATGGCGCGCCACTGCAGGCCCCGCGGGTTGAATCCTGGGCGGCCAGATTCAGGCGGGCGGTTACCACTGTTGTTGGCTCCGTTGCTCCCGCCGACGGCGTGGCGGCAGGCGTCGCGCCGGTTGAGTCCTGGGCCGCCAGGCTTAGGCGCGCGGTTCTTGGCGTCGTGGCGCCCGCCGACGGCGTCGTCGCGCCATCGCGCCGTATGGAGGTCGCTCGGCGTGGCTCCGTTCCAGCACGAGATCCCGGCGCAGGGGCCGAACGGGGAGCACCACGGCCTCCACCAGTACACGCTCGGCGCGCAGGTGCCACCGTTCCAGAGCCACCGCACGGTCGCGGAGATCCCGGCGCAGGGGCCAAACGGGGAGCACCACGGCATCCCCCAGTACACGCTCGGCGCGCAGGTGTTCCAGCACCACCGCACGGTCGCGGAGATCCCGGCGCAGGGGGAGAACGGGGAGCTCCAGGGCCTCCCCCACTACACGCGCCGGTGGCTACTCGAGGCGTGGCTGGGCAAGGCCCTGCCGATGCCCAAGGTGCACAGGCCGTGCAGGGACCTCCTACCCGCTTCCAGGCTGCGGGAGGCGTTCCGGAGCATGCTGCTGGGTTTGGGGGAGCAATACCAGCACCAGGCGTTGGCGGGGAAGGCCCAGCCGCCGGGGGCGCAGCAGGGGCTGGGGGCGAGGCTCCACCTGCAGCAGCACCGGCAGATGGTGGTGTTCCTCCTGATATCGCTGGAGTCAGGGACGGAATGCACGCCCGACCCTTCCCGGTTGCCAGGTGCCCTTGTCACCGCCGTGCCACCATGTACAGTGCATGCTGCTCGACAGTCCGCTGTGACGGCTGCCGATGCAGTTGTATTGCCCATGCCCAGCCTCCGCGTCCGCTTCCTCCGGTGGCCCTCGACGGCGTACCATCCAGTCTCCGCATACGTCAGCACATCCCGCGGCCCGTCCCAACATCCGAGGTTCTATTCCGAGTGTCGAGGAGAGGAAGGATACTGAGACACCGCTTCATTTCGGTTGGAGAGTTGGCCAGTGGCGAAGCAATCGGCAAGTCACGAGTTTTCGGCTACGTCATCCATGGGGAAGGAAGGGTGAATGAGATTCTGGATCCAGTGATCGAGAATGTGAGCATCGCATCAATCTTCGAGACCCCCGTGAGTATTATTAACATGCTAAATTATTTTGTTTGAACAACATACATTCTGCAATCATGTTCTTGAAGCATAAATGTATGTTCCTGTCACAGATTCTCAGTGGCTGATGCTAGGCGTCGAAGGCGATCATGCAGTCTTCCTGAGGCTTTGATGTTCCGCTTTGATGTTTGATGCTAAGCTGGCTTTCTTGTGCTAAGCTTTGTTATAGTGTTATTGCAAAGGTTGATAAACTGTATTTTGAGACAGCATGTTATTCGCCTACAAGCTCTATAAGACTTTGGTAGTACTTTTTTCTCTGTCACCTTCGTAAGTTAATTTTGTGTGCTTGCTGTCCGTTCTCAGCTTTTTTTACCCAGTTAGATTATTGTACTCGGTACTTTTTTGTTTGTTACCACAAGGTTTGACAAGCTTTGCGCGCAAACATTTGTTTGCCGGGCGCAGACACACGGCAAAGGCCTCCACGTTTTCCGTAGTGGCGGAATTATTATCGTGATACTGAACATGATTACAGGTGATCGTGGGCGCATGCAAGTGTATGGGCAGTGTATGACTGGGCTGCCCAACAGACTAGTGACACGTTCTCCATTTGGACGCCAGCCGGATGGACCCTGCCATCGTTGAGGCCTTGGGGTACGCATGCCAGTAGGCTCTATGCCAACAACACATCCTCACCCCAAGGTCGTGGTGCGGCAGCCTTGACGTGAACATCTCAGTCGACAGCCTAGGTGCTAGCATTGCTTGCCATTGCTCATGAAGAGGTCATGTTTCTGTACCTCCTGCTATCCAAGAGTTGAGTAGCCATTTCCTGTCTTTTTTGCACAAGTTCATGAAGTTTATTTTTGAGCATTCTGTCATATTAAAAGTGTAAGTTATAAAACTAAATAGAGGTTATTTCATACCGTAGTCTGATCATCAAAATTTAGATCTGACTTTTCCACTTCGTTTGATGTTTGCAGGATATCACACAACTTCTACTGCACTGCAGCCATTCCGTTCTTTTTCTATTTCACATGTTGTCAACCAATAATGCATGCCATATTTTTTGTACTTCGGTGGGCACAGCATGCTTGAATTGGAGTTTAGGTAGTAGAATCAAAGGTTTAGATGTATTTCAATTATTATTTGACAGCTTTGTGTGGGTAATGTGATCTTAGTATCAAGCACATGCACGATGCATCAAATATACTGAAAATGAATATGAAAGAACATTATGAAGAATATTTCCTTCTGAAGAATAGTATGGAAATATAAAAATTCAAGCCCATTTTCTATCCGTGTGATCCACCAATCAAGAGATGAACAGAGATATGATATAAGTAATGGCCTTGTGATTGACTATCCCATCGATATATTGTGACATACTTGATGCTTCTTCCTTCAATATTCAAGCTCTGACGCGCCCTACTTATTTAGATTTTTTTGAATGCCTTTGCAGTGAGGAGTGTGAATTTCCAGAAGTATGGTTGCATATTTTTGTTCAGAACGTTGAAGAACTAGCCAAAGAGAGTACAACCAGGAGACACAACTAGATCAATGCTTTCTTACTTTGACATAAAGAAACAATGGGCTTCTTGGTATGGATTAGTTTTGCTTCTCATATCTGATATGTGTTTTTCAGGGAAGAGTTCATCAGGTAGATCTTGCTTGCATGATAAAAAATAGCGAGCTTTCTATTTGTTCTTGTATTTTGCATGGTATTCTACAAATAACCTATTAATGAACATTCTTGTTGCTTAGATGTTAGGTGGATAGCAGGGATAATAATTTTGAATTTCGTTTATATTTTTGGAACATGACGCCACACATCTGTTTCAAACTGGATCTTCTTATTTAAGTGCATACGTTCCATCCTTTGGAATTTCATATGGGTGATGCGTCTAAGGAAGCAATATGTCCAACATTTGCAAACAAAAAATATAAACAAAATTTATTTAAACTGACAAGAGTTGTAATCACTAAGCTGGGACAATTCGTTTTTGCACTAATTTGTGGCACGGAAAAATGAAAATGAGATAGAGAAACTTTTATTCTTTTTGGAGAGAAACGGTGGGAGAATTCTACACTGAATTTTTTATTTAAATAATAAACTGTGTAAAATATTACAAGGATATATAGTTGGTTTTGTATTGTTGAGCATGCTTATTATTTATCCCGTGCCCGAACAAGTGCAACTCTTTCAAATATACTTCTTTCCAACCCATGAAATATGTCCTATGGTCTTTGGATATCTTGTTCTTTTGAATAATCAACCCATATGAAATGGAGAGGCGTCGGGGATATCTCAATTTTTTAGCTACATCAGTAGGGCGTGAATATGAAAACAAGGGTGCTTAAGTTGATCTACATTATTAGACAGCGAAGCTGCTCTTGACAAAATAACTTAACAACTGCAGCTTTATATGCATATGGTTAACTTATAAAATTTTATCGAATCAAATTTTAGGCAAAGTGGAACTCTTTTTTGCACTATTATGTGGCTATATCTCATTTTGCACATGTGAAGTTTCATGTGTCGTTGGAGGAGAACGAGCGAGAGAGAGAGAGACTTAGTGGTTTTTCGTCGTGCATGCCATTTTCGATTTTTCTATTATCTATCGTAGAGGACCGCCAACGGGGTACCCCTTGCCCCATGACATAGGAGCTATCCCATAGCAAAATGACAAGGCAACAGACAATGAGTATCTCAGTGATCTTTTTATTTGTGTCACATCCCAAAATTTTCCAAATTTTGAAATGTGAAAAATAAACAAACAAAAGAAATAAATGTTGAAATTTAGGGGGAAAAGAAACTTTTTGTTTCTAAATGGAGACATCAAAACTTACTTGAACAAAATTTGAATGAAAAAGCAAAAAAAAAAATTCAAACAGATCAAATGCATTCAAGCATGGAATGTATCTTGATATTGAGCGCTTGGAAAAGTTAAACCAAAAACCTAAACCCTAATAAGAGAAAGGATCATCGAGATCACTCCAATACTATGGCTTTGTTCCATATAAAAAATTTAGCAACAACATTCCTAAAATAATCAATTTTGATAAACACCAATATTACAAAACCATGGGAATTGGTTTAACTCTATTTGGAGCCATGGATAAAAACTTATGATTTTTATAAGATAAAAAAAGTATTCCAAGGATAATAAAGCTCATAGCTAAAATCAATACTTAATTGTGGACAAAGTAATTTTAAAGGATATAAAAAGATAAATAATTATTAAATAAAAATTTACAAATTGGAATCACCATTTTTGGGGCTATAAATAAAAAGATATGAATTATATAAGACAAGGAAAGAAAGAAATAAGAATTATTGCCAAGACAATTTAAACCATGGCTAAAATCCATAAGTAAATTGAATAAAAGTGGATCTAAATAATATAAAAGGATAAAGGTTTATTTAAATAAAATTATATGGGCTTAAGTACCATATTCAAAATTTATTTAAATAAATGCCAAGGTGCCACACTAATTTTAAATGATTAATAAATCATGAAAAATATTTGAAAATCTCTACATGGACTAAATAACCAACCTATATTATGTGTAAAATATTCTAAAAAGGCTGGTGAAGTTTTTGAAATCAAATTAGTGTTTAAATCAAATGAATTGAATAAAAACAGAAAACAGAAAAAAAGGAAAAAGATTAGAAGGAAAAAAAGGGGAAACCCAACCAGACCAACTAGGCCTAGTAACCCAGCCCACCCGGCCACTCTCCATCTCCCCCTCTGCTCTTTTCTCACCCGCGCACACCGCACCCCTCACTGACAAAGTGGCCCCACTGCCACGCTTCACTGTCGTGTCTAGCACGCAGGACCCGTTCTCCCCCTCTGCCGTTTCTTCCTTGATTCAAATCAAGTAATAGCGCTTGAATTCGCGAGTAATTCTCTCTCCCGACCTTGCCCTATTAATCCCCTCTCCCTCTTCTCCATTTCCCCTCAAACAACGCACCCCCGCGAGCCCCCAGGCTGCTCTGATTTTTGCTCGCACCGCTGTTGCCCCCAACAAGCTCCAGCGCCGATTCCGGTGAACCTCGACCCCACTTGCCCCCTAGTTCACACTAGTTTGCTCGCCATCCTCATATGCACCTGCTGATGCTCCCAGTGTGCCTTCTCGTGCCCTGTAGGCTCGCCTTCGTCAACGTCTGCAAGCGCCCCGATGATGCGCGCAACTCTGGTGAGGGATTCCCGACGATTGCGTGCGCCCCTTCATCAACGACGTCCATCACCGCGACCACCTCGACCACGCGAGCTCGGTAACCCCCTCGCACACGCCCCTCACCCCCTAGCACCACCGGGCCACCGTCGCCATACGCACCGCCAACGCAGTTCGCCAGCAGCGCTGCCGGTTCTTGGCCACACGCTCTGGTCCGTAGGATCTTGATCTAAAGGCTAGAATTAGACTTAGGGCGAAGCGGTACTGGAAGATCTGAGCCGTGCGATTTCAATTAGATCTAATGGCCCGCGTAGCTGATCCCGCCGAAGCGGTACCAGCCAATTAGAACACACTGCGTGGCTAGACTTTTCAGATAAAATCCAGATTTTACCTATTAGATGATTAAACTTGTAAAATTCATAACATTTAATGTACAAATTAGAAAAATACAAATTTAGTGTCTATGGATTCAGAAAAATGTGAAATTTATTACCGTGGCCTTATTTTTCTCACTTGCTTCTGCAAAAATGGAGTTTTAGGAAGAGACTTGTTTAGGGCTATTTTGAGTATAAAAATTGTTCTAAAATTATTTTTGAGTGAATCCTTTTGCAAATGGTTTTGTTTTGAATCCTCTGACCATAAACACTAACATTTGAAATTAAAATATAATCGTGGGCACTAGAAATTATCCCTTTGAATAAAATCTTTTCTAACAAAATAAAAATAATTTAAATGACTTATTTGCACTAACTTGGTTCCAATTGAAATTCCACTTTTATAAAAAGGACCAGTAGGTGTTTGTAATGTTTAGAGCCTTGTTAGGAACAACTTTTTCAATAAAATAACCTTTTGTATGCTTGCATGCATTTCTTTGTTTTCTTATTATTGTTTTGTTATTTTTGTGTTGTAGTTTTGAGTGTGTGCTTTTGCTTGATTGTATTATAGTGAACTTTGAGGAGTGTGACATTTGTAAGATCAAGGAGAGTACCTAAATATTCTACTATAAAGGCAAGTGATACTTTGGTCATCAAAAGTCTTATCTTTTCTATATTGCATTATTGATATTTTTGTAGTGTGCATGATAGAACTAGTATTTTTATATTACTATGCTATGCTAATCCTATAGTATATACCTTGGTAGTATTTACTAGAGATAGAAGACATTGTAAGTTTAGAATGCTTAGTATTGCTATATATAATTGTGGGTGGAAATCATGATATGATGTCTTATGAAAATACAAGTATTGTTTTGGACTAACGAAAATAACTAATGTTAATGAAACACCTAGGTGGAAATGGGACTTGTATGGATTTTTGTTGAGTGGTTACCCAGGGCCCATTTCTATGGTTTACCCTGTGTATCTCACTTGTGGATGACCACCCAGGAACAAAGATATTGGAGACATTCTTGTCGCGAAAGCTTCCAGTGCAACCACATGGCATATGGGCTCTGCCTTGACCAACTAAGTTGCAAGAACTCATCCAGATGGACAGAAGGTGGTAGTGATGATAGGATGGAACGCGTACATGGTGGTCTGAGGGATTGCTTCTGAAAAGTATCATCTCGATGCATGTTGAGTCTTGTGGGGAAAGTGCTCCACCTCTCGAGAGGGTGAAACTAAGTACTTAGTGTCCCCGATTATGGACAATTTGAGCATTAAGACAATGAAGCAAGATCAAGAATATCATCATTCTAATTTATCTAAGTTAAAACTTGTTGGGTGAACAAGGGAAGCACCTGGAGAGTATCCAGTGTGCCATATTTGATGAAGTGTTGTTGAAAAAGAGAAAAAATATTTTACAAAGGACAGGGGAAAACTTATTTTATGCAAAGCCAGCCAAAACTCCACTTAGCCATATATCCATGTAGATGTTAGGTTCTCTATATCAATATGATATCACTTGCCAATACAATTCAAATGTATTGACCCTTGTGGTTGTAACTTATCATGTTGCAGGTTTATTTGATGTTAGAGAAGTTTGTTGAGTAGGGATTACAAGTCTGCAACCAACATGTCTGCCTGTGGTACATGAAGATGAAGGACTCCATGCCTTATAGTTATATCTGCTGCTCTGTAATAAGAAAACTATATGAGCTATGTAAGTTGTAATGAACTATTTTATTCCTAGATATGAGATGTAATATGACCTTTGTTTCTTGATATTACATCTTAACTGTGGGTGCTAGATATTCGATCCAGGGACTAGCACTGTAAACACAGGGACTTGTACCTTATCGGGTTTAGGCCTCTACAGATGGTATTAGAGCACCGTGTTGCCTGTAGGTTTGTAACCCTAGGATTGGACAAAACCCCTTAGAAATAGGAGTTGTATTTGTTCAACTTATTTACAAACAATCATGTAAACTCTTCCCTTAGCATTTTGTTCTGTTTCCATATCTCTCCCTTTTCAACTTGATGGCTAAGGACTTCAACTTCAACATCCTCAAGGACTTCAGCTTAAACATCTCAAAGGACTTCAGCTTCAGTTTCACCAAGGACTTCAACTTGGACATCAGTAAGGACTCCAAGTAAGAGAGCGGCCAACTAAGAGACCAATAATGGCCATAATCATGCAGCGCGACAAAATATTATCAATCAAAGCATAAAGTGGTACCACAAGTCAAAAAATAAATGATCATAGAGGCTAAGGTGACTGGTTCATAGTCTTAACATGGTGTAAGCATGTGCCAAGTCAACCCAGATAAAGCATCAAAGGAGAATACCACAATATTATGCTTTTGTATGCTAAAACAACGCACGATTCTTTCAAGGCACATTAAGCAATCTCAATTGTTTGAAACAAGTCATGCTACAGCAATAATCACTAAGCATAAGGTTAAAGCAACATCTAGCATGACATGATAAAGTCTAAGCCATAGTTAAAACAATGCTCCTTTTGTACCACTATAAGCATGGAACTTTCTACTCCTTCTCCAACACCAATCAACTCATTTGAAATAAAACATGTAAGCGGGGGTACAACTAATTTATTCAAGCAAACCAAACAAAATAAAACCAAAACTAAAACTAAGACACTCCAAGAACAACACAACAGTGCATGAAACAATAAAAATGAATTGTCTAGAAAGAGACCTGAGATTTTATTGATGAAGAAGGGGATGCCTTGGGCATCCCCAAGCTTTGACGCTTGTACCTCTTGAATATTTGTTGGGGTGACACGGGGGGGCATCCCCAAGCTTGAGATTTTGTCCTTTCTTCATCTCGTTATATCATTCTTCCCCTACACTTGAAAATTTCCTTCATACAAAACTTCACACAATCTTCATTAGTAACATTAGTGTATTCAAGATAATAAAACTTTGGGTTTAGTTTCAACACAGGTAAAACTTCCATTAGAACACAAGACACTGTAGCAATTCCTTGTAAAAGCTCAAGTGATCAAAGAGAACTCAAAAGAAACTGATTAAGAGGCAAATGAAAATAATGACAGAAATTTATCAAAACAGAACAGCAGGTAAAACCAGATTTTTTTGAAGACCTTATGTTGCTCAAATCGAAAAGTGTTGAGCTAACAAAAGTTATATAACAACCTGGGGCATAAGCACAAACAATTACAGCTCAATCCGACATACAGGGATTTTTCATGAATTTTTATAGTGAAGCACAAAAATCTGTTTCGGGACAGCAACTTCCCCAAATCTTACTTCTCTCTCATTAGAGGTTATTCTTGGCACATAAACCACACAAAAAGGATAAGGAGAGGTTATTACATAGGTAATAACTTCCAAGACTCAACTAAAACTATTGGGTTATCTCCCAAGAAGTACTTTTCTTCAACGCCTTTAAGTTAGGCATAAGAAGAAAGAATCAAGTATTTTCAAATGAAGAAGCATTAACATCAAATTTTTATTTAATAGGAGGAGAAAAAGGTATCTTATATTTCTTCTTAGGGAAGTGTTCTATACCTTTCTTGAGTGGGAATTGATATTTAATGGCGCCTTCCTTCATATCAATAATGGCACTAACAGTTCTAAGAAAAGGTCTTCCCAAAGTAATAGGACAAGAAGCATTGCATTCAACATCCAAAACGTAGAAATCAACAGGGACAAAGGCATTGTTAACCATAATAAGAACATCATTAATACTCCCCATAAGTTTATTTTTAGCATTATCATCAAGTTGGACATCT
Organism: Avena insularis; assembly: GCA_023614405.1. Taxonomy (NCBI): domain Eukaryota; kingdom Viridiplantae; phylum Streptophyta; class Magnoliopsida; order Poales; family Poaceae; genus Avena; species Avena insularis. The sequence goes on from CM042691.1 coordinate 279,398,053, forward strand.
AAATAGCAATCTTCCAAAGGTGGCAAATCAATCATTTCATAAATCTTTCTAGGCATAATAGAGACACTAGAATCAAGGTCCCATAAAGCTTTGAGATCAAAATAATTCACTTTCATGTTAATGATGGGTTCCCAACCATCTTCTAATTTCCTAGGAATATAAGCTATATGTTTCAATTTCTCTTCTTTAATTTTAATAAGAGCATCTGTAATGTGTTTTGTAAAAGCCATATTCATAGCACTAGCATTAGGACTTCTAGCAGGCTTTTGTAGAAACATAATTACTTCAGAAATATTGCAACCATAAAGATCAAAATCAAACTTAGCATACAAGGTAGTAGAACTATTGTTTCCCATATTTCGATTTTTTTAGCATTCTTGTTGGGTTTAGGCATTGTTGCAAAAGGAGTGGGGACTTCTTGTGGTTTGTTAGCATCAACATTGGTGGTGCTAATAGTACAAGTACTATTATTTCTAGAAATTTCATCTTATTTCTCCCACTTAGCATGCAATTGAGCTAACAGTCTAACATTTTCATCAATTCTAACTTGTATGGCATGAGTAGTAGCAAAGGCATTTTCCATGGTTCCAGGTTTAGCAGACATTTTATTAATCAAAGAGGATTGTGCTTCAGACAAAGATGAAATATTTTTCTCAACATTCAAAAGCTTTTCCTCCACAGATTCGTTGAAAGCAGTTTGTGTACTAATAAAGTCTTTAAGCATGACTTCGAGTTCAGAGGGAGCACTTCTATTGTTGTTGTAGGAATTTCCATAAGCATTACCATTATTGGGAGGATACGGCCTATCATTATTATTACCAAAATTATTCCTATAGGCATTGTTGCTAAAATTGTTATTTCTAATGAAGTTCACATCAACTTGATCTTATTGAGCAACCAAAGAGGGTAAAGGAACATTATTTGGATCAATATGAGCTTTTCCATTAACAAGCATAGACATAATAACATCAATTTTATCACTCAAGGAGGAGGTTTCTTCAACAGAATTTACCTTCTTACCTTGTGGAACTCTCTCAGTGTGCCATTCAAAATAGTTAACCATCATATTGTCAAGGATCTTTGTTACAACACCCAAAGTAATGGTCATAAAGGTAAATCCAGCAGCAGAATCCAACAAATTTCTTGAAGAGAAATTCAATCCTGCATAAAAAGTTTGGATAATCATCCACGCAGTCAGTCCATGAGTGGGACAATTCTTTACCAAAGATTTCATTCTTTCCCGATCTTGAGCAACATGTTCATTATCAAGTTGTTTAAATTTCATTATTTCACTTCTCATAGATATAATCTTAGCATGAGGATAGTATTTTCCAATAAAAGCATCTTTACATTTAATCCAAGAATCAATACTATTTCTAGGCAAGGATAGCAACCATTCTTTAGCTTTTACTCTCAAGGATAAAGGAAACAATTTAAGCTTAATAATATATACATCTACATCCTTATATTTTTGCATCTCAAAAAGTTCAACAAAATTATTAAGGTGGGCAGCAGCAACATCAGAACTAGCACCAGAAAATTGCTCTTTCATAACAAGATTCAGCAAAGCAGGTTTAATTTCATAAAATATAGCATTAGGAGTAGGTGGAGCAATAGGTGTGCAAAGGAAATCATTGTTGTTTGTGCTAGTGAAGTCACACAACTTGGTGTTTTCAGGAGTATTCATTTTTGCAAAAGTGAAGCAAACCAACAGAAGTAGTAACTATTTTTTGTGTGTTTTTAATAAGAAAAAGCAAGCCAAACAAAACTAACTTTTTTGTATTTTTGATAAAAAGAAATAAGAAAAACAAAGCAAAAGAAACTAAGCAAAACAAAAACAAAGTAAAGAGATTGGTTGTGAAAGACTCCCCTTTCAAAGCTGTCCTTATATCCCCCGCAATGGCGCCAGAAAAGTCTTGATGTGGCTCAGTTAACTGTAGAGCCTCGTTGGGAAATGGTACATCCAATTTGCATCACCATTCTATATCATAATTTGCCTCTATTCATTGATATATTTCATATTAAGAGGTGCTACTCATGTCTTTTCATCTGTTTTTGCATGTTGGGTGATTCTTTGAGGATGAACTGCCGGAGTCAGGATTCTAATGGAAAAAGAGGTGTTTTGATGCATTTTCGCGAAGATCAGGAAAATACCAAAAAAATTATGGAAAATCATATTTTCCCAGAAGATGAAGAAAGCCAGAAGGGGAGGCGGAGATGGGCCACAAGGGGCCCACACCCCCCAGGCGCAGGCCACCCCTAGGTCACGCCTATAGGGGTGTGGCCCACCTGGACCACCTCTGGCTCTGTCCTCTCGCCTATATCTTCTCCTCAAAACCCTAAAACACAGGGAGCGACCACGGAAATATTTCGCCGCCTCCGCGGGGCAGAAAACACCGAGAGAGAAAGAGCTCTCCGGCAGACAGATTTCCACCGGGGAAATTTCTTCCCGGAGAAGGGAGATCGTCGCCATCAACACCATCATCAAGCTAGACTTCATCGGGATCATCATCATCCACACCATCATCTCCACTAGCACCATCATCACCACTCCGTCCTGCTGTAACAATTGTGTCGAATACTTGCATAGTTCTGAGGGGAAACTTTCCCGGTGTTGATTACTATTGTAGTTGATGCTTGTGAGTGGAACCGTTGGATTATTGTTTATGTTCAAATTGTTATCCATCACCATATCATCTTTAATTTTTATCCATATGATGTCTTGTGAGTAGTTCGTTTAGTTCTTGAGGACATGGGAGAAGTCATGTTGTTAGTAGTGGATTTGTGTTGAGATATTATTCAATGGTTTAGTATTTAAGTTGTGGTGCTATTCTTCTAGTGGTGTCATGTGAATGTCGACTACATGATACTTCACCATTTATGGGCCTAGGGGAACGATTTTGTATTTGGCTACTAATTGTGGGGTTGCCGAAGTGACTGAAACCTGAACCCCCGTTAGAACACCATTGCACAAGGGAGCGTAGGATCTCAGAGTTTAAGGCCGTGGTTAGGTTTTTATCTTAATTGCTTTCTTGTAGTTGCGGATGCTTGCAGGGGGTTTAATCACAAGTATGTATAAGTCCAAGTAAGGTCGGTACCTTAGCACAGGTTCACCCACACAACACTTACAACACCAAAGAAGACTACTCAGCTATTTGAAGCGAAAGCACTTGACAGAATTCCCATGTGTCCTCGAGAACGTTTGGTCCTTATAAGTATTTCCACCGGCTTGTCCTTTGCTAAGAAAGGATTGGGCCACTTGCTGCAGTTGTTCGTTGTATTTATTACTTGCACTTTATTTCTTTGCTTTATCAGAAAACCCCTAAAAAATCCATTTTCTAAGTATTTATAGAGATTTCCTGTTCCATACCACTAGTCAACACCTTCTGCTTCTCGTTGGGATTGACACTCCTATTTATCGAAGGTACTACGATACACCCCCTATACTTGTGGGTTTCTGGTGCCGTTGCCGGGGAGTGAAGCGCTATTGAAGAGTGTAACTGGTAAAGGAAACTTATACTGTGAGTATTGCTTTTTATTTCTGTTTGTTTTGTTTCCAATATGGATACCCACTTGGTTTTCTGTTTGGAAAAAGTACTACCACTATTAGGGTAGTAGATGAACCACCACCTGTTGAGATAGATCCTTTTAAGATACCTACAAGTATTGTTGATCGTGTTATGGATAACTATTATTTAGGGAATGGAACTGTCCACCCTGGTGATCATTTGCTTTTTATCCATGAATTATGCGGGTTGTTTAAGTGTGCAGGTATCACAACTGAACAGGTGAATAAGAAGTTACTCTCTATATCCTTGAAAGGGAGAGCTGAAGAATGGTATAAGCTGCTGAAGAATGGGCAATCCATGGAATCGGAGGAAATAGTACCTCTCTTTTATTCTAAATTTTATCCTACCAGTGAAATTCATAAGGATAGGAATCTGATATATAACTTTTGGCCTCATGATGGAGCGAGTACAACTCAAGCTTGGGGGAGATTGAAGTTACTAATGCTTAAATGTCCTATTCATGAACTTCCTAACAATATTATTATCAATAACTTTTATGCTAGGCTTTCTCTTCATGATAAAGATTTACTAGATGCTTCTTATGCTGGATCATTCACACGTATGAAGGAAGAAGCTAAATGGGATCTCCTAGACCGTATTCAAGAGAACACTAGAGCTTGGGAGAATGACAAAGGGAGAAAGTCAGGTATAAATTATGATTATGAATGCATAAAATCTTTTATGGAAACTGATGACTTCCGTGATATTAGTAATGAGTATGGTCTGGACTCCCAAAGTATTGCCAATTGTTTTAAGGCTTTTGCCTATTACATAGAAATTCCTAAAAAGAAGTGGAATAAGTACCATGCACCTTATAAAGATGTTGTTAGTCATGTTCCTGTTAGAAGCACTGAAGTTTGTACTATTGATCATATTTTCCCTGAACCTTATGTTGAGAAAATACATTTCCCAGCTAAGGTAAAGGAGTATTCTATGATGATTAGTGCGTGATGACCCACAAGTATAGGGGTTGTATCATAGCACTTTCGATAAATAGGCGTGTCGATCCCAATAAGGAGCAAAAGGTGTTGACTAGTGGTATGGACCAGGAAATCTCTGTAAATACTTAACAAACAGAATTTTAGGAGTTTTTTGATAAAGAAAAGAAACAAAGTGCAAGTAATAAAGACAACGAGCAAATGCATCAAGTGGCCCAATTCTTTCTTAGCAAAGTACAAGCCGGTGGAAATACTTATAAAGACCAAACGTTCTCGAGGACACATGGGAATTCTGTCAAGTGCTTTTGCTTCAAATAGCTGAGTAGTCTTCTTTGGTGTTGTAAGTGTTGTGTGGGTGAACCTGTGCTAATGTACCGACCTTACTTGGACTAATACGTACTTGTAATTAAATCCCCTGCAAGAATCCGCAACTATAGGAAAGTAATTAAGATATAAACCTAACCATAGCCTTAGACTCTGAAATCCTACGCTCCCTTGTGCAATGGTGTCCTAACGGGGGTTCAGGTTTCCGTCACTCCGGCAACCCCACAATTAGTAGCCAAATACACAATGCGTTCCCCTAGGCCCATAAATGGTGAAGTATGATGTAGTCGACGTTCACATGACACCACTAGAAGAATAGCACCACAACTTAAATACTAAATCATTGAATAATATCTCAACAACCACTACTAACAACATGACTTCTCCCATGTCCTCAAGAACTAAACGAATTACTCACAAGACTTCATATGGATCAAGATCAAAGATGATATGGTGGTGGATAACAATCTAAACATAAACAGTAATCCAATGGTTCCACTCACAAGCAACAACTACAATAGTAATCAACACCGGGAAAGTTTCCCCTAAGAACTATGCAAGTATTCAACACAATTGTTACAGCGGGATGGAATGGTGCTGGTGGAGATGATGGTGTGGATGATGATGATGATCCCGATGAAGCCTAGCTTGATGATGGTGTTGATGGCTATGATCGCCCCTCTCCGGGAAGGAATTTCCCTGGCAGAAATCTGTCTGCCGGAGAGCTCTTTCTCTCTCGGTGTTTTCTGCCCCGCAGAGGCGGCAGAATCTTTTTGTGGTCCCTCCCCCTGTATTAGGGTTTCGAGGGGAAGATATATGCGAGAGGTCGAAGCCAGAGGTGGGCCAGGCACGGCCTAGGGGTGGCCCGTGCCTTGGGGGGATGTGGGCCCCCTATGGCCCATCTCCACCTTCCCTTCTAGCTTTCTTCGTCTTCCAGGAAAATATGATTTCCATATTTTTTCTAGTATTTTTCCATCAGAATCTTGACTCCGGCAGTTCATCCTCGAAGAATCATCCAACATGCAAAAACAGATGAAAAGACATAAGTAACACCTCTTAATATGAAATATATCAATTAATAGAGGCAAATTATGATATAGAATGGTGATTCAAATTGGACGTATCAACTCCCCCAAGCTTAGACCTTCGCTTGTCCCCAAGCGAAAAATGAGCTTAGTAAACATGTCCACGGGTTTATGGAGTGAAGTGTCGATAAAAGAATACGGACAAGAAGCATCACACTTACCATTACACAACTCATAGAAGAAAGCAACTCAGCATTATATAAATTAGCTTGTAACAAGTACATGAAGTCACAATAGAGAAAGATGAATCATAATTGGAATTGGCAAACTTTGTTCTTGGTCAGAGAACAGCTGGCAAACAGTTTCACAAAAAGGTTTTGTAGAAGTCTTCACAACAAGAGTACTCTTTGCTCAAATAAAAGGTTTTTTTCATAGTGATGGCTTTCAAAGTAATACTCAATAGATAAGAGTCTTGTGCAAATAAGGAAGATAAAGAACATGATTGAATAGATCATCATATGAATGCTTGAAACACAACAACTCAAATGCTTGCTGGAGATAGAAAGGAAGTAGGTTTACTGACTCAACTTAGAAATAGGAGAAAGGCCCTTCATAGAGGGAAGCAGGGATTTCAAGTTCATAAAGAGCTTCCAAAAGATTCTGGTACTTACTACATTTGAGCTCTCATTGCCCCTATCATAAGCATCTTGAGGTGGTTAAGGTTAAAGTGAACAAAGATGGAGTATATGCTTGACGAAATATAAGTTGGCAATCTCATATCCCTTGAGTACGAGGGCCGCTCCTCATGCTACTCAACTTTAGTTATCGGTAAGTTCTTGTCATTGTAAGCATATGTGTATCATAAAGAATCTCCAACGGGGAACCCCTTGCACATGATACAGGAGCTATCCCATAATCAAAATGACAAGGCAAGCAGACAATGACCATCTCAGCAATCTCTTATTTTCCATGGGACAATGGCGCTTTTTTCTCTCTTTCCTCTTTTCAATATGTTGGACACAAATGGCACAGGTTTGGTTCAAAGGGGTTGGATGCATGAGAAGAATGCCTTCTCAAAACAGGTTTTTTGGCTAGCAAGGTTGGGTAGCAAGCAAAAGAGTCGAAGGAAACAAGCAAACCTACAAGTGATAAATCCATACATGCAATCTTCCTTGAAGACACAAAAGATCTTAAACAAAGAATACTAAGCTTATGAGCTAATCAAGAAAGAAAAGAAAATGATACAAAATACCTGTAAGCCTTTTCTCTTTTCCTTTCAAACCTCAAAAAGTGTTGCTACTGAACAAAGCTCGATTTGCCAAAACCAATTTAGATCTACTTGATGCTCCCAAAGTGATGCCAATACTGATCAACAAGATCAATCATATAATAGAGATTGCAAACTAAAATAAGAAGTGCAAAAAGTAAAAGATGAAACTTCTCATTAATAATCCATAAAGGCACTCACACTAAGGGATATATAGATAATCAACTAAAGGAGAGATACTTCCACGTGCAAACCAACCTATAAGTTAATTTCTCAACCAAATATATGAATCTAAAAATTTAAAGGATAAAAGATAACAATGTGATACCGCGGCACTCCCCCAAGCTTGGAACAAGCCAAGGGGATGCCAAACCTGATGACGAATTACTCCTTCGGTGGTGGTGACCCCTTGTTTAGGGTAAGAAAACCTTCCAGCATCTTACGAAGCCTGTTATTCTCCTCTTGAAGTATATCCACCTTCATCCTCAAAGCACGGTACTTATCACAAAACTCGTCAGTGGTTCGAAGGGCTTCCACTGCCTCAGGGCATGATTTGAAGTCTGGGACGGAGGCTATAATCCCCTGCATGTTATGAGAAAAAGTACGTCCAGTGTTAATTGCTCCTACAAAAGTAGGTTTCCTTGCCCTTGACGCTGCGGCGGTTTGTCCCTCCATCTTAACTTCCTCCTCGACGCTCCAATCCATGTCTTCGCGCCTAGCAGCGATCCTTTCTTCTTCCACGGGCTTCTTGAAGGGAATAAGCCCCGAGAGGCAATAATAAAGTGTTTATTATGTGTATTCCAAGTATATGATAGATGTTTATTTTGCATGCTATAATTGTATTAATATGGAAACATTAATACATGTGTGTTTAATAGACAAACAGAAATTTCCTAGTTATGCCTCTCTCATAAACTAGCTCGTTGATTAACAAGATGATCAAAGTTTCCTGATCATAGACATTGGATGTTGTTAATAACGAGGTCACAACATTAGTGTAATGATGTGATGAACATTCATCCGAAGTATAGCATTACGATCAAAGTCATTGAGTTTATATTGCTATAACAACTTACGAAGTGATCCTAATCCTTAGACCATGAGATCATGTCAATCACTAACACCAGAAGAGTTTCTTGATAACATCAAACGTCACACAGTAACTGGGTGATTATAAAGATGGGTTAAGAACTACTAAAGTGTTATGTTGAGGCCCATGTATCGAGAGTGGAATTATTTCATCCCGATGATGGATAGATATGCTCTGGGCCCTCTCGGTGATATCACATTGATTAGCTTGCAAGCAAGTGATTTGATCACTAGAATGTTGTATCACGGGAACGAGAAAAGAGTGCATGTCAGTAAAGAGATCAAACTAGGTATGGAGATACCGATGATCGAATCTCGGACATGTAATATATCACGAAATAAAGGGATTAAGATACTAGCATAAAAGGTTCCGACGATCACAAGAAAGTCATCGTTGAATGTGTGGGATTCAGTATGGGTCTCCAGATCCCGCTTCTGATTATTGATCGGAGAAGGGTCTCGATCATGTCCACATTATTCGTGAACCGTAGGGTGGCACACTTAAGAGACACCGACATCCAATTGGAGCATAAGTTTCATGCCGAAAAGAATAACAAGCGCAAGAATTTATTTCACTAGATACCGAAACAGGTTTTCGGGTGAAATTGCAGAAAGTGTTTTTTCATGTGAAATGAAATACTAGCAAGGGTTTATATGTGAATGTATAAAGTAATTGACAAAATTCTGAATAAATAAAAGAAGTTTTATTTAATGAGAGTTTGCATTAAATTTGGTGGAAATTTAATGGGATTTTGAGTGGGATTTTGAGTGGAGGGAATTGAAAGGCATTTGAGTGAGTGGAGTGTCCACCCACATGAATGAAGGAGGGGAGGGGGAAGCCCCCATGGCCGGCGGCCACCCCCTTGGGTGCCCCCTTCTCTTATAAAAGGAGCCCACTCTCCTCTCTCTCACTCACTCACACATCCTCGTGAAGGATCTCTCTCCCCCTCTAGTATTTATACCCCATGGTATCGGACTAGCGAGATACATGTTCCCGGTGGCTATTCGTCAAGAAAGAGTTGTGCTTCCGCTGCATCGCTGGAGCGAGGATGTGGAGGTTGCTCGGTGCCTCGTACGTGTGTGCGAGCACGGATGCGCTGCTGATTTGTGGTGCTAGGACTTCCTCTCGGTCTTGAGATCGGCAAGAGATCGTATACATCAACCACGAGTTTTACTCGTTAAGCTTTGTCGGTGTTCAAGGGTATGTTCTCTACAGATATACATCCGCCAGTTGTTTGTATCTAGTAGATAGATCTTGGTACATAGTTGTTCCCATCGTAGGAAAATTTTTGTTTTCTATGATGCGAACCCTACAGTGGTATCAGAGCCGGATCTATGCGTAGATGCTTTACAGGGGTAGTACACATATGAGTATGTGGGCGATGATGATCATGTTTATTGCTTCTTAGTTGTATTTTGGATATTGGTGGCATAGTGGTATGAAGCGGCCTGGACAAACTTTACATGTCCTCGCACATGAGACCTGTTCCACACTTGACATGCAACTAGTTTTGCATAAGTGGCTAGCGGGTGTTCGTCTCTCCTACTATAGTCAATATCTAATTTTCAACGAGTTTTCAATAATTTGGTTATCCTCGTTGTGGTTAATGTTCATAGGTATGAACGGTTCTATCTTCGAAAGCCCTAAGCCACGTAAAACTTGCAATGGATAAATTAGAGGCGTCTAGTTTAGATTGTTGCAGGGCTAATGTTATGATATGGTGATGTTGTAAGTAAAAGTATGAGATGATACTCTTACAACACACATAGCTTGTAAGTACCATATACCTTGGCCTTACACATAGAGGTATGATAGTGATCATACCAAGGAGCACATGATGGAGATCATATGCAGGAACCATATCATTTCACTTACAAACATGTGATGTTTGATTGCATCTTATATTGCTTGTTTGGCATTTTATTAGCATAATAATATGATCCCTCATTTAAATATCAAGATAAGAATGTGTTCTTCCTTAAGTATGCACCGATTATGTTTCGTCGCTCCAAGACATCACGTGATGATCGGGTGTTCTTGGATCCATGACCATATTACGGGTGTAAGACAGTTACACACGCGAATACTAAGGTTCTTACTTGGCGAGCCTATCATGTACAGACATGGCCTCAGAACATGGACCGAAAGGTTAAGCATGAGTCATATGGTAGATATGATGCCCATTTGATGCTCGCCTTTGAAGCTACACCGACTCATGTGATGATCGGACTTGGTTTAGTGGATTTGGTTCATGTAATCACCAAAAAGGCACGAGGGATGTCGTTTTTGAGTGGGAGTTCATTCGTAATGTGAATTAGTTGAACTCAATCTATCATAAACTTAGTCTAAACTTTACAAATTCTGTTGTAGATGGCACCACCTGCTTTTAATTTCAATGTGTTCATGGAGAAAGAGAAACTTGCAACGAACGATAGCAACTTTACTGAATGGGCCATGAATTTTAGGATTCTCCTCTCTGCTGCACAAAAGCAATATATGCTAGAAGCGCCACTAGGCCCCCCACCGTTTGATGATGCCCCTGACGAGGAGAAGAATGTCTATCAGACTCATTAGGAGGACCACAACTTAGTTCATTGCGGCATATTGTATGGTCTAGAGCCAGAACTTCGAAAGCGTTTCGAAAACGGCAATGCATTTGATACAATGGGTGAGTTGAAAATGATTTTCGGCACACATGCTGCTGTAGAGAGCTACAATGCTTCAGAAGTTATTTAGTTGCATGATGGAAGAGCACAACTCTGTAAGTGAGCATGTACTCAAGATGTCGGTTTACGCTGATAAGCTTGTGTCCTTGGGAATATCGATTCCCATTGACTTAGGCATCCATCGTGTTCTGCAGTTTCTGCCACCTAGCTATAAGAGCTTCGTGATGAACTATAATATGCAAGGCATGAAGAAGTCTCTCCCCGAGCTTCTGTCAATGCTTAAAACTGCAGAATTGGAGATCAAGAAGTAACATCAAGTGTTGATGATCAATAAGAACACTGGTTTCAAGAAAGACAAGAAGGGAAAACGGAAGGGAAGTAAGGGCGGCAAGCCGGTTGCCGTGCCTGAAAATAAGCCTCGAGTTGGACCTAAGTCTGATACCGAGTGCTATTATTGTAAGGAGACCGGCCACTAGAAGCGCAACTATCCCAAGTATTTGACAGACAAGAAGGCCGGCAAGGCAAACAAAGGAATATATGATATACATGTTATTGATGTGTACTTGACTAGTACTCGCAGTAGCACCTGGGTGTTTGATACCGGTTCAGTTTCTAATATTTGTAACTCGAATCAGGGGCTGTGGAACAAGCAACGACTAGCAAGGGGTGAGGTCAAGATGCGTGTCGGAAATGGATCAAGTGTTGATGTGATCACCGTCGGAACGCTACCTCTCCACTTACCGTCATGATTAGTAATAAACTTGAATAACTGTTATTTGGTGCCTGCACTGAGCATGAACATTGTATCTGGATCGTGTTTGATGCGAATTGGTTATTCATTTAAAACCGAGAACAATGGTTGTTCTATTTATATGAATGAAATCTTTTATGGTCATGCACCGATGATGAATGATTTATTTCTGTTGGATCTCGATAATAGTGTTACACATATTCATAATGTTGATGCTGAAAGGATTAAACTTAATGATGATATATCCGCATATATGTGGCACTGCCGTCTAGGTCATATTGGCGTTAAACACATGAATAAGCTCCATTCGGATGGACTTTTGGAATCACTTGATTTTGAATCATTTGATACATGTGAGCCATGCCTTATCGGCAAGATGACTAAAACGCCGTTTTTCGGTTCAATGGAACGGGCGACAAATTTATTGGAAATCATACATTCTGATGTATGTGGTCCAATGAGTGTGATATCAGATATCGTTATTTTATTACTTTCATGGATGATTTGAGTAGATACGGTTATATCTACTTGATGAAACACAAGTCTGAAACCTTTAAAAAGTTCAAGGAATTTTAGAATGAAGTGGAAAATCATCGTAATAGAAAGATCAAATTTCTACGGTCCGGCCGTGGAGGAGAGTATCTAAGTTACTAGTTTATCACTCATATGAAAGAGTGTGAAATTGTTTCACAACTCACACCTGCCGGAACACCACAGCGAAATGGTGTGTCAGAATGTCGTAATCGTACTTTATTGGATATGGTTCGATCTATGATGTCTCTGACGGACTTGCCGTTGTCATTTTGGGGTTATGCACTAGAAACTGCTGCATTCACTTTAAATCGGGCACCATCTAAATCTGTTGAAAAGACACCGTATGAATTGTGGTTTGGAAACAAACTTAAGCTGTCATTTCTTAAAGTTTGGGGATGCGATGTTTATGTGAAGAAACTTCAACCAGATAAACTCGAACCCAAAGCAGAAAAATGCGTCTTCATAGGATACCCTAAGGAAACTATTGGGTATTCCTTCTATCACAGATCCGAGGGCAAGGTTTTTGTTGCCAAGAATGGATCCTTTCTAGAGAAAGAGTTTCTCGCGAAAGGTGTGAGTAGTCGGAAGGTAGAACTCGAAGAGGTTATTAAACCTTGTCTTCAAAGTATGGCGAGTAGCGCAGCGCCGAAAGTCGTTCTGGAGTTGGCTTCACCAGTTGAAGAGGGAACTAATCATAATGATCATGAAACTCCGAAAGAGAGTACTACCGAACCTCGTAGGTCTAGCAGGACGCGTGCAGCTCCCGAGCTGTACGGAAACCCTGTTATGAATTTCATGGTTAATGAAAATGATGACCCTGCGATGTATGAAGAAGCGATGATGAGCCCGGATTCCAATAAATGGTTAGAAGCCATGAAATCCAAGATGGAATCCATGTATGAAAATCAAGTTTGGAACTTGGTGGACTTACCTCACGACCGAAAGGCTGTGGAGAATAAATGGATTTTCAAAAGGAAAACTGATGCTGATGGTAATGTGACCGTCTATAAAGCTCGACTTGTTGCAAAGGGGTTTCGACAAATTCAAGGAGTTAACTACGATGAGATATTCTCTCCCGTGGCGATGCTAAAATCAGTTAGGATTATGTTAGCAATTGCTGCATATTTCGATTATGAGATATGACAGATGGATGTCAAAACCGCGTTCCTCAATGGTAATATTGAAGAAGAGTTGTATATGATACAACCAAAGGTTTTTGTCGATCCTAAGGATGCTAACGAGGTGTGCAAGCTTCAGCGATACATATATGGACTGAAGCAAGCATCACGAAGTTGGAATCTCCGCTTTGATGAGGTGATCAAAGAGTTTGGATTTGTCCAAACTTATGGAGAATCTTGTATTTACAAGAAAGTGAGTGGGGGCAATGTGGCATTTCTGATATTATATGTGGATGAAATATTATTAATCGAAAATGATATAGATCTTTTAAACAGTGCTAAAAGTTATCTAAACAGCAAATTTTCAATGAAGGACCTAGGTGAAGCGTCATAAATATTAGGCATAAAGATCTATAGAGATATATCTAGGCGCCTAATAGGGCTATCGCAAAGTAAATACCTTGATAAAATTTTAAAGAAGTTTAAAATGGACGAAAGTAAGAAGGGGTTCTTACCTATGTTGCAAGGCAAGACATTGAGTAAGACTCAAAGTCCGGCTACGGAGGAAGAAAGAGAGATAATGGACAAATTCCCCTATGCTTCAGCCATAGGCTCTATAATGTACGCCATTCTATGTACAAGACCGGATGTGTCACATGCTATTAGTTTGACTAGTAGGTACCAATCGGATCCAGGTTCGGAACACTGGATAGCCGTCAAGAATATCCTTAAGTACCTGCGAAGAACTAAGGATATGTTTCTTGTATACAGAGGTGAAGAAGAGATCATCGCTAAGTGTTATGTCGACGCTAGCTTTGACACCGATCCGGACGAATCTAAGTCTCAATCCAGATACATATTTCTCATGAATGGTGGAGCGGTTAGTTGGAGGAGGTCCAAACAACCCGTGGTGGCGGGATCAACAACGGAGGCCGAATATGTTGCTGCTTCGGAAGCAGTTTGGATGAAGGAGTTCATATCCGAACTAGGTGTGGTTCCAAGCGCGTTAGACCCAATCGTGATCTGTTGTGACAACTATGGTGCCATTGCCAATGCCAAAGAACCAAGGTCTCACAATTATTCCAAGCATATTAAGCGCCGGTTTCACTCCATCCGTGAACATGTCAAGGATGGAGATATAAAGATTTGTAAAGTACATACGGATCTCAATGTATAAGATCCGTTGACTAAAACTCTCCCTAGAGCAAAACATGATCAACACCAGAACTCCATGGGTGTTAGATTTATCACTATGTAACTAGATTATTGTCTCTAGTGCAAGTGGGAGACTGAAGGGAATATGCCCTGAGAGGCAATAATAAAGTGTTTATTATGTTTTTTCCAAGTATATGATAGATGTTTATTTTGTATGCTATAATTGTATTGATATGGAAACATTAATACACGTGTGTTTAATAAACAAACAGAAATTTCCTAGTTATGCCTCTCTCATAAACTAGCTCGTTGATTAACAAGATGATCAAAGTTTCCTGATCATAGACATTGGATGTTGCTAATAACGAGGTCACAACATTAGTGTAATGATGTGATGAACATTCATCCTAAGTATAGCATTATGATCAAATTCATTGAGTTTATATTGCTATAACAACTTACGAAGTGATCCTAATCCTTAGACCATGAGATCATGCCAATCACTAACAACAGAAGAGTTTCTTGATAACATCAAACGTCACACCGTAACTGGGTGATTATAAAGATGGGTTCATAACTACTAAAGTATTATGTTGAGGCCCATGGATCAAGAGTGAAATTTGTTCATCCCGATGACATATAGATATGCTCTGGGACCTCTCGGTGATATCACATTGATTAGCTTGCAAGCAAGTGATTTGATCACTAGAATGTTGTATCACGGGAACAAGAAAAGAGTGCATGTCAGTAACGAGATCAAACTAGGTATGGAGAAACCGATGATCGAATCTCGGACATGTAATATATCGCGAAACAAAGGGATTAAGATACTAGCGTAAAAGGTTCCGACGATCACAAGAAAGTCATCGTTGAATGTGTGGGAGTCAGTATGGGTCTCCAGATCCCGCTTTTGATTATTGATCGGAGAAGGGTCTCGATCATGTCCACATTATTCGTGAACCGTAGGGTGGCACACTTAAGAGACATCCAATTGGAGCAGAAGTTTCATGCCGGAAAGAATAACAAGCGCAGGAATTTATTTCACTAGATACCGAAACAGGTTTTCGGGTGAAATTGCAGAAAGTGTTTTTTCATGTGAAATGAAATACTAGCAAGGGGTTATATATGAATGTTTTTCATTAAAGTAATTGAGAAAATTCTGAATAAATAAAAGAAGTTTTCTTCAATGATAGTTTGCATTAAATTTGGTGGAAATTTAATGGGAATTTGAGTGGGATTTTGAGTGGAGGGAATTGAAAGGCATTTGAGTGAGTGGAGTGTCCGCCCACATGAATGAAGGAGGGGATGGGGCAGCCCCCATGGCCGGAGGCCACCCCCTTGGGTGCCCCCCTTCTCCTATAAAAGGAGCCCCCTCTCCTCTCTCTCTCTCACTCACACCTCCTCGTGAAGGATCTCTCTCCCCCTCTAGTATTTATCCCCCATGGTCTCAGACTAGCGAGATACATGTTCCCGGTGGCTATTCAGCAAGAAGGAGTTGTGCTTCCGCTGCATCGCTGGAGCGAGGAGGTGGAGGTTGCTCGGTGCCTCGTACGTGTGTGCAAGGACGGATGCGCTGCTGATTTGCGGCGCTAGGACTTCCTCTCGATCTTGAGATCGGCAAGAGATCGTCTACATCAACCACGAGTTTTACTCGTTACGCTTTGTCGGTCTTCAAGGGTATGTTCTCTATGGATATACATCCGCCCATTGTTTGTATATAGTAAATAGATCTTGGTACATAGTTGTTCCCATCGTAGGAATTTTTTTGTTTTCTATGCCGCACACCCTACACTTCTTGCCTTTGTCTTTGGTAGAGACCATGGTGCTCTAAACATGAGAAGATTTCCTGATAGAAACAGATCAAAACGAAAACACGACAAGAACACGATACGCGAACCTCGGGGGATCCGGGGGGTTACATATTACGAAGTTTCCAAGCATAAGGAAGGCACTGGTGCAAAAACGAGGCGGAGACAGAGCTCAGGGGGCTCACACCCCCTCCAGGCGCGGCCAGCTGGGGCCCGCGCCTAGGGTGGGTGTGGCCACTGTGGCCTCCGTTTCCTCCTATGTTTCGTTTCGTAACCTTTCGTATGTAATAAAAACATTAAAAATATAAAAAGATAGGATTTTCAAGAACCTTCTGTTTTCACCACTTTTACCTATTCAAAGATGAACTCTGCAGATTCCTTTTCTCCTTCTCCTAGAAATTTCCTTTTCTCACAAGGCATTACACAAACCTAAATGGCAACATTAGTGTAAGCAAAAACAATAAACCTTTAGGTACACACTTCAACTGAAATCCATCAAAACAAAAGCTACTATAGCAACTCCTTTCCAAAAACCCAAAAGAATATGGAAGGGAATCAATATAAGAGGCAAATGCAAATGATGGCAGAAATCTGTCAAAACAGACCAGCAGGTAAAGATTGATTTTTCCGAAAACCTTCTGTTGCTCAAATAAAAAAGTGCAAAACTAATGAAAGTTGGATAACAACTTGGAGAACAATCACACAAAAATACAGCTCCATCCGAAGTACTGAGCTCCTTCACGAATTTTTACAATGCAGCACAAAAATTTGTCCCAGGACAACCACTTCTCACAACTCCCCTACTTCTCAAAAGTAGTTGATCTTGACACAAAAACCAAAACAAAAAGGATAAAGAGCGGTTATTACCGAGGTAATAACTTCC
The DNA here is from genome assembly GCA_023614405.1 of Avena insularis. Lineage (NCBI taxonomy): Eukaryota > Viridiplantae > Streptophyta > Magnoliopsida > Poales > Poaceae > Avena > Avena insularis. The sequence goes on from CM042691.1 coordinate 279,415,181, forward strand.
AAGACTCGACAAAACTATTGGGTTATCTCCCAAGAAGTACTTTTCTTTAATGCCTTTAAGTTAGGCTTTTTCAAAGATGCTCACATAGGAGATATATATTTGAAGTGAACGAGAGCATCAAGAAGCAAATATCCCACACATTTGAGTCTACCCCACTTCATATGGATGGGAGTATCATGAGAAAACGAATTTTTGAAACAAAAAGCCACTAGCATAGGAAGACAAAACAAATGCAACTTCAAAGCTTTCAACATAAAATGGGGAAACTTAATATTATTGAGATGCATAGAACCATGTTTCCCTCTCTCATAATAAATTTCAGTAGCACTTTGAATAAAGTTGACAATATAACTGTCACTATCAACAACTTTATCATCAGGATGAGCATACTTACAATCACCAAAAAGAGGTCCAAGGTCATAAACCGGATCAATAGAAGCAACTTGTTCCATCCTGAAATCTTTATTAGGCATGCTATTTTCACAAGGAGCTTTAGCAAATTTGGAAAAATTAAACTCATAAGAATTTCCATCAAACTTAGTCAAAACTTTTTCCTTTTTAAAATCTATAATAGCTCCACAAGTGTTCAAGAAGGGTCTACCAAAAAATGATAGGACAAGTTTTGCTAGCTGCTGAATTAAGCACTAGAAAATCAGCAGGATACTCAATCTTACCGCAAAGGATTTCCACATCTCTTACAATGCCAATGGGACAAACTATCTCTCTATTAGCAAGGTGAATAACCACATCAATATCATCAAGCTCACAAGGACCAATTTCATGCACAATTTCCCTATAAAGCTCATAAGGAATAGCACTAGAACTAGTACCAATATCACATAAACCATAATAGCAATGGTCACCAATTCTAACAGAAAGCACAGGGACACTAGCTTTTCTAGCTTTACTAGGATGATAAATAATATTAGAAGCATCTTAACAAAAGATAATGTGCTCATCCTCTATATTTCTAGTGACAAGATCTTTCACAATAGCTACCGCATGTCCAGTATCCATTTGCTCATCAGGTTCCACAGTTTTCTTTGTATCTTTGTTGTTCACACTAATCATCATAGAATACTCTTTTACCTTAGCTGGGAAAGGTATTTTCTCAACATAAGGTTCAGGCAAAATATGATCAATAGTACAAACCTCAGTGCTTCTAATAGGAACATGACTAACAACATCTTTATAAGGTGCATGGTACTTATTCCACTTCTTTTTAGGAATTTCTATGTAAGAGGCAAAGGCCTTAAAACAATTGCCAATACTTTGGGAGTCGAGACCATACTCATTACTAATATAACGGAATTCATCAGTTCCCAAAAAATATTTAATGCATTCATAATCACAATTTATACCTGACTTTCTTCCTTTGTCATTCTCCCAAGCTTCGGTGTTCTCTTGAATACGGTCTAGGAGATCCCATTTAGATTCTTCCTTCATACATGTGAATGATCCAGCACAGGAAGCATCTAGTAAATCCTTATCATGAAGAGAAAGCCTAGCATAAAAGTTATTGATAATAATGTTGTTAGGGAGTTCATGAATAGGACATTTAAGCATTAGTAACTTCAATCTCCCCCAAGCTTGAGCTGTACTCTCTCCATCACGAGGCCAAAAGTTATATATCAAATTCCTATCCTTATGAATTTCACTGGGAGGATAAAATTTAGAATAAAAGAGAGGTATTTCCTCCCATTCCATGGATTGCCCATTCTTTAGCATCTTATACCATTCTTTAGCTCTCCCTTTTAAGGATATAGAGAGTAACTTCTTCTTCACCTGCTCGGTTGTGATACCTTCACACTTAAATAACCCGCATAATTCATGGATAAAAAGCAAGTGATCACCAGGGTGGACAGTTCCATCCCCTAAATAATAATTATCCATAACACGGTCAACAATACTTGTAGCTATCTTAAAAGGATCTGTCTCAACAGGTGGTGGCTCATTTACTACCCTAATAGTGGTAGTAGTTTTACCAAACAGAAAACCAAGTGGGTTATCCATAATGGAAACAAAGTAACAAACATAAATAAAAACAATACTCATAGTAGATGTTTCCTTTACCAGTTCCACTCTTCAATACGTTTCACTCCCCGGCAACGGTGGCAGAAAATAGTCTTGATGACCCACAAGTATAGGGGGTGTATCTTAGTACTTTCAATAAATAGGAGTGTTGATCCTAACAAGGAGCAGAAGGTGTTGGCTAGTGGTATGGAGCAGGAAATATCTTTAAATACTTAACAAACAGATTTTTAGGTTTTTTTTGATAAAGCAAAGAAACAAAGTGCAAGTAATAAAGACAACGAGCAAATGAAGCAAGTGGCCCAATCCTTTCTTAGCAAAGGACAAGCCGGTGGAAATACTTATAAAGACCAAACGTTCTCGAGGACACATGGGAATTCTGTCAAGTGCTATCGCTTCAAATAGCTGAGTAGTCTTCTTTGGTGTTGTAAGTGTTGCATGGGTGAACCTGTGCTAATGTACCGACCTTACTTGGACTAATACATACTTGTGATTAAACCCCCTGCAAGCATCCACAACTATAGGAAAGAAATTAAGATATAAACCTAACAACAACCTTAAACTCTAAGATCCTACGCTCTGTTGTGCAATGGTGTCCTAACGGGGGTTCAGGTTTCTGTCACTCTGGCAACGCCACAATTAGTAGCCAAATACACAATGCATTCCCCTAGGACCGTAAATGGTGAAGTATCATGTAGTCGACGTTCACATGACACCACTAGAAGAATAGCACCACAACTTAAATACTAAACCATTGAATAATATCTCAACACAAATCCACTACTAACAACATGACTTCTCCCATGTCCTCAAGAACTAAACGAACTACTCACAAGACATCATATGGATCAAGATCAAAGATTATATGGTGGTGGATAACAATCTGAACATAAACAATAATCCAATGGTTCCACTCACAAGCATCAACTACAATAGTAATCAACACCGGGAAAGTTTTCCCTAAGAACTATGCAAGTATTCAACACAATTGTTACAGTGGGATGGAGTGGTGATGATGGTGCTGGTGGAGATGATGGTGTGGATGATGATGATGATCCCAATGAAGCCTAGCTTGATGATGGTGTTGATGGCAACGATCTCCCCTCTCTGGGAAGGAATTTCCCCGGCAGAAATCTGTCTGCCAGGAGTTCTTTCTCTCTCGGTGTTTTCTGCCCCACAGAGGCGGAGGAATCTTTCTGTGGTCCCTCCCCATGTATTAGGGTTTAGAGGGGAAGATATAGGCGATAGGGTGGAGCTATAGGTGGGCCAGGTGGGCCACACCCCCTGTAGGCGCGGCCTAGGGGTGGCCCGCGCTTGGGGGGTGTGGGCCCACTATGGTCCATCTTCACCTCCCCTTCTGGCTTTCTTCGTCTTCTGGGAAAATATGATTTTCCATAATTTTTTGGTATTTTTCTGATCTTCGCGAAATTGTATCAAAACACCTCTTTTTCCATCAGAATCCTGACTCCAGCAGTTCATCCTCCAAGAATCAGCCAACATGCAAAAACAGATGAAAAGACATAAGTAACACCTCTTAATATGAATATATCAATGAATAGAGGAAAATTATGATATAGAATGGTGATGAAAATTGGACGTATCAGTGCGAATAACAAAGGTACAAAGAAAACTGTGGAACCTGATGAGCAAATGAATACCGAACCTGTGGTAGCTATTGTGAAAAATCTTGTCACTAGAAATATAGAGGATGAGCACATTTTCCTCTGTGAAGACGCTTTTAATATTATTTCTCATCCTAGTAAATTTAGAAAAGCTAGTGTCCATGTGCTTTCTGTTAGAATTGGTGATCATTGCTATTATGGTTTATGTGATATTGGTGCTAGTTCTAGTGCTATTCCTTATGCGCTTTATAGGGAAATTATGCATGAAATTGGTCCTTGTGAGCTTGAGGACATTGATGTGGTTATTCATCTTGCTAATAAGGAAACCATTTGCCCTATTGGTATTTTAATAGATGTGGAGGTCCTCTGCGGTAAGATTAAGTATCCTACTGATTTTCTAGTGCTTAATTCAGCAGCTAGCAAAACTTGTCCTATCATTTTTGGTAGACCCTTCTTGAACACTTGTGGAGATATTATAGATTGTATAAAGGAAAAAGTTTTGACTAAGTTTGATGGAGATTCTTATGAGTTCAATTTTTCCAAATTTGCTAAAGCTCCTTGTGAAAATAGCTTGCCTAATAAAGATTTCAGGATGGAACAACTTGCTTCTGTTGATACAGTTTATGACCTTGGACCTCTTTTTGATGATTGTAAGTATGCTCATTCTGATGATAAAGTTGTTGTCAATGATAGTTATATTGTCAACTTTATTCAAAGTTCTACTGAAAGTTATTATGAGGGAGGGAAACATGGTTTTATGCATCTCAATAATGTTAAGCTTCCCCGTATCATGTTGAAAGCTTTGGAGTTGCATTTGTTTTGTCTTCCTATGCTAGTGCCTTTTTGTTTCAACAATTTGTTTTCTCATGATACCCCCATGCATAGGAAGTGAGTTATACTAAAATGTGTTGTATATTTGCTTCTTGATGCTCTCTTTCACTTCAGATATTTATCTCCTATGTGAGCATCTTTGAAACTATCAATCCTAACTTAAAAGCATTAAAGAAAAGTACTTCTTGGGATATAACCCAATAGTTTTATTGAGTCTTGGAAGTTATTACCTCAGTAATAACCACTCCATCCTTTTTGCTTTGGTTTTTGTGTCAATATAAACTACTTTTGAGAAGTAGAGGAGTTGTGAAAAGTGGCTGTCCCTGGACAGATTTTTGTGCTGCATTGTAAAACTTCGTGAAGGAGCTCAGTACTTCGGATGGAGCTGCATTTTTCTGTGATTTTTCTCCAAGTTGTTACCCAACTTTCATTAGTTTTGCACTTTTTGATTTGAGCAACAGAAGGTTTTCGAAAAAATCAATCTTTACCTGCTGGTCTGTTTTCACAGATTTCTGCCATCATTTGCATTTGCCTCTTATATTGATTCCATTCTAGATTCTTTTGGGTTTTTGGAAAGGAGTTGCTATAGTAGCTTTTGTTTTGATGGATTTCAGTTGAAGTGTGTACCTAAAGGTTTATTGTTTTTGCATACACTAATGTTGCCATTGAGGTTTGTGTAAGGCCTTGTATGAAGGAAATTTCCAGGAGAAGGAGAAAAAGAATCTGCAGAGTTCTTTGATTAGGTAAAAGTGGTGAAAACTGAAGGTTCGTGAAAACCCTATATTTTTATATTTTTGATGTTTTTATTACATACGGAAGGTTACGATACGAAACAGAGGAGGAAACGGAGGCCAGGGTGGCCACACCCACCCTAGGCGTGGGCCCTAGGCTGGCCACGCTGGGCCGGTGTGAGCCTGAGCTCAAATCTCCACCTCGTTTTTGCACCAGTACCTTCCTTATGCATTGAAACTTCGTAATATATAACCCCCTGGATCCCCCGAGGTTCGTGTATCGTGTTCTCGTCATGTTTTCGTTTCGATCTATTTCTGTCAGGAAATCTTCTCAAGTTTAGAGCAGCATGGTCTCCACCAACGACAAAGGCAAGAATCCCGAGGAAGATGATCCTCAAAACCCCAAGGAGGGGGAGATCTTGGTTGGGGATGAAGAAGACATGGAGGAGGACGAGCATCCGGATACCCGCGCTATTGTCGCAAGCATTAGAGTGGTGGCAAATCCTACCAAGCTTAGGACGACAGCACGGATGTCTACAGGAGGGAAAACCCCGCGTCATATCCTCGCTCCACGGTCACCTCCTCCATGTACCAAGAATCCCTTACATATTGTTATACATGAGCAACATTACCAACAGGTGCCCAAAGGGAACTTGCCCTCAGTTTGGGATCTGCCTCGTTCTAACCATGCAGGGAAGGAACACACTAATAAGGAAGAGTGGGGAAAGAATAGCAAGGACTAGGACTCTCGGTCCGATATGATCATGAACCGCATTGAGCAAATTTCGGAGTTGATTCGTACTCTGACCTTTGAGATTGAGGATTTGAGGAAACTGATTGAGGAGCTTATCAAGATAACACCACCATCACCGAAGGAGTAATTCATCATCAGGTTTGGCATCCCCTTAGCTTGTTCCAAGCTTGGGGGAGTGTCGCGGTATCACATCATTATCTTTTATCTTTTACCTTTTTAGTAGATTCATATCTTTGGTAGAGAAGTTATCTTATAGGTTGGTTTGCATTATGGAAGTATCTCTCCTTTTAGTTGATTATCTATGTATCCCTTGGTGTGAGTGCCTTTATGGAATATTAATGAGAAGTTTCATCTTTTACTTTTTGTACTTCTTATTTGAGTTTGCAATCATTATTATATGATTGATCTTGTTGATCAGTATTGGTATCACTTTGGGAGCATCAAGTAGATCTAAATTGGTTTTGGCAAACCGAGCTCTGGTCAGTAGCAACACTTTTTGAGGTTTGAAAGGAAAAGAGAAAAAGCTTATAGGTATTTTGTATCATTTATTTTCTTTCTTGATTGGCTCATAAGCTTAGTATTATTTATTTAAGATCTTTTGTGTCTTTAAGGAAGATTGCATGTTTGGCTTTATCACTTGTAGGTTTGCTTATTTCTTTCAACTCTTTTGCTTGCTACCCAGCCTTGCTAGCCAAAAACCTGTTTTGAGAAAGCATACTTCTCATGCATCCAACCCCTTTGAACCAAACATGTGCCATTTGTGTCCACCATATCTACCTATTAGCATTATTGCTATTCCAAACAAATTCTCAAGCTTCATCCATCTTTCGAATTAAAAATTATTTTCTTGCCCCTAATAAACTTGAACCATTGTGTTATCGAAGTTGTATATGCTTGCATCTATACGTTGGGATTAGCAGAACCGTGTTGTCACGGGGAACGCTTTCAACACTTATTGATACATATCCAGTTGATATCATGATCTTTTGTTTGCGGATGTCGTCGGTGTGAAATAAAAGGGGATCTTGTAAGTCCATGGAGTTATGTATGTGTGTTAGAGAAACGCCTGTGCCGCTAGCCTAAGCCATGCATAATCATGGTGGAAACTTGCAACATAACCATAGTGAGCAATCTGTGAAGCATTCTCAATAAAAACCTATGCAAATAGCAAATAATATACTTACAATGATAAGAACTTGCTTGTGACTAAAGTTGAGTAGCATAAGGAACGACCCTTGTACTCAAGGGACATGAGATTGCCAACTTATGATTTGTCAAGCATATACTCCATATTTGTTTCACTTTAACCTTAATCACTTCAAGATGCTTATGATAGGGGCAATGAGAGTTGAAAGCTAATAAGTACCATAATTTTTGGAAGCTCTTTATGAAACTTGAAATCCCCGCTTCCCTATGAAGGGCCTTTCTTCCACTTTTATATTGAGGCTCCACATTCTATCCTTAGGCACCAATAAAGAGAGCATAGTTTCCATTCTTAGTTATATGTGCATTGTCCCAAAACTTATTGATTGATTCATAATGTTGATATTGCTTGTTCATGAACTATTTGTATCTAGTCACCCTTATGAACTTTGAAGGTGTCCTATGCATTTATGTTTTGCTATTCCATGAGGGACAAACTTAATACCACATATGCTATGTTTTATATATGTGAAACAAACAAACGTCTTTCAATGCATTGTTATTCATGATCTTTGTTTGTACCGTTTCATGTTACAACATGGTTACTATGTCTTATTGTTAGAACTTCATCTTTCATGCTCATGTTTAGAGTACTTTAATCCCAGCTATCATTGATTTACAAATGGTTTGATCAAGATTGTGATGGTGCATGTCACCTCAAAAATTATTCTTTTTATCACTTACCTACTCGAGGACGATCAGGAGTTAAGCTTGGGGATGCTTGATACGTCGTAAACGTATCTATTATTTTTGATGCTCCATGCTTGTTTAGTATCAACTTTGTTATATTTGTCTACACTTTGAGGTATTTTTATATGTTTTCCAAAACTAACCTATTAACAAGATGTCGTAGTGCCAGTTGCCAGTTTTCTGCTGTTTTTGGTTTCAGAAAATCTAGTAAGGAAATATTCTCGGAATTGGACGGGACAAAAGCCAAAGTTAATATTTTACCGGAGCGAAGACGGGGTCAAAAGGGTAGTCGAATGGGGGCCACGAGGTGGCCACATCCTAGGGCCACGCGACCCAAGGGGGCGTGCCGCCACCATGTGTGGGCCCCTCGGGAGCCCACCGACCTTGCCCCTTTGCCTATAAAGTCACCTGATGCAGAAACCCTAAGAAACCGATCAAATCTCCACGAAACAGTCTGTAGCCGCCATCTCCATCCCTAGATCAGGGGATCTGGAGCTCTTCTCGGCACCCTGCCGGAGGGGAGAGATCATCCCGGAGGCCTTCTTCATCACCATGCCAGCCTTCGGAGTGATGCGTGAGTAGTTAACCCTTGGATTATGGGTCCATACAGTAGCTAGATGGTTTTTCTCCTCCTTTGTGCTATCATGTTTAGATCTTGTGATCTCCGTTCATGATTAAGATCATCTATTTGTAATCATACATGTTGTGTTTGCGGGGATCTGATGGATATTGAGATACTATGTCAGATTGATTATTGATTTTATTATGTCTATGTTATTTGTGATCTTGTATGCTCTCCGTTGTTAGTAGCTATCTTGGCCAAGTAGATGCTTGCAACTCCAAGAGGGAGTATTTATGCTCGATGTAGGTTCATGCCTCTAGTAATCTAGGGAAGTGACAGAAATCTCTAAGGTTATAGATGTGTTGTTGCTACTAGGGAGAAAACAACAATCTTTTTTCATGGAATAATTGTATTGTTTATTTTACACTCACACATTGCTTAATGCAATTATCTGTTGCTTGCAACTTAATACTGAAAGGGGTTCGGATGATAACCTGAAGGTGGATTATTAGTCATAGATGCAGTTGGATTACGATCTATGTATTATGTTGTAATGCCCAATCAAATCTCATAGGATTCAAGATGTCTAGTATATGCATTATTATGCTTTATCAATTTGTTAATTACCCTGCTGTAATTTGTTCACCCAACATGCTATCTATCTTAAGGAGAACACCTCTAGTGAACTCTGGACCCCGGTCCAAACTTTATCATTGTTACATCATCTACTGTTACTGTTTACTTTCCGCAAGCACTCACTATCTTTCACACCATATGTTTAATCCTTTGTTTTACGCAAACCAGTGAGATTGACAACCTCACTGTAAGTTGGGGCAAAGTTTTGAGTTTGTGTTGTGCAGGTTCCAAGTTGTTAGCAACACCTTGGAGTTGTTTTATTACTCCTACTGGTTCGATAACTTTGGTTTCATAACTGAGGGAAAACTTGCCGCTGTGCTCATCACACCTTGCTCTTGGGGTTTCCCAACGAGGCTCTACAGTTAACTAAGCCGCATCCATACGTGCTTGCTTGGTTAGGGTTGTTTATGGGTCGAGGGTTTAGGGTTTTAGTATTAGGGTTTAGGGTTTTGGTTTTTTTAGGGGTAGTTTAGGTAGGGTTTAGGAATTTTTCAATAATATGTCCGAGCTTAGGGTAAGGGGTTGAGGGTTTATGGTTTTTAGGGGTATAGGGCTTAGGTTTTAGGCTTTAGGGAATTTTCAATAATGCTCGAGCTTTCGTGAATTAGAGTGGCGTTAGCACAATTTAATGAAGTACATCAGCTAACACAATCGGTGAAAGTACAAGTTGCATCAAGGACCTCATAAAAATGCAAATTACATCCATGTCCATGCACTTAGCACAAGGTCCCTGAAACTATGTAGTGAAGTGTGTTTTGAGGTTTGTGCATACTAGCGTTCATTGTACAAGGTAAAGACTGTCAACAGAATCTTCTAGATGCTAAGAATGGAAAAGAAGATCCAATGGTCGAAGTTCAAAGTTATCCGCGCACTATATAGTGGTATGGTATTGTAAGAGATAAGACAAGATCAAGTTAAGATAATAAGTACTACTGCGAATGGTTGATCTTTTGAATAACCTTCCCTCCCGATGTTTGGGAAGGAAGTGAAAATTTGAAACCGGAAAAGTTTGATTTTTGCCGCCAAGGACCAAAGTGGAAACTCACACCGACAACGTTGTTTGCTAAAAGAAGATGCACCCATCTACCTCCAAAATTACATTCAAGATCAATCTACCGCGCTTACTTGTAGCTCATGTTTGACCTAGTTTTGTTAGATCGCCAAGAAGTACTAGTGTGAAGTGTGCGAAGTTAGCTAGGAACCTTGAAAATACAATTATATAAGAAATTGTGGTCCACTTTGTGTGATAATTACGGAGTTTGCATTTTCTTCTAACTATGGCAGGTCCCCTAGGAGCGAGGTGCTTGAGTTAAAACGGTCGGTGGAAATACAAGTTACATCAAGGACCTCATAAAAAAATGAAAATTACATCCAAGTCCATGCATATAACAAAATGTCCGTGAAAGTAAGCAATGTAGTGTGTTTTGAGGTTCGCGTATACTAATGTTCATTGTGACAAAGACTATCAATATAATCTTCTAAATTCTAAGAATGGAAAAGAAGATCCAACGGCTAGCAGTGTTTGGAGTTGCCAGCCTTGATCCAACGGTCAATGTTTAAAGTTATCCGTACACTATACTATGGTGGTATGGAATTTTAAGAGATAAGACAAGATAAAGATAAAAGAAGAAGTACTACTGTAAATGGACGGTCTTTTGAATAGCCTTTCTCTCCCGATGTTTGGGAAGAGTGAAAATTTCGAAATCGGAACAGTTTGAAATTTTTTTGGCCACCAAGGACCAAAGTGGTTTCCTTCCTATGTGTACTACAGTAATCCACTACTCCTCCTACTCCACACCAACGCGGCTGCCGAACACGCCAGAGAAACAGAGCCGCCCTCTCAAAAAAGAGCCGCCGTATCGAGCACACATTTGTAGCGCCACGCTGTGGACGAGGGAGAGATCAGCCGGGCCGGTGCGCGAGGGGAGAGGGGTGGAGAGATGAGAGGCAGCGAAGGAGAGAGAAAACACAAATTTTTTGGGTGCATAGGTCCTGAAATTTACTACTACGACGGAGTGTGCACTGTAAGGCGGCAGGAGTACCTCGTGTCAGGAATCCATCATAACTATGCTCTGACATCGAACCGCCTTCAACTCCTCCTCTTCGCTGCTCTCGTGCTGCATCCCTTTTATTCTCTTTACTTGTGTAGCTCAAGTTTGACCAAATTTCGTTAAATTGTCTAGATGGAAAATCTTAACAAAAGTTAAATCTTTTGTCTGAACTCTCGGTGGTGCACGTGCGTAGACCAGCCTTGTCCTTCCATTTCACACTGTGTGACCAGTAGCATGCTGGTTAGAAAGTTAGGAGAAGCAAGTATAGTAGTACAAAGGGCATGGCTCACCTTCTCACTCGAGAAGTACCTGACCGCTTTTCCTTGCTTAACTTTAGGGCCCTTTGTACTAAATTTAGGGGCCTCTATATAATTTTGTCTTTTTGAGGTCTTTGATGTAAACCGTACTCCCACCGACCAAGTCGAGTTTTAACTACAAGTATGCTCTAAAATTTTCAAAAAATCTTTTGAATCCAACTATGAATTCAGTATATCAAAAACCACCGAAAAGCTTTTTCATAAAACTTCAAAGCAACGTACAATTTACTTGTAGTTCAAATTTTACCTAATTTTGATAAATCGGCACAAAGTCTCATTCAAGTCGGCAGAGTTAGCTAGGAAGTTTTAAAATTCGCAAAACATGGGGAAATTGAGAATGTTCTTTCGTGATAGTTGGAAACTCAAACCAATGTCGTCTTTTACCAAAAGATGATGCACCCATCTACCTTCCAAATGACAATTAATTCAAGAGCAGTCTATCGCGCTTACTTGTAGCTCAAGTTTGGCCTAATTTAGTTAAGTTGATAAGATGCAAAATCTTAGCAAGAAGTTGAACCTATTGTCAAAACTCTCGATGGTGGTTCGTGATATATTAAATGACCCCCCGATTGTTAACTGCAAAAAAAATCTCAAAACTCTCGACGCAGCCTACAACTTACTTGTAGTTCAAATTTAATTTGACCTAATTTCGATAAATCGACATAAAGCCATTCAAGTGGACAGAGTTAGCTAGGTCGAAGTTTCAAAACTCGAGAAACATGGGAATCATATAAGTAGTACACAACATGTCGGTCCACTATATATGTGTGAAAAGCTTGGCTCGTGGCATTCAGATCCATATTCTTCAGACTTTCTTTGCGAAAAGGAGCAATCTCGTCACCACTTGGAAAATAGATAATGTTCTTTCCTAATATTTGGAAACTCATACCGACAACATTGTTTACTAAAATAAGATGCACCCATCTACCTCTGAAAAGACAATTAATTCAAGAGAAATCTATCTCACTTACTGGTACCCTAGGCTGACCTAATTTCCTTAGGTTGTAAAGATGTGAAATCTTAGCAAGAAGTAGAACGTGTTGTCAAAATGCTCGGTGGTGGTTTGTGATATATTTAATGACCCCCCTGATGGTTACCTCCAAAAAATCCGCAAAACTGACAACGCAACCTACAACTTACCCGTAGTTCAAATTTGACCTAATTTCGATAATCGACATAAAACCATTCATGCGGACAAAGTTAGCTAGGTAAGAGTTTAAAAACTCATAAAACATGCGAATCCTAAGTACAACATGCCAGTACACTATATATATGTGAGAAAGCTTGGTTGTGACATTCAGGTCTATATTCTCTAGACTTTCTTTTTGGAAAGGAACAATCCCCGTCATCACTCAGGAAATTGAGAATGTTCTTTCCTGGTAGTTGGAAACTCACACCGAGGGCATCGTTTACATAAATAAGATGCACGCATCTACCTACAAAAATACACATTTAATTCAAGAGCAATCTATCGCGCTTACTTGTTTCTCAAGTTTGACCTAATTTCGTTAAGTTTTCAAGATGAATAATCTTAGCAAGAAGTTGAACCTATCGTCAAAATTCTTGGCTTCGGTTTGTGATATATTAAATACCCCCCCATGGTTAGCTCCAAAAATAATCACAAAACTTTCAAAGTAACCTACAATTTAGTTTTAGTTCAAATTTGACCTAATTTCGATAAATTGGCATAACGTCATTCAAGTGGGTAGAGTTTTCTAGGATGAAGTTTTAAAACTCATAACGTTAAACATGGGAATCATAAATAAAACATGTTGGTCCACTTAGTATGTCAGGAAGCTTGGCTTGTGGCATTCAAATCCATATTCTTCGGACCTTCTTTACGGGAAAGAATAATCTCGTCATCACTCGGGAAATTGAGAATGTTCATTTCAGATAATTGGAAACTCACACCGACGACAATGTTTACTATAAGAAGATGCACCCATCTACCTCAAAAAATACATCTAATTCAAGGGCAATATAGTGCTCTTACTTTTAGCTCAAGTTTGGCCTAATTTCATTAAATCGGCAAGAAGTCGGTGAAGTGTGCGAGTTAGATAGGAAGCTTGAAAATGGAACTAAGAAACCGTGGTCCACTTATTTGTGTGATAATCGGGGCAGTTGCATTTTCTTCCAACTGTGATAGGTCCCGTAGGTGCGAGGTGGTTCAGTTAACACGGTCGGTGAAAGTACAAGTTACATCAACGACGTCATAAAAAATGCAAATTACATCCATGTCCATGCACTTAGCACAAGGTCCTTAAAACTATGTAGTAAAGTGTGTTTTGAGGTTTGTGCATACTAGCGTTCATTGTACATGGTAAAGACTGTCAACAGAATCTTCTAGATGCTAAGAATGGAAAAGAAGATTAAACGATTAACAATTTTTTGATTTGCTAGTCTTGATCCAACGGTCGAAGTTCAAAGTTATCCACACACTATATAGTGGTATGGTATTGTAAGAGATAAGACAAGATCAAGTTAAGATAATAAGTACTACTGTGAATGGCCGATCTTTTGAATAACCTTCCCTCCCGATGTTTGGGTAGCAAGTGAAAATTTTGAAACCAAAAAAGTTTGATTTTTTGCCGCCAAGGACCAAAGTGGAAACTCACACCGACAAAATTTTTTGCTAAAAGAAGATGCACCCATCTAACTCCGAAATTACATTCAAGATCAATCTACCGCGCTTACTTGTAGCTCACGTTTGACCTAGTTTTGTTAGATCGACAAGAAGTACTAGTGTGAAGTGTGCGAAGTTAGCTAGGAACCTTGAAAATGGAATTACATAAGAAATCGTGGTCCACTTTGTATGATAATTGGGGAGGTTGCATTTTCTTCTAACTATGGCAGGTTCCCTAGGAGCGAGGTGCTTGAGCTAACACGGTCGATGGAAGTATAAGTTACATTAAGGACCTCATAAAAAATGAAAATTACATCCAAGTCCATGCATTTAGTAAAAGGTCCCTGAAACTAAGCAACGAAGTTTGTTTTGAGGTTCGCCCATACTAGCATTAGTTGTGCCAAAGACTATTAGTATAATTTTCTAGATGCTAAGAATGGAAAAGAGGATCCAACGGATAGCAATGTTTGGAGTTGCCAGTCTTGATCCAACGATCAATGTTTAAAGTTATTCGTACACTATACTATGGTGGTATGGTATTATAAGAGATAAGACAAGATAAAGATAAGATAAGAAGTACTACTGCGAATGGCCAGTCTTTTGAATAGCCTTTCTCTCCTGATGTTTGGGAAGAGCGCAAATTTTGAAACCAGAATAGTTTGAATTTTTTTGGCTGCCAAGGACCAAAGTGTGTTTGTTTCCTATGTACTAATGGCGCACGTGCGTCGACCAGCCTTGTCGTTCCATTTCACACCCTGCGACCAACATCACGCTAGTTCGAAAGTGAGGAGCTTTGTATGTGTGTGAAGCGAGTACAGTAGTACAAAGGGCATGGGTCACCTGCTCAATCGAGAAGGACCCGACTACTTTCCTTGCTTAAATTTAGGGTCCTTTGTGCTAAATTTAGGGACCTCTAGGTAATTTTGTCTTTTTTGAGGTCTTTGATGTAAACCGTACTCCTAACGACCATGTAGAATTTTAACTACAAGCATGCTCTTAAAATTTTCAAAAAACCTTTTGAAGCCAACTAGGAATTCGGTATATCGAAAACCAACGAAAATATTTTTCGTAAAACTTTTAAAGCAACGTACAATTTACTTATAGTTCAAATTTGACATAATTTTGATAAATCGGCACAAAGTCTCATTCAAGTCGGTAGAGTTAGCTAGGAATTTTTTAAATTCACAAAATATGGAAATTGATAATATTCTTTCCTGATAGTTGGAAACTCAACCCAACGTCATCATTTACTAAAAGATGATGCACCCATCTACCTTCTAAAAGACAATTAATTTAACAGCAGTCTATTGCGCTTAATTGTAGCTCAAGTTTAGTTTAATTTAGTTAAGTTGTCAATATGCAAAATCTTAGCAAGAATTTGAACCTATTGTCAAAACTCTCGATGGTGGTTTCTGATATATTATATGACCCCCCGATGGTTAACTTCAAAAAAATCACAAAATTGCCAACGCAACCTACAACTTACTCATAGTTCAAATTTAATTTTACCTAATACTGTCAACGCAACCTTATATTTGCATAATACTACTAGTACTAGTAGTAGTATTCTTATTTTCGGAGTAAATACTATGAAAATACAGCTGTAAATACTCCGAAAATTTAGTGCATAGAAAGTGACACGGTTAATTTAGTTCGCCAAACTGACGTGCAAGACTATACTGCGTCAGGAAGAGTGACACGGTTAATTTAATACACAGCGGCGTGCTAGTCTATCACGCTAGCTAGCGCCTCGATGCAGCCGCTTCCTAGAGCAGAAAAAAAGAAAACCTCTTTCAAAGAGCTATCCCATCTTCCCCATCTCCGTTTAGTTTATCCCCACTCGTCGACGCCGCATGGCCGCATTTCTAGAGCACTTCACACGTTTTCCTATCCATCTTGCCTATTGCATCACTCCCTCTAGGCCACCACCCCTCTCCCTCCGCTGTTGCATCTATCAAGTGACGCTGATTATGTTATGGGAATCTGTTGATATTTTTCAGTTTTATTTAGTACTGCGAATCTTTCAAACGCTAGTGAATCTATCAAATGTTTTGTGATTTTTATTACTAAATTATTTTGTAAAACTAATACTGATGTACTGGTACTTGTTTAGATCAAGGGAAGTACATGGTCTTGCTCTTATTTTAAAACATGGCCTTGTCACAATCTAGATAAGGCTTGGGGCATTTTGGGTTGCATATGTGGGTCACACAGGTATTGATGTGAGTAGAAGATATGCACAGAAAAGCAGACTTGATCATTAGTTTTGCTTCCAATGATCAATTGTATCCGGAGAAAAGGGACAGATACCGTGCCAAGGTTTTTAAGGCTGAAACAATAATTGATTCTCTCTGTACTGCTATTGAATTTCAGAGTCTGTTTGATAAGTCGCTCACTTTGAAAAACAGTTGAATATGAGCTGGAACCTGTCATTATTATTTTATCAAGCATGATGCAATTTAGGCTGCGGGTTCTTGCCTTTCTATAAGTTTGAGCTATTTTAGCATGCTTGCCAAACTTTGCAAAGGGGTACTTTTTTAGAAAGTTCATACGATATCTTGGTATTTTGGTACGAAGTACGGGAAAACGTAATAAGTGACTCAACTTGGAACTACTCTTTCTAACTGATTTGATATACCGTACGTAATCTAGACAAAGTTGAGGCCATTAAAAATTTGAACTAGGGGGAGTAGCTAGTAAGTATAAAAATGGAAGCAGTAAGTATAAATCATCTCACAGTTGTCCCATGGCTCCATAACTCTAGTCGGCGTCCTCGATGCATCTACATCCGGCAGAAGACGGCCGAAGGAGCACGGCAAAACCCCCTCATTCAAAGATCCATCCCCAACTCCGCCAGGCCGCATTTGGATCTTCTCGAGCACGCACTTCACACTTTTTTCTCGCCATCTCACCCACAACATCGCTCCTTCCAGGCCGCCACCCCTCTCCTCCAAATACCCCCAACAGTCGTACATAGATCCGCCCTTACCCCAATCCATCCGGACGTGATGACCGTGGATTCGAGGCACAACCATTTGAACGACGTCTGGAGGAAGGTCGGCGATGATGTCTTCCACTAAATAGCTATGCGTCTAGAAACTACCAGCGCCGTCCGGCTGGCCGCATGCTCCAAGGAGTTGTACCGCCAAGTCACCGGTGGAAAAGGTAGTACATGCCCCAAAGACTTCTGCTGGACTTTGGTCTCCTACAAGGACGTCTGTGACCACAAGATCGCATGCAACTACCGCCGGTTTGTCTGCACGGATCCAGGATGCGAGTTCATCGGCGTCAATAAAGTGTTCGTCGAGCACCTCATATCTGCCCATGCGATGACGGTGCCCAAATACAGCCCCCAAAAATGGGACCCAGAAATGTTGGTTCCTGCACCGGTCTCGAGGAGAGTTGGGGTCATCGGCATCAGGAAGGAGGGCAAGATGTTCGTCACCCAAATTGACGGGCATAGCATGGACTTTATCCTGTTCGTCAGGCCGGTCAGGTCTGCGGCATGCGAATCGCCGTGGTACGAGGTGAGGTTTTGGTCGTTGGTCTTGTTCGTAAGTTTCAATCAGGTTCTAGTAACGAGGTCATCCAAGACAACGATTAGTCCGTCGCCAGCCGCCGCCGCCGCGTTGGAAGTTCTCATGTCTTACCTGTCGAAGCCGTGGCTTTACTAGCATACTACCGAACCTGTCGTCGGACAAGATTCACCGGTGAGATATCACATACTAATCCTCTTGTGATGATTCTAATGTGAGTGTATGTCATGTTTGTACTAATTCATTAATTTATGTTGGTGACAGATTCCCTTCATAATCGGAATCGTGGAAATTAAGGATCCCAAATTTCCTGGTTTGTCATATGAATTTTACATGTACGCTTCTGACATAGAGGCCGACAGACGAGAATGAAATGAGAGACACGTCACAGGCAGGAAATCAAGCGTGCTGCCCGACCAGCACTTTGACACGCTGAAGAATTCTCTTTATTCTACGCATATGATGGGACATTTAGTGGTTCCAAATTGCTACTGAATCTTTCAAATGCTACTGAATCTGTCGAACTACCATTCGTTGCTATTACTTAAGTATTTCGTAGAGCTAATACTGATGTACTTGTACTTGTTCAGATCAAGGGCATTAGATAGCCGGTATTGCTTTTAGTTTCAAACATGGCCTTGTGACAATCTAGATGACGCTAGGGCATTTTGGGTTGCATATATGTTGGTCACACATGCATTGATCTAAGAACGAGGTATGCACACAAAAGCAGACTTGATCGTATGTTTTGCATGCTCCAATGATGGAGTGTGTTCAGAGAAAAGTGCAAACTCATCGTGCGCCAAGGTTTTTTGAGCTGAAACATGAACTGATTATCTCTCTATTGCTATAAAATTTCACGTGGTAGCTAATTACATCTACTGACACTTCGGTATGAAACCTAGTCATGTGGTTGCTAATTATTTGATGTACCGAACTTGTTCTACATATGTTTGCACTTGTCGAATTATGCTTAATCCAATTTAGACAGGGAAAACAATTAGTCTAGGATTACAATACAACAGGAAAATGTCATCATGTCTCGTACATTTTGAAATGAGAAAACCAAAACAATCAATGTTCGTCATCTCACTGCATAATTTGAAACAATAGTCTAATCATCGTCACCATCACCGCTTTTAGCACCGCCGCGTTCTTGATCCACATGTTTCGACTGGGTTGGATCTTCTTCCTCTTGCTATTCATCATACATGTCCTGGGATTCATCAGGTAGAACCATTTTATTGCTCTCTTTGTCCACTACACTAACCTCGATAGTGAAATATACTTGTCCATCATGCGCAGACCCGCCTCTCGCAATCAAATTTTCATCGACGTCAGTCAGTTCAGTTACCATACAAACACTGGGATCATCTTGGTGGGAAACATCAATGGTGATTGTATCGTCATAGTCATTCACATTTCTGACCTTTTCTAGATGCGCCTGCAACTCAGCTGCAGCTAACTTTTATGGTGTAGTGTCATACCCAGTCCTCTTTCCATAGAACTGCAATTTTTTGAGTTTTTTCAGAATTTGTGGCCTTCGGAAAGAAAAACCCGGTGGCCAAGGTAACTGGTCTTATTTTGTGGCCTCACTGTGACCTGTTTTGACTCACAGTGAACACATTCATTGTAAGCTCCTGTCACTTCGCCTGACATAGTGCCAAGAGCTGGAAAATCATGGGTGCAGAACAACACAGCAGCATGCATAGGGAACTTGGCATCTTCAGGTTTGCTTGCAAGGATATCAGGAGTCATGACACCCTTCCACAGTTTCTGCAAGTCTCGTATAAGAGGTTGCATGAACAGATCAAAATCCATCCTAGGTGATTTGGGACCTGGGATGGGTAAAGTTAGCAAGCAGTTCGACTGATCCATGTATGTCCAGGGAGGCAGGTTGTAAATTGTAACAAGTACTGGCCACATGTTGTACGAGTTACTCATGTTGCCAAATGGGTTAAATCCATCTATAGCTAGGCCAAGTCTTAGGTTCCTTGGATCCACAGAAAATCCTGGATGAGCCTTGTCAAAATTCTTCCATTCATCACCATCAGCTGGATGTATCAGTAAGTAATCGTATGGCTTTAGAATCTCTTTATGCCATCTTGTTTCCTTAGATGTTTGTTCTGACCGAAATAGCCTCTGCGATTTATCTATAATTGAAAAATATCTCAGAACCTTACAAGGATCTTTCTTATTTTTATCACCATTTTTCCATCTTGATTCATTACATACTGGGCATTCATCGAGGTTTTCACAATCCTCCTAGAACAGTACACAGTTATTTGGACAAAAATGGATCTTCTCATATGATAGTTCGAGTATCTTAATGTACTATTTCATCTCATAAAAGGATTTTGGCTGTCCTTCCCTAGGGATTGACTCGATGTACACCTTAATCACTAAATCGAAAGCTTTGTTGGTAACCTTGTTGAACGACTTTTCCTTTCGTAATTTCATTACCTGTTCGAATCTTGAGATACCAGAACTAGGGTCCACTAAACACTTGGCATCTTCTATCAGTTCATAGAAAAGTGTTCTTTTAAGAGAAGGGCCGCCCTCTTTGCTTGCAGTGGGGTACAGGTCCCTTAACAAACCAGAAAGGTCCTCATCCTCGATCTGATGAGCTTTAGGCAGATCAACATCAGCTAGAGGATCAAGAACAGGCTGACCATATGGTTCGCCATGTTTAGTCCAACTAATATATGTGCATTGCATACCATTACTGAATTTATGCTCTACAACTCTGCTCTGATTCAGCTTTTTATAATGAAGGCATTGTTGGCATGGGCAAAACACATCCTAGTCACCGTTATGCTGTCTAACAAACTTCATGAAGTCATTAACACCTTCCCAATATGAAGGTGTTGCTTTTTGTCCATTCAATATCCAATATTTGCCCATTTGTTGAGGATACATATGGTCAAAATCTTTCAAGATATTTTAGGGAACAGGTAGATTACAGATCTAATTAAGCCAAGATATCTGCGTAAACTAATGGAATATAGAACTATAAATGCCATATAATTTTAGCCTATTTCAGAAATTGGGTATAAAACTATGTTACATATTAGAGAGAACAGATCGACCGAGTGCAATAAAATGCCAACCAATTTTAATAAAAAGATCAAGTGCAGAACAATGTCAAACGGACAGATCGAGTACGAAACCACTTCTAGGGAACTAAGGAAATTATCAGTGTACCACGAGGATCGACCAGCTGACCGCCGTCCTGTGTGCGTCTCGAGAAGAAAGCTGCCAGCCTATGTGCTGGTAGACGGAGGGTGAATGTTTTGGAGCGCGGCCTGTGGTTTTCACCGGCGGTGCGTCTCTAGAAGAATGGCGCAAACAGACAGTAGCTAGCTGTTGGTGTGAATGCGCGAGTAGGAAAGTTTTGGCGTGCGTGGGCTATGTTCCTTGGTTGTCAACAATTTTCACGCGAAATATTTGCCAATTGTTTCGCCCTTGTTTTTTTCTTTCTTGTTGACGTTTGGAATTTTTATTACTGAGCCCATGAAGTTAGCCTATGAGGCCCAAGCATAGCCGAAAACTTTTCTAATTCTGCCTTTTCATGGTCTTGTAGCCGTCGATCATAGTCCATCCAGTTTAGGAGTGAGACCATTGAATATTTCCCATGATGATAAAAAAAAGCATCGCCTAACTATTTTTTGTGTAAAAACTACTGCATTATGTAGCAGTTTTTAGTTTAGCTTCCAGGAGCGCCGCCTTATTATTTGAAGGGAGATATAACATGGTAAACGAAAGTCTTTTAAACTTATAGAAGGAACTGCTTAACGTTTCATTTCTATAAATTGTTCCTTTCGCGGTGGCAAGGCAAGCCATTTACTGTTTCAAACTTCTTGAGTTCGAATCCTAGGAAATTTTTTTCCTTGTGGTCATCTTTTTGTACTCTAAGACTGACATCTGGGACCCAGGTGTCGTGGTGGTGGCATGGCAGATGCCATGAGTAGGCTAAAGTATGGGCCAATGGATGCTAGAGGGATCTGGGGAGGGAAGATGTAGTTGATTCTACACACAGAAGACTAACGTAAAGATCTTTATTTCTCCTTTCTTGGGCTAAAAGTGCTCCTTGAGCTAGATACAAGTGGAGAGGAAGAACTTTACCAGCCTAACGGTACCAAATGAGTCGATGCCCTTCTCAGAGTCCAAACCTCTCCTTATAAAGGGGAGCCCTGGGCTCCTCTAGGGCTGACGTGGCAAGCATATTCGGAGAATATGCTTGTCCCAATATAGTAACTCGGAGGCCTCCTTTCAGTGTCGCCCTTCTAATGACGGCAAGGTTCCAGAGGACCCTGCCTGCACCCCTCGGGCTTCAGGACTGTCACCTCCGTGACCTCCTTCTGCCCTTCTGTCGCTCTGCGCCTTGTCCTTTGTGCTTGGCTCTGCTCAGATTCTTCCTAGCCCGTGACTAGGGTTTGACTATAGGCATCTCCTTCTCCTGCAAGCTTCATATCACTCGGCCCTGCCTCGCTTAACTCGGCTTGGCCTTCACCTGCATTCATATTATTCGGGCTGACCCGGCCGACTTACGATATGTCGGCCGGTAACTCTCTTTTCTCATAAGGGTCCTGCTCTTGCTTACCTCGGCCGACCTTTACAGGATTCGGCTGATTTAGATTGTAACTCGGAAACTGGATGGGGAGCTTCCTTTTGTCTTTCCCCGTCCTTGCCCTATCCGGGGTCACCCCCCCAACATTAGTCCCCGAAGCTGGTATGGTCCTGCCTATAACCTTGGCCGGGCCGTATCAGTTTCACAATATTCGTTTCTCTTTGTTTTCGAGTTACTTTTCCTTCGTCCGAGGTATCTACGTATCTTCTCGCGTACGCCTCGTCCTACGTGTCACACTCATCATTGTTTCTCTAGTTTTTTGTTCCTCTGATTGCACATTGACAAATCTGATAATTCTGCGCTTTGTCGGCGCTGCAACGCCTCGCGCACCGTTTCCATCAGGGATCGTGATCCTTTCTTGCATCATGTGGTCGTTGGTGTGGCTCCACTCAGCGGCGTGCAGTTGTGCCGCACACACGATCTACACAGGTAACCTCCGCACGCACGATCCCACTACCACGCAGGCCGCATGGTTATAAAGAGGGGCATGGGGCCAGGGGATTTACTCTTCTCCTCCGCTTACCGTTGCCCTTCTTCCTCTGGCTTTTTTGCCTGTTCGTGCTCCCGCCGCCGTGCGCCCATCAGAATCTTCGACGGCGAGGCTCCCATCGCTCTGCTCCGTCGACCTTGTCCCCACATACTTGCTCCGGCGTCGTCGTCGGTGAGTTTATCCGATTTGGGGGGTGACCCCGGATAGGGCAAGGACGGGGAAAGACAAAAGGAAGCTCCCCGTCTAGTTTCCGAGTTACAATCTAAATCAGCCGAATCCTGTAAAGGTCGGCCGAGGTAAGCAAGAGCAGGACCCTTATGAGAAAATCAAGGCGTTACCCGGCCGATATACTGTGTAAGTCGGCCGGGTCAGCCCGAATAATCTGAATGCAGGTGAAGGCCAAGCCGAGTTAAGCGAGGCAGGGCCGAGTGATATGAAGCTTGCAGGAGAAGGAGATGCCTATAGTCAAACCCTAGTCACGGGCTAGGAAGAATCTGAGCAGAGCCAAGCACAAAGGACAAGGCGCAGAGCGACAGAAGGGCAGAAGGAGGTCACGGAGGTGACAGTCCTGGCTTAGCGTCGGCGAGGTCCTCTAGAACCTTGCCGTCGTTAGAAGGGCGACACGGAAGGGAGGCCGCCGAGTTACTATATTGGGACAAGCATATTCTTCGAATATGCTTGCCACGTCAGCCCTAGAGGAGCCTAGGGCTCCCATTTATAAGGAGAGGCTTGGACTCTGAGAAGGGCATCGACTCATTTGGTACCGTTAGGCTGGTAAAGTTCTTCCTCTCCACTTGTATACATCTCAAGGAGCACTTGTAGCCCAAGAAAGGAGAAATAAAGATCTTTACGTTAGTCTTCTATGTGTAGAATCAACTACATCTTCCCTTCCCAGATCCCTCTAGCATCCATTGGCCCCATACTTTAGCCTACCCATGGCATCTGCCGTGCCACCACCACGACAGTTGGTGCCCACCGTGGGGCCAGCAGCGGTGCTAGCTGGAGTCATGATTCGGACGGGAAACTTCATCCACACAGGCGAGCGCATTGTCTCTGGCTTAGTCCGGAGATTCGATCTCTGTGACTACGTCAGCGACAACGCAGGAAGCTTCTAGGGAAAAACTCCACCGCGCAACGGCGTCTTCATCAACTTGGGCATGCACCAGATCTACGTCGGCGTCGACACCTCCGACGTTTATCCTCTCCAAATTGTTGTTGCAGGAGAGCCTCCCCTTAGCGCCGCAAACGGTCCACGCGGAGTGCGCCCCGTCGGCAGTGTCGAGGTGATGGTCGCAGCCGGGGTGCAGGCGGGAATAGCAGGCGCCGGATCAAGCAAAGATCCGACGACAGGTGTGCAGGTGGCCACCAAGCAGGCAGCTCCACAGCCCACCGAGGTAATTCCTTCAGCGGCAAACCCAGCCGAGGTGCAAGATACGACCCCAAAAGCACCAAGGGTAAGAGGGCCACCTCTGGAAAGACCAGAAAACATTCTACAGGCAACTATAGATAATCTGACTACACCAGTAGCGCCGATACTTGATCCGGCTAATGCTCAGGCAGAGTTAGAAGAGACCAGGCAAAAAGTGCTGGTAGAGGAAAAAAAAAGGTGTCAGCATTGCGGGAGTCCTTAAACAGGACCCTGCGAGAATATGCTAGGGCAAACAAGCTTGACGTCGCCCCCGAGCGGGTCGACGAATTGAGATTAAGAGGGAAGAACCTCATAAATGATATCAACAAAGAGCATGATGCTCATAAGGCAGAATCAGTTGATCTAGGCTTGCCGAGGTCGATGCCAAGAAGAACACGAGGCGGCAAATGCCGCTGCACTAGAGTTAGAAGGATTGACCGGCGAAGCCCGGCAAAAACAGCAAGAAAGAGTGAATGAACTGGTGCGCATTGCGAACCAGCAGAATGAAGAAATGCTAAGGGCAGACCCGGCAAGGCCTGGTGCCTCGCGAATGGTTCATTCGGCTGGTGCAGCACCTGCCTTATCTGTGGCAGCAGCATCCTCGCCAGGAAACAATGCGCGGAAAGACAGAGCAGTAACTTCGGGAAAAAGAAATAAGCAAATTGTTCCATATGATCCAGCGATAGCCGGAAAGGCAAACGAAAACAGAGGCAATGGAAGCCGAGGTAATAGTGGCGAGAGAAACCCCGGCCGTGCCGATAAAGGCAACGAAAGCCGAGGTAATGGAGATCACGGAAGAGGAGATCTCGGAAGAGGAAATCACGAGAATAATATCCCGGCTGAAGGAAGGAGAGAACCGCCACCCAATCCACAACCGAGATATGAACCTCGGCAGGAAAGAGAAGTGAGACCAGCTCGCCACAATCAGGTGAATGAGAGGTGTAATGATGGTTATTCCGAGATGGAATATGCGGTTCATGGTGGAAATAACCACTATGGAATGCAGGAAAGAATTCTGTATAGAGATTTGCCGTCGAGTGATGCGAGAGTAAAGCTGGACCGACTATACCGGTCCGAGTTGTTAGAAGAACAAGGTCCACCAGGCCCGGCATGCTTAGGACCTCGGATCATGGGCGAGCCGCCAGTGCCGAACTTTCAGCTGGCAAGAAGCACAAAAACGTATAATGGGAGCACCAAACCACATGATTGGTTGATTGATTATGCCACTGCTGTAAAAATAGCTGGCGGAAACTTGCGATGGTGATGCGATATGTCCATAAATGTTGGAAGGACCAGCTAGGGTATGGCTGAATAACCTGCCGGTGACGGTATCAAGCTATTGGTTGGATTTTGAAGAAATGTTAGTTAGCAACTTCACGATGCCACAAAGGCCAAACAGGCCGCAGCAGCTAGCCATGTGCAAGCAAAGGCCGAATGAGACAGACAGAGAATTCTTGACTCGGTGGTGTAACCTCAGGAATTCATGCGAGGGAGTTATAGAATCACAGGCGATAGCTTGGTTCGCTCAAGGATGCCGCTATGGCAGTGTACTATGGCAGAGATTGCAAAGAGATATGCCAACCACTTTGGCAGAAACCATCAGGATAGCGGATTCCTATGCATTGGGAGATCCGACACAACCAGAATTAATGTCAGCAGATCATTGGGAACTTCAAGATCAATATGCAAGAGATGCGGCCGGGTCATCAAGGCGCAATGAGTTTAGAGGGAGAAGAAGAGAAGAAAGACCGGATTATAGATATGGCTCAAATCAGGTTGCAGCGGTAGTGCAGATCAGCCGAGTCACGGAAACAATCAGCGGCAAAAGAATGGTACTCAGCAATGGACACCGAGGAATGAAGGGAAAAGACAATGGACACCAGAATAGAAGAAGCAATGGCAGGAAAGGCCGAAGTACACGTTTGAGTCTATGTTAGATCAACCGTGTAAATTTCACACTTCAAACCCGGCCTAGCCAGCCAATCATACGACTCGGCAGTGTGCCTGGATGAAAAATGCAATGGGTAACCCGGTAGGCATGCAAGCAACATCCCAACAGGCACATCAGCAGCATCTGCCACAGTTGACTGGAGCAAATGCACAACAACTAATGTTACCACCTCTTCCCCCGAGGTATGATAACTCGGACCGGAGGGATGCTATGCATCAAGTGATAAATCAGGGTCCGGATGGAAGGACGAACCCAGGAAGTAGTGGACGCAATGATTACAGAGAACATCATCAATCATATTGCGTGTTCACAACAGAACAACAAGACATGCAAAGTGTGCAGCGCCGGCATATGGAAGTAAATGCAGTTATGCCGGCAGTACCAAGATATGTGCCTTGGTCAGATCAGGAAATAACTTGGAGCATAAAGGATCACCCCAAAATAATGCCGAATCCGGGTAAATGCGCTTTTCGTACTAGATCCGACATTTGTCGGACCGAGCATTAATGTGAAATTTTCAAAAGTACTCATTGACAACGGGAGCGGTATCAATATCATGTACAAAGATACAATGCATAAACTCGGAATATCGCAGAATATGCTGCAATCCACGAGGACCACATTCCATGGGATAGTACCAGGCCTTTCATGCGAACCCGTTGGAAAGGTTCGAGTGGATGTGTTATTCGGCACAAGAGATAACTGCAGAGCAGAAAATTTGGAGTTTGAAGTGGTTGACCTAGAGAGTTGTTATCATGCTCTACTCGGACGGCCGGCATTGGCCAAATTCATGGGCAGCTGCCACATAACTTACTTGAAAATGAAGTTACCCGGGCCACAAGGGGTGATAACAGTAGCAGGAGATTACAGGAAGTCAATGGAATGTTCTTCTGCCGGATCAAATCTGGCCGAGTCATTGGTAATAGCAAGAGAGAAATAAAGGATTCAGGAGGTAGCAGCCCTTGCTCAGTCGGCACAACTGAATATGTCGGCATTGGCCAATCCGCATGGAAGTGTCTCTTTCCAGCCGACTAAAGAAACAAAAAGTTCCAGATAGATGAGCAGTTCCCAGAGCGCACCGTCACAATTGGTGCCGGCCTAGATGCTAAATAGGAAAGAGAGCTCACCAACTTCCTCCGTGAGAATCGGGATATCTTTGCATGGTCAAATCAGGATCTGCAAGGTGTGCCGAGGGAGTTGGCTGAGCACTCTCTGAATGTAAGGCCAGGAGCAAGGCCGGTGAAGCAACCTCTCCGCCGCTTCGCCGAAGACAGGAGAAAAATAATAGGGGATGAAATAGCTCGGATCCTTGCGGCCGGGTTCATCATGGAGGTGCTGTATCTGGATTGGTTATCGAATCCAGTGCTAGTGGAAAAGAAGAAGGATGATTCAAATGTAGCCATTGTATGGCGAATGTGTATTGATTACACGAACCTGAACAAGGCATGTTCAAAAGATCCTTTTCCTTTACCTAGAATAGACCAAGTCATTGATTCGACCGCTGGTTGTGAACTATTATCATTTGTAGACGCGTATTCTGGTTTTCACCAGATACCGTTAAATCCGGCCGATCAAATAAAGACTGCGTTTATTACCCCGTACGGGGCTTATTGCTATCGCACCATACCATTCGGCCTGCGTAACGCGGGGGCAACGTATCAGAGATGTATGCAAAAATGTCTCCATGACCAGATAGGAAAGAATGTACAAGTGTACGTAGATGATGTGGTTATCAAAACTAAAGAAAGCAAAACGCTGCTGGATGATATCCGACAGACTTTCGCGAACCTGAGAAGGTTCCAAATGAAGCTTAACCCGGAAAAATGCACTTTCGGTGTGCCGGCTAGAAAACTACTCGGTTTTCTCGTATCTAGCCGAGGCATAGAGGCCAACCCAACTAAGATAAGAGCAGTAGAAAGTATGGAATTGCCGAGATGTCTAAATGATGTACAGAAGTTCACAGGTTGCTTGGCCTCGCTTAGACGATTTGTATGTCGGCTGGGAGAGAAAGCATTACCACTTTATCAACTGATGAAAAAAATCTGATAAGTTCACTTGGACACCACAAGCAGACAATGCGTTCCATGAATTGAAAAAGATGTTGGTCACAGCGCCAATCCTGGCTTCTCCATTGTCGAAAGAGCCTATGTTACTTTACATAGCCGCCACGAACAGAGTAGTAAGCGCTGTGATCGTGGTGGAACGAATTGAAGATGATAAATCAGTACAAAGGCTGGTGTATTACCTAAGCGAGGTACTATCAGCCTCAAAACAAAATTACCCACATTATCAGAATATGGCATATGGGGTATACATGTCAGCAAATAAACTTAAACATTACTTCGAAGAGCACCCCATCAAAGTGATCTGTGAAGCACCCATAGCCGACATATTGAGCAACAAAGATGCAAGTGGCCGAATAGCAAAATGGGCAATTGAATTGTCACCTTATGCTCCGCAATTCGATAGGCGAGATGCAATCAAATCTCAGGTTGTGGCCGACTTCTTCGTAGATTGGGCCGAGGTACAGTATGAGCCACCATTACCAGATCCGAATTATTGGACGATGCACTTCGACGGTTCCAAACTAAGAAATGGTTTGGGGGCAGGAATAGTGTTAACCTCGCCAAAAAGAGATCAGCTGAGATATGTGTTGCAAATACATTTCGCCGCATCAAACAATGTAGCCGAATATGAAGCACTGGTCCATGGATTGAAGGTGGTGAAAGAGATTGGCATACGCCGAATCTTATGCTACGGAGATTCAGATCTAGTAGTACAACAAGTCTCAGGCAATTGGGATGCGTTAGATGCCAATATGGCTTTATATAGGTTCCATATGCAGAAACTCAGTGGATACTTCGATGGATGTGAATTTCATCATATACCTCGGGCAGAAAACGACGTCGCAGACACATTGTCAAAACTCGGATCAACCAGACAATCAATTCCCCCAGGTATCGCCCTAGAGCACCTGAGGAAACCATCAATAACACCATCACCAGAGTCCGAATCCATCTTTATTCCGGCAAAATCAAGAGAAGATAGTGTGCCGATGGAAATTGACAAGGAATGTAACCCGGAATTTCCAAAAATGAACCCGGCCGATGGAAGGATGGACATGGGGAAATCCGAGGTAGTTATGTCGACGAAAAATATGGAAATAGATAGTGAGATTACCCCAGAAAAAATCATACCAACATGGGCGCAGCCCATATTTTATTTCCTTAAAGATGCGATTTTGCCGAATGACGAGGTATTGGCAAGACAGACACTGAGAAGAGCTAAAGCTTATACAAAACAGTGAGCTGTATAAAAGGAGCGTCACAAGCGTGTTGCAAAGATGTGTGAACTCGGCGGAAGTCCAGGAGATCCTCCTAGACATACATCAAGGAGAATGCGGGCATCATGCCTCGTCCAGAGCCTTAGTGGCCAAAGCATTCAGGCATGGGTTTTATTGGCCAACAACGTTGAAAGAGGCCAAAGAACTGGTCGAAAAATGTAATGGTTGCCAGAGATATGCCAGCAAGATACATATGCCATCGTCCGAGTTAA
This sequence comes from Avena insularis, assembly GCA_023614405.1. NCBI lineage: Eukaryota > Viridiplantae > Streptophyta > Magnoliopsida > Poales > Poaceae > Avena > Avena insularis. Next base: position 279,444,802 of record CM042691.1, read on the forward strand.
AAACGATACCAATTACTTGGCCATTTTATGTATGGTGCTTAGATATGGTGGGACCATTCAAGCCGGCCCGAGGCGGGATGACCCACATCTTAGTCATGGTCGACAAATTTACAAAATGGATCGAAGTAAAACCAATAAAGAAATGTGATGGGCCCACAACAGTAAAATTCCTCAAAGATATTATCTTGAGGTATGGTTACCCACACAGTGTTATTACAGACAATGGTACGCACTTTGCTGAAGGAGCCTTCGCTAGATTCTGTCAAGAAAAGCACATAAGACTAGATGTCGCCTCGGTGGCTCACCCAACATCTAATGGGCAAGTAGAAAGATCCAATGGACTAGTACTGTCTGGAATAAAACCACGACCCGTCGAACCACTGCAAAGGTCAGCAAGGTGTTGGATTGAGGAACTACCAGCAGTACTATGGAGCCTCAGAACTACCCCAAATAGATCAACAGGGTATACACCATTTTTTCTAGTATATGGGGCAGAAGCTGTGCTTCCAGCCGACATAATGCATGACTCGCCAAGGGTTACCCAGTATACAACCGCTGAGGTAAATGAAATGGCTCGGCAAGATGATGTCGATCTGCTAGAAGAAGCCAGGGAGTTGGCACTATCAAGATCAGCTATTTATCAGCAGGACTTGCGGCGAAATCACAGCAAGAAAGTAAATCCAAGAGTGTTTAAAGAAGGAGATTTGGTTCTTCGGTTAGTGCAATGTACGGCCGACATGCACAAACTGTCACCCCCGTGGGAAGGACCGTTCATCGTGAGCAAAGCATTGCACAATGATGCGTATTACCTAATCGATGCTCAGTCACCAGGAAAGAACAAGGCAGACAAAGCCGGCGAAGAATCGAAAAGACCATGGAATGTAGCTTTACTTCGTCCATTTTACTCGTAGGAGTCATCTACGTCACGTTGTAAAGTAACGCTCCAGGACAAAGTATCAACTATGTATTAAACCTCGACACCTTGAGCAGTGGCTCGGGGACTGCCCTATATTGTTTTTGAGTTTGGGTTATGTATTAAACCTCGGCACCTTGAGCAGTGGCTCAGGGACTGTCTTATATTGTTTCTGAGTTTGGGTTATGTATCAAACCCCAGCACCTTGAGCAGTGGCTCGGGGACTGTCCTATATTGTTTCTGAGTTTGGGGTATGTATTAAACCTCGGCACCTTGAGCAGTGGCTCGGGGACTGCCCTATATTGTTTTTGAGTTTGAGTTATGTATTAAACCTCGACACCTTGAGCAATGACTCGGGGACTGCCATATTTTTCTTTTGAGTTTGAGTTATGTATTAGACCTCGGCACCTCCAGCAATGACTCGAAGACTGGCCAATATTATTTCGCACTTTTAGTGATGTGTTGAGTCTCCATTTTTAAGAGCAGTAATTAGAGAATTGCCCCACAATTGTCCTTTGCTACAGAAATGGGTATCAAACTTTGGCACCCAGAGCGATATTATTTCGTTCTTCCCAGATATAGGATCCGAGATTGACAACTTGGACAAAATTCAAGAACACAATGGTTGAAGTGTCAAATTCATCAGGGTCAGGCAATATTAGACGCCGAACTACCGTACGACAAAGGCAAACACACAATCCGAACTTAAGAAATTAAAGGCCACCAAAGGAAAGATTTAAACAAACAGGATTCATTTAAACAGAATAATAAAGATCACAACCATGTGTGCCTCAGCGGCAAAAGGCAAAAGAGGTTCATACCACACAGAAAGTCGGACAAGTGTTTGACACACACCATACGCCCGGCATACCAGGGATAAGAAACGACTTAGACTTTTTAAAACTTAAGGGGCAGCGACTTGATCAGGAACTGGGCGCTCCGAGGTAGACGACACCTCGGCCGAAGTTGCTTCGCCCTCCACAGAACCAGGAGCGACTTCGGGGGAAGCCCGGGGCTGTTGAGAAACATCAGCTTGAGCTGTGGAATGCCCAGTACCTTTGGAGGAGGATCGTGCATCGCCATTGCCATCCGAACTCGAGCTGGAATCACTAGAAGTATCCGAGTCGCCCTCAGCCTCGTCTTGGTTAGCTGAATCATCCTCAGAGGCATCTTCAACTTCGACCTTATCTGCCGGGTTCGAAAGGGAACTCGGCCCTTCAATCCAGTTATGCACGTCCGCATACTCAACGAGCTGGAAGGCACAATCTTGTCGGCGAGCGACGAATTCTAGATCCTCAACCCAACGGGAGCCAGTGCGCAAATTTATCAGGGTATCGAGGGAAATATCCTCGTACCATGACATAACAACTGTGAGCGCCATATCAGCACCAGCTCGTCCAGCGGATTCCCTCCAAAGATTCAACTGGTTCTGGGATGCCATCAATCTTTCCACCAATATCTTGATTTCATTAATATCAGGAGTCCTAGAAGTATTCGGCCAGAGAACATGGTAGGCCCGAATGGCTGCTTGCACCAAGTCCCTGCCCATAATCTTCATCGGACCGACGACAGCGCCAACGACAACCAAGAAATCTTCCATCGAGTATTCTGGGCTCGCGTCGGCCGGAACACCTCGGCGCACACGAGCATTAATCACCGCTTTAGAGCTCACGGGCTTAGCTTCTAGAAAATGGTCTGCGCAAAACAAAAGTGCGCCGGTTAACAGTAAGAAAGGGAAAAAGATAACTCGGCCACGATCAGAGGCTTACGATGAATATAGCTCAGCATTATCTGAAGATCTTTAGCCCAGTCACCCTTGGTTTTCTCAAAGCGAGTGATCTCCTCGCTCATCCCTCGGGTCTTCAGTTCGGCAGCCTCGAGGAGCTCTTTATTTTTCTGCAATTGTAGAGCTAGCCGATTCTTCTCCTCGGAGAACTCCTGGTCAACTTTTTCCAACTCAGATTTCTGAGAAAGCTTGAGGGACTCCACCTCGGCACGCAAGCGAGTTATCTCGTCATCTTTATCTTTCAGCTGCGCCGAGTGAGTGGCGGATTGTTCTAAAAAATGCAGCATCATATCAGGCATGGGTATGCATTCTTGGTGTGACGCTGCAAAAGTTTGTAACTCGGCTATACCGAAGCCAAAAGGGTTAAAAGAAACCCGGTGCACATTTCAAATTGATATCTGTAAAAGAAAGAAGAGTAACGAACCTTCCAAGGCCTTGACTTTTTTCTCAAGACGGATATTAAGATTTTTGATATTACCTATTCACCAGCAAAATGAGTTAGCACCTCACATCCAAAACAATAAGAACTTTAGGGATAATGCGAAAGTTTGTTAACTTACCAGCTTTCTTCTCCACGGGAATGACCCTCTCATACTTATCTTGCAATTTTTTATGCGCAAAGAGAAGCCTTTGGAATTCGGCGGTCCGCCGGTCATGCGCAACCTAAGCAACAAAACAAATAGCAATAAGATATTCGAAGCTCAGACAGATCCGAGTCAAGCAAAACTTAACTCGGATCTAGGTGGCTGGATATTCGAAACTAAGACAGATCTGAGTCAAGTAAAACTTAACTCGGATGTAGGTGGCTGGATATTCGAAACTAAGACGGATCCGAGTCAAGCAAAACTTAACTCGGATCTAGGTGGCTGGATATTCGAAACTAAGACAGATCTGAGACAAGGAAAACTTAACTCAGATCTAAGTGGCTGGATATTCAAAACTCAGACAGATCCAAATCAAGCAAAACTTAATTCGGATCTAGGTGGATGGATATTCAAACGCTAAGACAAAACTGAACCAGGCAAAGCCTAATAAAACCTCCAAACGAATAACAAATTATTCGATTGCAAGCTTCGGGGACTAGAGTATATACAATATCATTCGAATGATTAATCAAACCTCGATAAAAACAATTACCTCATTCATCTTGTCGCTGTCAAGAACGATCTTGGCAGCCATATGTAAGCGACTGCTGATGTCAGAGAGTTGAAAGGGCTGGCTGCTTGGATTGCCCTCGAGCTGATCAGCAGCATTCCAATTGTTGGCATACTCAACCAACGAGCCAAGGCTGTTCCCACTCTTTGTACGAGTCAGGACTTTACCTCGGACGTGTTGTGTAGCCACCTCCGCCGCGGGACTCTTATGAAGAGCGAGCTGTGTATCAGCAGCCAGGGTAACAATACTCTTGGCAGAAGAAACCCCCTTGCGCAGCGCATCAGCAATTGTAGGTTGAGAAGAGCTGGCAGGTCCTTTCTGAGATGAGGAAGGTTTGGTGACAACGACCTTTCTTGCCTTAGAAGAGGCGTCGGCAGGAGCCGTTACCTCGGCACTTGGAATGGCATCTTTGGGGGCCGGAGGGATTACGGTTTCTGAGGGAGCCGAGATATTGGTATCCTCGGCTGGAATTGGAGTCGCAGTAAAGATTGTGGGGGTCAAAGGGATCTCAAGGGAAACTTTGGGATTCACGAAGGAGGCATCAACAGGGGAGACCTCAGGCGCATCCTGGCCTCAGACGCATCCTGGCGAGATGACATCTGATTCGGAGCGGGAGGAGAGTCAACACGAGCAGGACTAGGAACTCTAGTATCTTCAGGAGGCGGAGGAGAAGGCGGCCGAGTCGTGTGACTCGTCATGCTAGGACCACTAGGCTTAACAGAAAGAGGAGCCCTGCAAAGGCAATATAGATTTGGTCAAAAAGCAGAAAGATAGAAACAAGAAATACAAATAAAAAGCAACTCACCCAATAACCCCGGGCATAGTTTTACGCTTAGGAGGGTGCGGGGCTGACTTCTTCATTCGTTTCTTGGGAACGACTTCCGAGGCACCAGCTGGAGCACTACGTTTCCCCGAGGTAACAGGAGGCCGGGAGGCGAGAGGCTTGGCGCTGTGAACCTGACCGGCCGGATTAGCTGAGAAAGTAGAAGCCGGAAATGCATAAGAAATTGGCATTGTGGCAACTACCTGAAGAACTTGGACCTCATCCGAATCACCTTCCTCCTCGTGGGCCGGGGTCTTGCCACGAGCATGAGCCGGAGCAAGGTCCGACTTGGGAATGAACTCCTCCGAGTCCGGCTCCCCGCTGTCCGGAGTGTTCCGATCCACGGGCCACGGGAGAGACAAAACCTCGGCATCCTCGATCTTCTGCTCCTCAAACCTCTACAGGAAAAGAAAGAGAGAAATTAACAAGGGAAATCACAGATACGATTAAAAGGCAAAACACAACTGCGAGAACTTACTGCAGGAGGGATGCTCATGGTGAGCAACTTCAATCCCCAGGCCCAGTCCTCCGGCATCTCCATCTTGAAGATAGCCCGGACGCGCTTGAAGATAAGATAATTATCGAGCTCCACCGTGGAGACTCGATTGGGATCAAGGGGACCGCTCATATAGCAGAGCTTATGCGTGCGTTTCTGGAATGGGCAGATTAATTTGGCGAAGTGGTCATCAGATCCTCGCCGCGTAGCTCGGAGCGAATCAGTTCCTTCAGCCGAATCTCAAAGGCCTCGGCCAGAGCATGACTTTTCTTCGGATTATAAGTCCAATTCTTCTTGGAGGGGGGGCAATGCAAAAAGCAGGGAGCCCAATCATGTCATCCTTCCCAGAATTCTTGACATAAAAGAACGATTTGTGCCATTTCTTGCACGACTCTAGGCCAGCAACGCGAGGAAACTCGGACTTCCTCCGAGGTGTGATTGAAGCAGCTCCGCACTGGGTGAGCAGTTTCTCGGAAGGTTGAAGGGATTTGTCTGGGACAACATTGGAACGAATCTGAAAGAACTTCGACCAAACATGCACAGACGGCCATAGGCCGAAGTAGCCTTCCAAAGCAGAGATAAAGGCGGAAAGAGAAGCGATGGCATTAGCCGGAAGATGATGCGGCTGCAGGCCGAAGTAATCAAGGAATTCCTTAGCAAAATCGCTAAGGGGGAGGCCAAACCCGCGAGCAAAGTGTGACATAAAGACGACGTACTCGCCCTTGTTGAGAACGGGAGAAGATTCGCTGCCGGGTAAGCGACATGCTACCTCGGCAGGAATCCGGCGAGTATGGATTAGCCACTCAACCTCTCGGCGGGTGACGGAAGAGCCCTGCCAGGAGCCCCGCTCGGGCCCAGACGCTGCATCATCGTCCTCAATAAGCGCACCGCTAACGGAGCTCGACATGGGGTCGCCGGAGGAATCTACAGAGGATAAACTAGCGGCGGAGCGAAGCCTAGAACTGCAAGGCCCCGTCGTGACCCTACGCGAAAATGGCGGCGGAGCAAAGAGAAACCGCCGCGGGAAATCTAGAGAGAAGCAGATGCGCCTAGAGGATAAACAAGGCAATGAGATCGGATAAACTCACCGGCAACGGCGCCGGAGCAAGTATGCAGGGACAAGGTCGACGGAGCAGAGCGATGGGAGCCTCGCCGTCGAAGAGTCCGATGGGCGCACGGCGGCGGGAGCACGAACAGGCAAAAAATCCAGAGGAGGAAGAAGGGCAACGGTAAGCGGAGGAGAAGAGTAAATCCCCTGGCCCCGTGCCCCTCTTTATAACCACGCGGCCTACGTGGTAGTGGGATCGTGCGTGCGAAGGTTACCTGTGTAGATCGTGTGTGCGGCACAACCGCACGATGCTGAGTGGAGCCACACCAACGACCACACGATGCAAGAAAGGATCACGATCCCTGACGGAAACGGTGCGCGAGGCGTTGCAGCGCCGATGCGGCACGATAATTACTGTAGCGTCAATGTGCTTTCGAAGGGGAACAAAAAACTAGAGAAACAATGATGAGTGTGACACGTAGGACGAGGCGTACGCGAGAAGATACGCAGATACCTCGAACGAAGGAAAAGTAACTCGGAAACAAAGAGAAACGAATATTATGAAACTGATACGGCCCGGCCAAGGTTATAGGCAGGACCATACCAGCTTCAGGGACTAATGTTGGGGGGGTGACCCCGGATAGGGCAAGGACGGGGAAAGACAAAAGGAAGCTCCCCGTCTAGTTTCTGAGTTACAATCTAAATCAGCCGAATCCTGTAAAGGTCGGCCGAGGTAAGCAAGAGTAGGACCCTTATGAGAAAAGCAAGGCGTTACCCGGCCGACGTACTGTGTAAGTCGGTCGGGTCAGCCCGAATAATCTGAATGCAGGTGAAGGCCAAGCCGAGTTAAGCGAGGCAGGGCCGAGTGATATGAAGCTTGCAGGAGAAGGAGATGCCTATAGTCAAACCCTAGTCATGGGCTAGGAAGAATCTGAGCAGAGCCAAGCACAAAGGACAAGGCGCAGAGCGACAGAAGGGCAGAAGGAGGTCACGGAGGTGACAGTCCTGAAGCCCGAGGAGTGCAGGCGGGGTCCTCTGGAACCTTGCCGTCGTTAGAAGGGCGACACGGAAAGGAGACCGCCGAGTTACTATATTGGGACAAGCATATTGTCCGAATATGCTTGCCACGTCAGCCCTAGGGGAGCCCAGGGTTCCCCTTTATAAGGAGAGGCTTGGACTCTGAGAAGGGCATCGACTCATTTGGTACCGTTAGGCTGGTAAAGTTCTTCCTCTCCACTTGTATACAGCTCAAGGAGCACTTGTAGCCCAAAAAAGGAGAAATAAAGATCTTTACGTTAGTCTTTTGTGTGTAGAATCAACTACATCTTCCCTCCCCAGATCCCTCTAGCATCCATTGGCCCCATACTTTAGCCTACCCATGGCATCTGGCGTGCCACCACCACGACACCAGGTAAACTGCTGTTGCGTCTAACAATGTTACCAAGGTCAGAACGGCGGACTTGATCCAAAAAAATAGTCCAACACATACACGTTTCTTTCAAATAGAGGCTAACACCTGGGACCCAGCATAAACACGTTCCCTGCACAAAGGAGGCTGACATCTGGTACCCAGCAACGAACCAAGGTCAAAATAGTGTTCGTGACAATTTCTGTTATTATATACTAATGCTAACATGTGGGACCCATCAACGGAGTATAGATTAACTTTAAAAAAGACTAATACATGGTACCTAGATAAACCACTGTTGCATGTAGCAATGTTCTAAGATCAGAACGGCCATAGTCAAAACAAACTCCTTTTGTACCACTTATAAACATGAAGCTTCCTACTCCTTCTCCAACACCAATCAACTTATTTGAAACAACACTACGGAAGCGGGGGTCCAACCACTTTATTCAAGCAAACTAAGCAAACAAAAACCAAAAAAAAAGTAAGACGCTCCAAGAACAACATAACAGTGCATGCAACAATAAAAACGAAGTGTCTAGAAAGACCTGAGATTTTTATTGATGAAGAAGGGGATGCCCAGCCAAGCTTTGACGCTTATACCTCTTGAATATTTCTTGGGGTTACACGGGGTGGCATCCCCAAGCTTGAGCTTTTGTCCATTCTTCATCTCATTACATCATTCTTTCCTTAAACCTAAATTTTTTTCTTCATACAAAACTTCACACAATCTTCATTAGCAACATTAGTGCATTTAAAAGATAATAGACCTTTAAGTTTAGTTTCAAAATAGCAAAACTTTCACTAAAGACACAAGCTACTGCAGCAATTCCCTCAAAAAGCTCAATTTACCAAAAAGAACCCAAAAAGGAATCAATAAGAAGCAAATGTAAATAATGGCAGAAATCTGTTAAAATATACCAGTAGGTAGAAACTTATTTTTTATAAGACCTTATGTTGCTCAAATCAAAAAGTGTTGAACTAACGAATGTTAGCTAACAACCTGGGGGATTTATTCAGAAAATTACAGCTCAATCCGACTTATAGAGATTTTAAAATAATTTTTACAGTGGAGCACAAAAATCTGTTTCGGGACAGAAACTCTCCAAATCTTACTTCCCTCTCATTGGAGGTTATTATTGGCACAAAAATCAAATAAAAAGGATAAGGAGGTGTTATTACAGAAGTAGTAACTTCCTAGACTCAAGAAAACTATTAGATTATTTCCCAAGAAGTACTTTTCTTTAACGCCTTTAAGTTAGGCACAAGAAGCAAGATTCAAGTATTTTCAAATAAAGAAGCATTAAGAGCAACTTTTGTTTTAATAGGAGAGGCAAAAGGTATTCACCTTTCTTGAATGGGAAGTGATATTTAATGGTGTCTTCATTCAGTTGAAAAGCTTCCATGGGAGTATTTGTTTTGGTTTCATAGGCATGAACACAAGTGTCCAAGGTTGACCCCTACTTAACCATTACTCATCTTTCCAATCACTTTCCTTTTTGAAAACTTTTTTAGGTAACAAGTACAACTAATTTTTTTGTAATTCGCAATCCCTATCCATACTAAGATAGAGAACAACTTAAAACTGAAAGTAAAAACTACTTAGAGATAAGGCAAACAAGTGCACACAAGAATATTCACCCACACGCTAGTGCTCCCCGGCAACGGCGCTAGAAAAGCTCTTGATATCCCACAAGTATAGGGGATCGTGTGTAGCCTTTTCGATAAGTAAGAGTGTCAAACCCAATGTGGAGATAAAGGTAGGATAAATATTCTCTCAAATTCTATTAACCACAGATACAACTCTACGCACACTAAACATTTGCATTATCTAGGAAATAAAACTAGAGCAACAATACGAGTATTAGAGAAAGCTTTGCAAGATAATAAATAACAAGAAAGTAAAGCTAGTTGCTACAGCAATAAAATATACTAAACTAGCAGAACCATGAGTGTGGAATAGTGGTGGTAATTGTGGTGGCTTTGTCTAAGTTTAATTGGCGAATAAATTGGGTTCATTGTCTTCGATGCAGTTTTCTATGTGGGATAGGCTAAATATACATGCGCTTCACTACTTGGAATTACATGTACTATATGATTAGATTGTTAGCAAACATTCGTAACTACTAACAATGCATTAAGGTTTTCACAACCATAGCCTTAAGTTAATGGTACTTTTACTCCCATACGTGCAACGTTCCGGTTCACGTCCTTAGGTTTCTGTCACTTCGGTAGAACTTCCCCTTCCTCTTACACATACTACAAACACTATGGTGTTTAATCCATACGCGCACAAATATAATGGACACCAAAGGACTGTATCATATCAACATACAAATCTAGTGAACCAAAGACATTCAACCATTCAATCTAAGAACAAAGAAACTACACAAACATGACATAGATCATATGATTATAACTTATAGCATTAAACACCATGTTTACATAGGACGGTACAGAGGTGTGTGGGAGGATGAACCACTGCATACTAGGAGGATTAGGTGATGGAGATGGCGGTGAAGATGGTGAAGAGGGCGGCGGCGGCGCGGGGGACTCCTTTCCTGCTGCCGGTATCGTGGGGGAGCACCGCCCCTTAGCCCCCTTCCTTCATGGCTTCTTGGGATCCCTCCCCCATGGAGATGGGATCCATGGGGGAGGAAAAATCTTGGCTTTGGTGGCTGCAAATTCGTTGGTGGAGGTGTCCCCAACGAATTAGGTTTCCTCCCTTTATATAGCTTCTTGGATTCTAGTCACCCCATCTTGGGTTGCAGTAAATCGGGTCTAGAGGGCCTGTATGGACTCAGAATAACTAAATTTTATATCCAGAACGATTGTCGCGAAATTTCCTACAACTTTGCATTTGAAGAGTTTTCCGTTTGATGCCGTCTTCGACCCGAAACGTGACCATCTTCAAAAAGAGTTCCAAGACAGATTTCTAGAAAATCCCAATTTGATTCCAACAAGGATTCCACTTGTATTCTTGATAATTCCTACACATCAAAGTGTAAAACAATAAAATTGTGCACTTTTGCAACTATTAGTAGGTTATTACAAATAACTCATGAACTTTATATAAAAAAGAGTGTTAAAAGCATAATAATAGCATAAACCATCAAAAATTATAGATACGTTATGAACGTATCAGGTAGCGCCAGAGAAGAAAACAATTCCATCATATACACACTATTATTGTAATGTGAGGCTGATATATGGGACCCACCAGCTTGTATAAACGGCTGATGCAGCGAGCAACGCTATCAAGTTAACACGGAGGAGCGACCGAGGGCAAAAATTCCATCGTACACACGTTTCTTCTAATGAGAGTATGACACGTGAGGCCCAGCTACGTGATTATGCATCTGGCAGCGTTATCAAGTTCGGAACAGGATAGCGCGACCGATGGCAAAACAATCCATCATACACACGTTTCTTCTAATAAGAGTATGACATGTGGGTCCAGATGCATGATTAAACAGCAGCGCAATCAAGTTTGGAACAGGATAGCGGGAGCGAAGGAAAAAATCCATCATACAAACGATTTTTCTAATGAGAGTCTGGCATGTGGGACCCAGCATCGTGATTAACGGTAGATAGTTCGAGCAACGTTATCGAGTTCAAATCAGGGAGGCACGAGCCAAGGATTTTTTTATCAAGCACACGTTTCTTCTGATGAGTGGATGACATGTGGAGCCCAACTGCGTGATTAAACTGTAGATGCATCTAGCAACGCTATCAAGTTCGGAACATGGTAGCGAGAGCGAAGGAAAAAATTCCATCATACACATGATTCTTGTAATGAGAGGCTAGCATGTGGGATCCAGCATCATGATTAACGGCAGATAGATCGAGCAACGTTATCGAGTTCATATCAGGGAGGCACGAGCCAAAGAAAAAAATCTATCATGCACACGTTTATTCTAGTGTGAGGATGACATGTGGGACCCAACAGCCTGATTAAACGGCAGATGCATCGAGCGACGCTATCAATTTCGGAACAGGGAAGGAAAAAAATTTCATCATACACATAATTCCTCTAATGTGAGGCAGACATGCAGGACCAGCAGCCTAACTAAACGGAAAAGGCATCGGACAACGTTATCGAGTTCAAATCAGGGAGGAGCGACCAAAAAGTTTGGTTCGCTAGAGTCACTAATGTCCAGGACCCACACACAAAAAAAAATACTTCGGTGAGTCAACATATCGCGAGGAAGCAGAAATATTACTTCTGCCACGCGCCCGACGAGCTTCCTCCATGTTTTTAGCGGTTTCGTCGTAGTATAGGGGCGCGAAACCGGAAAAAAAAGTTTTGCATCGGCCACGGTCGAGCCGAGATTTTCGTCGCGGAAGAGGCGCCTTCTGCGACGATCGACAGGCCCAATCGTTGCGGAAGGAAACATTTCTTGTAGTGACTTGCACGTAAGGAGTTGTGAGTGCTAGAAGTGCTAAGGTCGAACGATAGAACATTGCAACTAGAAAGAGATGATGGATTACCCATAGTACGCTCAATATCCACACTGCAATTTATATCACCACTCACCATATCATTACCTTGTGAAAAATTACATGTTGGTCCAGTGGTAGAAGATGAGAACTCATCACAGCCGGAGGTGGAGGGAAAACAATCATCCTCAATAATGTTGGACTCACTATATTTATCTTGAAGCTTGGTCCATATCTCATGAGCTCTCCGATAAGGCATGATTGAAGAAATAACTACATTTCTTACAACAAGTAAAAGCACTTTAGTATCTTGAGCATCTATATAAGAGTTCATCTTCTCCTCTAAAGATTCGTTTGGGTGATCCGTAGGAGAAGAAAAACCCATATATAGAATTCCCTCAATAGATGGGTGAATGTCCTAAAAATAATCAAGCATGCAACATTTCCAATCATCATAATTTGTGCCATCGAATATAAAGAAAGAATCATGCACTAGTCCCCTAGTCGACATCATTACTCTCAAGGCGGTTAAGCCTAAAAGTGAGAGACCTTGCTCTGATACCAATTGAAAGATCACAGATGTCACCTAGAGGGGGGTAAATAGGCGGTTAAAAACTTTTACAAGATGGGCTTTACAATGGCGGAATAAAACTAGCATTTTCTTTTGTCAAGCACAAAGCCTATATATACTAAGGTTCACCTATGTGCACCAACAACTTATGCTAAGCAAGACAAGCAACAAAGTGATATCAAGATTGAATACTTCAAGCACGAAGACTATCACAATATAAAGTGCATAAGTAAAGATCTCGGGTATAGAGATAACCGAGACACGCGGGGACGACGATATTTTACCGAGTTCCTCCCTACAAGGGAGTACGTATCGTTGGAGGGGTGGGCAGTACTAAGACCATCAACGCCACAAAAGGCCTCTATTCTCCCGAGCACCCGCCGCACGGCAAGCACCCGATCCACTATGGGACACTTGAGGGCGGTCACCAAACTCGTACAAGGTTGGGGAAATCTCCACAACTTAATTGGAGGCTCCCAATAATCACCACCAAGGCCACTAGCTTGAGGATAGCTTCACAACTTAATTGGAGGCTTCAAGAACAAACCACAAAGGCCACTCACCGTCTAGGGTTCCAAAACCCCAAAAGGGACAAGCTTATTGATTTTCACCAACCAAATCCTCCGAGGAGAACTCAAACCTATGCACCTAATGCTAATGGCAAGAACACAAAAAATATGCTCCAATCCTTCACTCCTAAGTTCCAAAAAAGCTATTAAAGCTATTGGGGGAACAAGAGAGGAAGAACACAAGAGAAAATCCACAAAAGAAATCCCAAGATCTAGTTCCCAAGATGTTCCCCTCACATTGAGGAGAGATGGATTGGTGGAGTGGTAGATCTAGATCTCCTCTTTAAAATCCCCCAAAAAGATTCAAGAAATATGGGAGGGATTGAGAGTATTTGCAACCCATTGAAGGTAGAAACAATGGAGGAGAGAGAGCGAGCAGCCAGCCACTTGGGGAAGAAGGGGGCCTTTTATAGGTCCTCCCGCATCAACTAGCCGTTGCAGATCACTAATTCTAGAGTTTCCGTCCTTCTGGACCGGAATCTCCGGCCCCTAGGACCAGAGTCTTGATGACCCACAAGTATAGGGGATCGCAACAGTCTTCGAGGGTAGTATTACCCAATTTATTGATTCGACACAAGGGGAGCCAAAGAATACTTGCAGGCCTTAATAACTAAGTTGTCTATTCAACTGCACCTAGAAATAGTGCTTGCTCACAGAAGTTTATCAGTAGCAACAGTTTTGTAGTAGCAGTAGCAAAGTAACAGCAGCAGTAAAACAAGGTCAATAGTAACAGTAGTAGCAAACAGTAGGATATGAGCGCGGTAGGCATAGGGATGGATGGATGGGCGTTGCGTGGACAAGTCTAAACATGTAACTTCAAGATCTAGGGAAATTGCAGATAAATAAGATAAAGCATCCAAGTACTAAACAATCATAGGCATGTGCTCCATATATAGTCATGCGTGCTCGCAATGAGAACTTGCACAACATCTTTTGTCCTTCCAGCCCGTTGCACCGGGGCCTTGTAACATCCCAAAAATACCAAACTTAGATCATCAAACACTAATCATCAAGATTAGGGTTAACAAAAAACTTTTCTAAATAAACTCAAGAATGCATGTATATGTGTATGCATGGACTTTGAATTTCTTTAAAAACCACCTTGTTTGTGTGATCCATTGCTTGTAAAATGTTTCTTAGGTGAAATGAACATCATCTAAAACATTTCCCACACTTTCCTTAAAGACAAGTAAATCAAAACAAATATATTAAGTGAATGGTCATTTTGACCCATTTAACTCCCATGCCTACTTTGGCTGTCTCAAACTTTCAGAACCTAACAAAAACTTTTCTGGATCTTTGCACCCCTTGAATGTACTCACAACAGAGTATCAAGGCCCACTTTGTGATCATCCAGAAACTTGCAAATGCATAGTTTAAATGACAATTCAAAATTGAATCTTCTTCATATGGGAAGATCCCACTTTTTCAAAACCCACTCAAACAAGCTCAACTTTCAAAACCCAAGCATCTGCAGACTCACCAGCACCAATCTAGCAAACCCACCAAAAATCATTTCAAAATTCAAAACTTGATTTCATGCGGCCATTTCATCAAACAGGTTGCAGACACAAATCAAACAAAACATCAAACACTATAGTGTGCAGTGATTCTTGCCTAACTTGTTCCCTAGTTAGCTCACACATAGCTCAGTAGATCACCTAGAAAGATTAGCCCAACACTAGCACCCCTGTGAGCTTGCCATTGCCATTAATGGTGAACAACCGAGCACCCCAATGTCACCCCATCGTGGACAGCAAGCTAGAGGAAGAACTAGCCATGCCAACCTTGTCTAGGAGGCAGCCCACCGTCCACCGCCACTCACTGTCCTAGCCGCAAGAGTTGCCAAGCCCTGGACCACGCGCACAAGCCGCGCCTAGACCATGCCGAGCGTGCGCCACAGCGCCACCCTCGACCAGCATCCACAGACCGCGCGCCGCCCTCGCCGCGTGCACACACGATCGCCATTAACCCAGGAGACCGCCAGACATCCCCATTTGCCGCCCCGTGCCGCACAGCCACCGCCACCGTCGAAGACGCCGCCTCTGCCGCGTAGAGCACCGGCCGTTCCAGACCAAACCACACCGTCCCATGCCTCGCGACCATGTCGTTGAGAATCGCCAAGAGACACAGCACCGTCCCCTACCCTTGCCCATGCCAATAGCCGCCTGTAACATCGCCCCCGACGAGCTCACCGTGCGCCCCGACGGTCCCCTCGCTCGACTATAAATAGAGGCCACCCCCGCTCGATTTCTTCACACCATCTCACTCCCCTCTCCTCACTGATCGTGCCACACCATTCTCAGAGCAAGGCGAGCACCACCGCCGAATTTCACCGAGCCCGCCACTGCCGGAGAAGAAAGGAGCCAGCGATTGAGCCGCCCAGAGCTGCTGCGACCACCCCTGAGTTCGCCATCGTCGACTTACTGATTCGCCGACCTCGCCAAGACTGCCCGGTGAGCCCCCAGCGACCCTCACTGGCCGCGCTAGGTTTCGTTCTCGCCGGAGTTGTCTCGCGTCGACGATGACTCCCAGCCGTTAGATTAGAACTAGATCGAACGATCCACGTTGCCCCATACCTCTTCGCCCAGCCCCGTGTCACTGACGAGTGGGGACACCCACTTAAGCAGCCAAGGAGCACGCGCTTAGCAGGCCGCCCGTTAGAATTTCCAGCAGCCCAGTTATTCAAATTAAATCTTTTTCTATTTCAATTCAAGCACAGTTCTGTACTCAACTTCAAAAATCAACCCAGATCGATTTAGTGCACCAATTTGAATGAAACCAATTTTGTTGGAAAGGTCTGTGAATGCTGAATCCAAGCCCGTTGGATTCAAGTCATTTGGATCTATATATCACCCCTGGTAAAAATAACAAGGCAGAAGCTTTTCTGCATTCATACATTTTTCAAATTTAAACCATAATAGCTTTTGAGTTTTTTCCAACTCTCAAAAATCACATTTAACCATACCTTTCAGAATATATAAAAATATATAGGTTTACTTGCAGAAATATTGTTCAAGTAATAAAAGAATGCTTCATAAGCATTTCTAGCCACTTTAATTAATTAAAATAAAAGGGTAAAACCTTATTAAATTGTGACACCACTTTAAATCACATTCCCATGGACTACAATATGTGGTGATGACATGTGTCAACATGATCCCATGTTTAGTTTGGAGAATATTAAATCTTAAGTAATTTTTCAATGAGTAGAAATTACTTTTCTAAAAATAAAAAGATTTAAACCAAGCCTTAACCTTGTAATGTTAGAGATGATGCTAGATCATCTATAGGACCCTTGTGTGTGATGATTGCAAGTATCTAAGTATTGTTTGGTGATTGTGTACCTCGTATTTATTTATAGACGCTAGTACCGACCAAGGATACGAGGAGGAAGGAGGATACTACGAAGAGGAAGCCGAGGAGAACTTCAACCACTGCTCTGCACAAGGCAAGCCTAATACTACTAGTTTATTGAGCAAGCTAGTAACTATGCAATCTTATACTGATATTGATGCAAGCTAACCCTTGCAAGATACCCTACTGATGCCACAAACCCATACTTGTGATATGACTACTATATGCCTTAAGCATATGTGATCATACCCACTTGATAAACCAAATCCTAGTTGCAAGCTTCTTACTTTATTTCTTTATCAAAGCTTACTTAGAGTCTACCTAAGAGTTTGGTAGATACTAGACAGTTGTGCTGAAGGTTGCATAAAGAGCATAAAATTTTGCCTAAGCTAGATAACCTTGATGTCATCCTAAGGCATGAGTTTGAACCTAGTTAAAACCCCACTAGTTTACCACCCCTCATCAGTGCTTACCCCCACCTGTAGATGCTAGTGCTAAGCATAAAACTTGATCAACTTTAGATGGGAATACTTGGTGGAAAAATGGTTATGAAAACCTTGGAATGATGGATCATTCTATTGAAATGTTTTGGACATGTGTTTCCAAACACTTGATGATTTTGGTGATGAGAATGTTGAGGCATGAGCCTTAGCCCTTTATAAAACTGATGGTTGTCTGGATGCGATACCATTCCAATTTTATCGTACAACCACAATACCCGAAGATTGGGTAGGGCTTGACTGGAAACTTATATACCTTAGTATTAGTTGGCTCACGGCCAAGGTCTGAGCTGAGGCTACCTTGTGAAGATTGTCCACCTGTGCAGTACCCAAGATGACAGTTGGTCATGGTTGGGAGGCCAAACTCATAGGAGAGGTGCTTATACTAGGGCCTGTAATCGAAAGGTTGGATTGATTATCCGCATACTGAGTATGGTGAATTCAGGATTTGTTCCTGACGGATGTATCGAATGTTGTGGTGAAAGTGTACAACCTCTGTAGAGTGTCAAACTATTCGAATAGCTGCCCATGTTATGGACAGTTGGAGTGGCCATACTGTTCCCCCGTCAGACTTTTCAAAATGACTTGTGAAACGAATTGAGACTTTGACTTGACCACAACAGAGTTGTGACCTGAATTACAAGATCCCACTTAGGAGTTATAAAATTGTGATTAGCTTTGGAATTGAGTAGAGATAAACCTGGCTTTTTGCAAAATAACCCTAGAGCCTAGTGTCCTATTATTCAAAAAACCCCTTACCTGTTAGTATTAATTTGCGAGTACTTAAAGAGTACTCATGGCTTTGTCCCTGGCTATTCCCATGGCCAGACTATGAAGAGGAGTACCTGGAAGATGGACCCCAGGAAGGTTACGACAACTAGGATCATCTCCCATCGTCAGCATTGCCTATGACCCTGAAGATGGAGCTTCGCCTACGCTACCGTTATTATTACGTATTCGGCTGCTTGAAGTTGTATTAAGAACTGGATCATGAGATCCTTATTTGTGTAAGAACTTATGTATCGTTGTAATGGATGATGTACTATGGTATCCAATTCTGTTATGTCTCGCAAAAATGGTAATCCTGGGATTGCGATGTATGGCATAACAGGCATCTAGGATTGAAAAATCCGGGTGTTGACAAGTTGGTATCAGAGCCATCCTGACCATAGGAGACCCTAGTTAGATTGGACGTTGAACCAAAAACTTAGTTTCAAAACCAAAGAAAAACAAATATTTACAAAAACCTATTCTCATTCTTATCTCTTTGATTCTTTCATAAAAATTCTTGTTCCTCAAAAACTCTTGCAAAATACAGAAAATCTTGACACACTTGATCACTCTGCTAATCTACTCATCCTCTATTTTTATAGATGGACGTGAAGTACAACAAGTTTTATCAGTTGGGGAATGGAGGAGACCTTATCTTTGAGAGGGATCTGGATCAGCTTTCGGAACTTCTGGAGCGTCCACACCCCGAGTTCTTCGAAGCTCAGCTCAATGATCAAGGAGGAGAAGATCTGCAGTGGTTAATTGTTGCAAGTCTCCGAGGAAAGATTGAACCTCCCACTGCGGAAGGAATTCAGTTTACCTTAAGAGAGAACAACTGGCTCGATGGACTTGCCAGAGCAATGCAGGAATCTCTCTCCCGTCTGTGTGGGCAGAGCATCAATCAAATCAAGGGAACCTGCTTTGAGTTTTTCCCAAGGCGTGATGCAAATGGACAACCTCTGGAAGCCCCATACCACCCCGAGCTGAAGACTCAATTGGACCACCTTAGCTTCATGATGTATGATCGTCAGCGGGAATTGGACAACTGTCGTGACTATTGCAACCACAAGTCTGCCATCATCAAGACGAAGGATCAGACCATAGCCATGCTAGCAAAGGATCGCAAGTCTCGTCGCCGTCAGCTCGACAAGAAGGAGCGCATTATTGCCCGTCTTCGCCACCGCATCTCATCTCTGGAAGAGACCATCCACGAGAGGGACATGCAGTTGGAGGAAAGGGAGAATGCCGGAGAGGATCTTCGTGGAGACCCTTACTCTTATCTCAGTGATAACGATGATTTTCTAGAGGCTCAGGCCATGGACTTCTTCACCGATGAGGATGATTTCGCCTTCATCGATGATAATGAAGATGATGAAGCCACAAACTCCAAGGAGTAGTAACACTGAGCACTAGCGTAGTGAGTAGTAGTCGGTCCCACTGTATCGTAGATTTCAGAATGGTTCTTAAAACCATCTGTTTTTCCTTGTTGTGGTGTGTGTTGTACTGTGTGCTATGAATGAATGAATGAAAAAGCAAGTTGCTAGAAAAATCTGAGTCAAACCTTTAAAACTTTTCAAAGACCCCAAACCTTAGAAAATTTCCCTCTTTTCTCATGATCTATATCAATCTTCAGATGCCACGTGGAGGAAGTGGTTCAGCCCCGGATCCGATGTTGCAGATTCTGCAAATGTTGACCTCTGACCGCGAAGCTGAAAGAGCGGAACGTCAATCCAACCTATCCACTCTGCAACAAATAGCCCAGCTAGCCCACAACAACCAAGGCCATGGAAATCAGGACAACCATGGATCTAAGCTCAAGAATTTTCAGAATACCAACCCACATGTTTTCACCAAGTCAGAAGAACCCCTAGACGCCGATGATTGGCTGCAAACCATGGAAAATAACTTAGAAGTAGCAGGAGTCGAAGCCAACGAGAAAGTTCTATTTGCCACCCACTATCTAGCCGAAGATGCCAGGGCATGGTGGAACAGTGTTCGTGCCATGACCGGAGGCCAGATGATGACCTGGGAGGAATTCAAGGTCAAGTTTAGCAGAACCCATGTGCCACCAGGTTTGATCAAGAGAATGAGAGACGAGTTCAGAGAGCTGAAGCAAGGGAGGATGACTGTAGTGGAATACCGTGACAAATTTTTGTCATTAGCTAGGTATGCCCCGGCCGAGATAGACACCGAAGCCAAGAAGAAAGAAAGATTCCTGAATGGTCTGCATGACGAGATGCAGACGGTGTTAGTCAATATCTCCTTTGCTGATATTGAAGCCCTTGTCGATTCAGCCATCCAAATGGAAGGAAAGATCAACCAAGCCAATGAGAACCGCAAGCGTCATATGATGCATCAACCAGGAACCCATCAGACCCCAAAGTATCGCCCCAACCCATCTCCAGGATTTGCCCCAAGAACCAACAGACCCCCTATGACCCGTCCAACCTATCCCAACCATGGAAACCTAGAACCGGAGGAAATCACAACAACCCCGGCAACTCTAGCAATTTCACCCGTGCCCCACCCAAGTTCAACACCAACAATGCTACCACCAACACCAACACTGCCCCGAGAACTGGAAGCAATGTTGTGCCTGTCGCAGCCAAGGACAAGTCACAAGTGACCTGTTATGACTGTGGAAATAAAGGCCACTATTCCAACGAGTTCCCCAACAAGAAGAATGCTACAGCCCCTAATACCAATGTCCCAGCTCAGCAACAACGTCGTGTTCAGCCAGGAAGGAGATTTGCCCCAGGAAATTCCCTCAACCGCAATGGCCGTCTTTTTCTCATGCATGCTGAAGATGCTCAGGAAGTGCCAGACGTCGTGCTGGGTATGTTTTCTGTTAATTCAGTACTTGCAAGATTGTTGTTTGATTCTGGTGCATCGTATTCATTTGTCACCGAAGAATTTGCCTGCACTAGTAAAATTCAACCAACCAAACTGAAGCATGTTATGATTGTGCAAATCCCCGGATCCACCACCAAGGCTAGGCAAATTTGCAAAGCCGTCCCTATCCGAATCCATGGCATAGATTTCTATGCTAATCTAATAGTACTCGGAACTAAAGGTTTGGAAGTAGTACTAGGAATGGATTGGATGTCCAAACATAAGGGATTGATTGACTGTGCCAAGAAAGCCATCACCATGACCAGTACCGCTGAAATAACAGTCGAGCATATATCTGAAACCTTACCTCGCCAATTCAAGTGTAACAAGAGTCTAGCCCAACCTACCATTGACCAAGTCTGGATAGTCTATGAATACCCCGATGTATTTCCAGATGTTTTGCCCGGTATGCCCCCAGATCGGGATATCGAGTTTATCATTGAACTAATCCCCGGAACAGGACCCATAGCCCAGAGACCCTATAGTATGAAGTATGAACCCATCAGAGTTAGAAGAACTGAAGAAGCAACTGGATTCCATGCTAGAAATTGGACTAATTCAACCAAGTGCGTCACCATGGAGATCACCTGTCTTATTTGTGGACAAGAAAGATGGAGGTAACCGTTTATGTACGGATTATCGAAAGTTGAATGATGTCACCATCAAGAACAAGTACCCCTTGCCCAAGATAGAGGATTTGTTTGATCAGTTGACCGGTGCCCAGGTGTTTTCTAAGATTGATCTTAGAACTGGCTATCATCAACTCAAGATTCGTGCAGAGGATATTCCAAAGACTGCCTTTACCACCAGATATGGATTGTACGAGTATACAGTCTTGTCTTTTGGATTAACCAATGCCCCCGCTTATTTCATGAATCTCATGAATAAGATTTTTATGTACTTCCTGGATAAGTTTGTCGTTGTTTTCATCGATGACATTTTGATTTATTCCAAATCAGAAGAAGAACATGAGCTACACCTAAGGACCATTCTTGGAACCCTTAGAGAGCATCAGTTGTATGCAAAATTTAGCAAATGTGAATTCTGGTTAGAGGAGGTAGGATTCCTCGGTCACATTGTATCAGCGGGAGGAATTGCCGTTGACCCTGCCAAAGTGAAAGATGTAGAAGATTGGCAAGCCCCAACCACTCAAACCCAAGTTCGTGCTTTTCTCGGATTGGCGGGATATTACCGCAAATTCGTAGAAGGATTCTCGAGTATCGCTCGACCCATGACCCAATTGCTGAAGAAGGACAAGAAGTTTGAATGGACAGACAAGTGTGAAGCGAGTTTTCAAGAACTCAAGAGGAGATTAATCTCAGCCCCAATCTTAATCATGCCGGATATCACGAAGCCCTTCGATGTGTATTGTGACGCATCCAAGATTGGTCTCGGATGTGTGCTAATGCAAGAAGGCAAAGTTATATCTTATCTATCTCGACAATTGAAGCAACATGAGCAAAACTACCCAACCCATGACCTCGAACTCGCTGCAGTAGTTCTAGCCCTGAAGACATGGAGACATTACCTGATGGGAAATCGTTGTGAGATTTACTCGGATCACAAGAGCCTAAAGTATATATTCACTCAGAAGGAGTTGAATATGACGCAGAGAAGATGGATTGAGCTAATCAAGGATTACGACCTGGACATTCACTATCACCCTGGTAAAGCCAATGTGGTAGCCGATGCCCTTAGCAGATTGCCGTGCCGCTTGAACTCCATGATTTTAGAGGAGCAACCAAGTCTGCACAAGGAGATGGAAGATTTTCGAATAGAATTAGTAAGTGAAGGATTTTTGGCTAGCATAGAACTTCAGCCCACTTTGATCAGTCAGATTAAAGAGGCGCAGAAGGGAAATGCTAGTATCGACGGAATCAAGCGTCGTATCGGTACAGGCAAAGTACCCGGATTCACCGAGGATGAAGAAGGAGTTCTGTGGTACAAAGGACGCCTTTGTGTACCAGTAGATTCGGAGTTGAAAGAAGTTATCTTGAAGGAGGCTCATGATACTCTTTATTCTATCCATCCTGGAGGAACGAAGATGTATCAAGATTTGAAAGAGCAATTTTGGTGGCATAAGATGAAGAGAGAAATCGGAAGCTATATCGCTAAATGTGATATATGCCAGTGAGTCAAGGCAGGACATCAAAGACCCGCTGGATTGTTGCAACCTTTGCAAATTCTGGAATGGAAATGAGATTCTGTAGGAATGGACTTTATCACTGGACTACCTACTTCTAGTAGGGGAAATGACTCTATCTGGGTCACAGTGGACAGATTTTCCCCATTTCTTGCCCGTCAAAACCACCTATCAGAGTTCAAAGCTAGCGGAGTTGTACATCGCTAGAATAGTTAGTTTGCATGGAGTCCCCAAGAACATAGTATCGGATCGAGGAACTCAGTTTACCTCGAGATTCTGGAAGAAAGTCCAAGAAGGTTTAGGAACCCGCCTAGATTTCATCACAGTATCACCCATGAACCGATGGACAAACGGAGCGAGTAAACCAAATACTCGAAGATATACTTAGAGCATGTGTGCTAGAATATGGATCCAAGTGGGAAGACTGTCTGCCGTTTGCAGAATTTTCTTACAACAATAGTTACCAAGCTAGATTGCAAATGGCCCCATTTGAATTCATGTACGGAAGAAAGTGTCGCACCCTTTTGAACTGGTCGGAAGTAGGAGAGATTCAGATCTTCGGACCCGACATCCTACGAGAAGCAGAAGAGAAGGTTCACAAGATTCGTGAACACCTCAAGACCGCCCAATCCCGACAGAAGAGTTATGCCGACAAGAGACGTCAAGACCTCGCCTTCAACATCGGAGATTTTGTTTATCTGAAAGTGTCGCCATTGAAGGGAATGCAGCGTTTCCAACTCAAAGGAAAGTTAGCCCCCAGATATATCGGACCTTTCAAAATTTTGAACCGTCGAGGAGAAGTATCTTATCAACTGGAACTACCTGAAGAGATGTCAGCTGTGCACAATGTGTTCCATATCTCATTACTTCGCAAATGTCTCGAAGTCCCCGAGAAGACCGAAGTGTTCAAGAATATCGATCATCGGACCATAGAGATCAACGATGACCTGACCTATCCTGAAGTGCCCATCCGCATTTTGGAAGAAGCTTTTCGAACTACCCGAACCCGAAGCATCAAGTTTCTCAAGATTCAGTGGAGCAACCACACAGAAGAGGAAGCTACCTGGGAACGCGAAGATCACATCAGGACGGAGTTTCCCGATCTCTTCAAATCCTAGGTAATCTTTTCGTCCTTTTTCAAATCTCGGGACGAGATTTTGTTTAAGGGGGGAAGGTTTGTAACATCCCAAAAATACCAAACTTAGATCATCAAACACTAATCATCAAGATTAGGGTTAACAAAAACTTTTCTAAATAAACTCATGAATGCATGTATATGTGTATGCATGGATTTTGAATTTCTTTAAAAACCACCTTGTTTGTGTGATCCATTGCTTGTAAAATGTTTCTTAGGTGAAATGAACATCATCTAAAACATTTCCCACACTTTCCTTAAAGACAAGTAAATCAAAACAAATATATTAAGTGAATGGTCATTTTGAACAATTTAACTCCCATGCCTACTTTGGCTGTCTCAAACTTTCAGAACCTAACAGAAACTTTTCTGGATCTTTTCACCCCTTGAATGTACTCACAATAGAGTATCAAGGCCCAGATCATCCAGAAACTTGCAAATGCATAGTTTAAATGACAATTCAAAATTGAATCTTCTTCATATGGGAAGATCCCACTTTTTCAAAACCCACTCAAACAAGCTCAACTTTCAAAACCCAAGCATCTGCAGACTCACCAGCACCAATCTAGCAAACCCACCAAAAATCATTTCAAAATTCAAAACTTGATTTCATGCGGCAATTTCATCAAACAGGTTGCAGACACAAATCAAACAAAACATCAAACACTATAGTGTGCAGTGATTCTTGCCTAACTTGTTCCCTAGTTAGCTCACACATAGCTCGGTAGATCACCTAGAAAGATTAGCCCAACACTAGCACCCCTGTGAGCTTGCCATTGCCATTAATGGTGAACAGCCGAGCACCCCAATGTCACCCCATCGTGGACAGCAAGCTAGAGGAAGAACTAGCCATGCCAACCTTGTCTAGGAGGCAGCCCACCGTCCACCGCCACTCACTGTCCTAGCCGCAAGTGTTGCCAAACCCTGGACCACGCGCACAAGCCGCGCCTAGACCATGCCGAGCGTGCGCCAGAGCGCCACCCTCGACCAACATCCATAGACCGCGCGCCACCCTCCCCGCGTGCACACACGATCGCCATCAACCCAGGAGACCGCCAGACATCCCCATTTGCCGCCCCGTGCCGCACAGCCACCGCCCACTGTCGAAGACGCCGCCTCTGCCGCGCAGAGCACCGGCCGTTCCAGACCAAACCACACCGCCCCATGCCTCGTGACCATGTCGTTGAGCATCACCAAGAGACACAGCACCGTCCCCTACCCTTGCCCATGCCAATAGCCGCCTGTAACGTCGCCCCGACAAGCTCACCATGCGCCCCGACGGTCCTCTCGCTCGACTATAAATAGAGGCCACCCCCGCTCGATTTCTTCACACCATCTCACTCCCCTCTCCTCACTGATCGTGCCACACCATTCTCAGAGCAAGGCGAGCACCACCTCGCCGAAATTTCACCGAGCACGCTGCGGGAGAAGAAAGGAGCCAGCAATTGAGCCGCCCAAGAGCTGCTGCGACCACCCCGAGTTCGCCGTCGTTGACTTCGCTGTCACCGCCTCGCCGACCTCGCCAGACCCGATGAGCCCCCAATGACCCTCAGCCGCAAGGCTTAGGTTTCGCTCGCCGGAGTTGTCTCGCGTCGACGATGACTCCCAGCGTTAGATTAGAACTAGATCGAGCGATCCACGTTGCCCATACCGCTTCGCCCAGCCCCGTGTCACCGACGAGTGGGGACACCCACTTAAGCACGCTGAGCAGCGCTTAGCAGGCCGGCCCGTTAGAATTTCCCGCGCAGCCCAGTTATTCAAATTAAATCTTTTTCTATTTCAATTGAAACACACTTCTGTACTCAACTTCAAAAATCAACTCAGATCGATTTAGTGCACCAATTTGAATGAAACCAATTTTGTTGGAAAGGTCTGTGAATGCTGAATCCAAGCCCGTTGGATTCAAGTCATTTGGATCTATAGATCACCCCTGGTAAAAATAACAAGGCAGAAGCTTTTCTGCATTCAAACATTTTTAAATTTAAACCATAATAGCTTTTGAGTTGTTTCCAACTCTCAAAAATCACATTTAACCATACCTTTCAGAATATATAAAAATATATAGGTTTACTTGCAGAAATATTGTTCAAGTAATAAAAGAATGCTTCATAAGCATTTCTAGCCACTTTAATTAATTAAAATAAAAGGGTAAAACCTTATTAAATTGTGACACCACTTTAAATCACATTCCCATGGACTACAATATGTGGTGTTTACATGTGTCAACATGATCCCATGTTTAGTTTGGAGAATATTAAATCTTAAGTAATTTTTCAAAGAGTAGAAATTACTTTTCTAAAAATAAAAAGATTTAAACCAAGCCTTAACCTTGTAATGTTAGAGATGATGCTAGATCATCTATAGGACCCTTGTGTGTGATGATTGCAAGTAGCTAAGTATTGTTTGCTGATTGTGTACCTCGTATTTATTCATAGACGCTAGTACCGACCAAGGATACGAGGAGGAAGGAGGATACTACGAAGAGGAAGCCGAGCAGAACTTCAACCACTGCTCTGCACAAGGCAAGCCTAATACTACTAGTTGATTGAGCAAGCTAGTAACTATGCAATCTTATACTGATATTGATGCAAGCTAACCCTTGCAAGATACCCTACTGATGCCACAAACCCATACTTGTGATATGACTACTATATGCCTTAAGCATATGTGATCATACCCACTTGATAAACCAAATCCTAGTTTTATGTGCAAGCTTCTTACTTTATTTCTTTATCAAAGCTTACTTAGAGTCTACCTAAGAGTTTGGTAGATACTAGACAGTTGTGCTGAAGGTTGCATAAAGAGCATAAAATTTGGCCTAAGCTAGATAACCTTGATGTCATCCTAAGGCATGAGTTTGAACCTAGTTAAAACCCCACTAGTTTACCACCCCTCATCAGTGCTTACCCCCACCTGTAGATGCTAGTGCTAAGCATAAAACTTGATCAACTTTAGATGGGAATACTTGGTGGAAAAATGGTTATGAAAACCTTGGAATGATGGATCATTCTATTGAAATGTTTTGGACATGTGTTTCCAAACACTTGATGATTTTGGTGATGAGAATGTTGAGGCATGAGCCTTAGCCCTTTATAAAACTGATGGTTGTCTGGATGCGATACCATTCCAATTTTATCGTACAACCACAATACCCGAAGATTGGGTAGGGCTTGGCTGGAAACTTATATACCTTAGTATTAGTTCCCTCACGACCAAGGTCTGAGGTGAGGCTACCTTGTGAAGATTGTCCACCTGTGCAGTACCCAAGAAGACAGTTGGTCATGGTTGGGAGGTCAAACTCACAGGAGAGGTGCTTATACTAGGGCGTGTAATCGAAAGGTTAGGATTGATTATCCGCATACTCAGTATGGTGAATTCAGGATTTGTTCCTGACGGATGTATCGAATGTTGTGGTGAAAGTGTACAATCTCTCCAGAGTGTCAAACTATTCGAATAGCCGCGTCATGATTATGGACAGTTGGAGTGGCCATACTGTTCCCCCGTCAGACTTTTCAAAATGACTTGTGAAACGAATTGAGACTTTGACTTGACCACAACAGAGTTGTGACCTGAATTACAAGATCCCACTTAGGAGTTATAAAATTGTGATTAGCTTTGGAATTGAGTAGAGATAAACCTAGCTTTTTGCAAAATAACCCTAGAGCCTAGTGTCCTATTATCCAAAAAACCCCTTACCTGTTAGTATTAGTTTGCGAGTACTTAAAGTGTACTCTTGGCTTTGTCCCTGGCTATTCCCATGGCCAGACTATGAAGAGGAGTACCTGGAAGATGGACCCCAGGAAGGTTACGACAACTCGGATCATCTCCCATCGTCAGCATTGCCTGTGACCCTGAAGATGGAGCTTCGCCTACGCTACCGTTATTATTACGTATTCCGCTGCTTGAAGTTGTATTAAGGACTGGATCATGAGATCCTTATTTGTGTAAGAACTTATGTATCATTGTAATGGATGATGTACTATGGTATCCAATTCTGTTATGTCTCGCAAAAATGGTAATCCTGGGATTGCGATGTATGGCATAACAGGCATCTAGGATTGAAAATCCGGGTGTTGACAGGCCTCAAGGGAACTACTGGCAATTAAGGAGCTCCTTTTAATAGAGCACCGGAGCAAAGCATTAACACTCCGTGAACACATGTGATCCTCACATCATAGCCATCCCCTCAGGTTGTCCCAATTTCTATCACTTCGGGGCCTTTGGATCTGGACAATGATATGTGTACACAACTTGCAGATAAGATCACAAACAATACTATCACAATGAATCAATAATAAGTTTAGATCTAAGATCATGGCACTCGGGCCCTAGTGACAAGCATTAAGCACAACAAGTTGCAACAAAGTCAAATATCACTAATAGAGATACTAGGCACCATGCCCTAACAATCTTATTCGATTACATGATAGAACTCATCCAATCCCTACCATCCCCATAGCCTACAGCGGGGGATTACTCACTCATGGATGAGGGAAACATGGATGGTTGATGGAGAGGCATTGGTGATGACGATGGCGATGATCCTCTCCAAATTCCCCGTACCGGTAGTGCCAGAACGGAGTTTCTGGTCTCGAATCACGGTTTCTGGTGGTGGCAGCGCATCAGAACTCTTTCCGGAAAAACGTCGCCCCCCCCTGAGTTTTTAGGTCAGAAGGCATATTATAGGCGAAGAGGGAGGACGAGGGGGTGCCTGGGGCAGCCACACCCCTCCAGCGCTGCCAGACTAGCCCGCTGTTGGTGTGGGCCCCAGTGGCCCCACTGCCTCATATTCCGGCCCGCTGGTCTCGGTGAAATAGGATTTTTGGCATATTTTCCGAGATTTTTCCTGATAGTTGATTTTCTGCACAAAAACTAGACACCAAGGTAATTCTGTAGAAAACAACGCCAGTCCGTGTTAGTTGTATCCAAATCACACAAGTTTAGAGGAGAAACAATAGCAAAAGTGTTCGGGAAATTAGATACATTTTGGACGTATCAACTCCCCCAAGCTTTGCTTATTGCTTGTCCTCAAGCAATTCAGTTGAAAATTGAGTGCGATAAAATAACTTTCACGAACACATTTGCTTCATATGATGTATATATTCTCAGCACATGAGTAGATACTTAGACCATTCATAATAAGAAGTATGCAACTAAGTATACTCAATAGTCATTGCAAGGTATGAAGAGATTCCAACTCAATAATAATAAGTAGCATGAAACATAAACATAATCAACATTGCAATGCTCATAAGAAGGTATGATAGAGTGGTATCTCGCTTGCCTTTGATGATGGAGCAAAGCATAAATGCCAAGGCACCTCTGGAGTTCAAATGAATACTAGAAGTAAATATATCAGAGATAGAAGCATCAAAGTCATGACATAATTAACCAAGTTTTGAGACAAGCACATTACACTAAGAATGACAACTATGCTCTCAAGAAGGTGCTCATAGAATAACTGGTGACTCAACAAGGAAGTAAAAAAGGTTTTGAAAAGTTTGAAAGGCTTCCAAATGCTGAAAGTAAGGTACTCATTAGATTTGAGCTCTCATTGCCCCTATCATAGGCATCTTTATATGGTTAAGGTGAAAGTGAGGTCCAATATGAGTTATATGCTTGACAGACCATAAACTGGAAATCTCATGTCCCTTGAGTACGAGGGACGCTCCTCATGCTAGTCAACTTTAGTTACCTATAAGTTCTTGTCATCATAAATACATGCATATCATAGAGAACTTCCAATGAGGTACCCCTTGCACATGATACATGAGCTATCCCGTGATCAAAATGACAAGGCAAGTAGACGATGAGCATCTCAACAATCTTTTTATTTGCTATTTTCATAGGTTTTTACTAAGGATGCTTCACAGAGTGCTCATTATGGTTATGCTGCAAGTTTCCACCATGATTAGGCATGGCTTAGGCTAGCGGCCTAGGCGTTTCTCTAACACATATATATAACTCCATGAACTTACAAGCTCCCCTTTTATTTCACACCGACGATATCCGCAAACAAAAGAGCATGATATCAACTGGATATGTATCCATAAGTGTTGAAAACATTCCCCATGACAGCATGGTTCTGCTAACTCCCATCCCATAATTTTCAAGCATATAACTTTCATGGACAGGTCACAATGGTTCAGGTTTATTAAGTGCAAGAAATAAAGTATGCCATCAAGTTCGTGAGAGCTTTACTAACTAACTTTCTCAAAACAGTCAAACATTTTATTTGGAAGAAAACGAGGCATAATGAATATGCACTGAATAGCAAACGATGCTACTAGGTAGGTATGGTGGACACTGTTGGCAATATTGGTTTTGGGGAGTTGGATACACAAGTAGAGCTCATACTCAGTGCAAGTGAAGGCTAGCAATAGAGAGGGAGCAACAAACGAGAGAGCAATAACTGTCATAATCATGCTTGCAACAAAACAGGACTAATTATGGCATGAAAGTGATACAAGAACTCTAAGGCAAAATAAATCATCGAGGCTTACTGACTATAGTTCAGTCATATGCATGCGTGAGCATGTTCTAAGTCGATTCATATGAAACATTCAGAGGGGGATACCACAATATCATACCAAGTTATGAATAGAACAATGCAAGCAAACATTCATATGACATGCTACAAACTATTAGCAAGCTGGAGCTAATCATAAGAGAGCAAGAACTACTAAGCATCCATAAATAACATACACCTTACATGAACAGACTAAGCATGCTCACAATGATGAGTATTGTACAAAAATGAAAACAAATAGAGTTCGTTACCAGCCTCTTACCACACCTCAAGTTGTCTTGATCTTCATTATTGCTCTTCACTTGTGTGGCTTGAATAATAACATGAAACCAAACTCCACTGAGGACTGCTGAACCCTGCAAAGAACTTCACAAAACCAAAGAGGAACAATAAATATTTTTGGTGTTTTTGATTTTTTAAAGCAAGCACACAAAGCAAAAACAAACAAAGCAAAATCTTTTTGGACTTTTCTTAAGGCAAACCAAAGCTAAAAGGCAAAGAAACAAATCAAGAGAAACAATGAAAATATTTTTGGTATTTTTGTGTTTTGAGAAAGCAGAAACAAAAACCAGAAACAAAGCGAAACATGGTTATACAGAGAACCGACGAAACATGATATATATATGAGTGTGATGTCGGTATACCTACCCCCCAAGCTTATGCTTTTGGCCTAAGTGGGGCTCAACTCCATGGTGACCAAGAAGGTGCACCTCCGTAGTACGACGAAGAGGCTCCTTCATCCTGGTACGAGCTCGAGGACTCCCCTATGTAGTGCACAGAGGGGTCGTATGAGAACGCGTTCCCCTGGTAGTGTCCGTGGAAACCACGAATGCGTAGCTGCTCGTCAATATCCTCCTTGGAGCGTGACCAAGGTCCCTGGGAAATACAGAACAAAGTGGTTTGGGGTAGAGGAATCTCTCTCTCTTCCCCGTTAGTAAACATCATCCTATGAACCAAATTATCAAGGGTAGAGCTAGTAGTAACAAAATGATGCACTTTCATGGCAACAAGATCAAGCCTCTGAGGAGCAAAAAGTATATCATTTGGATCAATAGATAGGTCTAAGGCAGCAACAACACGTGCAGCAATAATTCCACCATAAATGGGTCCCTTAGCAGCTAAGCGACGAGCAATGAGAGAACCAAGATTGTACCTGGTCTCATTGTTGAGTGCAGCAGCTAGGAAGGCCAAATGATAGTTGGAAACTGTAACATCCCAAAAATACCAAACTTAGATCATCAAACACTAATCATCAAGATTAGGGCTAACAAAAACTTTTCTAAGTAAACTCATGAATGCATGTATATGTGTATGCATGGATTTTGAATTTCTTTAAAAACCACCTTGTTTGTGTGATCCATTGCTTGTAAAATGTTTCTTAGGTGAAATGAACATCATCTAAAACATTTCCCACACTTTTCCTAAAGACAAGTAAATCAAAACAAATATATTAAGTGAATGGTCACTTTGACCAATTTAACTCCCATGCCTACTTTGGCTGTCTCAAACTTTCAGAACCTAACAAAAACTTTTCTGGATCTTTGCACCCCTTGAATGTACTCATAACAAAGTATCAAGGCCCACTTTGTGATCATCCAGAAACTTTCAAATGCATAGTTTAAATGACAATTCAAAATTGAATCTTCTTCATATGGGAAGATCCCACTTTTTCAAAAACCACTCAAACAAGCTCAACTTTCAAAACCCAAGCATCTGCAGACTCACCAGCACCAATCTAGCAAACCCACCAAAAATCATTTCAAAATTCAAAACTTGATTTCATGCAGCCATTTCATCAAACAAGTTGCAGACACAAATCAAACAAAACATCAAACACTATAGTGTGCAGTGATTCTTGCCTAACTTGTTCCCTAGTTAGCTCACACACAACTCAGTAGATCATCTAGAAAGATTAGCCCAACACTAGCACCCCTATGAGCTTGCCCTTGCCATTAATGGTGAACAACCGAGCACCTCAATGCCACCCCATAGTCGACAGCAGGCTAGAGGAAGAACTAGCCGTGCCAACCTTGTCTGGGAGGCAGCCCACCGTCCACCGCCACTCCCTGTCCCAGCCGCGAGCGTTGCCAAGCCCTGGACCACGCGCACAAGCCACGCCCAGACCATGCCGAGCGTGCGCCAGAGCGCCATCCGTGACCAGCATCCACAGACCGCGCGCCGCCCTCACCGCGCGCACACACGATCACCACCGACCCAGGAGACCACCAGACATCCCCGTTTTCCGCCCCGTGCCATACAACCACCGCCCGCCGTCAAAGACGCCGCCTCTGCCGCGCAGAGCACTGGCCGTTCCAGACCAAACCACACCGCCCCATGCCTCGCGACCATGTCGTTGAGCATAGCCAGGAGACACAGCACCGTCCCCTACTCTTGCCCATGCCATTAGCCGCCTGTAACGTCGCCCCCGACGAGCTCACCGTGCGCACCGACGGTCCCCTCGCTCGACTATAAATAGAGGCCACCCCCGCACGATTTCTTCACACCATCTCACTCCCCTCTCCTCACTGACCGTGCCACACCATTCTTAGAGCAAGGCGAGCACCACCTCGCCGGAATTTCACCGGAGCCCGCCGCCTCTGGAGAAGAAAGGAGCCAGCGATTGAGCCGCCTCAGAGAAGCCACCGGTACCAGGAGGTTCACTGCCGTCGACTTCGATTCGCCCGCCTCACGACCTCGCCTGCACTCGGTGAGCCCCAGCAACCCTCACTGCCGCGCTAGGTTTCGCTTCGCCGGAGCTGTCTCAAGGCCGACGATGACCCACAGCCGTTGGATTAGAACTACATCGAATGATCCACGCTTCATACCGCCGCCAGCCCCATGTCACCGACGAGTGGGGACACCCACTTAAGCAGCAGCTGGAGCATTGCGCTTAGCAGGCCGCCCAAGAACATTTCCCAAGAGCCCAAAGAATTCAAATTAAACCTTTTCTTTTTAAATTCAAACACACTTTTGTACCCAACTTCAAAAATCAACCCAGATCGATTCAGTGCACCAATTTGAATGAAACCAATTTTTTTGGAAAGGTCTGTGAATGCTTAATCCATGCCCGTTGGATTCAAGTCATTTGGATCTGTAGATCACCCATAGTAAAAATAACAAGGCAGAAGCTTTTCTGCATTCAAACATTTTTCAAATTTAAACCATAAAAGCTTTTGAGTTGATTCCAACTCTCAAAAATCACATTTAACCATACCTTTCAGAATATATAAAAATATATAGGTTTACCTGAAGAAATAATGTTCAAGGAATAAAAGAATGCTTCATAAGCATTTCTAGCCACTTTAATTAATTAAAATAAAAGGGTAAAACCTTATTAAATTGTGACACCACTTTAAATCACATTCCCATGGACTACAATATGTGGTGATGACATGTGTCAACATGATCCCATGTTTAGTTTGGAGAATATTAAATCTTAAGTAGTTTTTCAATGAGTAGAAATTACTTTTCTAAAAATAAAAAGATTTAACCCAAGCCTTAACCTTGTAAGGTTAGAGATGATGCTAGATCATCTATAGGACCCTTGTGTGTGATGATTGCAAGTAGTTAAGTATTGTTTGGTGATTGTGTACCTCGTATTTATTCATAGACGCTAGTACCGACCAAGGATACGAGGAGGAAGGAGGATACTACGAAGAAGAAGCCGAGGAGAACTTCAACCACTGCTCTGCACAAGGCAAGCTGATATTATACTAATGCAAGCTACCACTTGCAAGATACTATACCTATGCAAGCTTATACTCATATTGATGCAAGCTAACCCCTGCCAGATACCCTACTGACGCCACAAACCCATACTTGTGATATGACTACTATATGCCTTAAGCATATGTGATCATACCCACTTGATAAACCAATCCTAGTTTTATGTGCAAGCTTCTTACTTTATTTCTTTATCAAAACTTGCTTAGAGTCTACCTAAGAGTTTGTTAGATACTAGACAGTTGTGCTGAAGGTTGCATAAAGATCATAAAATTTGGCCTAAGCTAGAAACCTTGATATCAGCCTAAGATATAAGGTTGGACTTAGTAAAACTCCACTAGTTACCACCCCTCATTAGTATTACCCCCACCTGTAGATGCTAGTGCTAAGCATAAAACTTGATCAACTTTAGATGGGAATACTTGGTGGAAAAATGGTTATGAAAACCTTGGAATGATGGATCATTCTAGTGAAATGTTTTGGACATGTGTTTCCAAACACTTGATGATTCTGGTGATAAAAATGTTGAGGCATGAGCCTTAGCCCTTTATAAAACTGATGGTTGTCTGGATGCGATACCATTCCAATTTTATCGTACAACCACAATACCCGAATATTGGGTAGGGCTTGACTGGAAACTTATATTCCTTAGTATTAGTTCCCTCACGGCCAAGGTCTGAGCTGAGGCTACCTTGTGAAGATTGTCCACTGCAGCACTCCAAGATGACAAATGGTCATGGTTGGGAGGCCGAACTCACAGGAGTGGTGCTTATACTAGGGCGTGTAATTGAAAGGTTAGGATTGATTATCCGCATACGAGTATGGTGAATTCAGGATTTGTTCTCGACGGATGTATCGAATGTTGTGGTGAAAGTGTACAATCCGCAGAGTGTCAAACTATTCGAATAGCCGCGTCCGCGGTTATGGACAGTTGGAGTGGCCATACTGTTCCCCGTCAGACTTTTCAAAATGACTTGTGAAATGAATTGAGACTTTGACTTGACCACAACAGAGTTGTGACCTGAATTACAAGATCCCACTTAGGAGTTATAAAATTGTGACTAGCTTTGGAACTTAGTAGAGATAAACCTGGCTTTTGCAAAACAACCCTAGAGCCTAGTGTCCTATTATCCAAAAACCCTTACCGTTAGTATTAGTTTACAGTACTTAAAGAGTACTCATGGCTTTGTCCCTGCTATTCCCATGGCCAGACTATGAAGAGGAGTACCTCAAGATGGACCCCAGTGAAGGTTACGACAACTAGGATCATCTCCCATCGTCACAAGATTGCTGTGACCTCAAGATGGAGCACCACGCTACCGTTATTATTACGTATTCCACTGCTTGATGTTGTATTAAGAACTAGATCATGAGATCCCTATTTGTGTAAGAACTTATGTACCGTTGTAATGGATGAAGTACTATGGTATCCAATTCTGTTATGTCTCGCAAAAATGGTAATCTTGGGATTGCGATGTATGGCATAACAGGCATCTAGGATTGAAAAATCCGGGTGTTGACAAGTTGGTATCAGAGCCATCCTGACCATAGGAGACCCTAGTTAGATTGTACGTTGACCCAAAAACTTAGTTTCAAAACCAAACAATAAAAAAAAAATTACGAAAACTTATTCTCATTCTTACCTCTTTAATTCTTTCATAAAACTTCATGTTCCTCAAAAACTCTTGCCAAATAGATAAAATTTTGACACACTTGATCACTCTGCTAATCTACTCATCCTCTATTTTTATAGATGGACGTGAAGTACAGCAAGTTTTACCAGCTTGGGAATGGAGGAGACCTTATCTTTGAGAGGGATCTGGATCAGCTTTCGGAACTTCTGGAGCGTCCGCATCCCGAGTTCTTCGGAGCTCAGCTCAATGATCAAGGAGGAGAAGATCTGCAGTGGCTAATTGTTGCAAGTCTCCGAGGAAAGATTGAACCTCCCACTGCGGAGGGAATTCAGTTTACTTGAGGGAAAACAACTGGCTCGATGGACTTGTCAGAGCAATGCAGGAAGCTCTTTCCCGTCTGTGTGGGCAGAGCATCAATCAGATCAAGGGTACTCGCTTTGAGTTTTTCCCAAGGCGTGATGCAAATGGCCAACCATTGGAAGCCCCATACCACCCCGAGCTGAAGACTCAATTGGACCACCTTAGATTCATGATGTATGATCGTCAGCGGGAATTGGACAACTGCCGTGACTATTGCAACCACAAGTCTGCCATCATCAAGATGAAGGATCAGACCATAGCCATGCTAGCAAAGGATCGCAAGTCTCGTCGCCGTCAGCTCGACAAGAAGGAGCGCATTATTGCCCGTCTTCGCCACCGCATCTCATCTCTGGAGGAGACCATCCACGAGAGAGACATGCAGTTGGAGGAAAGGGAGAATGCCAGAGAGGATCTTCGTGGAGACCCTTACTCTTATCTCAGCGATGACGATGATTTTCTGGAGGATCAGGCCATGGACTTCTTCACCGATGAAGATGATTTCGCCTTCATCGATGATGATGAAGATGATGAAGCCACAGACTCCGAGGAGTAGTAGCACTTGATCACTAGCGTAGTGAGTAGTATTCGGTCCCCAGATCGTAGATTCCAGAATGGTTCTTAAAACCATCTGTTTTCCTTGTTGTGGTGTGTGTTGTACTGTATGCTATGAATGAATGAATGAAAAAGCAAGTTGCTAGAAAAATCTGAGTCAAACCTTTAAAACTTTTCAAAGACCCCAAAGTATCGCCCCAACCCATCTCCAGAGAATAATGTAGAAACCAGCCTACATTTGTTTTGGGAATGTTCTTTTGCAAGAGCCTGCTGGGCTGAAATTTCTCAGGTCAATTTGGCTGATCCAACTATCTTTGAAGTGTTAGTCAGTATTAAAAAAGACCTCAATGTCCCTTTTGCAATGGAAATTCTGCTACTTGGAACTTGGGGCATTTGGATTTGCAAGAATAATGAAATTTTCAATAATCAGCATGCATCGATTGAGACCTGGAAGGCTATTGTAGCCCAGGAATTAAGATGGGTCCTTTTTAGAATTAAGAAGAAGTATTATCAGAGCCTTAAGGTTTGGATTGAAACCAATTTAGACAGGAGATAGCTGATTAGAATTTATCCCTCTTCTTTGAGGTGGAATGAGCCTTGTAAATATTCTTTTGTAACTCTCTACAATATATAAAAATTGCAGTGGGGTCTTTTGCCCTACTGTTTTACCCTAAAAAAAACCCATCTCCGTGGATTTGCCCCAAGAACCAATGACCCTATGACCCGTCAACCTATCCCAACCATGGAAACCCTAGACGGAGGAAATCACAACAACCCCGCAACTCTAGCAATTTCACCCGTGCCCACCCAAGTTCAACACCAACAATGCTACCAACCCCAACACCGCCGAGGAATGGAAGCAATGTCAGGTTCGTTGCAGCTAAGGACAAGTCACAAGTGACCTGTTATGATCTGGAAATTAAGGCCACTATTCCAACGAGTGCCCCAACAAGAAGAATGCTACAGCCCCTAATACCAATGTCCCACCAAAGCAGAGCGCCATGTCCACCAGAAGGAGATTTGCCCTGTGAATTCACTCAACCGCAATGGCCGTTTTTCTCATGCATGCCGAGGAAGCTCAGGAAGCGCCAGACGTCGTGCTGGGTATGTTTTCTGTTAGTTCAGTACTTGCAAGAGTGTTGTTTGATTCTGGTGCATCGCATTCATTTGTCACCGAAGAATTTGCCCGCACTAGTAAAATTCAACCAACCAAACTGAAGCATGTTATGATTGTGCAAATTCCCGGATCAACCACCAAGGCTAGGAAAATTTGCAAGGCCATCCCTATCTGAATCCATGGCATAGATTTTTATGCTAACCTAATAGTACTCGGAACTAAAGGTTTGGAAGTAGTACTAGGAATGGATTGGATGTCCAAACATAAAGGATTGATTGATTGTGCTAAGAAAGCCATCACCATGACCAAGTACCACCGGATATCGTGAGAGCATATATCTGAAACCTTACCTCGCTAATTCAAGTGTAACAAGAGTATAGCCCAACCTACCATTGACCAAGTTCGGATAGTCTGCGAATACCCCGATGTATTTCCAGATGTTTTGCCCGGTATGCCCCCAGATCGGGATATCGAGTTTATCATCGAACTAATCCTAACCGGACCCATAGCCCGTAGACCCTATAGTATGAACCCCGTAACTAGAAGAATCGAAGAAGCAATCGGATTCCATGTTGGAAATCGGATTGATTCAACCAAGTGCGTCCCCATGGAGATCACCTGTCTTGTTTGTGGACAAGAAGGATGGAGGTAACCGTTTGTGTACGGATTATCGGAAGTTGAATGATGTCACCATCAAGAACAAGTACCCCTTGCCCAAGATAGAAGATTTGTTTGATCAGTTGACCGGTGCCCAAGTGTTTTCTAAGATTGATCTTAGGACTGGCTATCATCAACTCAAAATTTGTGTAGAGGATATCCCAAAGACTGCCTTTACCACCAGATATGGATTGTATGAGTATACAACATGTCTTTTGGATTAACCAATGCCCCGCTATTTCATGAACCTCATGAATAAGATTTTTATGGACTTCCTGGATAAGTTTGTCGTTGTTTTCATCGATGACATTCTGATTTATTCCAAATCAGAAGAAGAACATGAGCTACACCTAAGGACCATTCTTGGAACCCTTAGAGAGCATCAGCTGTATGCAAAGTTTAGCAAGTGTAAATTCTGGTTACAGGAAGTAGGATTCCTCGGTCACATTGTATCAGCCGGAGGAATTGCCGTTGACCCTGCCAAAGTGAAAGATGTAGAAGATTGGCAAGCCCCAACCACTCAAACCCAAGTTCGTGCCTTTCTCGGATTGGCGGGATATTACCGCAAATTCGTAGAAGGATTCTCGAGTATTGCCCGACCCATGACCCAATTGCTAAAGAAGGACAAGAAGTTTGAATGGACCGACAAATGTGAAGCGAGTTTTCAAGAACTCAAGAGGAGATTGATTTCAGCCCCAATCCGAATCATGCCGGATATCACGAAGCCCTTCGATGTGTATTGTGACGCATCCAAGATTGGTCTAGGATGTGTGCTAATGCAAGAAGACAAAGTTATATCTTATCTATCGCGACAATTGAAGCAACATGAACAAAATTACCCAACCCATGACCTCGAACTCGCAGCCGTAGTTCTAGCCCTAAAGACATGGAGACATTACCTGATGGGAAACCGCTAGAGATTTACTCGGATCACAAGAGCCTAAAGTATATATTCACTCGTAAGGAGCTGAATATGAGGCAGAAGATGGATTGAGCTAATCAAGGATTACGACCTGGACATTCACTATCACCCTGGTAAAGCCAATGTGGTAGCCGATGCCCTTAGCAGATTGCCGTGCCGCTTGAACTCCATGATTTTGAAGGAGCAACCAAGTTTGCACAAAGAGATGGAAGATTTTCGAATAGAATTAGTAAGTGCAGGATTTTTGGCTAGCATAGAACTTCAGCCCACTTTGATCAGTCAGATTAAGGAGGCGTAGAAAGGAAATGCCAGTATCGGCGGAATCAAGCGTCAGACGGTGCAAAGTACCTGGATTCACCGAGGACGAAGAAGGAGTTTTGTGGTACAAAGGACGCCTTTGTGTACCATCAGATTCTAAGTTAAAAGAAGTTATCTTGAAGGAGGCTCATGATACTCTTTATTCTATCCATCCCGGAGGAACTAAGATGTATCAAGATTTGAAAGAGCAATTTTGGTGGCATAAGATGAAGAGAGAAATCGGAAGCTATATCGCCAAGTGTGATATATGTCAGCGAGTCAAGGCAGGACATCAAAGACCCGCTGGATTGTTGCAACCTTTGGAAATTCCGGAATGGAAATTGGATTCTGTAGGAATGGACTTTATCACTGGACTACCTACTTCTAGTAGGGGAAATGACTCTATTTGGGTCATAGTGGACAGATTGTCCAAAGTCGCCCATTTCTTGCCCGTCAAAACCACCTATCAGAGTTCGAAGCTAGCGGAGTTGTACATCACTAGAATCGCTAGTTTGCATGGAGTCCCCAAGAACATAGAATCGGATCGAGGAACTCAGTTTACCTCGAGATTCTGGAAGAAAGTCCAAGAAGGTTCAGGAACCCGCCTAGATTTCAAGATCACAGATCACCCTCGCATCGATGGACAAACGGATCGAGTAAACCAAATACTCGAAGATATGCTTAGAGCCTGTGTGCTAGAATATGGATCCAAGTGGGAAGACTGTTTGCCGTTTGTAGAATTTTCTTACAACAATAGTTACCAAGCCAGTTTGCAAATGGCACCATTTGAATTCATGTACGGAAGAAAGTGCCGCACCCCTTTGAACTGGTCGGAAGTAGGAGAGAGTCAGATTTTTGGACCCGACATCCTACGAGAAGCAGAAGAGAAGGTTCACAAGATTCGTGAGCACCTCAAGACAGCCCAATCCGGCTGTAAGAGTTACCGACAAGAGACGTCGAGACCTCGCCTTCAACATAGGAGATTTTGTTTATCTGAAAGTGTCGCCATTAAAGGGAATGCAGCGTTTCCAACTCAAGGGAAAGTTAGCCCCCAGATATATCGGACCTTTCAAAATTCTGAACCGTCGAGGAGAAGTATCGTATCAACTGGAGCTACCAGAAGAGATGTCAGCTGTGCACAATGTGTTCCATATCTTGTTACTTCGCAAGTGTCTCAAAGTCCCCGAGAAGACCGAAGTGTTCAAGAATATCGATCACCGGACCATAGAGATCAACGATGACCTAACCTATCCCGAAGTACCCATACGCATTTTGGAAGAAGCCTTTCGAACTACCAGAACCCGAAGCATCAAGTTTCTCAAGATTCAGTGGAGCAACCACACAGAGGAGGAAGCTACCTGGGAACGCGAAGATCACATCAGGACGGAGTTTCCCGATCTCTTCAAATCCTAGGTAATCTTTTCGTCCTTTTTCAAATCTCGGGAAGAGATTTGGTTTAAGGGGGGAAGGTTTGTAACATCCCAAAAATACCAAACTTAGATCATCAAACACTAATCATCAAGATTAGGGCTAACAAAAACTTTTCTAAGTAAACTCATGAATGCATGTATATGTGTATGCATGGATTTTGAATTTCTTTAAAAACCACCTTGTTTGTGTGATCCATTGCTTGTAAAATGTTTCTTAGGTGAAATGAACATCATCTAAAACATTTCCCACACTTTTCCTAAAGACAAGTAAATCAAAACAAATATATTAAGTGAATGGTCATTTTGACCAATTTAACTCCCATGCCTACTTTGGCTGTCTCAAACTTTCAGAACCTAACAAAAACTTTTCTGGATCTTTGCACCCCTTGAATGTACTCATAACAAAGTATCAAGGCCCACTTTGTGATCATCCAGAAACTTTCAAATGCATAGTTTAAATGACAATTCAAAATTGAATCTTCTTCATATGGGAAGATCCCACTTTTTCAAAAACCACTCAAACAAGCTCAACTTTCAAAACCCAAGCATCTGCAGACTCACCAGCACCAATCTAGCACACCCACCAAAAATCATTTCAAAATTCAAAACTTGATTTCATGCGGCCATTTCATCAAACAAAGTTGCATACAAATCAAACAAAACAACAAACACTATAGTGTGCAGTGATTCTTGCCTAACTTGTTCCCTAGTTAGCTCACACACAACTCATTAGATCATCTAGAAAGATTAGCCCAACACTAGCACCCCTGTGAGCTTGCCCTTACCATTAATGGTGAACAGCCGAGCACCTCATTGCCACCCCATAGTCGACAGCAGGCTAGAGGAAGAACTAGCCGTGCCAACCTTGTCTGGGAGGCAGCCCACCGTCCATCGCCACTCGCCCCAGCCATGAAGCGTTAAGCCCTGACCACGCGCAAGACAAGCCACGCCTGCACACGCCGAGCGGCGCCAGAAGCGCCACTCGACCAGCGCCCATAGACCGCTCACGCCTTTCACCGCACAAGACACACGATCACCACCGATCCAGGAGACCGCCAGATATCCCCGTTTGCAGCCCCGTGCCATACAACCACCCCCCACCGTCGAAGACGCCGCCTCTGCCGCGCAGAGCACCGGTCATTCCAGACCAAACCACACTGCCCCATGCCTCGCGACCATGTCGTTGAGCATCGCCAGGAGACACATCACCGTCCCCTACCCTTGCCCATGCCATTAGCCGCCTGTAACGTCTCCCCCGACGAGCTCACTGCGGCGCCTGACGGTCCCCTCGCCGACTATAAATAGAGGCCACCCCGCACGATTTCTTCACACCATCTCACTCCCTCTCCTCACTTACCGTACACACCATTCTTAGAGCAAGGCGAGCACCACCGCCGAATTTCACCGAGCCCGCCTGGAGAAGAAAGGAGCCAGCGATTGAGCCGCCCAGGAGAAGCCACCGGTACCAGGAGGTTCGGTCGTCGACTTGTCGTTCGCCGCCTCGCCGACCTCGCCTGCATTCCCGGTGAGCCCCGGCACCCATCATCGGGCCGCTTAGGTTTTGTTCTCGGAGCTGTCT
Organism: Avena insularis; assembly: GCA_023614405.1. Classification (NCBI taxonomy): domain Eukaryota; kingdom Viridiplantae; phylum Streptophyta; class Magnoliopsida; order Poales; family Poaceae; genus Avena; species Avena insularis. Next base: position 279,487,609 of record CM042691.1, read on the forward strand.
CGCGACGATGACCCACCGTTGGATTAGAACTAGATCGAACGATCCACGTTGCTATACCGCCCAGCCCCGTGTCACCGATTTGTAGGGACACCCACTTAAGCAGCCAGCTGGAGCATGCGCTTAGCAGGCCGCCCAAGAACATTTCCGCCAAGAGCCCAAAGAATTCAAATTAAACCTTTTCTTTTTAAATTCAAACACACTTCTTTACCCAACTTCAAAAATCAACCCAGATCGATTCATTGCACCAATTTGAATGAAACCAATTTTGTTGGAAAGGACTGTGAATGCTTAATCCAAGCCCATTGGATTCAAGTCATTTGGATCTGTAGATCACCCATAGTAAAAATAACAAGGCAGCAGCTTTTCTGCATTCAAACATTTTTCAAATTTAAACCATAAAAGCTTTTGAGTTGATTCCAACTCTCAAAAATCACATTTAACCATACCTTTCAGAATATATAAAAATATATAGGTTTACCTGCAGAAATAATGTTCAAGGAATAAAAGAATGCTTCATAAGCATTTCTAGCCACTTTAATTAATTAAAATAAAAGGGTAAAACCTTATTAAATTGTGACACCACTTTAAATCACATTGCTATGGACTACAATATGTGGAGATTGTTGGAATTATGCCCTAGAGGCAATAATAAAGATGTTATTATTATAATTCTTGTTCATGATAAAGTTTATATTCCATGCTAGAATTGTATTAAGCGGAAACTTTAATACTTGTGTGGTTTGTGAACAACACCGTGTCCCTAGTACGCCTCTATGGACTAGCTCATTGATCAATGATGGTTAAGGTTTCCTAACCATAGACATGAGTTGTCAATTGATAATGAGATCATATCATTGGAGAATGATATGGTGGATAGACCCAAACTAAGCGAAGCAATTAGATCGTGTCATCGTGTTCGTCTTTGCGAAGTTTTTCTTATGTCAAATATTGTATTCCTTAGACCATGAGATAATACAACTCCCTGGTATCGGAAGAAAGCTTTGAGGTCATCAAACGTCATCCTATGAGAGGGTGATCATAAAGGTGTCTCGTGTAATCGGAAAGTATCTGTTGGGTTGTATGTATCGAGATGGGATTTGTCCCTCCCAAGTCGGAGAGATATACTTCGGGCCCACTCGGTAATTGATATCAACACCGCTTGCAAGCATGTGGTTAAGGAGTTAATCACAAAGTGATATCGGATTACGGAACGAGTAAAGTACTTGCTGTGAACGAGATTGAACTAGGTATGACGATACCGACGATCGAATCTCGCAAGTAAAATATCGCGAGACTAAGGGAATATATATATGGGATTGATTGAATCCTGGCATCGTGGTTCATCCGATATGATCATCGGCGAATGTGTGGAGTCAATATGGGTGCCTGCACCGCTGTTGATTATTTATAGAAGATCATGTCGCATATTCTCGAACTCCGTAGGTCACACACTTAACGTGTCTCGACGCTAGGATAGATTGGATAATTGGTTTATGAATTTTTGTTCGAGTCTCGGATGGGATCCGGATATCACGAGAGGTTCGGAATGGTCCGAGAATAAGATTCATATAAGGCAGTTTTTGGAGTTCAAATTGTTCGGGTTAATCGGTATTGTACCTAAGCTTTAGAACCTTCCGGAAGGGGCCAACGTGGTCCCACCTTCCGGGAGGGGCATGGGCCTATGAGGGAGTGTCCTGGCCGCATAGGGGCACAAGGCCCCATAGGGCCCAGCCGATCCTAGAGAGTTTAAATCGCTTAAACTAGAGATAAGATAAGATAGGATTTCTAGATAAGGAGAGTTTAAATTGTTTAAACTAGAGATAGGCTTGGAGGAGGGTTAGGGCTGGCCCCCTCTATATAGAGGGCTGGTGCGCCTCCCACACACACCTTCCTCCAAACCCTAGTAGCCCTGCCGCCTCTCTCCCTCCCCGACTGCTTGTAGGCGAAGCCCCGCTGCAGAAATTCTCCACCATATACACCACGCCGTCAGGTTGTAGATCCAATTCATCTCTCCACCATACTTGCTGGTCCGAGGAAGGAGGAGACGCCGAGGTGCTGCACGTGCATCTCACGGAGGCACCGCCACTTGTGGTGCTAGATCGGATCGGATCGCGAGGAGGAGAAGCGAGTACGACTACATCACCCACGTTCCGGATTTAACGCTCAGCTGTAATCTTCAAGGGTATGAAGATCTAATCCAATCTCTCGTTGTTTGCATCTCCTAGATTAGATCTTGGCTTTCCTCCGCTCGCTCAGAAAATTTTGATTTACTATGCCGCGAAACCCTTCAAAGGGTATCGAGCTAGATCTATGCGTAGATGTGATTCACGAGTAGAACGCAACATGGTTGTTATGGCGTTGATGTTTTCTTGCAAGCCTCTTGTTTGTGTTCTTCTTATGACGCGGATAGTGAGATTGAAGCGTCCAGGCCAACCTTACGCGACGCCGTCATGAGACCGCTCAAGACTTGACGTGTGGCTTGTACCACACATGCGGCTGGTGGATGTCGCTTTCTCACTATAGTTGTCATGGGATTAACACCGAGTTTGGCAACCATAATATCACCGCTAGGGTTTCGAGGTAAGAATCGTTCTTAGCATCTACTCCCATAAGCCACGTAAAACATGCAACAACAAAGTAGAGGCGCCTAACTTGTTTTTGCAGGAGTGTTTTCGTGATATGGTATGGCCCAAGATGTGATGTGTATAATGTATGAGATGATCATGTTTTGTAATGTTTCACGACTTGCATGTCGATGAGTACACAACCGCAGGAGCCATATGGTTGTCTTTATAATTGTGTATGACCTGTAGTCAACTTCTTATACGCCATGTAATAGCTTTAATTTATCGCTAAGTAGTTAGCAATAGTTGTAGTTGCTATTCGTGGTGGAGGCAATCATGGTGGAGTGATGGAGATCATGGAACGCACAAGATGGAGATCATTGCGCCAAGATTGGCTATACCATGTCACATAAAGTTATATGCATGTGATTTTATCCTTTATGTATCTTATTATGCTTAGATCGCGGTAGCATTATAAGATGATTCCTCACTTAAAGATCAAGATAAAACTGTGTTCTCCCCATGTATGCACTGCGAAAAGTTCGTCGTGTCCAAGCATCACGTGATGATCGGGTGCTATAGACTCTACGCTCACATACAACGGGTGCAAGCCAGTTTTGCACACGCGGAAATACTTGGGTTTGACTTGACGAGCCTAGCATGTACAGACATGGCCTCGGAACACATGAACCGAAAGGTTAAGCATGAGTCATATGAATGATATGATCGACACTTTGTTGTCCACCATTGAAGCCACATCTCTTCTCGTGAAGATCGGATTAGGTGTGGTGAATTTGGATCATGTTCACTAAACAACTTGAGGGATGTTGAATTTAGTGGGAGTTCATCTAGTAATTTGATTAAAAGTTGAACTAGTTATCATGAACATAGTCTAATTGTACTTGCAAATACTGTAGATCACATGGCCAAGTCCAACTTCAACGTTTTTGCTGAGAAAGAAAAGCTTAGAAACAATGGGTCTAACTTCACCAACTGGTTCCGCAATCTGAGAATCATTCTCTCTAGCGGTCAAAAGGACTATGTCCTTGAGAAAGCGTTAGGTAACCCCCTCGTCAGAAGGCTACTACGGTGATGAGAAATTTGTCTATCGGCGCAAAGGATGATTATGGTGTGATTAAGAGCACCATGTTGTTTGCTATGGAACCGAACTTCAAAATCGCTTTTGAAAACTATCCCGCCCTTTGAGATTCTCAAGAGTTGAAAACCATGTTTTAGACTCAAAGCCCGCTCGAGAGATATGAGATCTCCGAGAAGTTCTTTAACTGCAAGATGGAGGAAGGGAGTTCCGTTAGTGAGCACGCCATTAAGATGTCGGGCTACACTCAACGCCTTTGAGCAACTGGATCAAGATTCCAGAGGAGCTCAAGATTGACAGGTTCTGCAATCACTCCCTCCCAGCTACAAAAGTTTTGTAGTGACTCATAATCGATTGGTTCCATCGATACGATCACCGAGCTCTTCGCAGTCAAGGCTGCGGAGGTGGACATCAAGAAGGATAATCATGTGTTGATGGTCAAAAAGCCCTCCTTTAAGAAAGGTAAAGGTGCAAAGAAGCCCTTCAAGAAAGGCGGCGGTAAGCGCTGCTGTTCTCGCCGAGAAGAAGCTCAAGTCTCGTCCCAAGCCGCATAATCGAGTGCTTCTATTGCAAGGACAAGGGTCATCGAAGCGAATCGTCCGAACTACTTAGCGGACAAGAAGGATGGCACCATCAAAGGTATATTTGATATACATGTTATTGATGTTTTCCTTACTAGCCCTTGTTGTAGTGCCTGGGTATTTGATACCGGTTCAGTTGCTAATATTTGTAACTCGAAACAGGAGCTACGGAATAGACGGCGGCTTGCGAGGGATGAGGTGACGATGCGCGTTGGCAACGGATCAAGAGTTGATGTGATGGCCGCCGCACGCCTCCTTAGTTTTACCTTCGGGATTAGTTTTAAACCTTAATAAATGTTATTATGTGCCTGCGTTGAGCATGAACATTATTTCTGGATCGTGTTTATTGCAAGACGGTTATTCATTTAAATCGGAGAATAATGGTTGTTCTATTTATATGAGTAACATCTTTTATGGTCATGCACCTCTTGTGAATGGTTTATTTCTTCTAAATCTCGAAAGGGATGAAACACACATCCATAACATTGAGGCTAAGAGATGCAAAGTAGATAGTGATAATACTACTTATTTGTGGCAATCATTGCCTAGGTCATATTGGTGTAAAGCGCATGAAGAAACTCCATTCGATGGACTTTTGGAGTCTCTTGATTTTGAATCATTTGACACATGCGAACCATGCCTCATGGGCAAGATGATCAAAACCCCGCTTCTCCGTATGATGGAGCGAGCAACGGACTTGTTGGAAATCATACATACCGATGTATGCGACCGATGAGTGTTTCGACGCTGTGGATATCGCTATTTTCTCACTTTTACCGATGACTTAAGTAGATATGGGTATATCTATTTAATGAAACATAAATCTGAAACGCTTTGAAAAGTTCAAAGAATTTCAGAATGAAGTGGAGAACCATCGTAATGTAAAGATTAAGTTTCTACGATCCGATCGTGGGGCGAATATTTGAGTTATGATTTTCTCACGCATCTCAAAGCAAGTGGAATCGTTTCACAACTCACGCCACCCGAACACCACAAGCAATGGTGTGTCTGACCACGGAATCGAACCCTATTAGATATGGTCCGATCGATGATGTCTCTTACTGATTTGTTATCATTTTGGGGTTATGCATTAGAAACCGCTGCATTCACTTTAAATAGGGCTCCATCTAAACCGCTGAGACGACACCGTATGAACTGTGGTTTGGTGCTAAACCTAAGTTGTCGCTTTCTTAAAGTTTGGGGATGCGAAGCTTACGCCAAGAAGTTGATGTCGGACAAGCTCAAACCCAAAGCGAGAAATGCGTCTTCATAGGATACCCTAAGGAAACTATTTGGTATACCTTCTATCAGAACCGAAGGCAAAGTGTTTGTCGAAGAACGGTTCCTTTCTTGAGAAGGAGTTTCTCTCGAAAGAAGTGAGTGGGAGGAAAGTAGAGCTAGACGAGGTTATTGAACCTTCTCTTGAATTGAGAGTAGCGCAGACCTGAAATTGTTCCAAAGGTCACCGCACCAACAATAGAGGAAGCTAATGACAAGGATCATCAAGCTTGACGATGTCGCCGCTCTTGAGCGTCAGGTCGACAAGGTCGCGTGCCCCTCCCGAGTGGTACGGCAACCTGCCTTGACAGTCTTGTTAGTAGAAGACAAGTGAACCCACGAACTATGAGGAAGCGATGATGAGCCCACTCGAGAAATGGCTAGAAGCCATGAAATCTGAATTGGGATCCATGAGCAAAACCAAGTATGGACTTTGGTGGACCTCCTAGCACCGAAAGGCCGTTGAGTGCAAATGGATCTTCAAGAAGAAAATGGACGCGATGGTAATGTTACCGCCTATAAAGCACGGCTTGTTGCGTAAAGGTTTTCGACAAGTTCAAGGTGTTGACTACGATGAGACTTTCTCTCCAGAGCGATGTTTAAGTCCATTCGGATTTTATTAGCAATTGCTGCTTCATGATTATGAAATATGGCAAATGGATGTCAAGACTGCTTTTCTCAATGGCAACATTGATGAAGAGTTGTATATGATGCAACCCAAGGTTTTGTCGATCCTAAGGATGTGATAAAGTATGCAAACTTCAGCCCATTTATGGATCAAGCAAGCATCTCGAGTTGGAACCTTCGCTTTGATCAAGTGATCAAGAGCTTTGATTTGTTCCAAATTGCTCTGAAGCTTGCATCTACAAGAAAGTGAGTGGGAGCTCGGACGCTTTACGGTACTATATGTGGATGACATATTGATTATTGGAAATGACATCAACATGCTTAACGATGTGAAGAGTTATTTGAACAAGTGTTTTCAATGAAAGACCTAGGTGAAGTTGCTTATATATTGGGCATCAAAATCTATAGAGATAGACAAAGACGCTGATAGCTTTAAGCCGAGTACATACCTAGACAAAGTTCGAAAAGGTTCAGAATGGATAAGGCATTGAAAGGTTCAAGACCTATGTTGTCGTAAGATATTGAGCAAGGCTCTGTCCAGCCACGAAATGATAGGGAAGCTATGAGCAAAGTGCCTTATGCCTCGCCATAGGTTCCATCATGTATGCCATGTTTGTGTACTAGACCGGATGTGTCCAATGCTCTTAGTTTGATGAGCAGATATCAAAGTGATCCAGGAGGAACATCGGACAGCCGTGAAGAACATCCTAAGGTACCTAAATAGGACTAAAGAAATGTTCTTAGTCTATGGGGGTGATGAACAGCTCGTCAGAAAAGGTTACGTCGATGCTAGTTTCGACACCGACAAGGATGATTGTAAATCTCGCATGTGATACGGTATATTTTGAATGGAGGAGCTGTTGGAGAAGCTGCAAGCAAAGCGTGATCGCGGGATCTATAGTAGAAGCGGAATACATGGCTGCCGCAGGCCAAGTGAAGGAGTTTGGATCAGAAACTTCATCATCGAGCTTGGTGGTTCCAAGTGCATTGGACCCACTGGAGATATTGTGACAACACCGCGCCATAGCACTCGCTAAGGAACCAAGATATCATCCAAAGACCAAGCATATCAATCATAAGTTTCATATAATCCGAGATTATATAGCGATGGAGATCAAGATCAGCAAAGTACATACAGATCTGAATGTCGCAGATCCATTGACTAAACCTCTTCCACGTAAACATGATCAGCACCTCGGTGCCATGGGTGTGAGATTGTTGCCAAATGTAAACTAGATTATTGACTCTAGTGCAAGTGGGAGACTGTTGGAATTATGCCCTAGAGGCAATAATAAAGATGTTATTATTATAATTCTTGTTCATGATAAAGTTTATATTCCATGCTAGAATTGTATTAAGCGGAAACTTTAATACTTGTGTGGTTTGAACAACACGTGTCCCTAGTACGCCTCTATGGACTAGCTCATTGATCAATGATGGTTAAGGTTTCCTAACCATAGACATGAGTTGTCAATTGATAATGAGATCATATCATTGGAGAATGATATGGTGGATAGACCCAAACTAAGCGAAGCAATTAGATCGTGTCATCGTATTCGTCTTTGAAGTTTTTCTTATGTCAAATATTGTATTCCTTAGACCATGAGATAATACAACCCTGTATCGAAGAAAGCTTTGAGGTCATCAAACGTCATCCTATGAGAGGGTGATCATAAAGGTGTCTCTCGTAATCGGAAAGTATCATTGGGTTGTATGTATCGAGATGGGATTTGTCCTCCCAAGTCGGAGAGATATACTTCGGGCCCACTCGGTAATTGATATCAACACCGCTTGCAAGCATGTGGTTAAGGAGTTAATCACAAAGTGATATCGGATTACGAAACGAGTAAAGTACTTGCTATGAACGAGATTGAACTAGGTATGACGATACCGACGATCGAATCTCGGGCAAGTAAAATATCGCGAGACGAAGGGCATATCTATATGGGATTGATTGAATCCTGGAATCGTGGTTCATCCGATATGATCATCGATGAATGTGGAGTCAATATGGGTGCCTGCACTCGCTGTTGATTATTGATAGAAGATCATGTGCTGATATTCTCGAACCCGCAGGTCACACACTTAACGTGTCTCGACGCTAGGATAGATTGGATAATTGGTTTATGAATTTTGTTCGAGTCTCGATGGGATCCGGATATCACGAGAGGTTCCAATGGTCCGGAGAATAAGATTCATATAAGGCAGTGCAATTTTTGGAGTTCGGAATTGTTCCGGGTTAATCGGTATTGTACCGGAAGCTTCTAGAACCTTCCGGAAGGGGTCCAACGTGGTCCCACCTTCCGGGAGGGGGAATGGGCCTATGAGGGAGTGTCCTGGCCGCATTGGGCCAGGGGCACAAGGCCCCATAGGGCCCAGCCGATCCTAGAGAGTTTAAATCGTTTAAACTAGAGATAAGATAGGGTTTCTAGAAGGGAGAGTTTAAATCGTTTAAACTAGAGATAGGCTTGGAGGATGGGCAAGGGCTGGCCGCACCCCCCTCTATATATAGAGGGCTGGTGCGCACCCTCCCCCCTACCTACACCTTCCTCCAAGCCCTAGTAGCCCTGCTGCCTTCCACTCTCCCTCCCGACTGTTTGTAGGCGAAGCCCTGCTGCAGAAATTCTCCACCATATACACCACGCCGTCGTGTTGTAGATCCAATATATCACTCCACCCTACTTGCTGGTCCGAGGAAGGAGGAGACGTCGAGGTGCTGCACGTGTGCATCTCACGGAGGCACCGCCACTTGTGGTGCTAGATCGGATCGGATCGCGAGGAGGAGAAGCGAGTACGACTACATCACCCACGCCCGACGAACGCTCTGGCGTAATCTTCAAGGGTATGAAGATCTAATCCAATCTCTCTCGTTGTTTGCATCTCCTAGATTAGATCTTGGCTTTCCCTCTGTTCGCTTCCGTAGAAAATTTTGATTTACTATGCTGCGAAACCCTTCAGTGATGACATGTGTCAACATGATCCCATGTTTAGTTTGGAGAATATTAAATCTTAAGTAGTTTTTCAATGAGTAGAAATTACTTTTCTAAAAATAAAAAGATTTAACCCAAGCCTTAACCTTGTAAGGTTAGAGATGATGCTAGATCATCTATAGGACCCTTGTGTGTGATGATTGCAAGTAGTTAAGTATTGTTTGGTGATTGTGTACCTCGTATTTATTCATAGACGCTAGTACCGACCAAGGATACGAGGAGGAAGGAGGATACTACGAAGAAGAAGCCGAGGAGAACTTCAACCACTGCTCTGCACAAGGCAAGCTGATATTATACCAATGCAAGCTACCACTTGCAAGATACTATACCTATGCAAGCTTATACTCATATTGATGCAAGCTAACCCTTGCGGATACCCACCGATGCCACAAACCCATACTTGTGATATGACTACTATATGCCTTAAGCATATGTGATCATACCCACTTGATAAACCAATCCTAGTTTTATGTGCAAGCTTCTTACTTTATTTCTTTATCAAAACTTGCTTAGAGTCTACCTAAGAGTTTGGTAGATACTAGACAGCAGTCTTGAAGGTTGCATAAAGAGCATACAATTTGGCCTAAGCTAGAAACCTTGATATCAGCCTAAGATATAAGGTTGGACTTAGTAAAACTCCACTAGTTACCACCCTCATTAGTATTACCCCACATGTAGATGCTAGTGCTAAGCATAAAACTTGATCAACTTTAGATGGGAATACTTGGTGGAAAAATGGTTATGAAAACCTTGGAATGATGGATCATTCTAGTGAAATGTTTTGGACATGTGTTTCCAAACACTTGATGATTCTGGTGATAAAAATGTTGAGGCATGAGCCTTAGCCCTTTATAAAACTGATGGTTGTCTGGATGCGATACCATTCCAATTTTATCGTACAACCACAATACCCGAATATTGGGTAGGGCTGATTTGAAACTTATATTCCTTAGTATTAGTTCCCTCACGCCAAGGTCTGAGCTGAGGCTACCTTGTGAAGATTGTCCACTGCAGCACCCAAGATGACAATGGTCATGGTTGGGAGGCCAAACTCAGGGAGAGGTGCTTATACTAGGGCGTGTAATTGAAAGGTTAGGATTGATTATCCACATCGAGTATGGTGAATTCAGGATTTGTTCTCGATGGATGTATCGAATGTTGTGGTGAAAGTGTACAATCTCTGCAGAGTGTCAAACTATTGAATACTGGCGCTCATGTTATGGACAGCTGAGTGGCCATCGTTCCCCGACTTTTCAAAATGACTTGTGAAATGAATTGAGACTTTGACTTAACCACAATAGAGTTGTGACCTGAATTACAAGATCCCACTTAGGAGTTATAAAATTGTGACTAGCTTTGGAACTTAGTAGAGATAAACCTGGCTTTTTGCAAAACAACCCTAGAGCCTAGTGTCCTATTATCCAAAAACCCCTTACCTGTTAGTATTAGTTTGCGAGTACTTAAAGAGTACTCATGGCTTTGTCCACGCTATTCCCATGGCTGACTATGAAGAGGAGTACCTCAAGATGGACCCAGGAAGGTTACGACAACTAGGATCATCTCCCATCGTCAAGATTGCTGTGACCCGAAGATGGAGTCACCACGCTACCGTTATTATTACGTATTCCGCTGCTTGATGTTGTATTAAGAACTGGATCATGAGATCCCTATTTGTGTAAGAACTTATGTACCGTTGTAATGGATGAAGTACTATGGTATCCAATTCCGTTATGTCTCGCAAAAATGGTAATCCTGGGATTGCGATGTATGGCATAACAGGCATCTAGGATTGAAAAATCCGGGTGTTGACAGAAATATTGCTAGTGTTCTCCCTACCAAGAACACTAGTGGCAAGATAATAAGAAAAATACCTGATAGCTGGGAGTTGAATATTTCTTATCTTTCCACGTTGGGCTCTGCGGTCATCATCATTAGTTATCCCATGGTAAAGCTCCAACAAATCAGCAGGTTGAGCTGGAATCTTCTTCACCGTCCCAGCCATGCCAATACCCAAGATTTCACAAAATTTCTTCAATGTCATGGAGAAAGGCCTGTTATAGATTATGAAAGACACATCTAGTTTGAAAGGGCTATTAGAAAAAGAGAAACTCTCCACAAAGGTTTTAGTGAGTGTAGCATATTGCACACTCTCATCCTGCATATAACTCGTTAGTCCAACCCTCCGAACCAAGGTTAGGAAATCATTGAGAATCCATGCATCCCGCAAGAAGGTTGGACAAGGGAAGGTAGAAGGGTGCGCATCCCCCTCATCTCCCTCGTTGCCAAATCGCGGTATAATGAGATCTTCATTGTATGATGGCCTAGCTCGGGAGGATGATCTTGAAGGTCTTGTACTCCTAGGTGCATCACTCTCAAACACCTCTCCAAATGTGTGGTTGTCCATGACCCTTTTTTCTGAAATTTTTAGACAAACATCAAACCAAGTAATTTCCAAGTTGATGAATGATGAGAAACTACTATAGGAACTTGCTAGAGGGCTACACATGCATTAAAATGAAATCTTTAAGCATAGAACAAGCACGCAAGCTCACACAACCTGACACCTATAGCAGCAAAATAACCAAGATACAATCTACCAATCACAAATCTAATTGGACAAGCGGAGGAGGCACATACCAAGGAGCAATCCCTCCAAAAATCAGCAGCAAAGATGGGCTGAGCAAGGAGATCGAAAATCGGGAGCAAGAACAACAGGAACTCGATCTTGAGAAAATTTTCTGGTGTTTTTCGGGAGAGATAAAGAAGTGGCTGGAGGAGGCAACTTGAAGGTCCATAGGTGGGCCCCACCCAGGCCAGGCGTGCCTTGGGGGCTGGCCGCGCCACCAGGGGGTGTGCTAGCTTGGTGGATCCCCCTGGGCCACTCCAGGTGTCCCTCTGCCCATTTTTTCGAGGAAAAAATTTAATATGAATTTTCTAGAATTTTCGAAAAACTTTAATTTTGGCCAATTTTTAGGGTATGAAAATTGATTTTCTCGCAGAAAAGATTTTTTAGAAGAAGCAAAAGCAAACAACAACCAAACTACAGAAGTTCTAAGACACTCTAACAAGCAAACAACTAGCAAAACTAAAGATAACAATAGAAATAATAAAGACTAGGAAGGAGAAAAAGTAAGATTGAGCAAGTATAAACACTATGAAAACATTGTTTTGTTCATTAAAATCCCTTTGTTAACAAGGTTGATCAAGTCTTGTTACCAAAACAATCTTATATGAAACAAAACTTTGCATTCCACAAAGTGATTATGTTACCTCAAACTTGATAGCAATGGTCCCAATCATAATAGTTTCAAAACTTTCTTGTGGAATGGGACAATATATTTCTCTAACTTTGATGCTCTCAATATCTTCAATAGAATTCAGGCAATAGCTCTTATCAATCTTCCTGGGGAAATAGACAGTATGCTCTTTGTCATTAATATTAAAAGTTACATTTCCTTGATTACAATTGATGACAACACCTGCAGTATTAAGAAAAGGTCTCCCAAGAATAATGGACATATTATCATCTTCAGGCATCTCAAGCACAACAAAATCAGTTAAGACCAAGCAATTATGAGCCACTTGAACAGGAACATCCTCACATATACCAACAACAATAGTAGTTGACTTATCATCCATTTGCAAAGATATATCAGTTGGTATCAACTTTTCTAGCTGGAGTCTCTTATAGAGAGAAAAAGGCATAACACTAACTCCATCTCCCAAATCACATAAAGCAGTTCTAACATAATTATTCTTTAATAGAGCAAGGAATAGTTGGTATACCTAGATCACCAAGTTTCTTTGGAACCTTACCATTGAAGGAATAATTAGCAAGCAAAGTAGAAATTTCCTCATTAGGAATCTTCCTATTATTAGAGACAATATCCTTCATATACTTTGATTAAGGAGGCAACTTAATAGCATCAGTCAAAGGAATTTGCAAAAATAAGGTTTCATCCACTCACAAAACTTTTTATAGTGTTCTTCCTCCTTTGACTTGTGTTTCTTATTTGGAAAATGCATAGGTTTCTACACCCAAGGTTCTCTCTCACTACCATGCTTTTTAGCAATAAAATCTTCCTTAGTGTACATAGTGTTCTTAGTGTGCTTCTCAGGTTCTTCCTCAACTTCCTCCTTATCAGGAGCATCATTTTTATCATTGCCACTCTTAGTTTTAGCATCAGAGACAGATATACTATTAGGATCTACAGCAGGTTCAGAGGGTTCCTCAACTATTTTGTGTTTCTTTCTCTTTCTCTTACGAGGACTACCACTACTTTCACCTTATTGAGAATCCTGCTCAATTCTTTTAGGGTGTCCTTCAGGATATAAAGGATCTTGAGTAGCTATACCACTCCTAGTTCTAATCCCATAAGCATGTTTATCTCCTGAGGCATTAACTAGCATATCTTTCTGTACCTTAGCAAGTTGATCAATTTGAGTTTGAACCATTTGAAAGTGTTTACAAAGCATTTTAATATCATTAGCAGTTCTTTCCACAATATCTTTCAACTCATTAATAGCTCTAGAGTATTCTAATAAATGATTCTGAACTTGTTTATTAAATTTACCTTGTTTAACAATAAATGTGTCAAGTTCATCTAAGCATTGAGCAGGAGGCTTATCATAGGGAATATCACCTTCATCAAAGTGGAGAGAGTGTACCTCAATTGTAGATGAGTGGGGAATTGGCTTACATAATTCTTCTATAGGAGGTAGATTCTTCACATCTTCAACTCTAATACCTTTCTCCTTTAGACATTTCTTAGCTTCTTTTATCACTTCATCATTTAATGCAATTACTCCCCTCTTCTTTGGTGTTGGTGTTGGAACTGGTTCAGGCACAACTGGTTCAGGAGTAATAGGCTCAGGTGTATTTAGCTCAGTTGAAGTCCAATCATCATAATTCTTGCTTATTTTATCCATTAATTCTTCAGCATCTATAGGAGTTCTTTTCCTGAAAACATAATCAGCAAAACTATCTAGGTATGTCCTAGAATCATCAGTTAGTCCATTATAATAAATATCAAGAATCTCATTTTTAGGCAATGGACACCCAGGATGTGCATGAATCAAGGCACAAAACCTTGTCCATGACTCAGGTAATTTCTCTTCTTCTCCCTGTTTAAAATCAAAAAGTTTCTACAAAGCAGCATGTCTGGCACTAGGAGGAAAATATTTCTGGAAGAAAGAAGCAATCAAACAATCAGGACTATCAATGGATCCAGGAGGTAATCTATTAAACCAAGCTTTAGCTTCCCCTTTCAGTGAAAAAGGGAAGATCTTAGTAACAAAGCACTTACGCATCTTAAAATCATCAGAGAATAAAGCACTCATATTGGAAAGCTCATTCATATGTGCCACAACACTCATTTTCAGTCCCACAAAACGGTTCTTTCTCAACAATGTCTAAATAGGATAAATCAAGAGAAAAATCATAATCTTCATCTTTAATATCTATGGGAGAGGTGGCAAACTTACGATCAAAGGACAGTTTAGGAATAATGGTACGTATCTCAAGGAGACCCTTAATAGCACTAGCACCAAGTGTGTTTCGGCACTCTTCAATAAATTCATTAGTAAACTCAATGTAACCATCATTAATATCGTATTTCTCTCTAGACTCAGGTGAGATAATAGGTGTAATAGTGTCTTCACTAGGAGTTTCAGTATTTCCTAGACTAGCCATAGTAGCATCTAGGAAAGGACCTAATGAACCACTCGCATCAAGCATAGTAGAAGTAACATCATGAGTATCAAAAGCAGTTTCAGATTCAGCTGTAGTAGAAGTGTGTGTAGCATGTGTATGTTGTGGTGGTGTAACAAGCTTACTTATAACAGACGGTGAATCAAGAGAAGCAGAAGTGTTTAGGACCGTACCTCTTCTTGTAGTGGATGGTAAAATAGGAAACTTATCATCACGAGACTTCCTCATGATGAAAGGAATAGCAGTGAACAATAATAGATCCAAGTGAACTTACAAATAAAGCTATGCTCCCCGGCAATGGTGCAAGAAAATAGTCTTGATGACCCACAAGTATAGGGGATCGCAACGGTCTTCGAGGGTAGTATTACCCAATTTATTGATTCGACACAAGGGGAGCCAAAGAATACTTGCAAGCCTTAATAACTGAGTTGTCAATTCAGCTGCACCTGGAAATAGTTCTTGCTCACAGAAGTTTATCAGTAGCAACAGTTTTGTAGTAGCAGTAGCAAAGTAACAGCAGCAGTAAAACAAGAGCAATAGCAACAGTAGTAGCAAACAGTAGGATATGAGCGCGGTAGGCATAGGGATGGATGGACGGGCGTTGTATGGACAAGTCTAAACATGTAACTTCAAGATCTAGGGCAATTGCAGATAAATAAGATAAAGCATCCAAGTACTAAACAATCATAGGCATGTGCTCCATATATATTCATACGTTCTCGCAATGAGAACTTGCACAACATCTTTTGTCCTACCAGCCCGTTGCACCAGGGCCTCAAGGGAACTTCTGGCAATTAAGGTGCTCCTTTTAATAGAGCACCGAACCAAAGCATTAACACTCCGTGAACACATGTGATCCTCACATCACAGCCATCCCCTCAGGTTGTCCCAATTTCTGTCACTTCGGGACCTTTGGATCCGGACAATGATATGTGTACACAACTTGCAAATAAGATCACAAACAAAACTATCACAATGAATCAATAATAAGTTCAGATCTGAGATCATGGCACTCGGGCCCTAGTGAAAAGCATTAAGCACAACAAGTTGCAACAAAGTCAAATAGCACTAATAGAGATACTAGGCACCATGCCCTATGATGACCCACAAGTATAGGGGGTGTATCGTAGTACTGTTGATAAATAGGAGTGTCGATCCCAACGAGGAGCAGAAGGTGCTAAATAGTGGTATGAAGCAGGAAATCCCTGTGAATACTTAGCAAACGGATTTTTAGTGGTTTTCTGATAAGGCAACAAAACAAAGAGCAAGTAATAAATACAACGAACAAACGGAGCAAGTGGCCCAATCCTTTCTTAGCAAAGGACAAGCTGGTGGAAATACTTATAAGGACCAAACGTTCTTGAGGACACATGGGAATTTTGTCAAGTGCTTTCGCTTCAAATAGCTAAGTACTCTTCGCTGGTGTTGTAAGTGTTGTGTGGGTGAACCTGTGCTAATGTACCGACCTTACTTGGACTAATACATACTTGTGATTAAACCCCCTGCAAACATCTGTAACTATAGGAAAGTAATTAAGATATAAATCTAACCGCAACCTTAAACTCTGAGATCCTACGCTCCCTTGTGCAAAGGTGTCCTAACGGGGGTTCAGGTTTCTGTCACTCCGGCAACCCCACAATTAGTATCCAAATACACAATGCATTCCCCTAGGCCCATAAATGGTGAAGTATCATGTAGTCGACATTCACATGACACCACTAGAAGAATATCACCACAACTTAAATACTAAACCATTGAATAATAACTCAACACAAATTCACTACTAACAACATGACTTCTCCCATGTCCTCAAGAACTAAACAAACTACTCACGAGACATCATATGGATCAAGATCAAATATGATATGGTAATGGATAACAATCTGAACATAAACAATAATCCAATCGTTCCACTCACAAGCATCAACAACAATAGTAATCAACACCGGGAAAGTTTCCCCTAAGATCTAAAGCAATATCCAACACAATTGTTACAGCAGGACGGAGTGGTGATGATGGTGCTGGTGGATATGATGGTGTGGATGATGATGATGTGGATGATGATGATGATCCCGATGAATCCTAGCTTGATGATGGTGTTGATGGCGACGGTCTCCCCTCTCCGGGAAGTAATTCCCCCGGCAGAAATCTGTCTGCCAGAGATATCTTTCTCTCTCGGTGTTTTCCGCCCCCCAGAGGCGGCGGAAATCTATCTGTGGTCGCCCCCTAGTCTTAGGGTTCCGTAGGGAAGATATAGGCGAAGGGGCGGAGTCGGGAGCCGGGCAGGTGGGCCACACCTGCCCTAGGCGTGTCCCAGGGGGGCGCCTAGGCAGGGTGTGGGCCCCCTGCGGCCCCTCTTTGCTCCTCCTTCTGGCTTCTTTCGTCATCTGGGAAAATAATATGTTTCCATATTTTTCTGGTATTTTTCTGATCTTCACGAAATTGCACCGAAACGCCTTCTTTTCCATCAGAATCCATACTCCGGTAGTCCATCCTCCAGGAATCATCCAACATGCATAAACAGATGAAAATCCATAAGTAATACCTCATAATAAGACATATATATATCAATGAATAGAGGTACATTATGATATATAAAGGTGATGCAAATTGGGCGTATCAACTCCCCCAAGCTTAGGCTTCGCTTGTCCCCAAGCGAAAACTGAGCTCAGTAAACATGTCCACAGGTTTATGGAGTGAAGTGTCGATAAAAGAATACGAACAAGAAGCATCACACTTACCATTGCACAACCCATAGAAGAAAGCAACTCACCATTATATAACTTAGCTTGCAACCAAGTACAGCAGTCACAATAGGGATGCATAAAGATAAATCATAATTGGAATTGGCAAACTCTTGTTCTTGGTTAGAGAACAGCTGGCAAACAGTTTCACAAAAAGCTTTTTTGTAGAAGTTTCAAAACAGGAGCACTCTTTGCTCAAAAAGGTTTTTCACAAGTGAAGGCTTTCAAAGTAATACTCAATAGATAAGAGTTTTGTGCAAACAAGGAAGATAAAGAACATGATTGAATAAATCACCATATGAATGCTTGAAACACAACAACTCAAATGCTTGCTAGATAAAGAGAGGAATAAGGTTTACTGACTCAACTTGGAAGTGGGAGAAAGGTCCCTTTATAGAGGAAAGAAGGGATTACAAGTCATAAAGATCTTCCAAAAGATTATGGTACTTACTAGCTTTGATCCCTCATTGCCCCTATCATAGGCATCTTGAGATGATTAAGGTTAAAGTGCACAAAGATGGAGTATATGCTTGCCAAAATATAAGTTGGCAATCTCATGTCCCTTGAATATGAGGGACACTCCTCATGCTACTCAACTTTGGTCACATGTAAGTTCTTGTCATTGTAAGTATTTGCATATCATTGAGAACCACCAACGGGGTACCCCTTGCACATAGTACAGGAGCTTTCCCATAACCAAAATGACAAGGCAAGCAGACAATGAGCATCTCAGCGGTCTTTTTATTTACCATGTGCATAGCTTTTTATTGAGGATGCTTCATAGATAGCTCATTATGGTGATACTGCAAGTTTCCACCATGATTAGGCATGGCTTAGGCTAGCGGACCAGGCGTTTCTCTAACACAGGATACAAACTCCATGTACTTACAAGTTCCCTCTTTATTTCACACCGTTGACATCCATAGACAAAAGAGCACGATATGAACTGTGTACAGAGTACAAGTACAATGTTTAAAATGTTCCCCGTGATAGCCTGGTTCTGCTAATTCCAACGTATAGATGCAAGCATATACAACTTCGATGGCACAATGATTCAAGTCTATTAGGGGCAAGAAAATAAGGTGTGCCATTAAGTTCGTGAGAGCTTTACTAACTAGTTTTCACATAACAAAATACTTTTTAATTCGAAAGATAGTCGAAGCTTGAGAATTTGCTTGGAATAGCAACAATGCTACTAGGTAGATCTGGTGGACACAAGTGGCAAAAGTTTTGGTTCAAAGGGATTTGGAAACATGAGAAGTATGCCTTCTCAAAACAGGTTTTTGGCTAGCAAGGCTGGGTAGCAAGCAAGAGAGTTGAAAGAAACAAGCAAACATACAAGTAATAAAGCCAAACATGCAATCTTCCTTGAAGACACAAAAGAATCTTAAATAAAGAATACTAAGCTTATGATCCAACAAGAAAGAAAACAAATGATACAAAATACCTGTAAGCTTTTTTTTCTCTTTCAAAGTAATGCTACTGACCAGAACTCGGTTTGCCAAAACCAATTTAGATCCACTTGATGATCCCAAAGTGGTGCCAATACTGATCAACAAGATCCATCAAATAATAGAGATTGCAAACTAAAATAAGAAGTGCAAAAAGTAAAAGATGAGACTTCTCATTAATATTCAAATAAAGGCACTCACACCAAGGGATACATAGATAATCAACTAGAGGAGAGATACTTCCACATGCAAACCGAACTATAAGATAACCTCTCTACTATAGATATGAATCCACTAAAAAGGTAAAAGATAAAAGATAATGGTGGTGATACCACGACACTCCCCCAAGCTTGGAACAAGCCAAGGGGATGACAAACCTGATGATGAATTACTCCTTTGGTGGTGGTGGTGTTCTCTTGATAAGTTTCTTCAAATCCTCCATATCAAAGGTCAGAGTACAAATTAACTCCGAATTATGCTCAATGCAGCTCATGATCAACTCGAACCGAGGGTACCAATCCTTGTTATTCTTTCTCCATTCTTCCCTATTAGAGTGTTTCTTCCCTGCACTGTTAGAACAAGGGGTACTAGGAGGAAGTGTGCATGGAGCGAGGATATGACGGGGAGTTCTCCCTCCTGTAGACATCCGTGCCGTCATCCTAAGCTTGGTAGGTCATGCCACCAAACCAGTGCTTGCGACGGTAGCGCGGGTGTCCGGATACTCGTCCTCCTCCATGTCCTCTTCATCCCCAACAAGAATCTCCTCCTCCTTGGGATCTTTAGGATCTTCTTCCTCGGGCTTCTTGCCTTTGTCATTGGCGGAGACCATGGTGCTCTAAACTTGAGAAGATTTCCTGACAGAAACAAATCAAAACAAAAATACAACGAGAACATGATGCACGAACCTCGGGGGATCCGGGGGTTATATATTACAAAGTTTCAAGGCATAAGGAAGGTACTAACACGGAAACGAGGCGAAGACGAAGTTCGAGGGTGGCACACCCCCTCCAGGCGCGGCCAGGCCAGGCCCGCGCCTGGGGTGGGTTTGTCCACCCGGGACTCCGGTTCCTCCTCTATTCCGTCTCATAGTCTTCCTTATGTATTAAAAACATCAAAAATATAAAAAGATTGGAGTTTCACGAACCTTCTATTTCACCACTTTTACCTATTCAAAGACGAACTCTGCAGATTCCTTTTCTCCTTCTCCTGAAAAATTTCCTTCATACAAAAACCTTGCACAAACTCAATGACAACATTAGTGTAAGAAAAAACAATAACCTTTAGGTACACAGTTCAACTGAAAACCCATTAAAATAAAGGCTCTGTAAGAGGCAAATGCAAATGATGGCAGAAATCTGTCAAAACAGACCAGCAGGTAAAGATTGATTTTTTCAAAGACCTTCTGTTGCTCAAATAAAAAAGTGCAGAACTGATGAAAGTTGGGTAACAACTTGGAGAACACGCTCAGAAAAATGCAGCTCCATCCGACGTATTGATCTTCCTGAAGAATTTTTACAATGCAGCATAAAAATATGTCTCAGGACAACCACTTTTCACAACTCCTCTACTTCACAAAAGTAGTTGAACTTGACACAAAAACCAAAACAAAAAGGATAAGGAGCGGTTATTACTGAGGTAATAACTTCCAAGACTCAACAAAACTCTTGGGTTATATCCCAACAAGTATTTTTCTTTAATGCCTTTAAGTTAGGGTTGAAACTTTCAAAGATGCTCACATAGGATATGTATATTTGAAGTGAAAGAGAGCATCAAAAAGCAAATAACCAACACACTTGAGTCTAACCCACTTCCTATGCATGGGGTATCATGAGAAAATGAATTGTTGAAACAAAAAGCCACTAGCATAGGAAGACAAAACAGATGCAACTTCAAAGCTTTCAACATAAAACGGGGAAACTTAACATTATTGAGATGCATAAAACTATTTTTCCCTCTCTCATAATAACTTTCAGTAGCACTTTAAATAAAGTTGACAATATAACTGTCACTAGAAACAACTTTATCATCAGAATAAGAATACTTACAGTCATCAAAAAGAGGTCCAAGGTCATAGACAGGATCAATAGAAGCAAGTTGTTACATCCTGAAATCTTTATTAGGCAAGCTATTTTCACAAGGAGCTTTAGCAAATTTGGAAAATTTAAACTCATAAGAATCTCCATCAAACTTAGTTAAAACTTTTTACTTCTTACACTCAATAATAGCTCCACAAGTGTTCAAGAAAGGTCTACCAAAAATGATAGGGCAAGTTTTTCTAGCTGCTGAATTAAGCACTAGAAAATCAGCAGGATACTTAATCTTACCGCAGAGAACCTCCACATCTCTTACAATACCAATGGGACAAATGGTTTCCTTGTTAGCAAGGTGAATAACCACATCAATGTCCTCAAGCTCACAAGGACCAATATGATGCATAATTTCCCTATAAAGCTCATAAGGAATAGCACTAGTACTAGCACCAATATCACATAAACCATAGTATCAATGATCACCAATTTTAACAGAAAGCACAGGAACACTAGATTATGTAGCCTTACTAGGATGAGAGATAATATTAGAAGCATCTTCACAGAAGACAATGTGCTCATCCTCTATATTTCTAGTGGCAGGGTCTTTCACAATAGCTACCACAGGTTCAATATTCAATTGCTTACCAGGCTCCACAGTTTTCATTGTACCTTTATTATTTGCACTAATAATCATAGAATACTCCTTTACCTTAGCTAGGAAAGGCATTTTCTCCACATAAGGTTCAGGCACAATATGATTAGTAGTACAAACTTGAGTACTTATAATAGGAACATGACTAACAACATTTTTATAGGGAGCATGGTACGTATTCCACTTCTTCTTGGGAATTTCTATGTAAGAGGCAAAGGCCTTAAAGCAGTTGGCAATACTTTGGGAATCAAGACAAATTCATTGCTAATATCATGGAAGTCATCAGTTTCCATAAAAGATTTAATGCATTCATAATCATAGTTACCTGACTTTCTTCCTTTGTCATTCTCCCAAGCTTCAGTGTTATCTTGAATATGGTCTAAGAGATACCATTTAGCTTCTTCCTTCATACGTGTGAATGATCCAGCACAAAAAGCATCTAGTAACTCTTTATCATGAAGAGAAATCCTAGCATAAAAATTATTGAGAATAATATTGTTAGGGAGTTCATGAATAGGACATTTAAGCATTAGTAACTTCAATCTCCCCCAAGATTGAGCTGTACTTTCTCCATCAAGAGGCCAAAATTTATATATAAGATTTCTATACTTATGAATCTCACTGGGAGGATAAAATTTAGAGTAAACGAGAGATGCCATCTCCTCCCATTCCATGGATTGTCCATTCTTCAGCAGCTTATACATTCTTCAGCTCTCCCTTTCAAGGATATGGAGAGTAACTTCTTCTTCACCTGTTCAGTTGTGATACCTGCACACTTAAACAACTCGCATAGTTCATGGATAAAAAGCAAGTGATCACCAGGATGGACAGTTCCATCCCCAAAATAATAATTATCCATAACACGATTAACAATACTTGTAGGTATCTTAAAAGTATCTATCTCAACAGGAGGTGGTTCATCTACTACCCTAGCAGTGGTAGTAGTTTTCCCAAACAGAAAACCAAGTGGGTTGTCCATATTGGAAACAAAGTAACAAGCAGTAACAAGAGCAATACTCACAGTAAAAGTTTCCCTTACCAGTTCCACTCTTCAATAGCGCTTCACTCCCCGGCAACGGCGCCAGAAAATAGTCTTGATGACCCACAAGTATATGGGGTGTATCATAGTACTTTCGATAAATAGGAGTG